>VBSM01000529.1:75930894-75968702 GCA_008086735.1 Cheirogaleus medius
TCAGCCTCCCAGAGTGCTAGGATTACAGGCGTGAGCCACCACGCCCGGCCGAAAGCTGACGTTTTTATTCTCATGAAAGTTTGCCTTTAACCATAAGGAATGTGTATCATCAACCCATTCTCTCATGCCTTTTGTCAATTAATGGTTATTGGGCACCTGCTATGTGCCAAGCTGTATGCATTTAAATGAAAAGAGATAAAATAAGGGGAATTGGGAGTGCCCGGGGTGGGCATGGGAGTGGGGTGCAATTTTAAGTAGAGTGGTCAGGGTGTGCTTCACAGAGAGGGTGACGTTTGAGCATAAACATGAAGGAGGTGAGCTCTGTCAAAAGCTAGACAACAATAATAATCACAAGTACAAGCACCTGCCCAGGACTCCCTCCATTTGGAAAGGAGCCACATAAAGTCCTGACACTGGAATTTGAGCAACAGAGCCAGATTTGCCCGCCAAAGCAGCTCATGACACACAAAAAAATAAGGAGCTCTCACATTTCCCCAGATCCACTCTCTATTTCTTTCCACTCCCGAAGAGTTTTTTCTTGACTTGTAAATATAGGAATTTAAGAGGCAGGAAGTGTTTTACATAAAACAGAAATCTCCACAGTACAAAGACTAATATTAAAACAATAAGGTGAAGAGAGACAAGTTCTATTTATTTTTTTAGTATGTGTTCCTTGTCACTGGGTGCTCCATCTCATCTCAGTCTTTATTTGTCAATATCTGGAATCTTCTATCAGTCAATGAGACAGTTCATGACCCCAAAGCAGGACCTGCCATGTAATTTGTGGGGCTCCGTACACAAGGAAAATGTGGTGGCCCTTGTTCAAAAAGTACTCAAAATTTCAAGATGCTAACATCAGAGCTTTATACTACGTGCCGGGGCCTTCTGAGCACGATGCCCTGATGGCTTCACAAGTCACATGTATAAGACGTTGGCCCTGCTTCTGTGTCCCAGTCCAGCCACATATATTTTCCCCTATTCATTCTACCTGCACAAATGAGAGCATGAAAACAAGAGCAAACAGCCTGGATCTTGACCAAAGTCTACCTTAACATGTTTGGATTATGTGACTTCTTAAAGTATGAATGGCTAAAAGAGCTCATAATGCACCATTGTTAACCAACAAACCTCATCATTAAGATATAGCTATAGGAAAAACTTCTAATTTGTCATGAGCATCCAAAGACATTCACATGAAGGTGGTACATGAAGATGTAGCAGTCTTCTAAATGAAGGCATCCTGTGCCAGAACATTCAAACAATAAAGCCTCCGCACAATTTTCCACAGTGCTGTACCAAGATTACATGTTTCTTCCAGAGAGGGAAATGTTTCTTCAAACGAATATACTACACCATATCTCTTTGCCAAGCATAATAGCCCACCCATAAAGGAGAGCGTGTGATGAGGCATAATAATTTTGATAACTCATTAAGGAAATTGCTTTTTGATAACGGAGGAAGGTTTTTCCAGTGTGCAACAGAATGATAATACTACTTTGCTAAGTCCTCCACTGACGAGGCTCCCCATGAACTTTCTGAACGTTACTGGATGGTCAACAGGCCAATATGCTTCTTTAGAAAACTGTGATTAAAACAAATTAGAGAATAAGCATCTAAGACTAACTAGAGTATAAACAAATGCAGCATAGTTCAGTGCTAATGCTGAAATAGGACTTCCACTTCCTAATCTACAGTCTCAAACTACCTAGCCTCTCTTAAAATAAAATGAGAATATTTAAATTTATTTTAATGGCAGTGTTGTCATTTTGAGAAGAGACTCCATGAATTAAGTCCCTCACCCAGAAACCTGTGGCATGTATACTTTCCCAAAACATCATCGAAGTAGTTTGAGTGAGATCTGTACTCAACGGTTTTTATGTAAATCCACAGGGAATGAGATGATTCCATCAAGCCATTTAAGACATAGAACAAGGTTTTCCTCAGAGGCTCTAAATGGAAATCAAAACTGGCTTCTGTCCTAAGCATCAAGTTTTCAATGTAAAGTGCATCAGTGATTGACATAGGATGATATAACATAGTCAAATGAGCTACAACAGCTATTCCTAATTTATCTATGCTAATAAATCTAGAATATAAAGGATATCTTTTCAACAAAAGAATTCTGAGATCACTACCAAAAATAACAGCATCTGTTCTTACATAGTATTTAGGCTTTAAAAAAATAAAACATTTTTGTTTGATGACTTGAGATATAGAAAATAAATAAATAAATAAATAAATGTAAAAACCTGCACATCCATTATCTCTTTTATCTAAATAGTGTTTTCAAAAGCAGATGTTACCATTCCCATTTTGTAGGTGGAAAACCTAAGGCCAAGAAAAGTTACAGGATTAGTTAAAGGCTGGAAATTGAATCCACTCTTCTGCTTGTCAGATTCTCTGACCACAACATCATCATAAATTCTTATAAACATCAAAACTGAAATCCTCACCTCTCTTCAGAACTTCCTCAGGTTTCTGTTGTTCACTCTTATGAATGAGTTTGAAGTGGAGCCAAAAGAAGAATCTCTGGAGATTCTAATTTGCTTAACCACGTTTTCTTTATTTTTAAAATTTTTAATAGGTAAATATACATATATAATTTACCATCTTTATCATCTTTAAGTGTACAGATCAGTGGTAATAAATACATTTACATTCTTTTTTGTCCTTCCTTTCCCCTTCCCCCTCTCCTTCCCAGACTCCGGTAATAGCCAATCTAGTGTCATTTTCACAAAGTCCACTTTTTTTTTTTAGCTCCTGCATATGAATAAGAACATGCATTTTTTTTCTTTCTGTGCTTGGCTCACTTCTGTTAACATAATAGCCTCAAGTTTCATCCGTATTGCTGCAAACGATAGGATTTCATTCTTTTTATGGCTAAATAATATTTCATTGTGTATATATACCACATTTTCTTTATCCATTCATCCATTGTTGGCACTGAAGGTGTTCCATATTTTGGCTATTGTGAGTAGCACTGTAATAAACATGAGAGTACAGATATCTCTTTGATATGTTGATTTTCTTTCTTTTGGGTGTATGCCCAGTAGTAGAATTACTGGATCATATTGAAGTTTTATTTTTAGTTTTTTGAGGCACCTCCATACTGTTCCCCATAGTGACTGTACTAATTTATGATCCCACCAACAGTATGCGAGGATTCCCTTTTCTCCACATCCTCGCCAGCATCTATTATTGCCTGTCTTTTTTTTTTTTAATAGATTTAGGTCCCACAAGTGCAGTTTTGTTACATAAATATGTTGCATAGTGATGAAGCCTGGTCTTTTAGTGTAACCATCACCTGAATAGTGTACATTGTACCCAACAGGTAATATCTCATCCCTCACTCTCTCCCACCCTCCCACCTCTTGAGGTCTCCAATGTCTCTTATTCCTTATACATTGATTAGCTCCCACTTATAAGTGAGAACACATGTTATTGTCTGTCTTTTTGACACAAGCTGTTTTAACTGGGCTGAGATGATATTGCATTGTGGTCCTGATTTGCATTTTCTCTGATGATTAGTCATGTTGAGCATTTTTCATATACCTGTTGGCCATTTGTATGTCTTCTTTTGAGAAATGTCAGTTCAAATCTTTTCCCCATTTTTTAATTGATCGATTGATTTTTTTTTTTTTTTTTTTGCTATGGAGCTTAACCAAATTTTTTAACCCCAAACAGTCCTTGACCCTTTTCAGTCTCCTCCCAGCTTCCCCGGTCTGCCAGAAGTAAAGGTGGGCAAAAAGAGAATGTGGTTCCGTTTCAGAAGCATTTGTCATTGTTTTAAGAGAGCTGGAATGGAATCAAAGTCATTTTTCAGAGCGTCCAATATGCCAGGATATTCCTTTGTTACCTCCTCACCATCCCTCTTCCATTGCACAGTCTCCTCCCTCCAGCTAAGACTTCTTAAGGCAAAGACATCTTTGCATCTTTCACAGTTCACCCAACAGTGAGCTCAATACTAGCTGGAGCACCAAAAACAAAACAAAACAAAAACAAAAACAAGACAGAACTATCCTGAGTGAATGAATGAATGAATGAATGAGCAAATACAATCATGCTGAGAAGGGGGAAAAGCTAATGATTGTCTGGCCTGCTAACAGATTTCTTTTCACTGAAGACCTTGCCAAGTTTACCACAACCCCTTGATTATTCAGGGACTTGTTTTATGTTTGTTGTTTATCCTTGTTTTGTTTTGTCACTATTCATTAGAACAAACAAGAAAGAATAGACAAAGGAATAAAAGAGAAGAACACAAGCTAGATCCCATTTAAAGATCTGTTTGAATGTGTTGTAAGGTTGGGAAAAAAATTAAATTTCCTGAATAAAATGAAGTTTACAAAATTTGCACTTTCCAATTTACCCCATAAGTATTTAATAGTAGTGATAACCATGCCCAATTTCCATGGATAACTTAAGAATTAGGACATTTCAAATCTAGGTGCAAACATATCATAGGACCAGGAGAAAACTTAGAGATCTCTTTGTCCATATTCCCACCCTCTTTATACCATGTTCAAGAGGGGCTCACCCAGCTTCTCCCTGAGCATTTCTAATATCAGGTGGATCAATACCCCCCAAAACACTCTAACCCATTTGAAAACAGCCTTCTGGGTTAAGAGCTCTGACATACTGT
This sequence comes from Cheirogaleus medius, assembly GCA_008086735.1. Taxonomy (NCBI): domain Eukaryota; kingdom Metazoa; phylum Chordata; class Mammalia; order Primates; family Cheirogaleidae; genus Cheirogaleus; species Cheirogaleus medius. The sequence goes on from VBSM01000529.1 coordinate 75,935,534, forward strand.
TCTAGAATTTGGTTGCCTTTAATTTCCACTCAGTCATCATGACTCTAGCCCGTGAAGCTATACAGCTTCATTTTCTGGATTTCAGTCATTCCTCATCGCACATACTCATTCTGGACACTCTCCAAAATGTCACTGTCACTGTTATAAGTTGGTGCTGAAAGTTGAACAGAACTCTGACCAGTACAGAGCCCTTGGTGTTATAATGTCCCTTATTTGGGGAATTATATTTCTACTGATGTATTTGGCAAGTAGTAAGACATGATATTAAAAGCATCATCCTTGGAGTTATAGAAATTAGGTTCAATAAAAGTTCCACCACTAGACCAACCATATGACTTGAGAAAATGAATAAACTCTCTAGTTCTCATCTTCAGGGTCTCTAAAGTTAAGAATAAGAATTAATTTATAAAAGTTCAGTAAAGAAATCAGATATATAATGAATACACAAAAGTCAACAGCTTTCTGAACAATAATAATTATCAAGAAAATATAATGTGGAAATATCTCATTGCTAATAGCTACAAAGTAAAAAAAAAATTAAAACCTAAAAATAATCCTAGTAAGGAAATGTACTGGATTTATATGAAGAAATGTTTTTTATACCTACTAAGCAAATGTGCAGGATTTATATAATTAAACTCTACTAAGTGGCATACTAAATGTGACTGAAGATGCATACCATTCCTGAATGTGCAGTTTGAAAACAGAAAATTTGTCATATACTCCCAAATTTAAGTTTAATTCAATTCCAATCACAATCTTAAAGAAGGCATTCTCATTCACTGCTAGTGAAAGCATGAAATTGCTAATACAAGACAACTTGGCAACCGGTATAAGAACACTCAAAAACTATTTTATACTTTGGCCTAGAATTTCATTACAAGAAATATATACTAAAAAAAATAAGAGATGCACACAAAGATGGACATCCTAAGATGTTCATAATATAACAGAGCCATGTCTTATAGTACAAAAGTGGAAACATACTCAATGGTGAAAATTAGAGATTAGCTTAACAGATTTTGTGTGTGTGTGTGGGTTGGAATAATATAGAGCCATTAGAAATAATTTAGAAGAATATTTAATAACATGGAATATCATTATATTCATCATATATTAAAAGAAACAGCTCATATTACTAAACATGTAAAATTAATCTCAATTTTATATGAACTATAATAAATCATGCAGATACAAATCTTATATAACATTACCAATCTCTATCTCTGGATAATGATCATTATTATTAAGAGTAACTTTTTAAATTCCATCAAGGTGTATAGTTTTTTTGTTTGTTTTTGTTTGTTTGATTGGTTGGTTGGTTTCTTCAATTTGGTGAGGTCTGAGGAGGAATAAGGAATTAATGGAGTTTTCAATTTTGTTTCTATTGGAATTTAACAAAAAAATTCCAAGGTCCAGCTAAAAAATAAGTTACTGCTATTAATCAAGACATTTTTGATAAAAGCAATAAAGGAAAATCTGTCCAATAAAATGTTAATTTACCTATTGGTGCATGATCTAAACTGTGTAGTACTGGTTCCAAAATCAATAATTAGAAAAACTATAGAGATAATCGGGAACAAGACCATAATTTATATTTTAAAACATGATAAATAATAAAAGTTACATCCTAAATCAATACGAAAGAATGCTATAATAAAATTTCAGATAACTACTTAAAATTTTAGAAAAACAATTAGATCTTCAGCATCTATCATAAATCAAAATAAATTCAATTGGATTATAGAGGTTTTTTAAACTCTAGAGATCTGAAAGAAAATATGTATTAGTAATTACTGGATCTCAGATGACAAATGATATAAAAACATCCAAGCAATAGCAAAAAGTTTTCAGTACTTCTAAAGACATCATAAATACAATTTAAAGGCAAATATTAATAAGAAAAAGCATTTACATCTAATATGGTAAACAAAAAGTTACAATCTCTAATTTAAAGAGCTCTTACAAATTGTTAAGTAAATAATTGATAGGCTTCACAGAAAAATGAGTTGACATTACAAATAGGCAATGTAAAAAAAATTAATACAAAAAGCCAAGAAAATTATGAATAATATTTAACCATGTTACTCTCATTAATCTCGTTAAAACATCACTGAAATATTATTTTGTTCTATTCAAATTGCTAAAGAATGTTTTACTTGTAATATTTATAATTAGTAAGAGAAAGATGATGGACAGTTTTTTGTGAAAATATATGTTAAAACAACAATTTTTCATTTAAGTGTTTTTGCAAACTGTATCAATAATTTTAAAAACATCCATACCCCTTGAGTTGGTAACTAACTTCTAGAAACCTATCCTAATGAAATAATGAGAGAAAAGTGGCCTAAAATTTAGATACAGAAAGCTTCATCACACAATAGCAAAAGATTGAAAACAACCTAAAAACTGGTAAAGAGGGGCTTGATTAAACAAACAATATTTTGAATAAAATTTAATTTTTTATTTTTAATAAAATTTACATGGGAAATGCTCATGACATAATATTAAGTACAAAAAATGGAACACAAAACTGTATGTATGGGCCTCTTTAGTTTGTGCACGTGTGTTTGTATAAGCATGTATATCTGTGGTTTGGGTGTATTGACAAAAGCCTGGAATAAAATGCACCAAATTGTTGCTAGTAGTTATTTCTAAAGTAGTAGAATTCTGGGTGATTTTTATATTTTTCTTTAAAATTGTCTGAATTTTCCAAATATTCTACAATTAACATATCCTATAAAGTTTTATAGTTTATACTTATTAATAATAAAATTAATCATTAATTTGAGTCCATCACCCCCATCAGCCAGGATGTTTTGTTTTGGGTTTTTTTCATAAATTTCTTTTTTTTCAAGAGACAGGGTCTTGCTCTTGCTCAGGCTGGTCTCAAACTCCTGACCTCAAGCTATCCTCCTGCCTCCCAGAGTGCTAGGATTATAGGCGTGAGCCACCATGCCCAGCCCCAGCTGTTCTCAAATCTTGATTTGGTCGTCTTTTATTACATTGCTTTCCAAATCTGGGTAGTCATTAAAATCACCAGAAGCAGTTTTTAGCATAAAACTTCAAGCCCATCCCAAATTCATCCTAGAAATTCTAATTCAGAAGGTTACCATAGGCCAGGTGTGGTGGCTCACACTAATAATCCCAGCACTTTGGGAGGCCGAGGCAGGAAGATCTCTTGAGGCCAGGAGTTCAACACAAGCCTGGGCAACATAGAGAGATCCCTCTACAAAAATATTAAAAAATTAGCCGCAGGCATGGTGGTGCACACCTGTAGTCCCAGCCACTTGGGAAGCTAAGGCAGGAGGGATCACTTAAGCACAGGAGTTTGAGGTTATAGTGACCTATAATGGCGCCATGGCACTACAGCCTGAGTGACAGAGCAAGACCCTGTCTCTAAATAAATAAATACATAAATAAGGTTATCACAATATGTCTATGTGTATTTGTTTGTTGGGTTTAATTTTGGTTTTCTATTTATCTTCCTACAGGGCATTGGTTTAAAAAAATTTTAAGATAGTCACCTTCAAATAAATATTCCTTTCTGCTCATGTTTCCACAAATTTCCACAAGAATAAAGTAGAAACAGTCAAAAAGCTATGGTGAAACCAAGATATAGTGCATTGCCATGATCTAGATATCTTCGTTCCTTCATTTCTTCACCTACATAATGGAGATAAACAAGATCCACACCTCACAAAGATTTAGAGAAGATTAAGTAAATCGATACATTTATACACTTTAAGTAGTTCCTAACACATAAAAAAGCTCAGTAAATGTTAGCTATTATTATGATCATAATAATCTTCATCATCTACAGATCTTGAAAGAATTAAGCAATAAGAAATAATGTGAGTTTTAAATGCTTTGTTTTTAATAATTGAATGCTACCACCTAGACATTTCTTTTCTAAATCGCATATTCTTTGTCTATTAATAAATATTATTCATTCTACAACTTTGCTAAGAACTCACCAGTCTTTAAATATTCATAACTCCCCCTTTTCCCTCTTCAAAATTTGAAGCATTTTCCACTTTCAGTTTTCTGGTATCTTTTCACCTCATCCAAGATTCCAAGGAGATTACTTAACAATATTTTTCTGTCATGCCTATAAATTTTTCTGCTTCCTGAAATGAAACTCGTCAGAGACAGAAGACTACAGTAGCTCTGTCTTTCCTGCTCTATTTTTCTCTTGGGCTTCAATTTCCCTTTAAGCATTTTTGTTCTACCCTTTCAGGATCAAGATTATTCTCCTTAATCAAAAATATGAAAGTAAAGTAGGAGTGGAATAGTTGTATTTCTCACTGTCATTTTAATATAACACTATGCAGTAGTCTTATTACCTTTATCTTTTTGCTTTCAGCATAACACATACACACACACACACACACACAGATACACACACAGACTTTTTGTGCCCTCATGTTTTTCATGAGCTTTGCATCTTGACAGCATCCTGGATTTATGCCTTATTTACATTATTACAAACATGTGCCACCTTCTTATCTGTATTCTCAGCTGCATGAACTCATTGGAAAGCTCTCAGTGATATTAAGCTATTTAACTATTTGGTTTGGTTCGTACATAGTAGCTCTCTTTCATTCTTACCTGAGATCATTTTTAATTGTGTCCATGTTCCATTTGTAAATTGCCTGTTTTTTATGATCTCTCTTCCCTCTTAAAATGTTTCCTCCATTTTCAAGAATTTTTTAAAGAATTTTCAAAATCTACTTTCATTGAAATCTAGTGAACATCTATCTATGCCCAGGATTCTTCTCTAGAAATATTGTTAGCACATTCCTTTCCTTCTTTTTTAAAAAGGTTTTTGTTTGTGCTTATGGGTACATAGTAGTTTTATATATTTATATAAAGTGTTACATGTAATGTTCTGATACAGGCATACAATGTGCATTAATCAAATCAGGGTGATTGGGGTATCCATCACCTCATCACCTCGAGCATTTATCATTTCTTTGTGTTAGGAACATTACAATTCCACACTTTTAGTTATTTTCAAGTATACCATACTTATTGACTGTAGTCACTTTGTTGTGCTATAAAATATTGTCCATTCTATCTAATTATTTAACTATATTTTTGAACCTACTAACCATCACCACTTTATCCCCCCATCCCTGCTACTCTTCCTACCCCCTAGTAACTATCATTTTCTACTCTCTGTCTACATGAGATTAATTATTTTAATATTTACCTCCCACATATGAGTGAGAACATGTGAGATTTTTCTTTCCATGCTTGGCTTATTTCACTTAACAAAATGTTCTCCAGTTCCATCCATGCTGTTGCAAATGGCAGGATTTCATTCTTTTTATGGCTGTATAATATTTCATTGCATATATGTACCACAATTCCTTTATCAATTCATCTGTTGATAAACACTTAGGTTGATTCCAAATCTTGGCTATTGTTAATAGTGCTGCAATAAACATGGGCATACAAATAGCTTTCTGATATTCAGAATTCTCAGCCTTTGTATATATACCCAGCAGTGGGATTGCTGGATCATATAGTAGTTCTATTTTTAGTTTTTGAGGAACCTCCATACTATTCTCCACAGCGGTTGCACTAATTTACATTCCTACCAAAAATGTACGAGAGTTCCCCTCTCTCCACATCCTCACCAGCATTCATTATTGCCCGTCTTTTTCATAAAAGTCATTTTAACTGGGGTGAGATGATATCTCCTTGTAGTTTTGATTTCCATTTCTCTGATGACTAATGATGTTGAGCATTTTTGCATATACCTGTTGGCCATTTGTATGCCTTCTTTGGAGAAATGTTCAGATCTTTTGCCCATTTTTTAATCAAATTATTTGATTTTTTTTTCTTATTGAGTTGTTGGAGCTCCTCATATATTCTAGTTATTAATCCTTTGTCAGATGGGTAGTTTGCAAATATTGTCTCCTATTCTATGGATTGTCTCTTCCCTTTGTTGATTGTTTCCTTTGCTGTATAGAAGCTTGTAAGTTTGATGTGATCCTATTTGTCCAATTTTTTTTGGTTGCCTATGTTTTGGAGGTATTACTCAAGAAATCATTGTCCAGACAAATGTCCTGAAGCATTTTCCCAATGTTTTCTTAGTTTCACAGTTTCAGGTCTTAGATTTAAGTCTTTAATCCATTTTGATTTGATTTTTGTATGTGGTAAGAAATAAGGGTCTAGTTTCATTCTTCTGCATAAGGATATCAAGTTTTCCCAGCACCATTTATTAAATAGATTGTCCTTTCCCCACTGTATGTTCTTGGCACCTTTGTCAAAGATAAATTGATGTATGGATTTATCTATGTGTTCTCTTTCTTCCATTGGTCTATGTATCTGTTTTTATGCCAGTACCATGCTGTTTTGGTTACTATAGCTCTGTAGTATAATTTGAAGTCAGGTAATGTCATTCCTCTAGTTTTATTCTTTTTGCTCAGGATGTCTTTGGCTATTCTGGGTCCTTTGTGGTTCTGTATGAATTTTAGGATTATATTTTATATTTCTGTGAAGAATGATATTGATATTTTGATGGGGAACATCCCTTTCTTCCAAGGTTACCATTATTTGCACACCACCAGCCAGTTGTGCATTGTTGGTAGTATTTAATTCAAATAAGCAGCTTCTACTATTGTTCTCTTCAGACTCTAAGCATTGAAGATATCAGCAAAGCTAGTCATGAAGTTATAAGATGTTCAGCTTTTAGCAGAATGAATCAGAAAACATTTGACTAATTGAATTTGCTCATGATTGCTTCTAACTTGCCTCTTCCAACTGTTTCAGCTGATGTGGGAAAACACTCATCCCCTCTTTCTGGTCAGGCAGTATGATGACTTCTATTTTTATTTACTTTTATCCTTATCTAAATGCCCACAACCATGACTGTGCTTTTTCCCTTTATATTTTTCTTTTTCTTCTTCTTCTTCTTCTTCTTTTGGGTGGAGATAGTGAGGAAAAGTAAAAAAGATCCCAGGACTGAGAAGTAAGAAGATCTGCTCACTAGTCTTGGCTCTGCTGCTACAGACCTTACTAAGCAGGTCACTTAACCTCTTGAGGTTTCAAACTCTTACACGTAAAATGAAGTATTTGGACCACAGGATCACTAAATCTCTTAAAACTTGCAGTATCATGACACAGTGACTGTTCTGTCTTTTTGCTCCTGATCTGTTTATTTGAAATGACACGTGCCCTTCCATTGCTCCTTCCAGTTATGTGGCCCATGTATCAAGCTCTATTATAAAAAATATCTAACTGACCCCAAAATAAACTTCCATGTGGGTGCCCCTCCTCCTATGCCACCTAAATGGAAGTGCTTCATGGAGGATCTGTCTTTTGTCCTCCTTTCCCTTTCATAGAAAAGTCTCCCCTTGTGCTCTCATCCATCCCTTCCACAACACCCACATCTTTATTTCCAGCTCTGATCCCCTTCTCTCCATCCAGCATTCCAAGTGCCTACCAGATAATGCCACCTACTTGTCCCAGGGACACCTCAAATTTGGTGCGAATCCATCATTTCTCCTCCCAAACTCTTTCTTCCTTCTCCTGAATTTCCTATTTCTATGTGTGATTCTGCTCTCCTGTCAGTTACCTAGGCAGAAAAGCATTTCAATGGACCTCTCTCTCTCCTGCATCCACGTGTCATCAGTTGCAGGTCCTGCCATTCTAACTCTTTGATATCTCTAACATCCATGCCCTCTGCTCCTTCTTGTTCAGGCTCTCGTGGCCTTATGTATGTGTTGTGCAGTAGCCCAACTGATTATCCTCTTCAAGTCCTTCCCCTTCAATATCTACTACACAATGAGGCTATATTAAACTTTCTAAAACGTGGTTTTAACTCTACCATTCTCCTCCTCCTGATATTGCTCCTTACTTCAATACATAAACTCCAAACCCCTTGTCATGCCATTCAATATTCTCTATTGAGAAGCTATCCTCATCCAATTATTCTTACTTTCTCCATACAGTAACTTAGATTCCAGGTTTGCTGTTCCAAAGAATGTTCCAATGTTCTAGTTGTAGGCCTTTGCTCACATCGAGCCTTTGACTTAAATGTCACTTCTCCCCACTCCCCAGCCCCCCAGGAACTATCCAACACAGAAACTACTTCAAAGTCAATCCTAATGACATCAGCTATTATAGAAGCAAACTTTCCCTGTCTCCTCTCAACCCTAATAGTACCTTACTTGTGCCTTAGTGACAACATGTATTACTACTAAAGTTATTTCATGTAATAACTTTATGTCTTAAACTATAGTTACCTGCACAAATGACTTTATGAGATATAAGCTCCTTAAGGAAAGCATCTACTTCTGAATAACTTTTAAACACTGCACAACTCCTAATGTCACCTTGAATATAACATTTATACATAAGTAGTTAAATATTGGATGACTTAATAATTATACAACTCAGGATTAATCATGCCTTTTTGACAGAATCAGGCATCTTCGAATAGTAGCTAACAATTAATCAATAATGTCTCTAAAATACTCATACTCTTAAGTATTGTGCTTATTTTTATCAAGTATGTGATTACAGTAATATCATTGGATCATAGATAATCAGAATAACTTTGTAGTTGCATCGGATAAATAAATTAACTTCAAAATAATTTAAAAATAGCCTTTTACAGAATTGGAATTTGTGATTGTCACTAAAATAGGCTAAGTCAGACAACTAAAAATGTAAGCAACTGTTCATTGAACAAAAAATGTAAGTAATTAAACATTGAGAAGTAAAAAACAATATAAGTTATTCATAATGGTTACATTAATAACCGCAATGTAGCCATTAATGTCTGAATTGCCAGGTTACAATAGCTATCTATAGAGGTGCTTCAGCTTATGGGGAAATTTTAGGAAGCAGATGGCATTTCATATCTATTTATTCCATGATAATGTGGGAAGGAATTAGCTGACTATGATAACTTTTGGTACGCTAGCAATAGACATAGATACACAACTTACGGTTGACCTACAGTTTATCCCGCCATACTAAAACTAAATTATTGTCATAACCATTTTTCAGTAATGCTTATAGAGCCCTGTGAAATATGGCAAAAGGATAATAACTTACTGCTGATGGATATCTTATGAGAAAAAATTACTCCTATCTTAAAATAGGATCATGGCTATAACATTAAAAAATTACCTTCCTACCTACCTAGACTGATACAAGAGAGGCATGACATTACTTCTGAGTGACAAAACATTGGTATTCCTTAGCAACCCTTGTATAAGCCTGGTGTTGCCAAAACACTTCAGATGTCCTGTCTCTACCCACAGCTTCAATTACCTGATTACTAACCCCAAGATGAAACCAGCCCAAACTGGCAATCAACAGGGGTGGGGAGGCATGGCTGGGTTCAGCAATCCCTGTCCACCGCACACAGTGTGCTCTTCTCTATGGGCTATTCATGGAGCGACAGTTCCAGCACCAGCATCTAGGGAACTAAAAAGGTGCTCCCTTCTAGTAAGAGGTCCCACTTGCTGCCTGCTGTCCTAGCGCAGCCTCCAGGCCACGGTACTTCATGATGGAGAGGACAATGAGGGAAATTGTGACTCGCATGACTAAATTCCCACTCAAGGAAATGGTACACTGAATTGGCTAAGAATGTGGCAGCTGCCCCCAAACTGCCTGGGTTCAAATCCTGGCTTTGTCACTTACCAGTTATGAGAACTTGGATGAGTTACTCTCCCCTAAACTGTCATTTCCTCTTTTGTGAAGTGAAAATTATTATAGTATTTCTTTGTTATTATGAGTATTAAGTGAAATAGTGCCTGTAAAATATTTACCAAAATGTTGGCACAATACATTTAAAATATAACTAATATCTGCTCAATAACAGCCTCTATAGTGGAGAATTGACTCACAGAGGTTTTCAGAGCTATTTTTACTAATAATCTAATTTCATCCAAAGAAAGAAGTGATTTTAAAGACCCATGCTTGCTGCCTAGCTATTTTTTCCAAAAAAAAAAAATAACTGTTTATGAAATTTAAAAAGTAATGCTGATGAAGGCAAATATTCTTCTTACACATAAAGAGAAATATGACAAAGTTGGAGAACAACATATTGTTTTTCTTCAACAAATGTACCTGAACTTATACATCAACAAATAATTTTTATCTTCAAAGTAGTCACATCAGGAAGTCATGTACTTAATTCAGTAATGCTGCCAAATAGTTTTGGAACTCTTTCTTCCAAATTACCTCCTGAGCCTGCTTCAAATTCTTTTGGATATCTTCATTGGCAACAAAATTTTATCCTTTGGGAGTTTTTAATTTTGAAAGCAGATTTAAAACCGACACTTATGAAAAAGATGGAGGAGAATGTCACCTCTGATAAAAAATGAGGAAAGAAAGACCTTTTTTCATGGCTAATGAAATGTCTCAAACAATTCCAGACAGATAATCTCTAAAACATCTCAAACCAATGAAAGCATTGTCAGAATTAACATATTGCTTTCTGTACAATTAAAAAGTCATGTGTTTATTTATTTAATGTCATTAAATACTTCGAGAACGCTATATGTCAAGCACTGTCCTAGGACCTCTTACATATATTAGTTCATTTAATGCTCATATCTTATGAGGTAGGTACTCTTAGTATCCCCGTTTTACAGATGAGGTCATTGGGGCACAGAAAAGTTAAGGATTTGTCCAGGGACACAGAGCTAGTAAATGGAGAAGCCAGAAATCAAACCCAGACTGTCTACTTGGTATATTTGCCATATTTTCTAAAAAGTACAACCTCTGTTTATTAATACCTATGCTTTCTGAGTTTTTTGAGGTAATGTAATGTAAACTTTGTAAAAGACATCATATCTCCGCATGAATTTTTTTTACTTCAGCTAAAAGCCCTCCTAGTGCTAAGAAGTATTATCTGAATTCTTTTTCTCTATCTTCCCATACCAAGTTATACAAGGAGGAAACAGTCCTACTTTCTAACTTCCTTAGTTTTCTAATGATCCATAGGCTATCCTGTTTTTCCACATTAAGCACATCTTTCACCCAGAAACTTCTTCAGCCTTGTGCTGGGAATAGTCTCTCTTCTCACAATGTTTCCTCATGCCTATTTCAAAACTCCCTCTTTAAAATTCACTTTTTCTATTGCATCACTCAGTAGATCAATCTTGCTAGACTAACAAGAAAGAAAGAAAAGAGGAGTGAGGAAGGAAAAACACTAAAATATTTTTAAGTCTTCTTTGAAAAGCACCTTTTGTTTCCCATAAGGAAAATGCTTTGACTGTTTCACTTGCACTCCTTTGCTTTAAAATATGAGTTTCCGAAGCAGCTTCATATCAATGCCAAGAGCATATTGCTGGCCGGCCATTCAGTTAATGACAACAACTCCAAGGAAACACATTTAAGCAAATTAAAAAAATAAAATATGTTGGAACTTTTTCATTTCAGGATAAAAGAAAAATACAGGAAGAAATATCACAGAAACGTCTGAAAATAGAGGAAGAGAAACTAAAGCACCAGCATTTGAAGGTAACTTATGACTTTAATTTCATTTCAATTATTTTGTATTCAAATATCCTAATGGCACTGCAATTTGAATAGTGAATATATTTTAGGAAAACAAAAAATCCAACATAGTTTTACTAGCAAGCTAGCAATATTTGCATATGAGACTAATATCTTCTGGCAAACATGTGGAAAGTTGAAAACATGGTTTTATTACTTTTACCCTTTATTACTGAATTTCCTAATTTTCTTAGGTAACCTTGAGAATTCAGCCTTGAGAATTTGGCCCTGCTTGCAGGCTTGCTTAACATCCTTAGGGAGTGGATCCAGCTAGGAAGTGCCTTTTGAAATCAATGAAAGGCCAGCCATTCCCTGGGGGTGCAGAACAGACAGTGTCTGGCCTGGTCAAGGATGCTTGCATTTAAAAGCTCAATGCTATGAATCCAATGTTGTTCAAGCATGGTTTGGGACTTTGTTTTATTTTGTTTTGACAGAACATGAGATCATAACCAGAAATAAACTTCCATTTTTAAAATCAGACTTTACATCTTCCACTTGGGTGTGGTCATTGTGTAATTAAAGCACATTAAGTTTCAACATTTTATTACGTAGCTTAGTGACAGGATGCAAGCAAATGACAAACAGGAGCTCCTTGTGAACAGGCCCAAGCAGGAAACTGTACTTATCTGGCAGGGCTGCTATCAATAGATATAATGAATCCCCTTAATGAAACAATGCTGTACACTCATGGGTTCCACAAACTTAAGTTAAACTTGCCAAATTCAGCTAAATCTATTTTTCTAATGGAACAAGTGATCACCTCTGGAAACAAACATAATTTAAGATTCCAATTAGCCTCAGTTCTCTGGACTCTGTTTGCTTCTTTGCTCGTATACAAGTTGACATTTCCCATGTTTGATGGATAATTTCAAAGCATCATTAGTCTACTGTCCTTGCAATATGTCACATTGAATTTACATGAGTAGTAGACATACTCAAGAAATGCCTTGTGTACTCCCAGAAAATCTATGAAATAAAAACAAATTTTACCAAGTCATTCCATATAATTCAAATGAAGTCAACAGTCAAATCTGGAACAACTTTTGAGATAGGCCATTTCTAGCTCCAAAACCAGAGCTCACTTGCTTACTCACTTTCTCTCTCTCTCTCTCTCTCTCTCTCATACACACACACACACACACGCACAATTTACACAAAATTTGGATCTCCCAGTGAACTACTTCCTGCTTCTGAATTAACTGATAATTCTCTAGCATTCAGCAATTGCTATCCTTGCAGAATGGGTAGCCAAAGAACAGTAGAGCCCAGAATAGAAGAAAAGGTTTAAATATCCGCTCAGTTCATTCTAGAAAGTAAATTTCACATAGGAAAAGCCTGACTAACTGACAGGTCCGTTCCTGAGGTGGCACTTCATTTTGGAACTTGCCAAAAACAGTCCAGGGAGTAATACACAATCTTTTCTGTTGGTTTGCTTTCTGGAACCCAGGAGGCCTCTTCTAATCCAATCCAATCAAAACATTTATCATCTTTGGACTGCTGTACACAGTTGCACAGATTGTGTACTGCACAAAGTTACCTGAAATGGGGGTGCTAAAATTCTGCCCACATTATAATGTACTCTGTCCCAGGGCTGCTCATACCTGGTGCAAGAAGTTTTCATTTTCTCTGCACAAAGGTGCTATCCACTTTCCCAAGGTGTGCACTGGCCAAAAGTGGTGTGTGAGCTGTGGAGTGGGAGGAGAAGGAAATGACACCTTTTCTTAATTTGGGAAATTTTGTATAAAATAAGACAAGTTAATGATAGGTTTTTAAATTTAAATTAGAGTATAAGCATTGATTCTTTAATCTGGGGTGACCAAAGAAGGTTTTATTAAAGGTGTGGGATTTAAGCTGAGTCTGATAAGTAGAATTTATATGGATGTACATAGGGCCTTTCAGTCAACAAACATTTATTAAGCACCTATTATGTGGGACATGAAGAATATAAAATACAACTTAGCCTGTGCCCTTAAAATGATAACTGACACATAAACTCATAATGACAACTATTCTGTGATGAACACTATATGGGACACAGAAACTGCAAAGGGAACACAGAGGAAAGAGTAGCTGTTTCAATAGAGAACATTCTTCCAAGTTTTCAGAAAATGGTTGGCTATATCAAACATAAAGTGGCATAATTCCAAAATGGGATTCAAAAATGTACAAAAGTATTTTAAAAATCAATTCTACAACATGTTTCCCAAGTCAAGAAAACTCTATTGGCCTCTACAGTTACCAGCATGTCTCTTAGTTTCTTCTCCACCCATTCATCCTAGTTCCCATGACTGTCCTCACCATGTCCCCAACTGCAAACATTTTCATTAGACTTCACTGACGCTTGTTAAACAACATGAGTTGAAACATTTACAAAGTGCTCCTCCTTTATCAGTATACACACACATTTCAAAATAGTTGTAGTAACTCACTGTGATGTGCTTTGCCTCCTAAGCCTGACATCATACATGAGGTGCTGGTAAGGGAACTTCCGGGGGCGCTGTTAACATTCTGATATTCGGACAATTCTGTGATTTGTCTTCTATGGATTTTCTTAACTAGCAATATGATCACAATCTCATGCCACCTACACTCAAGCTAGAAAATTTACTTTTCTATGAGTCCATTCAATTCATGGTATAAAACACTAATTTATTCCTAAAGTCTACTATAACTGCTTGGTAGAATGTAGAAGTGCTTCAGGAAAACCTTTCCCTAAAAAACTACCAAAAGATCTTCTATTGCCTGCAAGTCACTTATACTTTAATTTAGTTCATATGGCTTTTGATTCTGAATGTCATTGTGAAATATATTTTATTATATTCATTAGCTTCATATACTAAAGCATAAGTCACAACTGTGACATGAAAGCAAAACAGCTGCTTTGATTACAATAATATGTGATCATATCAGATCATTTTGACTGCACATCCAAACTGTATATTTTATATTTAAGTTCAAAGCATTCTCCACCAGAGGTAAATGACAATTTATGAAGCATGGACAAAATTTTATAAGACTAGAATTAAAATTGCTCTTATTCCTAACCAGACTAAGAACCAAGCAAGTAGCCTCAAGTTAACCTAATCATGTCACAACAATCATTTTACAACTCAGCATGATAAGACCATCCCATCTGAGTGTTTCTTATAAAGATATGTATGCAGTTCACCAGAACTATCCTTATAGGTGGTTTGTAATGACTGTAACTTACTTTGATAGATGTCATCTGTTTTCTTTACTATGGATTAGCTATCTTCATATCCCATCAAATAGAAATAAATTAAAGTTCATATCCCATCAAATAGAAATAAATTAAAGTCAAAATAAATTCTTAAAATGCAGATATATTCATATTTTCTTGGCATCTTTGACCTCAGGAACTAAATCTCAATCTACATTAATAATATTTACTGAGCATGTGAGAAAACATTTTTTCAAAGAGCTAAACAGCTATAATAAATGGTTAAGATAACACCGGGGTGAAGAATCTCTGGCCATGGAGTAGAGTAATACCAACTGCTCTCATGGTACGTGTTGTCCACCTGCAATTGCATAAGACTGTAAAAAGGCCAACACAAATATGATGATCTGGGGTGAAGTTGTTATTCACTTAATCTAGTGGTTTTCAAATCATATCCTGTACATCCATAAGGTTCCAGGCCCTCTCACTGTTTCAACTAGAGTAGTCCAAACTATAGTTCCATATAATATTTATTTGTACTCAGTGTAATATTATTTTTTTAAAAATGGTTTGAAAGTCATTGCCTTAGTTAAAATAACCATTGTTTAGTAATTATCTAGCATAACCAAGGTTAATTAAAAATATTTTTAATTCAGAGATATTTATATCCCAGTGGTATTAATTCTAGCATTCTTTAAAAAAAAGACATAAAATTCTTCTTACTTGCTCTCATTTTAACTGTAATGTAAGAGAAAGAAGTCCCCAAAAATAAAAGTTTCCATTCTCTCTTCACCATTTTAGACGTAGTGAATCTCCAATGAATAATTAACAATGAATAACTGAACAAATAATTTAGAAGCAGATTAGATACATAATGGCAGCCCTTTTCTTCCAGAAGAAGGGGAGAAACAAACTCCTTGAAAACAATGTAACTATATATCTGACAGTTTCTACTTGAGACATAGACTATATGCAGAATAAAGAGCCTCCAAAATCTGCAGGTCTCTTTCACTTGTTTTAAGTCTTCTTTGGCTCAGGTTCAAGAGTTTGATTTTTTCATGCAAATTCAAGAGGATTTGTTTCCATATGATAAGACATATTTCTTTTTCTGTGTTGTTAAAGTTGACAAATATTCAACTCAATGTTTAGACAGATCAATGAAGTTAATGCATCATATATTATTGGAACGGTTAGGGAGCTAAACTTACAGGGAGATTCCCGGAGGAAAGAAGCAGTGCATGGTGGGCAAAACAATAAATATCTACCACACAGCCTAAGACTAACATTGAATTCATTTGAGATGCAATAGCAACTTCTGTTTTGCCCACCACTCCAATTAATCCCACAAAAGATTTTCTGGAAGCAATTATTGTATGCTGTCACTGGGGTGAATATCAAAGTGGCTTCAAGGAGCTTCTGACTTTGTTAAGGATACAAGATATATATCCATCAAACAAACAAATAACAGTAAAGACGTCACATGATGAGGTCCCTATATGACTGTGATAAACATACAGTACAGCACGATTTTGAAGAGAGGTCTCTGAGAGTGAGGACGGGGCTGCCAGGGAACTGGGAGGGAGGGACAGGGATCTTCTTAGAGAAGGAGGGTCCTGAACCAGACCTCAAGGGATAAATAGGATTTAGATATACAAAAACTGACTTTGGAAGAGGGTCAAGAAGGTTGCAATGAAGGCAAGAAAATACCAGATTTATTCAGGCAAGGCACTAAGAGAAAATAATTCCTCTTCAATATGACCACTATTGAAATTCATAAGATTTGAAAGCAGTAAGAGATTTTGGAGATTGTTGACTGATATAAGAACATATCGTTATGTTTCCTAACATCAGAAAAAGGCCTTGAGGGAGAAATGGCTTCTAGATGGAATCAGCAGTGGAAAAGAACAAGAAGAGATGAAGAAGCAAAATCAACAAGACCAGCACCAGATCCAGGTTCTAGAACAAAGTATCCTGAGGTATGGCCCTCACCGACACTCCATAACTACCTTCATTTTGACTTTGTCTCATGTTATATATAGAAGAGCCATGTGTCAAGGGCATAATCAGATCTTCCATTTAGATTTCCAAAAAAGACCAGGGAAACACACCAGAAGGCAATAATAGAAATCTTACTATAAACATCACTTGCACATAACAACACTAAATTTATTTTTACAATGCATATCAGTGACTTACCAATACCTCTCTAAGACTATTTTCTACAAAATGATAGTAACGATACCTATCTTTTAGTGTTGTTGAGCAGATTAAAAAACTATGTGCTCAACTACCAGCACCTACCTGGCACATGGTAGGTACACAAAAAGCAGTCCTTCTTCACAGCCATTGCCCCCACTCTCACCTTAGGACAGGTGACAGGTGTATAAGTGTATTTATACTGTGCCTCCATCACATCTCTCTCTGGTTCTCCCCAGTCACAACCATGATATTTTGGAAGAGAAGATTCTATAGGGATATTCCACCCACATTTTCTCTCTTCTGCTTCCTTGATGAATTGGTCACACGTGTTCACCTCATTTATCTATGTCCTTTCCTGACCATCAAGCACAATCAGTACAGAGTCAGGAAACTTCTGTTTTAACAAATAACACTTTAAAATTACCTTGGGTAGGTGTGGTGGTTCACACCTGCAAACCTAAGCACTTTGGGAGGCCAAAGCAAGAGGATCACCTGAGCCCAGGAGTTTGAAACCAGCCTGAGCAACATAGTGAAATCCTGTCCCTACAAAATTTTTTTTAAAAAATTAGTAGGGCGAGGTCATGCACATCTGTAGTCCCAGCTACTCAGGAGGCTGAGACAGGAGGATCACCTGAGCTCAGGAGTTTGAGGTTGCAGTGAGCTATGATGACACCACTGAACTCCAGCCTGGGCAACAGAGTAAGATCCTGTCTCAAAAATAAAAATAAAATAAGCTTGGCTTAAAATGAAGTGATGGATGTGAAAAAAACTGAAAAGCTCAAATAAAAAATGAGATTATAGCCAGGCCTGGTGGCTCATGCCTGTAATCCTAGCACTCTGGGAGACCGAGGCAGGAGGATTACTTGAACTAAGGAGTTCGAGACCAGCCTAAGCAAAAGAGAGACCCAGTCTCTACTAAAAATAGAAAAAATTAGCTGGACATGGTGGCACACGCCTGTAGTCCCAGCTACTTGGGAGGCTGAGACAGGAGGATCACTTGAGCCCAGGAGTTTGAGGTTGCAGTGAGCTATGATGACACCACTGCACTCTAGCTGGGGTGACAGGTGAGACTTTGTCTCAAAAAAAAATGAGATTATTAGTATTATCATCACAAGAAAATAGCATGAAAGAAACAAGTATGGGAAAGGTTGGAATCATTTTCTAACCTACACATGGAAAAAAAGATGGAATTTCTTGTGGTATAATCATGACCATAATTAAAGTCTACCCATCTTTGAAATATAGGCAAGTTTCAAAACTTCACTCACTTTGATTTGTTATCTTTAGTGAGGACTCCAGGAAATACCTGGAAGACAAAAGTATTCAGTAGCTGTGCAATGACCACATTTTGTCCATACTTACTACACTATACAAACACATCATTTTAGGCTTAATATTCACAAACTGAAAAAGGCTTCCTTTTTTCAAATGATTTCCAGTTTACTTTCCTAATTGCATGTACTTGTACATTTAATAGCTAAAATCATTGACTGCTCATTCTTATCTAATGAAATTTTGAAATTAACAATTCTTAAAAGGTTATATAACTGAAAATTTTACACTTCTAATCCTCTCAGTTGTTTACTCAAAGATACGAAGTACACTTTAAAAATAACCTAATAAATCAGCTTTACAGTTTGGAACCCTCCTCTATAATTTTCCATAAGGCATCCCTTAGTAAGACCTTCTCCCCCAGAGTCCAGCTTTAGCAAATGATTGCTTTCTTCATTCCTCAACACAGAACCCTTATCTCTAAAGGAGTCCTGAGTTTAATCCCTGTAAACCTTTCCCGCTGCACAGACACCTACTTGCTCCCCCTCAAAACCTTCTTTTAGAGTCCTTCCACATACCAAACACCTACAGCTTTCTCTGCACCCAACGATAATTGAAGTGGCTACAGGCACTCAAACTCCATTAACAAGTTTGAGCAATGTTCTGAGTAATCCCAGAGTATTTACTAGAACTCTACTGATTGCTTTTAGACCTTGCCTGAATGCTCTGAGAAGCACATAAGCTTCTAGAAATACTGATAGTGGTTTATCTCCTTAGAGCTTCTATCTGACCAAAAATTTAAAAGGAGGAGGAGAAGGAGATACTTAATGAGGCCTATTTTGCACCAGGCATTTTACATATATTAGCCCATTTAATCTTCATAACCCGGTGAGGGTTGGTATTATTATCTTCACTTTTTGCAGAGAATTAAGGAATTCACACCACTAGGAAGTGGCAGATCAGAGACTAGCTCATTTGACTGCCCTACACTGCCTATAAAATGATGGCACACAGCAATCTCTGTGGACTGAAAGGGTGTTATCTCTTATAGAAAGTCTGGGAAGCATGTTCTGTCTCTTTGCTCTCCTTTCTCCAAAAAGCTCCTACCACATTCAGGATCTTCTTCCTTGTCCCTCTGCTCTCTTTGGTAAATTGCCAATTACATGTCTGTTCATTACCCAATTTCTGGCATCTCACTACAACTTTATTTTAGATCTTCAGGATGCTGTTAACTCATCAATACTCCTTTATGAACACCAAATGATTTTAGTCCCAAATATAAATAATAATAACAGCAATAGTTCACTTTTATGGGGCCTTGCACTTACAAAGCACTTGCACTTACATTAAGTCATTTGGTGCAGCAATCTAAAAGGAAAGCATCAACACCTCCAATTCATAGATGAGGAGTTAGGCTCAGAGTGGATAAGGGACTTAATTAAAGTCACAGAGCCCCGTAATGGGTAGATTGGGTCTCAAAGCAAGCCAGGTTCAGTGCTCTCCAGCTGAAAAATGAAAAGACAGACAGCTGTAGATGTAAACACTCTGGAAATAATAAAACACCTAACACTGACAAGTATCTCTAATAATCAGCAAACTGCTCTGTTTAAGGAATTTCTCTTAAAAGATGTTTTTGCAAAGAATTAGTCAAGAATTTGCATTCTTGTGGCCATAGAGGCATGTTTATCTGGTAAAAAAATGAGCAAGGAACAGAATGTTCTGAAGCAACATACAAAGACAAAAAGTATCTGCACCTTGTCTGTATTAAGCAGCCTCCGCCACTGCCCAGCATTATAGAAATCACACTGCCAAAGCAGCTTTACCTGACAACTGAACATTTTCTTCTCAGATGTTTGTAAGCTGCTAAATAATCAGGTGCATGTTTTTAAATGCAATCTTTCTCCTAAACAACTGCCCACAGTGCTTAAGAAGCTTTTATCACCAGTGAAATCAGTACAGCTTCCTGTTAGCTCAGAACAGCAGTCAAGCTCACTGATGAAGTTGAACTAGGCAGAGCCACTCACGTTCCCTAAGTAGATGAAGTTACCCAAACGCTCAATGTGATTTATATTCACTTAGGTGCCTGCTCAAGGGTGACATTTGCCATTCTGCCAGGACTCTCAGCCAGGAGATAAGATTTTAATGGGAACATCAAAATAAAAATATTGCTATTACCTCAGAGTCCATAGAAGGGCCAGACTTTGCCCGTGAATTTTTCATTCCTTCTACTTCCAAGGTTTTGTAAGATGAACTGAAAGAGCATGGCCTCCAACCTTCAAATCCCTGTTCTGCTGATCACAGTACCTAAGGTTGGTCACGTTCTTTCATCTCTTTCAGCCTCAGTTTCCTTACCTGTAATAAAGGGACAATTATAGCCACTTCACAGGACTGCGATGAATAAAGCATCTTCTAGAGTTCCTGACACACAGTGGGTGTTCAAAAAATATTAAATTCTATTTCTTATTAAAAGTCAAAAATAATTAAAGGAAGGACACTGCCTGAATTATTCAGGTATTTTTATTTTGGGGACAAAATCTCTCACTTCCTTATGCTTCTTTGAGTAAGCTGAGAATATCACCCAACTATTATTTCATTGAATTCTCACAACCACTCTGAGGTAGGTAACATTTAACAGATGAGAAAAATTGACATTTATGGAGACTAACTTACCCCAAGTCATATAGCTAAAAGTTAAGAGCCAGGATTTTAAACCTAATTAAAAATCCTAATCATAAAAATAAAATTGTGCCTTAGATCCTACAGAAAAATTTGACAAAAGTTCTGTAAACTCTCCCCTTATATAGCATTTTTAATTTTTAATCCATGTTACAATTTCACTCTTATAGCCATCATTTTATATAGTCATTCACTCAAATATTAAAAATATTCAGAGGGTACCCTGGCTCGCACATAACCCTTAAGTAAACCATATCTGTTTATTCATCCTGTCCTCTTTTCTTCCAAATAGAGGCAACATTTCAAAAAATAAGTAGGTTTCCATGGTTTCTGTCCCAGAGTCACATTTTTATCTTTGGAACAATATTATTGAGTATTTTGCCTGGTGTCCTGATTAATACCTTAGGAGAAAATGTTCCCAGGAGGAAAGCTGTATTGAACATCTCCTTCTGAATCACTTTGCTTAAATAGAGTTTCAATTTGCCTCCCAAATGAGCCCTGCTCTTCCTGCGACCACTGAACCATATACTTACTGATTGTAGGCACAGGTGCACTGATTAGTCCACATGTCCACGTGCACCAATTTATAGTCGGGGTTAGAAGTCCTGTCCTAACACTTCCACGGCTTTCCTCTGCCCAGTATTCTGCACCCAAAACAACACCCCAAGAAGCTTTGCTCCCACAAGTTGTCATTCACACCCTGAGTTCTTCTTTCCCATCCAGTGGCCCTACAGTTATCCATGACCTCCCTCTGCCAAACTGCCTTGCATAAGCTCCCCTCCAGACACTGTCTACTTCTTGAACTGTGTCCAAAGACCTCTGACTTTAATTGGAGCACACAGGGTGCTTGACAGAAATGTCAGAAGTATAAAATGTAAAAGGTTAACTGCCGAGGAGAATGATGCAAATACACCGCATTCCCTTCAAGAAGGATAAGCTACTTATGATTAAATGTTCTCTAGTAAGGATTGTTTTTCTAATATTCCAAAGCACCCTTCTGACCTTCTGCCTTCTTTCAGTGAACTTTCATTTGTGCTCCAATAGTTAGAAACTGCCTTCTGCATCTGACGCAAATGCGCTAAGGTGTGTGTGACGCCTTGGGTTTCTCCGTGACTGTATGTCACGAGAAGAGCAGAGGAGGGGGCTGTTACAGCAGTGGGAGCCACATCTCACATAACTTAAGGAAAATTCCTCCACAAATGGGGGTGGAATGTGAGAAAATGCATTCTGCTCAGTATCATGCAAAGCAATGAGCTACTCATTTAACTCAAAAGGTAGCAGGCAAGATTTAATTTCAAAAGGGAACCTAAAACACTGATGTAGAAATATAAAGGTTAAATGGTTTTTGTTGCTGGTTATCATTTGTCAAAGTTTAGCTCATTATGATTTTTATCCAAGTTCAACCCCTACCTAATGCTCTTATCTACCTGGGCAGGCTAATTGTACCTTAATGAAACTAATGGTTCATCAAACACAGGTGAGGTATGCTATCTGAAAACTATCACATTCCAAATGTTTCTACCTTCCTGCTGTGACGCAACCAGCCATATCTAATACCACATAGCAGGAAGAAATAGACAAGCTGCTCTCTTATGACAACATAAGAGAGAAGAGAAAGAAAAAAAAAGGGAGGAAAAAAAAAACCATTTGTTTCTTATTAAATTTGCTGTTGCCTAGAAACACTCAAGAAATTATTCTGAGGTAATTATATGAGTCAAAATCATTCCAAGCATGTTTTTCACTCTCTATATTTGACTAATTGGTTTACCAGATTTGTAATAGTTCATCTGTTGTTGTTTTTAATTTCCCAGATAGTCTGATTATTTTTAATTCAGGAGCTTCACTTTTAATTTAACCAAAAGGGCTAAGTAATCCGAACTTAAAAGCAAAAAAGGGAAGAAGTCTACCCACTCCACCCCACCAAAACACACATACACACAAAGCCCATAGTATAATGCCTAGCACATAGTCAGAATACTCATGAATACAGAGCTCAATAAATCAATGAATGAGAAAAATAGATGATGGACAGTTGGGTGGTAGTACTTTAAAATGCTATCTTTTTAAGAGGACCAGCTGAAAGAGCCTAGACAATGACTCGCACATTGATGAAATGAAAAGGAAAGCCTTGACATTCTTTAAAAAAATAAGAACGAATAAACACCCAACTATCTTGGGCCAAGAGCAAAGTTATGTGGCAGTGGTCCCCTTGTTTTTGAGGCAATTGTGGATGGCATGTTTTAACATCTCATCATCACTCTGTTTGCTTTCTTTCCATTTTCTCCTTCTTGATATACTCCTTTATCTCCTTATCCCCACCTCCCAGCACTTATTCTTGCTCATACATATCAATCTCACCTACAATGTTTGTAGAAATAAGGATAAATGGTTATTGACCCAGAATAAATAACCCTCCCTCCACCATGACAGGCTAAAAGGTAGGTTAGAATACCCTCTGAGGGTCCTCCCTCACCCTGCTTCAATTTAATAACAGCTACCCTTTATGGAGTACATCTTATACCCTAAGCATTATTCTGAGAAGGCCAATTCTGTGAGGGAAGTCTAGTTAGCCTTGTTTTGCACATAAGGACTCTATGGCACAGAAAGCCGTAAATCTGTTAGCAATCACGCCATGAGTCACACACAGGTCTTTCTGACTCCAGTCCCTTTCCACCAGGCCTCACCCTGCTTATTCTTGATTTATTTCAATGAACATTATTGAGAACCTAGACATTAATGAGAACATATACAAAAGACATGGATATGTCTTTTGGTCTTATAGAGAAGATTCCAGAATCATAAGCTCCCCCAAATAAATGTATATTAGTGTTTGCCTCTCTTTAGATCCTTTAACTTTCAAAGTGCTTTTATACTAATTTTCTCACTCTAAATGATATTAGGTACTTTGAAACATAAATTTAAAGCCATGAGCAGGGTTGTCATAGATGTTTGGCTATGTTGACATGAGTAAAGATAGAACAGAGGAGCAACTGAACAATCCAGAAAGTGGAAGGTAAATTAGTTTTAGTGATCCATCCTCCAAGACTTGGTCACAACGAAAGAATGTTCCAGAGCAGAAACTCATTGTATCAGAAAGGGTGGGTGCTGCCATAGGGCCCAGGCTTCTCCATTCCCCAGGAGAGGACCTGTGACTAATTCTACCAGCTCAGAAAACTTCCAAGCCCATTCTTAGCAATGTGTCTTTTGCCTACCATAAGGCAAACATCACTCAGCCCATTTAGACCACCCACGCTTACCCGATCCTTGTTGGTTAGTCTATGTTATATTAGCGCTGGAATTTATATTTGTTAGTCTTCAAATAATGGAGTCCTATTCTTGGTATCAAATATGAACAATTAAGAAGCAAAGCAAAAACAAAGTAGATAGAAAATAGAAAATATGGAGGATGCTGTATAATATTGTTAGGAATAAACGTTAAGGGTTACAAGATACAAAGCCAGGAATTATTTCTGAATGGTGAGTCAATGGCTGTCTACATATCGAATATGTTTTGCCACTTCATGATATAGTTACAAGTGGTATATTTACTGGGAATATTTTTCTCTACAACTTTTTCGTTTTGTTTTGTTTTTTATTTTATTTTTATTTCAGCATCTTATGGGGGTACAAATGTTTAGGTTACATATATTGCCTTTGCCCCTCCCAAGTCAGAGCTTCAAGCATGTCCATCCCCCAGATGGTGCATACTGCACCCATTAGGTGTGAATATACCCATCCTCTCATCCCCTCTCCCACCTGCCCAACACCCGATGAATGTTACTATTATATGTGCACTTAAGTATTGATCAGTTAATACCAATTTGATGGTGAGTACATGTGGTGCTTGTTTTTCCATTCTTGTCATACTTCACTAAGTAGAATGGGTTCCAGCTCTATCCAGGATAATACAAGAGGTGCTAGATCACCATTGCTTTGGGGGGCTGAGTAGAACTCCATGGTATACGTATATCACATTTTACTAATCCACTCATGTATTGATGGGCATTTGGGTTGTTTCCACATGTTTGCAATGAACACTCATACAACTTTTTTTTAAGAGAAAAAAAAAAATCATGGATAAGCACATCTTCAGTTAACTTGCCATGCCCTGGCTAAAATAGTAGTTGAAGGTCATTTGGAAAACTCATGACATCTGGTTAAAGATCAAATTGAATTATTATTACAACTAGTTTGCTCCTATTAAACAAATTAAGCATGAAATGTAAAGGACTACAGAGTCCTCTACAGGCCCTAATTAAAAACCACACACCCAGCTTCTGTCCCACCAGAGAATTTGAGAAGCCCGTAACTAACCAATTCCCCATACCACACCAACCTCCAGGGTGTGTGCTTATTTATTTGAAAATTACATTTGTAACTTATGCACAACAGTATAAGGTATAAGTTGAATACCATTTTGGTTTCATATTTTTCATGGCAAATGGAACTCTTAATTTACAAAATATTGTACTGAAAATATTGTACTGATTGCGAGAAGTTTACTTTTTTACTAAATCACTCTCTAAATACATGGCAGTTTCAAATCATGATAGTATCCTCTGCCCATAAGATAATTATTAATATTAACAGAGTTATATTAGGAGATGAGAGTAACCCATGCAAAAGTTATTCACATGTAATAAATTATTCAGCTTTCTAAACATCTGCTCCTTTCCCAATCATCAGAGCAAACTGACACTAGTTTCAATGTCATTGTTCTGTTGGCTCTCTGCTTCTAGTTATCTTAAAGCTGCTGCATTGTATTGCCTGTCCTGTTCTTAATTGCTCAGGATTAGAGGCAACAGATCTGGCCTGGGGCAAACTTACTGCTGGCTGTATGTCAAATGCCCTTTAATACTCTGGCAGGTTTACCATAGCATGTGATTGTTTGCAGTGGTCGGTTAGATCTTCCTTTTTATACACATGCCCTTTGACAATGTCTGATTGATTCTAAGGCAGTTCTTGTTCTTACCTACCTGTCTCTGCATAGAAGTACTCCTCATCTTTTTTAATATGTTTTTATTTGGTGAAGAAAATATGCCTGACATGTTTTAATAGGTTCTTAATAAAGGTCTGCTAAATATTTGATGAAATTTATCAAACCCCAATTTTAAAAAATAAAACAAATAAAAACCCCACCTTCTAATAGATTACATACCCTCAATTGTATTGAGAAAATATAGTTTGGAACTACCATTGATCAAATTATCTATAAAGATAAGATATCTTTAACTTCCAACCCATTATTAACGCCATATCTGCCTGTTACATATGACTAACACACGGCAGTCAAGACATGACTAAAGTCAACTGTGTGTACTCAGCATTGAGCTTCCAGAGACATTCATTTGCATGAGCTATGATTTAAAAAAATAAAAAGACCTTTTTTTGGTCATTGCAAACCTTAGCCATTCAATATTAGCTAGCTGTCAACACAAACACAAACCATGTCAGAACCATACATCATTTAGAATCATCTAAATTTTTTAATCACTAGGAGCAAAGGCTGATTAATTTTTCTGATTTTACTAGTTAACTACCTGAAATGCAAGATACTAAGGAGTAATTCTGCAAATCAATGAAAAAAATTATAAAAAATCTCACAGAATCTGTCACACTACAATTCATTCCCCATAATGTTATGCAATTACAGCATAACTAATTTTGTTGCTTTAGAAGAGACTTTAAGAGCAGTGGCTTAAACGAGATAGAAATGTTCATTTCTCTCACACACATAAAAATCCTAACTGGTAGACAGTCAAGCGGAGGGAAAGGACAGTGTTACATGAGATTATTGAGAGACCCTGTTTCTTTCTCTGCCTAGTTGCTTTGCTAACCCCTACAGGATGCCCTTAGCTATGTGGTCAAAGCCAGCTCACCAGCACATCTGCATTCCAGTTTAGGAAGGGGCAGATAAATGGAGGACAAGCAGCTCTATTTTAAGGGTGTGACCTGACAGTTGCAGAGGTCACTTCTGCTCATATCCTATTGGCTAGATTTTAATCACATGACACCATCTAGATGTGAAGGAGACTGGGAAATTTAGTCTATACCAATGTAGCCAGGGAAACATAAAGAAAGAAAAACCCAGGGAATTCTGTTATTTAAAAGAACAGAGGGGAATGGATTTGGGAGCTGAGGGGGGGGGACAGCAAGTTGTTGAAATAGACTAGAACATTCTTTCTGCCAACATTTATTAAATAAACACCATCCTCATACATATTAGGACAATTCTCCTGACAATGCTGAAGCATTGTTGAGGTTTCCTGTCTAGAACAATATTTTCAAAGACAGGTGTATACCTGAAGCTATATTATATTAGTACTATGCTTATTCTAAAATCTTTGATATTAAAGGTGAAGATAAAATTCCTAAATGGACCTGGTAGATTTTCTTTTCCACTTGGGTTGTCACAGGTGGCCCTCCTCTCCCAAGCATACTAGGAGATAAAAGGGAAAGAACAATTATTAAGGAACTCCTCTGCAGGGTGTCCCAAAAGTTGCTATACATAGGGAAAATGGGAAATTGTAGCTAAATGTACCTTTATTTACAAAATATTCATTACAAAATTTTACAAAAGTTTTCATTTGTATGGAGACTTTCGGGACACCCTGTACATTAAGCCCTGTACTAGGGGCTTAGAAACATTATCTCAACTATCTCCTTAAGACAACCATTAGTGAATACTATTATTATTCCCCAAATGGGAAAACTGAAGCTTAGAGAGGTTAAATGATTAAGCCAAGTATATTAGCTTTGATATGGGCTCAGTTTATGTTTACCTGAGTAGAGCTGGAGGAAAAAGTCTTTTCTTCCCTTAAAAAAAAGTGGGCCTTCACACGAAAACTCACAAAATATAGGTAAACCACCAACTATCTCCTGTTATCCCAAGATTCAGTGGGAAAGAAAGGAGAGAGAATCTCTAGCCCAAGGGAAGAGTCAAGAGTTACAGTTGCTCAGCACTCTAGACAGAATTCAACATACATTGGAGGCCAAGATATTCTGAAAGCCTTTGAGTTTTAGAAGAAATTGGATCTTTCCTTGTCTGGCTTAAGGAATGGGGCAAGGGGGAATGGTCCTAGCACTTCCATCAACTGGTCTCAGAGGTACATCCGTAGTGGCATAAAACCTGCTGACCCAGGTTTTTCCAGAGAAATAGCCATTGGGCCTCTCTTTGGGTGTAGTCCTCCTGGCCTTTAATAAGAGAGCTCGGGCTAGTGAGATGTAAGTAATTCATCAGTCCTTTCAAAGCATATAACTAAAAGCCATAAACGTAATTTCAAACATAGCATTGGTGATTACATTGAAACTGCAGTATTATAGTCCAATTGCATTAGCCAGCTTTACATTTAAGACCTGCAGCTTCAATTACTTTGAACAACAAAATTGTGTCCAAGCAAAGAAAGTCTTGCTATAAAGTGGCATTAGCTTAGGAAACCCTAGAGTCTTTGAAGGAGACTGTTCTAAGAACTCCTACCAAGAACCAAAGTCAAGCAGCCAAAAAAAAAAAAAATGATAAAGCCTGGACTTTAATCCTTATTCAACTGACTAACCCACTGAGCAGAAAAATCCCCAGTACAGCAAAATAACCCTAATGAGGATTAGGGCAGAAATATCACCTTTATATGTAACTGGGCAACACTTTTACATATTGGTGGACCCCATCTACCATTTCAACCTTCAGTTTCTTTATTACCACAGTAAGTGAGAAACCCTTTTATACTGCTGAGAAAAATGAATGTTGTGTCTAAGTTCATAAGAATCAATTTTTTAAAGTTTTCTTTCCACAGCGGCTATTGGAGAGGAGTTAAGAGCTCAGGCTCTGTAAGCAAAGATCTGATTTCAAATTCCATTCTGCCACAGGCTACCTGTGAGCCTGTGGGCCAGTTGCCTGCCTGGGAGCCCAGCTGTTTCATCTGTCAGATGGAACTAATGGGGCTGCTGTAAGGACTAATTAGGCCAGTGCCTGGTACAGTGGAAATAAGCAATACATGTTAAATGTTGTTATAATTGCTAAGACGTGAAGTACTGAAAGGTAGGATGTACACTTTTGAATTTGTGTTTGTGGGGTTTTTTTCCCCTCATGACTTCCAGTCTGTTTGGCCCCTAATGGCAAATATCTATCAGGTTGTTAGTCCTTGTTAACTCCACCAAAAACTGAGAGAGATAAATGGACCCTTAGCAGCAGAAAAATTGCCTTCTGAAATAACTTCTTGATGCATCCAGCATTTACGTGCTATCCTTTTTTCCAAGACAAAAAAATTGCACGTTGGAATTGGATTGAGGACATTATCTCGTGATGATTAAGGGAGGTTATTACTACAACAGTGCATGAAATGAAAGCTACCTGCTTTCACCTAGGGAGCTCTTGAAAATAACCCTCTTTTTCCCCAGCAAATAGGCAAGGAGAAGAAAGATTCCATAATGGATAGCATTACAAATCCTTTTTCATGTACTCTGCTTATCTAAATTGGCACATGATGCCTGCCCACCATCTCTCAGAAATTGTGAGAGGTACTGACTCATCCATCAAGCCCCGCCTAACAGCCAGGGAGGCACCAAGAGTGTTATTTCTCTTTCTCTTCTGCCTGTTCCTGGCCAAACTGCATCAGCATTTCAAGGAGCTCAATTCCCATTCTGAAAGGCAATACCTTCTAAAGACGGGGATGGCAGCACTTATGGAAATTCTAAGCCATCAACTGAAAGATGAGCAGGTGAAGTTTAGAGAGTTACCCCACAGTGACTTCCCCAAAGCTTTTTGTATAAAAAAATTTTAATTTTAGATATAAATGTATATATTAATATATATACTCACACATACACTTATGTGTACATATATGGATACACATACATACATATATATGTGTGTGTGTGTGTATGTGTATTTCCCTAATACTTAACTTGCTAAATTTTTTCTCTCTCCCAAAAATCCCTTTGGAAAGGGATTGGTATGAGTCACTACTTTAAGCCTTGCATTTTTTGAGCTTTATTTTGGTGTTGAGTAGTCCCTTAACTATGAATGGCTGCTGGACAAGGAATAAAAGATAGGTGTGCACACATATATGTGTATTTATGGGAAGAAACAATGAGGTAAAAGTAAAACTATCAGAGAGATGGACATAGAGAAATCCCTTATAAAGCATGTTTCAAGAACCTATGCTAAACTAGCAATTCTTTTAGGTGCCAAGGGTTTCTCAACCTCAGCACTATGGACGCTTTGGACTAGATAATTCTTTGTCGTGGGGGAATTGCTCTGTGCAAAACAGCATGTTTAGCAGCATCACTAGCCTATACCCACTAGATGCCAGCAGCACCCTCCAAGTCGTGACAACCAAAAATGTCTCCAGGTTTTGCCAAATGTCCCCAGGGAGCAAAATCGCTCCTGTTAAGAACCACTGTGCTAGATACACAAAGATTGCCCTGTCTACTAGTTGCAATTTTTGTTTTATGCTCCTTAAGAAATGATCAGTCCTCAAAAACTCAGTGCATCATCTGGTGTGGAGGTTTTCAGACCTCCTCTCTTTCCATTGCTGGGCACCTCTGAGTTCTGACGAAGTGGCGGGGGTTGGGGGGAGTTGGGGAGCATCCAGCCCCTTACTCTCAGTTACTATTCCCTAGGTCTCTCATCACCTCCACTGGCATTCTGATCTTTTCTAGAATAACAAGTCTCTAACATTTATCTCTTATTGACATTTATATTATCCATCAATAACAGACAGAAGTATCAAACCAACGTACAAAAATAAGAAATTAAGTTTTTCATTGAAGTAGAAATTTTAAGGAATGTTCTACATCAGTAAGCATCTCCCGTCAGAGGTTTGTGATTCTGTGTAATTAGTACCAAGATGTTTCCTTATTATCCTTTTCACCGGGGAGTTGGCTGTAACTAAGTGATAAAGAACGGGAGGGAGGTGTTTGTTTGTTTATGTTTTATTTTCACAAACATGTCATGATGTGTCATAACACTACAGTCTCATATTAATGCAGCTTTCACCCAGTGACTTGAAAACCTTCAAAAACATTCATTAGCAGGTACTCTGATGAGGATTACAGGCTTTCAACTTCATAATCTTGCCATATTAGTCTAAAGATATTCATAAAAATTGTACGGCATTGCATTACTCATGGCCTTTGCTTCCAAGGGGAGCAACTACAGATACCAGTGCATTTCAAAATTCCCTAAGATGTCATTGTCCAGGCAGATCCAGAGCTCTGGCTCTGTGCCCCAGTAATAGAAAGGGGCAGAAGCAGGAATAAACCAGCATAGTGAGTGCTCACTATTTCTTTTATTATTTACTAAAACCCTACGAGGTCGTTAGCATTGACCAGACCCCTAAATGTTGAATTGCCCCAGGTTCAGTATTGGAATTTTTTTTTCCTTTGCTTTCTAGGAAAACTTATCCACTCCTATGGCTATAAATATCAACTCCTAAATTTATATATTCTAACCCAGACTTCCCTAAGCTCTAGATTTTTATATCCAACTGTCTTCTCCACATCACACTTGATTGTCTCGCATTTAACATATCCCCCACAAATCTCCTTTCTTCTCTCTCCCAAATTTCTGTTCAGCCAGTTGCACTCGTATGTTTCCAATTATTGGGGTCACAAACATTGGAATCAGCCGTGATATCTCTCTCTCACACCCCACATGTAATCCAGTAACAAATCCTGGCAACTCTTCCTTTTACATATTTCCAGAATCCAACCACTTCTTACCCTTCCCCCAACAACCAATTGGAATTAAGCCGTCTTCATCACGATTATTAGGACAACTGACCTCCATGTTTACCCCATCTAGCCTATTCTCAACACAGAAGCCGATGTAATTGTTTGAATTTCAAGTCATAATATGTTTCTCCTCTGCTCAAAACTCCAATGGCTTCCCAAAGACCTTCCCATGCACAAGACCCTGTATAATCTGACCATCTGCCACCTCTCTGATTTCATTTCTTACCACTCACCTCCTTATTCTCTCTTCTCTTACTTCAAGCTTTGTAGTTACTCTTCCCTCTCTCTGGAGCATACTCCCCTTGAAACTCTCATGTATCCTGCCTTCATTTCCTTCATGTCTCTGTTCAAATGACACTTTATCAGAGAGACCTTCCCTAACCACACTGTGTAAAACAGTGCCCCCTCCCTGGGCTCTCTCTATGTTCCTTATCCTGCTGTTTATAGCCATTATCCTGCTTTTCTCATGGCAAATATTTTTCTTCATAAATAAATGTATATATGTAAATGTATATATATGTATATATACATTTATCTATGTGTGTATATATGCATACATATTAATATGTGCATATCAGGTAAAAGACCCTGTGGGACAGGGGATAACAGGAGAAAGAGACACAGTGTATTGCAGAAAACCTTTATGAATTTTACCATAATAAACGTACAAATGATATCAACCATATTCAAAGTTCTTTCATATACATCATCTCTTCTTAGCTTACCAAATATCTATATAAGGTAAGGCAGGTACTGTTATCCTCATCATACATATTACAAAACTGAGTTTCAGGGAGGTTAAGGGAGTCACAAGTTGTGAGTAGCAGAAACAGAATAGAATCCAGATCTATAACTTTTAGTATAAATCTTTCCATTCTACCAAACTGGACCAACATATATCCCCACAGCTCTGCTGATGGGCAAAAGCGCTACCATGGAGGTGGAGGAATTTTAATAGAATGGTAGTCACACCTCTAAGTAACTTCTAAGAAACCCAGGAGTGCTACATTTCACTTGGAGTTCTATGATATGCAAGAAAACCTCCTTAGCTATCCATGGCCAGAGGCAGCAGCAAAGTCAGAATTTCGAAACTGAAGCAATGAGTACGAGAACGGTCGAGTAGACCACATTTTGGGCTTTCATTGGTGTGACAATAGCGTAGGATTTTCAAGCTACCAGACCTATGACCATCTTCAAGAAGGAAGCCAAGAAAACTGACAATTATCTTAGCTGACACAAATATCCACAGCTGTCATCTCCTGGACCAGCTGCTGTATCTAATCAGCCATCCTCTGAGGCAGCTGACTTTGGAGCTTAGAGTATTTGGCTGAGAAATTATGTGTGTCTCATGGCTGCCAAGGGCCAGCCTTAGGAACTGCAGGGCTGCCAGTGGCTGTTTGTTTTTATACAGAGTAGAGGTCACCATGCTGCCCCCTGGAGTTCGTTTAAATCTGACATGCTGCTGTGTGCTGGTGGAGATACAGCCCAGAAGGTTTGCAACAGCCCAATTTCAAATGTCTCTGTCCCTATAAGTTCTCTTATGTTTTGTGAGGCCATGTGTATCCTTTTTTTTTTCTTTTT
>VBSM01000529.1:75968802-75982412 GCA_008086735.1 Cheirogaleus medius
TCCTGACCTTGAGCGATCCACCCACCTCAACCTCCCAGAGTGCTAGGATTACAGAGGTGAGCCACCACGCCCGGCCCAAGGTGTCATTTTCAGTGTTAGGATATGCAGAAGTTTTAAGTATTAAATAGCTGTGATTATTAAATTAAGTTTAATAATTACAATGTTTTCTCCAAACAATTTATAAGTAGACTGGGGTAAGGAAAATTAGTGAACTGCAAAATAACTACAAATGTAGCATTCCTTTTGGTTCAACTTAAGTCTCATTATTTAAAAAAATCACTATATTTTATTTGTAAGTGACATTAGTAAATGCAATGAAGAAAACAGAGCATAGGTCAAATACTTTACCTAAGAAAAAACCCCTTTGTCCAAAAAAATTTTTAAAAACCCCTTGAATTGAAAATTGTTTAAAGTCAGGTGTTAGGTAACTTGTATATATTAAGCATAACGCTTAGTGTGACGCTAAGTGTGACACTATGTTCTTAGAAGGCATCTGGCTACTTACACGCAGTATTCCAAAGCAGGTTTATATATGGAGAAGATAAATTTGAGAACCCTGCATTTGTACTGTGTTAAGCAATAAAAAGTATATCTTTTGTTGTCAGGCTTGAGAAAGAGATCCAAGATCTTGAAAAAGCTGAACTTCAAATCTCAACGAATGAAGAGGCAATTTTAAAGAAATTAAAATCAATTGAGAGGACAACAGAAGACATAATAAGAGTGAGCATTAACCAATTTTAAAACTATAATTTTCTCTCAGAATGAATCCACAAATTCTAAATAATTCTTCAAAGCATATCCACCTTTAGATTTTATATTTTAAACTGTATTAATCATGGAAAATTCTTTTTTCTTATAGTCTGTGAAAGTGGAAAAGGAAGAAACACCAGGAGGTATGTTTTTAAGCAGGCTACTTTATGTCTAAGCTATTTTTTGATAATTTAAAACTTTTCTCAATATTTTAAATATATTTTAAACTAATCTAAATGTATTTTAATCTAAATGTATTTTAAAATTACATTAACTTTTTACAGAGTCAATTGAGGACATCTATGCCAATATCCCTGACCTTCCAAAATCCTACATACCTTCCAGGTTAAGGAAGGAAAGAAATGAAGACACAGAAGATGATGAACAAAACAGAAAAGGTATATGATAAATCTGTGTTCAAGGGCATGTTCTTAATTTCAGATTTTACAATATCAAATATTCACAATTTGCTGCAACATCTTATGCTTCTAGGTTAAGTGATGGTCCATTTTACAAAGTTCCATAAGGTATGTGAGTCCCTTGCATATGTAGAGATAATGAGGTTACAGTATTCATTTTATGCATTGTATTCTGTAGCAAACCAGAGAGGGACAGGAAAGATAAGGACCTGAAAGAGACCAGAAGCTCTGAAAATCAAAGCTTTCCTGGTCAAAAATATCTCTCCCAACATATTCCATCCAATAGACATTCTTTTGAGTTACTAAGATCCTTTTTAAAAATGAAAATATTCCCTATGGGAAGGTTAGGCATTATTTACCCCTATAGGAGACTGCTTTTCATAGAACAAATACTTCAAAGCCTCTGGAAAAATGAAAATTTGTATTAGAGCAGAGAGGAAACTTTTGAATTTTAGTGGGGAAGGAGAAGCTACTCTCTATCTGCAGGTAGCAGTCATTTATTCATTCAACAAATATTTAGTGAATACTTACTATGTGCCAAGCTCAGATAGGCACATAGTAGGTATTCACTAAATATGTCATGCCAGGGAATGAAATGCAGAAGAGTAAAGCACAGAAGCTGTGCAAGGAGAGTGTCAGTGAGGGATGTTGAAGTTTTAGCTAGGTACCTAGGGAAGGCCAAGAACCATCAGGCTATAGAGGAGATATGAAATGCAAGAGGGGTTCGAAGTGGGTGGATGCAACAAAAGCAAGCATTGCCACATTGTAATTTTGCACAGAATCCTATTAGCTTTACCTTGCCAGTTGCAATTTCAGCCATATGAATCTTGCCTGGATCATGAAGCAGATCTCAGTTTCCCCAGTTCTCTTCAAGGCAGTTGTTTCAGTACAGCTGATGTTGCTCTACTTTTAGCCCTTCTTCTACTTGAAAATGGGAGTGGAAATGAAAAGAAACATAAGGCAAAAAGAGAAGCATGTGATTCTGGACTTCTCCCTCCCTCTTCAATATCAGTTCTACATTTAAACAACCTCCCTGTTCTGAAAACTTTAGAATACTCTATAATTTCAAAAGGCTGCCGCCTATGCAACAGGATGTAACTTTATAAAATATACTGTACGAGGCATGTTACCTGTCCTACTGCAATGCATAGCGTAGCATATTCCTTCTAACTAAAGAAGAGAGCGATTCCTCCCATTGAGTGATACAAAAGAGAGTAAATCTGTTTTGTTGTATTTAGTAATTGGAAAGAGGACATCTTTTGGTTTTCCAATGAAATTTTTCACTATTTGGAACCATCAGTTTCTCTTCTCCAATCATCTCCTCTTCTTCAATTTTTCCCATTTTTTCAGTAATTTCATATACCCTTACATAAAAACACATGTTATTATGTTTTTCATTATATAATTAATGAGTAAAATCAGGAATTTAATAAATAGACAACATCTCATGTAAAAGAATAGCAAAGGGTATACTTAATATAAAAATAGGCCAGGCACAGTGGCTTATACCTGTAATCCCAGCACCTTGGGAGGCCAAGGTGGGAGGACCGCTTGAGCCTAGGAGTTTGGGACCAACCTGAGCAACACAGGCCCTATCTCTACAAAAACATTTTTTAAAAATTAGCCAGGCATGATGGCATGCACCTGGCTTCTTGGGAGGCTGAGGCAGGAGGAGCACTTGAGCCCAGGAGTCCAAGGCTGCAGTGAGCCATGATCATGCCACTGCACTCCAGCCTCGGTGACAGAGCAAGACCCTGTCTCTTCAAATATATATATATACATATATATATTTAAAAATATAAATATATGTCAGTGTCTATATATATATATATATAAACACAAAGCAGGCTAGTTTATAAAAGAAAAAGTTAACTAAATCAAACACAAATTTGTTTCCTAACAGCTTTGTACGCCATGGAAATTAAAGTTGAAAAAGATTTGAAGACTGGAGAAAGCACAGTTCTGTCTTCAATACCTCTCCCGTCAGATGACTTTAAAGGTACAGGAGTAAAAGTTTATGACGACGGGCAGAAGTCAGTATATGCAGTAAGCTCTAATCACAGTGCAGCGTACAACGGCACCGATGGCCTGGCACCAGTTGAGGTAGAGGAACTTTTAAGACAAGCCTCAGAGAGAAACTCCAAATCCCCAACAGAGTATCACGACCCTGTATATGCCAATCCATTTTGCAGGCCTACAACCCCCCAGAGAGAAAAGCTAAGCCCCAGACCAAACTTTCAAGAAAGGATAAAGATTAAAGCTAATGGACTGGACAGTGAGGTCAATGAGTCTGTACACAACATGGGCAATGGACTTGCAGAGGAAAGGGGCAACGACTTCAATCACATCAGTCCCATTCGGCCGATACCCCATCCCCGATCAGTGATTCAACAAACAGATGAGATGCTCCACACCCCACAAAAGAGGCTGATGACTCCTTGGGAAGAATCAAATGTCATGCGGGACAAAGATACACCCTCTCCAAAGGCAAGAGTGAGCCCCAGAGAAACAGTAGTCGGAGAGTCCGAACACCAGGGTTCTCTACCCACTTGCCAGGAGGATGAGGAAGATATTAGATATAGTATCGTTCATTCCCTGCCTCCTGACATAAATGATGCAGAGCCCGTGACAATGATTTTCATGGGGTATCAGCATGCAGAAGACAATGAAGAAGAAAAGAAGCTTCTGACAGGGTATGACGGGATCATCCATGCTGAGCTGATTGTGATTGATGACGAGGAAGAGGAGGGGGAAGGAGAGGCTGAGACACCGTCCTACCATGCTGTAGCTCCCTATAGTCAGGTTTACCAGCCAGCCAAACCAACACCACTTCCTAGAAAGAGATTGGAAGGTAGTGCCCATGAAAACAGAAATCATAAATCTCCCCACAAAAATTCCATATCTCTGAAAGAGCAAGAAGAGAGCTTAGGGAGGCCTGTCCGTTCTCCGCTAGAGGTTCAGACAGCTGGCGATGGGACCGAGGATCCATCCTTGACAGGTAATAAAAATGACAAGGCATGCCACTGCTGCTTAGTCATGTGACAGTCTTTTCTTTGTGCTAACAAATCCTCTCACTGTCAGCTTCTTTGACCATCTCATAAACTCATACACACTGAGGCTTTTTAATGAATGCTGATCTGAATTATTGTCACCACAGTAAAGTGATTAAGTCACTTCAAAAGATAAAGTGAAAACAAATTGTTGCCTCATTTGGATTTTGCATTCATTGACCTTAAAATAACTTGACTTTCACGTTCTGTCATGGTATGGTACTGTCTGTGAATGTATTTGGGTCACTAATATGTTGAATCATCAATAACATATCTTTTCCCACCAGAATCTGATGACAACTACTTCTCAGTGCCTTGCTATGATTTAAACGTCCTGCATAAGTTAACAAATTGCCTTAATTTTGCAAGAAAATACAAGAAATAAATTTTATTTTCATAGTATTTTATTACTTTGCAATATCTTTTTCTCTATACTTTTGTAGTTTTATTAACTTTATTTCCCTAATTTTTCTACATTTTAAAATAGAATGTCAATATATCTTACATCTTCTGTAACATTTAACTTTGCATAGTATGCCCCAACTTAGCATATTTATTTTTTCTATTTTCTATATATTTGCATTTTTCATTCTCTATAAAGTTTTTTATAGCTTTATAGCTATCTAGCTATTTCAGCATTGAATGGAAAATAACTTTAACACTTTTTTCTACAAAAGTGATAGTTCTCAATTTTAGATTACTTGCTATCACTTAAATGTTACATTCTAGTCATTATTTATAAAGGATAAATAAGAACCTGAAAAAAATCTATTATAATAGCTGTACTTACTTTGGCTAAAGATGTATATCAAATTACCCAGACATACAGTTTCTGTATGTTTGATAGGGACAATAATTTTAAATGTCTCTAATGGAAGATTATCATTAAAAAGCAATAAATATTAAGTACCAGCTAATCCAACAAGTAGAACCTGATAATCCTGCAGAAGTGTGGTAATACCTGCACAATTCAAGAATGTTTCTTCCTCTGCAACCCATAAACTGAGTCTTGGATTGCCAATCATACCGTAAAATGTACTCTCTTTCATTCTTTTAAGTAGTTAAATTAGGCATACCAGTTACAAATTTAACCACCTGAAGAATTCCTAACCTCTTGGGAAGTGTGCACTTATCTATCTTCCTCAGAGTTCAGTGATGTGTCTCCACAACAGAAACCTGCAAATACTAAATTTCTTTCTGTTTTGTCAATGAGCTTTGTTTGCTGGTAAAGCTTGGCATCTTAAATTCATTTGAAAAAAACAACACAACAGAAGACTTAGAAAAGAAGAACACGCTGTTTGTGGTCAAGGGCAGCGACATTACCCTCCATAAAACCTCCCTTTTTTGAACTTGGATATTAGCCAGCTCCTCCTGAACACCCAACACTCCTTCTCCCCCAACCGTGTCAACACATTTACCCCATGGAAAATGCCAGGAAGTGACTAATGTTTCCAGACAACACTAACTAACCATGCCACCGAACTAAAATAATGAAAACAGGAAAACCTATTCCAGACAAAGTAACAATACAAAGTTCTGTACTATCAATCAAAGTATCTTATAAACAGAATGCTCCAAATTCCTTGCCTTCCATCATGATATTGTTCTACAATCCTGTTTTCCAGTTCAGCACATGGATTACAGAGCCTTTATGTATTTTTTAGATGGGTTTTAAAAATAAGTATATCATAGGGTCATATACCATCAGGGGCCATCCATATACATAGAATACATAGCCCCCTATTCACTTCAATTTCACAAACACCATGTAGATTGAGCTTAAAAAATGTTTGATACTTGAAAACCCACCATCTCAGTCAATTTCTTTACTTGTGGTATAAGTCCCCTATTAAATATCAATAGTCCTGGTAGGCATAATATATAAGAATTGTTAATCTTTATTCCCTTGGTGTCAAATTGGTGATGGAAGCCTTATCTAAGAGCAATTTTTTAATTTGGTAAACAGCTTGAAGGACGAAGAAAGTTGGGGAAAGGTGGAGCCTAGAGATTCTAAAGACAAGCTTGTTCAGTCAAAATTTTGAGCAGGGTAAGACATGACAGAAAAATGTAGGCAATGTTACATCCCTCTGCTAATGTAAATATAACCAAGTTGTAAGGTTTAGCTTCATGCCAGATACTTCCACCATTGCATGGCCCCAGCAAGCTTTGCCTGGGAGCCCGCTGCTAGCCCCACCAACCTGGCTTTCTTTGGCAGTCCTCACTAAAGTATGCTTGCACTTCTGGCTCTATCCTGCCCTCTTGGAGATGTCAGTGGCATTCCAGGATGAAGGAGTGGGGGCCTCAGCTCTGGAAGCTTCACACGCTGTCTGTCGGCGCTGTCTGCCAGCCTGTGGCAGCCATTAGGGCCCAAGGGATACTGAGAGTAAAGAGATGAGCTCCCTCCCACCAAGTCCAGCCAGCCAAAGCCATGCATGTATCTGAATTGCTGTGGGGAGAGGAAGACGGGATCAGAGAAAAGCAGAAAAGAAAAGTCAGAAGGAAAGCTGACGGCCCAGGGTTTTTAGCTGCTACACCAAGTGGCCTTCATGGCCAACAGAAATGAAAATATTTCATATAAATGGAGTGACAGCAAAAACGATCATAGTCTTGTTACAGTATTGGATCCCCATCCTCTCATATTTGTGCAAAAGAGCTTCTTAGAGATAGGGTAATTTCCTTTGTTAATAGATAACTAATATATGACATAGAAATGAGAGAGTATGTCTTCCCTTTTATTTTTTCACCAAACAAAATTGTACGATCAGTTAAATATCTGGTCCTTGGGCCATATTACACATGAATGTAATATTAGATCATTAATATAATCATTAGATCAGTGCCTTGACAGCATCTCTAACTTTTGGAACATGACTGAGGCAGCTATATTCTGAAGTCCTAAATATTAAGGGAATGATACCAGAATACCAGAGGAGCGTTATAAATTCTAAATCCACATTTTTAAAAATTCTTTCTACATCCAATATATCATTAGCAGTAGAATTTACTCAAAAAAGATATATTTGCCATTTGAAAGTATACTTATATTTTGACCAAGACATTTTATAATTACGCAACTCTTAATTACTGGTTCATGTTGTTTCATTCATAAAGAAATTTGTCACGCCTGTAATCCTAGCTCTCTGGGAGGCCGAAGCGGGCAGATTGCTCAAGGTCAGGAGTTCGAAACCAGCCTGAGCAAGAGCGAGACCCCGTCTCTACTATAAATAGAAAGCAATTAATTGGCCAACTAAAAATATATAGAAAAAATGAGCCGGGCATGGTGGCGCATGCCTGTAGTCCCAGCTACTCGGGAGGCTGAGGCAGGAGGATTGCTCGAGCCCAGGAGTTTGAGGTTGCTGTGAGCGAGGCTGACGCCACGGCACTCAGTCTAGCCCGGGCAACAGAGTGAGACTCTGTCTCAAAAAAAAAAAAAGAAATTTGTTTTTGTCATTGTATATCCAAAGGCCAGAGCTTGTTTGGACAGTCAAGTTTAATGAGCTAAAAGATAATACAATCATGAAATAGAGTTTATGTCAACACCTTTTTTTTTCAGTGCTACATAGCTCAGAAATATACATAAAACACAGTGACCTATAGGCATATGTATGTATGACTTATAGTAAAATTGTGCACTAATCCTATATTTATTCTATTTGTACTATGTTTACTCTACTAATTTTTCTAATCTTTATAGAAATAGGTTCCTTCTAGTTCTGAACCTGCTTCTGCCCTAAGTTAACCATAGCTTATTATTTCTACTATCTTTTTGTGCTACTAAATCAATGCTCACATTGTTGGATAAAACCATCTGAGGTATGTTCTAAATTTTCCTGCATTCTATGATATGGTCATTTAGAGTGAAAATTGAGGCTTTTGTTTTATAACTCTCTCTCTATTTTTTTTCCTTTAACTTGCAGCTTTAAGGATGAGAATGGCAAAGCTGGGGAAAAAAGTGATCTGAGAGGTGCAACCCCTGTGGAAACATCTTTTGGAGAAGAAACTAAGAAATGTTTGCCAATTTCTCTTCTGGATATTTTTGTTTATTTTTTTCTGAACTCAAAAAATTTATAATTACAGTATACCCATATTAAACCATGTGAATAAGTAGTAGTCATTCTTTGTGAACAGTTCCAAAAAACTGGGGAGAACTGATGCTTAACTGTTCCAGTTACTTGACAAGATTCAATGGGGGGAAAACCAGCATTTTTTATTGTATTGATACCAAAGCGTTTCTAATAAGAGCTTGTTAAATTTCAGAATAAAGTTATTTAAAATATCCTGACTATATTATATTGACTGGATTGTAATTTTACTAATGCAAAGATTAGGAAGCCATTGCACCCCATCACAGAAATATTCATCTTCAACTCTGACAGGTAAGCATGTCATCTCAAATTAATAATGCCTCAAGGCAACTACATTTCTCTGCTAAGGACCAATTTAATTGGTTTGGTAGAGACTTCAAACCCTTGTACATATCCAAACCATGCATGCAATAATGATCTTCATCTTTGGGGACTGGGTTTGGATTGTCTTGACAATGCACATGACCTTGCAGATGATAACTGGCACATTCATTCTTCTTAAATTGTCATCCTTTCACTCAGTTCAGTGTGAACACCATGGCACAATGACAGATTAGTCTTTAAGGGGTGTTGGATAGAGGACTCTCTATATTCTCCAAGAGCACAGATCTAATCTAATGTTTGACCAATTCCTGTGAACAAGGTAGAATCTTAATATTAAGACTAATAAAAATGTGTACAGTATATTACTCCTAAGTGTTCTTGCCAAGATATTAATCCCTGATTCAAAGGAGGATACTCCCATGCCAATGAATTCTCTCCTACCCTGCCCTATTACACTTCCCTCCCTCCAACAGCCTAGAGATCCACTCCCACACATGTTCCCCTGGATCATGCCAGAACACATTACCCAGGTCCTCCAAGTCTTTCAGTGAATAGTTTGTTTCCTCCCAGGACAGAAATTGAATTTCCGTGCTGGGACTATGTTTGATAAGACCTTATGTTACTTATTTGTCTGGAGGCAATGAGAGGTCAAATAGACAGATCTTGAGGAGGACAGCATTAACTGCAAAGCATCAGCCTCAGTTGAGTGATTTTGCAAGGGGCAGCTGTTCTCTAGCAGGAGAGAGCCCCTTCTGCTGGCCTGGAATGTTCTGGGAAACCTGGAGGTTCACATTTCTGAGATTCTTTCAGCAATACCCCTATTCCAGGTCCAAGGGACTCCTTTCCTTTCATGGCTCTGACTGGAGCATAAGTGACCTGTCAAAACTGCACATTCCTTTGTAGCCCTGCCACCTTCAGGATTGAAGCATGGGTTTTATTCTCACACAGTTTGCCCTCTGGCTTCAGGACACAGGGGTCTCTTTAAACATTGCCATAGGCTGGGCATGGTGGCTCTTGCCTGTAATCCTAGCACTCTGGGAGGCCGAGGTGGGAGGATTGCTTGAGCTCAGGAGTTCGAGACCAGCCTGAGCAAGAGCGAGACCCCGTCTCTACTAAAAATAGAAAAATTAGCCGGGCTTCGTGGTGCCCGCCTGTAGTCCCAGCTACTCGGGAGGCTGAGGCAAGAGGATCGCTTGAACCCAAGAGTTTGAGGTTGTTGCGAACTATGCTGACGCCACGGCACTCTAGCCCGGGCAACAGAGTGAGACTCTGTCTCAAAAACAAAAATGAATAAATAAATAAACATAGTCATGGAGCCTATCTGGCTTTCTGTCATGCCCTGAGTTAATAGTTGGCTGATCTGAGCCTAATTCTTTTTCTTCAAGGCTTCTAAGGCAATTATCAAAAAGCAGCCAACTTTACAGTACGTGTCAGTACATGACAATACCTTTGCC
Organism: Cheirogaleus medius; assembly: GCA_008086735.1. Classification (NCBI taxonomy): domain Eukaryota; kingdom Metazoa; phylum Chordata; class Mammalia; order Primates; family Cheirogaleidae; genus Cheirogaleus; species Cheirogaleus medius. The sequence continues at coordinate 75,978,885 of VBSM01000529.1, forward strand.
CCATATCAGTCGAGTGCAGATCTACCACATAGTCCAAATCTTCCCTTTTCACCTGTACATCTCAATCCAGTACAAGTGAGAGTCTCAGTAATTGTAATAGTACAGCCTGCCAAAGGTTGTCACCATCCACTTACCATATAGCCCTCATTGCCATCTGACCAAGGAGTGGACAATCCAGTTCCAGAATCCCATCCTGAGTGTCTGCTGTCTAGAGCCACTCCTGGTTCCAACAAGGAGTAGAGCCTGAAATAGGACCTGGCTGCAAGTGGATTACTTGAGAAGAGATCCCAGGAGCAAGAAGAAAGACACAGGAAAGAATGGTTAATATAATGGTGCAGAATTAAGGTCAATGTTCTTAGGCAACAGGTACAAAAGGCACCTAAAAATTGTCTGTCTGAAGGAGAGGATGCTGGGATATTTGTCCACCAGATCTGGTCCCTCATTTGTTGAAGGTCACCCCTGGGAGCATAACATCCCCAGCATTTCTGAGTTGCATTTGCAGGAGAGTCATGCAGGCTCCTATAGCCTTAGGGAAGGCCCAGCGTGAAAGGAAGAAAGAAGCACAGGACATGATTCTGGAGGGACAGTGTTGGCATAAGTCTGGACTTATTCAGAACTGTCCACTGCAGCTATGGCACTGCAGAAATGGACCAAGGGGAGATGACACACCAACAGCATCTGCCACACTAACCATATAACCTTGGGCAACAAACAACTTCCCTGAGCTTGTTTTCTTATCTATAAAACGAGGTTAATGTCACATGCCTCACACAGTTGTTGGAGGATTCCATTTGTCAGTGAATGAAAAGTACCAAGTGTCCTGCTCATCATCTAGTTTGTCTGAGATGTCATGCATTAAGGTTGATGCCACTACGCCCTTCATCATTTCATATCTTGATGTTTTGTATGCTCAGTGCTTATGTTAAAGTCAATGGGCCATTTCGAGTTAAGTGGAGTAGGAGAAGTAAGTGAAGTAAAAAGTTTAGAGGGAAGTAAATGAAGTGCAAGTTAAGGATAATTTTTTCCAAAGATATTCAGTTGTTCCGGCTCTACTTGTTAAAAGATTGTATTCTCCAAGTTGAATTACCCTGTTACCTTTGTTAAAAAATCAATTGGCCTTATAGGTTAGGGTCTACATAAGGATTCTCTGTTCTGTTCCACTCATCTATATATCTCTCACACCAGTACCACACTTTATTTATATTAATAGTGGTTGATACAGTAGTTTTATAATAAGTATTAGAATCAAGTAGGGGTAGGTCCTCCAGTCTTATTTTGTTTTGTTAATGGACTTTAAGAACAGTTTTAGATTAACAGAAAAATTGAGAAGATAGCACAAAGTTACCATCTATCCTGCACCCAGTTTCCCCTATTATTAGCCTCTTACATTAGTATGATACATTTGTTACAATTAATGAATCAGTACTGACAGTATTATTAACTAAAGTATCATAATTTCTTTAGTTTTTACCTAATGTCCTTTTTCCGTTCCAGAGTCACAAATAGAAAACCACATTACTTTTAGTTATCTTGTCTCCTTAGACTCCTCTTGGCTGTGACTCTTTTTCAGACTTTCCTCATTTTTTGATGACCTTGATAGCTTTGAAAATTATTAGACAGTTATTTTGTAGGATGTCCCTCTATTGCAAATTGTCTGCTGTTTTTCTCATGACTAGACTGGGATTATGGATTTTAGGGAGGAAAACCACAGAGGTTAAATCCATTTTCATCACATCATAGTAAAGGCACATACCTTCAACATGAGTTATCACTGTGGATGTTGATCACCTGGCTAAAAGAGTGTCTGCCGGGTCCCCATAAAGTTACTCTTTTTCCCCCTTTGTATACTGTACTCTTTGGAAGGAAGACTCTATGTCTGTACTCAGGAAGGAGAGAGGGTCCTTCTCCATGAGGACAGAGAATCTACATACTTACTTAGAATTCTTCTGCACAGATTTGTCTATTCTCACTCATTTATTTATTTACTCGATTGCATATTTAAATCAGTCTGGACTCATGGATGTGTACTTTATACTTGAGTTATGATCCAACACAATTTGCTGCTCAAATTGTTCCAGTTTAGGCTATTGGCTTTCAATTGGCTCCTGAGTTCCTTTAACATACCCCTATAAATGATTTTACTTTGTTTTTTCCTTACTTTCTGCCAGTACCAGATGATCCAGGCTTATCCCATATATTTTCTGTACCAATCCTAGAGTTAGCAATTTCTTCAAGGGTTTCTGTTGCCTTCTACTGGAGAATGGTATAGAAACCAAGATCTGGGGCCTGGCATGGTGGCTCATGCCTATAATCCTTGCACTCTGGGAGGCCAAGGCAGGAGGATCTGTCAAGGTCAGGAGTTCGAGACCAGCCCGAGCAAGAGTGAGAACCAGACTATATTAAAAATTAAAAAAAAATTAGCCAGGCATGGAGATGCACACCTGTAATACCAGCTACTCGGGAGGCTGAGGCAGGAAGATCACTTGAGGCCAGGTGTTTGAGGTTGCTGTGAACTATGATGATGCCACTGCACTCTCTCAAAAAAAAAAAAAGAAAGAAAAAAATAAAACAAGATCTGAGCAGTAGGTGTGCTTGCTGCTACATTTTCTTTTTTAAAAAATTGTTTTGGCCCTTTAAGGTCTTTGTCTCTCCATAAGAATTTTAGATCAGTTTGTCTATCCCTTCAAATGAGCCTACTAGGATTTTGATTGGAATTGAATTGAATTTATGGATCAATTTGGAGGTAATTGTAATCTTAATACTAAATTTGCCAATTCATGAGCATGATATACCTCTCCATTTATTTAGGTCAATTTTAAGTCAATGTTGCATACTACAACAATATTTTGTAGTATGCAGATCCTGCATACTTTATATTAAATATATTCCTAAACATTCTATTATTCTGATGCTTTTAAAATTGAGGTTGGTTTTTATTTTTTTAGTTTTTCATTGTTGGTATATAAAGATAAAATTGCTTTTCTGTATTGACTTTGTATCCTACAACTCTGGTAAATAAAATTAGTTTTAGTAGTTTTTTGTATATTCCTTAGGATTTTCTACTTAGTGATTAGGTTGTCTGCAAATAAAAACAACTTTACTTCTTCCACAACCTTATGACTTTTATTTGATTGTATTGCTTTGTTGCACTGAGTAGGACTTCCAGTATGATGTTCCATATAAATGTGGAGAGCAGACATCCTTTGCCTTTTTCCAAACTTGTGGGGGAAATATTGTCTTTCACCATCGGATATGGTGTTAGCTGGAGGCTTTTCATGGATGCTCTTTATTACATTGAAGAAGTTCTCAGCCCTAGTTAGCTGAGTTCTTACCATGAATGTGTTTTGAATTTTTTCAAATGCTTTCTCCTCATCTAATGAGATGATCAGATGGATTTTCTCCTTTATTCTTTAATATGGTGAATTTCGTTGATTTAAGTTTTTGGATGTTATGCCAACAGAGCACTCTTTGGATAACCCTCACTTGGTCTTTTTTTTTTAAAAGCATTTTTATTTATTTTTTCTATTT
>VBSM01000529.1:76000330-76023464 GCA_008086735.1 Cheirogaleus medius
AGCTCACAGCAACCTTAAACTCCTGGGCTCAATCGATCCTTCTTCAGCCTCAGCCTCCCAAGTAGCTGGGACTACAGGCATGCACCACCATGCCCGGCCAAGCCAGGCTATTTTTTAAATGGGATCAACTTTCATCTGTAGAATCAGAGTATAGGAGAGCCTTGATTTTAGGCTACTGCTCTTCCATTCCTCATTTAGCTACATGATACCTATATATAGCAACTGGTACTTTGTATACCCTGAAATACTTGTACATTGATCAGTTCAACAACAAAACTGTATGCTTGGAACCAAACTACTGTTATAAGTAAACAATCAAAATCGCAGACCACTCTTTCTTAGTATCATTTATTTTAATAAATGGTAAAAATTCAAGTCTCGTAAAAGTTAAATTAACTAACCCAGTGATATTCAACTCTGGCTGCAGTTAGAAACAACTAGAATACTTTTTTAAAATCACAGATGTCTTAAAATTTCCATTGGTGATTTTAATGTGCAGAGTTAAAGCCACTGACTTAGCCCGACTCTCCATTTTTAATAAAAATTAACAAAGATTAAGGTAGATGATGCTACCTGCAAATGTTAATGTTTAAACATAAAATATCTGTGAAAATTTGCTAAATTATGCCCACCACCATTCCTAATCTAGCCAGCACCGAGTCCTCAGGTAAGTTTATACCACAAAGTAGTAATAATACTACAAGTAACTTACCATGAGCCTTCAGAAGGAGCGGAGAATGGGATCCTCCTATGTTCTTTGGATGGTCTGTCACATCGTGTTTTTCATATGTAATCAAAGGTTGCTGAGAGTGCTTGTAAATTCGACCTAAAATTATTTTTAAAAAATTTTTTTAAAAATCACAAAGAAGAATTACTTCCTCAGGGAAAAAAAAAGGAATTGAGAGATGAACATGGTATGGAAATAAAATTTCTTAAGGTAATAAAAAATAATTAAATATCAACAGAGATATCATTCATAGCTAAAGTAACATAAAGTTATACCCAAGGGCACATAACCTTCTCGAAAAAAGTTAAACAAATGATGTAGCCAACCAAGAGATGAATCAAAATAAGGAATAGAAATGGAGAATTTATAGTAAAAGAACTGGTGGTATGCAAAAGATGAGTTAAACCATAAGTCAAAATAATTATTGTTAATATGGTCACAAACTATTGAAAATGTCAAATATAACTCTTGAAAGAGAATACATATTTTCAAAAATCTACAAGCTATTAACTACCACCTGCATCTAAAATCCTAGAATAAACTAACTGAAATTGGGGGGAAAAGGTGAGTAGAGGACAATAAAAAGCATTTTGATGATAATGGTATTTGACACATGATCAATTCAGATTGCATTTGACTAACAAATGAAAACCGAAAATAATAGTGACATAAACAAATTATTATTACTATTTATTGTATATAAAATTCAATACGTGAATGTATAGACTTATTCCATGTGTGCATGTGTTCGTGTGTATGTTCATTCTAGGAATCTATCCTACCACAGATACGTACAGGAATGTTTACAGCAACTTTTTTATGGTGACCAAAAAAAAAAAATATTGTAGAATGAGTAAATAAATTATGGAACATACATCTTTTTAGAGCACTATGCTAGTGTTAAAAATAATTAAAACATTTGATATAACATAAATGAACCTTTGTCTCAAACACAGGATAAATATTAGGCCACAGACTACATCTCGATAGTTTCCAAAAGGAAATAACTACACAGTATACAGATTATATTATCTGTCCAAAATGTAACAAAACTAAAAAATGGAAAAAAGCTAGGGGGAAAATAGTCCAACTAGATACTTATAAACTACTCTTTTTAATAACCCTTGGGTTAAATATGAAATCAAAACTAAAAGCACAAGTATTCTCAAAGATGTATAACAATGAAGACACTTAGTATCAAAACACGTGTGATGTTGTGTTTACTTATTCCACATGACTGACAACGGGATGATCTACTGTATTATTTTTTTCCTAGCTAGTGTGTATGAAATGGAATCACGGTGTAATTTTATATGGGTTTTTACTAATTAGTCGTGAGATTGACGAGTTTTTATATGTGATCTCTCAACTACTACAAAATAGTTTTCAGTAACTGTCTTATTTTTAGATTGTTTATTGCTTTCTCATGATTTCTTTATATATTCTGGATATTTATGTGCAGATTTGTTGTGCATATAAATTTTTAACTTATTAGATTAAATACCAGGAGGTCTTATTGCTGAATTATATTGTAAGAGAATATTTGGTTTGTAAAAGATTGTCATCTGTCTTCCAAAGTGGCTGTACCAATTTGAATTCCTATAGGAAATGAAAGTTCTTTTGCTCTGCAAAAAAATTAAAGAAAAAAATAAATACCTACACGTGATGCAATCAAGGTACTATTCAAAAGAACTTGTTATCAACTTAAAAGCATTTTCTTAAAAAAAATAAAAAGACAAAGTATTGAAATAATCATTTCATTCAAGGTGATTTAAAATAACAAAATATAACTCTGGAAACCAAAAAAGAAGAGTGATTAAAATTAAAGGTAGAACATAACAAACTAGTAAGCCTAAAAATCAGAAAAGTCGATCCTATAAAAAGCTAGTAAAATCAATTGAGTTTTTGGTAACTCTGACCACACCATAAAAGGAAGCATAATAAACAGTGTTAGAAATTAAAAGGGCGACATAGCTGCTGATATAGAAGACATTCTTATAATTATATAAAAATGCTATATACAACTTTAAATCATCCAAAAAAAATCTCAAAATCTAAATGAAATGGATGAATTTCTGAGAAAATATAGAATTACAAAAACTGACCAAAGAATAAGTAGTAGTAACCATGGTGAGTAATAATAGAAGAATTTTTTAATTAGTTTAATATTTCCATCCAACTTTCAGACTGTTATGTAGGTGAGTTCTACTGTACTATTAAAAAATTTTTTGTAAGTTTAAACATTCTTTTTTTGTTTAAGCTCTTCTAGATTTCACTCTATAAGATTAGCATGATATGGAAATCAAAACTAGTCATGTGTGCGTTCACACAAGCGCCTACCCACATGCACAATCCACAACCATAGACCAAAATCACTTATGAATATAGATGTAAAAAGCTTAAAGAAAGTATTAGCCAATCAAATCAGTTGTGTATTAAAAGAATAAAACATGACCAAGTAAGGTTTATCCCAGAAATGTGAGGATCATTCACCATCCATAAATCTATAAAAATAATAATAAAATATCACCTCAATAGCTGTCCAAAAAATATTTCATGAAATTCAGCATACACTCATGATATAAATTCTTAGTAAAATCAGGAACAGAAAAACATTTCCTCAACACAATAAAGGACATCCACCAGAAAAATACCATGAACAAGGCGCTGAGCACTGAATACCAGAAGCATTCACGTCAAAATCAGGAACAGAACAAGAACTAAGCATGAACTTAACCTTCATGAAAGCAGAAGTCCATTATAATTTTAGAGTTCCATTGCATAGTTCTGTTATAATTTTGCAGTGCTACTCTAAGAGGGTTCATACTTAGTACAAGACTCCACAGTATTATGTGACCTATAGTATTCCTAAATTGTTTAAAAAACAAGTCATGTGATAACAGGGTCTCTTGCCACCTCACTGGTGCCATTCCATACTGTTCTGCAAGAATTGGACAATGCAATGAGACAAAAAAGAAAATGAGGGCTATTGACCTGTCATTGTTTGCACAGATAAGACATTTATCTAGAAAAATCCAAGATAATCAACTGGAAAACTGGGTGGCTAAATTCAAGATAAATATTAAAAATCAATAATTTTCCTATACATCAACACATTTAGCAAATGTATGAAAAACAATCCCATTCACAATTATTTGTTTTAGGAAACTATTAAACCTAGGAACAAAGTAACAAAAAATATATAAGCCCTATAATGAAGATATAAAGAAAACCATAAAATTTCATGGAAAGACACAAATATGCAAGACCTGAATAAATGGAATATCTCAATATGTTCCTGCATAGAAAGACTCACTATTGCAAAGAGTTATTATTCCCCAAATTAATCTAAAATTTCACTGCAATTTCAATCCCAGTCCCAACAGGATTAAGAGAATTTGACAAATCATGTCTAAAGCTCATCTAGAAGAAGAGATACACACAGAAGCAAAAAAAAAGTCTTGAAAAAGGCCAGAAGGGGCATCTTGTTCTATGAACATTTACAATCTATTATAAAGCCACAGTAATTCCAACTAGTACAGGAATAGACAAATAGATTAATAGAAGAATGGATAAAACTAGAAATAGTTCAATTTATTGATAGGTTTTAGTATATAATAAAGAGGCTTTTGAAACAATGGAGGAAAAAAATGGACTATTCAAAATATGATGTTAGGACTCCTGGTTATTCATTCAACAAATATTATTACACCATGGCTTATTATAAGGCAGAAAATGAGAAGAGTTTTACGTAATGAATGCCAAGAGAAAAGAGTGTCAAGAAGAAAGAGACAATAACTGTCAGGAGCTACAAAAGTGTCAAAAAGAAAACCATCAAGAAAACTACCAAAAATGACAAGTAATGCACTGAAGAAGCTAAAAATCCTGTATTAGATGAGTGCAGTGATGCAAAAGAGACCACAGTCCCAACGAGCCTGAGAGACAAGTTGGAAGAAAAGTGTTTTTAAACTCTAAATTACCATAGAGCCGTGAACTAAGCATGAACTTAACCTTCATGAAAGCAGAAGTCCATTATCATTTTAGAGTTCCATTGCATGGTTCTGTTATAATTTTGCAGTGCTACTCTAAGGGAGTTCATGTTTAGTACAAGACTCCGCAGTATTATGCAACCTATAGTATTCCTAAATTGTTTAAATAACAGGTCATGTGATAACAGGGTCTCTACATCATTAATTATTGAAATTGATAGGTTTCCTAATTATGAATTACTTCTTTACACAAGTGATGTCTATCTTTCAGTTTAAAACTCTCAGCATTTTACATTTGCTTATCCCAAAATAGGATACTGTCAGCATTGTGGGGAAAACAGCAGTTAGAAAAAGGTTTTAAATGGATGGATCATTATGAGATTTTACTGAAATGGGGCACATTTTACATTTATATGGGTTGCAGAGATATGATTATTTTGAAAATTGGCTTAAACCTTACAAAATCTCACTGTTTTTAAGCAGAGTTCACCTTACAAATGGTCCACATACATAGAAAAGACAATGATTTATGTGGTAACTGTCCTTTGTTCCCAGTACAAAAGAACTGGAAAATGAATTTCCTGAAGTAGCAATCTCCAGGTTTGTTTTGGGGGTATCTTGTTTTGTATGCATTATACTCCACCAGTTAAAAAAAATGAGCATGAGCCCTTAGTGTATGTATATTTGTAATAAACATATTCATGTATTATTGTTTTAATATATTATATAAACTATAAAATATATTAAAACAGAAAATGTTTAAATGAGATAAAAAATAAATCTAAAAAAAAAGTCCTAGTATTGTTTGCTGTATTTCCTGAACTATGTTGCAATATGTTCATCCTTAGTTGGGAAAATCCCATCCTAGAGCAGTAAGTTATCAAATTACAGCACATTTACAATCACCTGGGATGCTTGTTAAAATGCAGATTCCAGACACCAATGATAGATTCAGTGGGTCTGAGGTGGAGCTCAGAAATCTGCATCGCTATCAGTCACTCCCGGTGGTTTTGAAGCAGGTTATTTAAGCCCCACACTTTGAGAAACACCACAAGAGACAAAGCAGAGATTCTCTCTCCTACGCCGCAATACCAGCAGGCAAGGGAAATAGAACAGTGCTCTATTCTTCACACATTCCATCCATTAACTAGGTTTTGCTGACAGAGTGTTAGAACTACCACTTAAAACATTGATTCTATTGGAAAATATGTTCTGATTTCTATAATGCTAACCCATGAAGGAAGGTTTGGCACTGCCATACATATATACACACACACATACTTTGTTATACAACAGAATTTCTCCATTTAAATAAAATGGCTGTCAGGGCATGCTGGCTCACACCTGTAATCCCAGCACTTTGGGAGGTTGAGGCAGGAGGATCACTGGAGGCCAGGAGTTCAATACCAGCCTAAGCAACATAGCGAGACCCCATCTCTACAAAAACCTGTATTAAAAATTAGCCAGGCATGGTAACATAGCATGCATCTGTAGTTCTAGCTATTTCGGAGGCTGAGATGGGAGGATTGCTTGAGCCCAGGAGTTTGAGGTTGCAGTGAGTTATGATTGCACCACTGCAGCACTCTAGCCCAGGTGACAGAATGAGAACCTGTCTCAAAAAGGGGGGGGGGGTGAAATACATAATTTCAGTAAGATAACTATACATATCACCTATAACTAAATCTTTAAATGTTGTTAAATTTTCTCTAACACCAAGTATATATTTTACCTGCTTCAAAACATTTTGGGGCTCTGCTTTACCAATAATAGACAATTTAAATCACATGATAGGATATTCTAGGCTTTTCACAATTTTACCTGTACCACATTTCCTGCTCTTCTTCTTCCTTTATTCCACCCCTGACTCTTTATTCTATATGCCCACCTTCTAACCATTTTCAAAGTAGGCTATATTCTCAAAGTTTTAGGCCAATGTTATCCCCTAAGAGATGAGTCACTGAATAGTATACTGGATTGTCTTGCAGCACCTCAAAACATCGTTAGCCAAGACTTTAAACAAAATCGAATTATTTCTATTAATATGTGTTACGGTATCCCTGCAGGGATACTGTAGTCTTCTCAAGAATAAACTAAACATTCAACACAGAACTATTAATGCCTTAGGCTGTATCTGGCATCAGATTCACTTAGAAAGATGCAGGACATGAAACGCACCACACCGGCAGGGCAGTGTGAGGCATCTCCCCTCAATGGGAAGTCATAGAGCAGTTCACTCAGCTGTCCAGGAGCTATTCTGTCTCCTCCTCACCTCCCTGGAGGAAGCTCAGGTCTAAGGAAATGAGATTCATACTGGGCAGGTTTTCTTACAAGAGCCACTATCTCTTGCAATAACCCCAAAGGCGCTGTTTCTACGGTCCCTGCAATGCTAATGTCACTACATTCAGGGAAGCCCAAAAATATGATTTCTTGCAAGGTATTTATAGTTCTTCTGGTCAAATGCATTTTACCAACCAGAGGCCATTTTGATCATAGGCAATGCTGCCTTATAACACAGTTGACACTCTACCTTTTCTAGTTTCCAGAGAAACACAGCTATAAGAGCAGGTTAACTAAAAGTCAAATTTTTAGGCAAAATAGAAAAGGGTTATAACTCCTTATCCATAAGTGTGTTCCTTATTACAGTAGTCTCTCCAAAAGAGGAAGGGAAAGGGAGGAAGGAAGAGAAACAAAAAGCTTGAAAAGACAGTTTTTACCAATATTCTTACCATCAATAACTGCACCATCTGCTAGAAATATGTAGTAGCTTGTGTTTAGATCAAATCTATTCTTAGCCCCAGGAAGGGTAATGTTTCTTCTGAAGGAACACTGCATAATACCATCCGCCAACCTCCAAGCCATATCTTCAAGAGTATCCTACAAACATACACAATGAGTCTTCTTAGCACTTCCCAAATATTTGCTAAAAATAAGATATGATCAAAATCCTGCCCTGTTCAATTTCCTTTTTCTAAGACCTTATGTGTATGCTTTGTCTGCAGTATCATTGTTTTTCCACTTCCTCTTTGAATAGTACATGAAACATTTTCTCCCAGCTTATTTGTCTTTATCCCATTTGGCAAAAATATTATTTTTACTTTGAGCCAGAACTCCACAATTCCTCAACTGGGGTTGGAAATTTTAGCAGATGAACTAACTCCATTTGGCCACTAGCACACAATCAAAAACACTGAAGAAACCATTAGTAATACCCTAGTGGCCAAAATGCAACATGTGACTGGGGAGAAGTTTCAAGCCAGCTGTGAGAGTCAACCCCATGGGAAAGCTCTGGACAGTTATGTCATTAAGTGATAGCTACTGCTCAGTCAGAGCTCATTTACTATGTCATTAAGTGATAGCTACCGCTCTTTCAGAGCTCAGTGCTTGTCAACTGCCCTGTGAAAAAGACACTCCTCTACCTGAAATAGCCCACCTTTGACACAGATGCCAACAAAGGGCACTTAAGACAACTGGTGGACACCAGTTTTAACCAAATGTGCTCCTCCTTCTCACTAGTCAAGAAACTGTGTCACTAACATAAACCTCTTCTTGAAAACTTGTCTGGGGCTGGGCATGATGGCTTATGCCTGTAAACCCAGCACTGTGGGAGGCAGAGCCAGAAGCATCACTTGAAGCCAGGAGTTCAAGACCAGCTTGGCAACAAAGCGAGACCCTATCTCTACAAAGAATAAAAAAATTAGCTGAATATGGTGGCACGTGCCTGTACTCCTAGCTCAGGAGATTGAGGCAGGAGGATAACTTGAGCCTGGGAGTTTGAAGTTGCAGTGAGCAATAATAGTGCCACTGCACTCCAGCCTGGGCAACAGAGCAAGACTCTGTCTCAGAAAAAAAAAAAAAAAGAAAAGAAAAGAAAGAAAGAAAACCTGTCTGTAAGCTTTTGAAAAGGGGTTAATGCTCCATCTTAACAAACCACATAATACTTTTTTGTAAGAAGCAACAAAAAGGATTTAAGTAACACAAGCAAGAATTCATCTTTCCCTACAAGAGAAATTTGTCTTGTGCTATCTAAAGTGTAGAAAAGTTTCTCAGAGATCATTGTGAAAGGAACCCTGCTGCCAGGCACCTGCTCAAGCCAGGCTGTAACTGCAGGGATTGGAGACTATCTTGCAGCAAGCTGTGCCAGTGATAGCCACATAGCCGGAAAGTGGACCAGCCATGTGGAGGTTCCCAGAATTTTCACACTCACCCTGGAGTCCATCACAGGGTGACTTCGTCCTGTCAAATGGGAAGGTTGCATGTGCACTGTCTGATCTTCATGAATACACAGATAAGCATCATCATCACCCTGAAAAACAATTGCAAATGAAAAAAGTTTAAAGGACTTTCAGCATTTTGGTTTAAAAAAGAAAAGTCCTTAAGGAAATCAAGTATTATTTGATGCTTTTAAAATATAACTTACTGACTCAATCTTGAATGATATTATGAATTCTAGAGAATTATCCATCCAATTTGTTAATTAAAAATAATTTTGTTATAATATGAAAGCACTAAAATTTCAATATAAAATAAAGATAGACATATAACATGTTCATATATCCATAAGTCAATCACCAGTTGAATACCACTTTAATGCTTTTGTATATATTTATCTAAATCTATTTGTATTCATACCTATTTTCACCTTCCCAAATGGGAAAATATATAGCTTTGTTACCTTTTTCTACTATTTACCACAAATGTTGTTCCACAATGTATTTGTTAATAAATATCTATGTCCTATATATTTTAATGACTGTGGATATACTGCATTATATTGGATATTTTTAGTAACTTTTAAGATGGAAGATGCTGTAATCAAATATCTTCACATATTGAACATAATTAATAGAAGCTAATGTTACATAATTGAAACAAAAATATCTGAGCTCAAGGGGGAATTTTTTGTCTGTCTACTTCTGATCTATGCTTTAGTCTCCAATATTCCTTGACTCTGAAAGTTAAATCTTATTCTTTAAAGTGACTATGAGAGGGCAGACTGTAACTTCAAAATATGTTTAAACGGTGCCGGGCGCGGTGGCTCATGCCTGTAATGGTAGCACTCTGAGAGGCCAAGGCGGGCAGATCACTCAAGGTCAGGAGTTCAAAACCAGCCTGAGCAAGAGCAAGACCCCTTCTCTACTGAAAATAGAAAGAAATTACTGGCCAAATAAAAATATATAGAAAAAATTAGCCGGGCGTGGTGGCACATGCCTGTAGTCCCAGCTGCTTGGGAGGCTGAGGCAGAAGGATTGCTTGAGTCCAGGAGTTTGAGGTTGCTGTGAGCAAGGCTGACGCCACAGCACTCTAGCCTGGACAACAGAGACTCTGTCTCAAAAAAAAAAAAAAAAAAATATATATATATATATATATGTTTAAACAGTGGACCGATGAGTAATCTTGATTTTAAGTAATTGTCTATAACTTGGTATTTCACTTATTTTCTCCACAAACTATTTAAGCAGGTTCTTTATGTGTGTTAATCACTAAATTCCCTAAAATTCAAGACTACCCAGTTATAATAAATTTCGCTATAAATTCCAATATTAAATTCTGATATATTTCTATACTTTCAGACTCAAATTTATTTTAAAATGTTCCACTTTTGAAAACTGTCAAGGACATATTCCTAGCAAAGCAATTATTCATTGCTACACATCTTATAGTCAAATCAGAATTAGCTCAGATAAGAAATTTGGAGCAGTCATAATTTAAACCAAGAGTCAACAGACCATGGCTTGCAAACCAGATTCAACCTGCAGCTACAACTCACGGGCTAAGAATAGTTGCTACATACTTAAATGGCTAAAAAAAAAATTAAAAAAAGAAGACTATTTTATGACAAATAAAAATATATCAAAGTCAAATTCAGTATCTATAAATAACGTTTTATTGGAACACAGCCACACCCATTCACTTATGTATTATCTATGGCTGCTTTTGTACTACAGCAACTGAGTTAGGTAGTTGCAACAGAGACTATATGGCCCACAGACTCTAAAACAGTTACCATCTCGTCCTTTACAGAAAAAAGTTTGTTGAACCCCAATTTAAACAATGCATATATTCTAGAATGTCTATCATTGGTGAAGTATAGGAATTCCTTTGTTATTTAAAAAAAAATTAATACAACAAAATGGCTGATTTTGAGACAAACTGATAAGAAGAAGTAAACTAAAATACTAAATCAATAAAGGCAGATTGTCCAAATATTGGGGAAGATGATGAAGCTAAAGAACAGAAACTCTCAGTTCTTACTATTTTAAATGAAGGGTAAAAGAAGGTTCTAGCACAACCTTATGCTCCAGGCAGTTCTAGAACCCCACATTTGGAGCATGAAAGCACACAACATAAGAGTTCCACCAAATCTCTGGGTTGTCCTGAAGCTCTCTCCCGAGTTTGTCCCTCTCGATTTAAGCATTTGGAATGCGCTCTATGAGAAAACATTGTGCTGGATACTGTGGAAGAAATAAAGATGACTAGAATATGGTTCTTACAATCAAAACCTATGTTTTAATGGAGAAGAGAGACAGGTACAGTAGTACATTAAATATGATAAAATAGAGATTCAGGCTAAGTGCTAAGAAACGACAAATTGTGTATGGCCAGAGAATTGGAAAAGGCTTACCAGAAAAGATGGTAATTAATTAGAATTTAGAGAATAAAATATATTTATATAAGGATAAGGTAGAGCTAAGATTAAAAGAAAGGTTTTCTAAGCAGAGGAACTTATTGGACCAAATATATACAAATATAAAGATACATGAAAATTTTAGGAAACAAGTAATTTTGTTAGCTAAAATATATAAAGAGTAAAGAAAGAGTTCGAAGGCTGGAAATTCCAAGAAATATTCTCAAGACTTTGAAGAATATTGAGACAAATGCTAAAGAAAAAGAACAATTTTTCTATAATTACCAAAGGTTCACCAAAAGTTTGGGGAGATATTTTTGAAACCATCTCAATTGTGACTTGGGAAGAGAATTCCAATGGCTGTGTGAAGGATAAAATGGAAGGGAAAATCATGGAGACAAGAAGACTGTTGAAGGGTTACTACAGCAGTCTAGGAAGGAGACAATAAAGGCATAAGTCAAGTCAGAGACAGTGACAATGCAAAAACGAAAAGGAAAGAGGTATGTTAGAAAGATAGAATCAAAATTTCCTGGGAGATCAGCAGCAATGAACATATTAGCATGCAAATCTTGATTTCTAAATACTATTGCTACTAAAGGGAAGCAAAGCTCCTTTGAGAAGTGATGAAATGCATGAAAGTATGAGTGGAGAATATCTTGTTATGCCTGAAACAAAGACATGCTCAAAAACTGATGGAGACACATCAAACAGGCATAGAAACCAGCCTGAAAGGGCTCCCATGGACACATTTGGGTCAACATGACCATCCAAAAGAAGAATGGTAGTAATAAACTACAATACAATAGTCAAAAGGAATCCATTAGCCCATAGTGTTACTCAGAAAGGGAAGGGAAAGTGCAAAGAAAAGAAAGCTTTTCTTTTCAGAAGAATGTCAGCTAATAAGTTAGAGAATCACCATTTTGCAACCACAAAGGTAACAACGGATTCAGAGAAGCAACATCAATAAATGCTAAACCCATTTGGTAACAGGTTATTGGGGAACATAATATTAACACACACTCAAAGTATCATCCCACATATTACTTATTAATTACAAAAAGAAAATATACCTTCACAATGGGGAAACCTAACAGACACCAGTGATCACACATAGCATCATCAATAACAGAACAATTTGACACTGTGCAACTTTTGATATGATGCACTGATGTGGAAACAACATATCTTATGTAGTATTTGTGCCAAAAATCTTAACATAAATCTACTGTATAAATTATAGAACATTCTACAAAATAAATGACCTGAAAAAAAAAATCAAGAAAAAAGGTAGGGGTAATTGTTCTAAAGTAAAGGAAATCAAAGAGATATAACAACTAAACTCATTGAGTGATAACTGATGGAATCTTGGATAGAAATTTTAAAATGAAACACTTACAAAAGACTTTATTAGGATAACTGGAGAAATTCGAATATAGACTATATATTCCATAAAATTATCCTATCATTGTTAAATTTTCTCAATGTGATTAAAATGTTGTGGTAATTGTAGAACAATGTCCTTGTTCTTAGGAGACGCATGTTGAAAACTTCAGAGATGAAATGTCATGAGATATATACCACTTATTTTCAAATAGTTCAGAAAAAAAGGTATATTTATATACACCATATAAGTCAATTGAGATAGATAGGTAGATAGAGACAGAAAGAGAGAGAAAGCTAAAGGGGCAAATCCAGGTGAGGGCCCTCTGGGTGTTCATTTTTTCAACTTTTATGTAGGTTTTTAACTTTTCAAAACAAAAGTTGGAGATAGAAGGAAGAGATGAATGAAAGGGAGGAACTAAGTCACAATCAAAATTTCTCTATCAAGGAAGATGGTAGCAGCAATGAGATATTCTATAAATGGCCTAGGACAATACCTGACAAAAAGCAAGCAATCAATAATGGCAGCTGCTTTTTGATCACCAAGAAAGGGGAACACAAGGAGACATTAGAACGGAAGATAATAAGTTCAGTTTTATAGATGTTGATTTGCATTGTCCAGGAATACTCAACTGGATGAGACCAGCCGGCAGCTGGAAATCACAATCTAGAGTTCAAGAGAGGTCAGGACTGAAATATGCCAGAATTTGGGCACAGAGAGATCATGTATGGAACAGAATGATACAGGACAGGGGAAGGAGAAGAATGGAAGCTAATAATGTGTGTACTTGAAAGACTTTATATTATTTAACAAAATACCTCAGATAGGGAAGACGCATGTACAATAAGTCCTCACTAAAGTCATCAACAGGTTCTTTCTTGGAAACTGTACTTTAAGAGGAATGACGTTTAACAAAACAAATTTTTTTGTCCTCATCAATGTTATAACAAAATGATGTTGAGGGAAATTATACTATTTGAGGACCTGCTGTACATCATTCCACTTACAGTCACAGTTTGCAAGAACCCATCGATGACATTAAGTGAAGATTTACTGTATTCAGAAATTCAGTTAAAATTCAGACATTAGTGAGTCATTTTTAGCAAAAATATGAGAAATTTATACATTTCAATTTTAATGATGAGGTCTAGTGCCAAAACAATTGCTATAATTAATTTACTAGCCAAATTGAAAAAAGGGTATAATTTAGGTTATCTAATCAGTATTCATAACATCAGATATGTTCAGTATTTAAATTTACATTATATACTCAAAAGAGATAGTAGGTCATAAAAATATCCTAAAAATTTTAAAAATAACAACCAAATAGAAATAACCACTTTAAAAATATGTTTTGAGGATGAATCATTTCCCCCAATTTAGGCAAACAGGTGTATAGATGATTTTAATCATTAAATAGGATTGCTCTGTAAATCAACTGCACCTGCATAATTAAGTTTTTTTATACACATTTTTGATGAGTACTATACTAGAAACAGACAAGATTTCTAAGTAAGATAAATATATCTTGAATTAGAGATAAATGCTTTTGTGCCATCAGTGCCTGCAATTTAGAACAGAAATAACTGGTCTACCTGTAGGTACACATCACCACACTCAAGGCAATAACAGTGTCTTTGCCTCTTGCTTACAGATTTTATGTGACCAGTGGAAGGAAATGTTTTAGTATACAATAGTAAGAACTTTGGCTATAAAGTGGCTAGAATAAGTCAAGATTTTTTTAATGACTAGAACATATATCTAAATTAGTGCTGTACCTCAGAGATGAACCCCAATGAATCTATACATTTATTCAACAAGTTAATCCTTTTTTGGACTCATTTTCAGAATTTCCTTCATAGCTAGTTTTATCATGTTCACACAACAAGCTCTACCACCACCTTTCATTATTACTTTATAGTCACATTTTATTTTTAACCCCATCTCATGATTTACCTTACACATCAAACTTGATTCATTTTTGCCAGCACTGAGAACATCCAAAAGAATACACTACAGGTCAGATGGCAATTGCAAAAGGGAAGTGAGGAAAATGTTTTGAGCAATTGCAGCATCATCTGAGCGTGTATAAAATTTCCCATAAAAGCAATATTGAAGGGGAAAGACTCATAATTTTTCTTATATGTTATTTTTTAAAGCATATGACATACCTTATAGCTCATAGATTTAATTTATATCCTTTGTTTAATGACAGAGGATAGCAAGTGCATTCTAGAGGTATATAGTAAAATATATATAGGTCATCTACACATACTGAAATGGCATGCCCCTAAGAAAAGTTACATCAGCTTTCTATGATACCTGCAGCCACTACACAGGACCTATGTGATCAGAGTGCACTTTCAGGGGAAGCATTATTTCCTGTATCATGGCCATGTCACACTTCCTTTTCTATTTTTGAAAATGTGATTCCCTAAAGAAGTGGTACTAAGTTTAAATCCTGATAGGAATAAAACTATCAAGAAAAGACTCTTTGCCTCTGCTAATGTGGAAATAAGGAGCTTTCTCCATTTGTGGTCATCCCCAGCCTCCCAACGCCAACTCTGCTTAAACAAGACTTACACATGTCCTGGCCCCAAACTCTTCTTCCTGCTCCCTGGGAAATCGGGTTGCTTATGCAGCCCCCGGTCTTCCACACCACAGCACAAGGCTGCCACCTACAGGATCATTTAATCCTTTCAGCACCACCCAGGGAGAGCGAGACTCCACTTAAAACAAATGCTGCTTTCTGCAGATCTGACAAAGGAGCCTATTGTAATACATTTTGCCTGGATATACAGGTTTTATTCCCTATTTGGGAAATGCACTGAAGACTACTAAAATGGGACACCAAGAGCAGGAGCACATGCTTTAGTTCTGGCCACCTGAGTAAACAACTATGATTTGGAAAGCATTACACAAAACATGACATTTTATGTAGAGCGATTTTTTTAAACTGAGCTTCCTGATTTATCGCAAAGAGATAGACATAAAATGGCAATCCACTGGAAATAAAATGATTTTCCTAACTTTATTTAGGACAGTCTGTTCTTGGAAGTATATAATTGCCTAACTGTTAAAATCATAAAATATTCAAAGCTGTTTAACTTGGAATCTATTCTAAGTTACTTTCTCTTTTCTCATTCTACCCTTAAGTATGATCATTTGACTCTGGAACAAACAGCTTATCTGTCGTTGATTAGAACTCGCTCCAGTGACTGTCCTTTCATTACCACTTATGCAAGTGAGAGGTACAAACCATCCATCGGTCATGAGACAGTGCAAAGGATAAATAGCCTTTACTGGGACCACTCATTTCAACCATCACTGATCGGTCATCTCTTGTGAAGGACAAGAAGACACAGGCAGCCTCCTTCTCTGGGTCACAGTTCAAAGGACTTCTAATACAGAACTTCTTGTTCCCACAGTCCGAGGCACTGAACTAGAAAAATGGCAGGGAAAAAAGTCTTAATTATCAAAGAAGCAGTTCATTGTCAATGACTGAAGAGCCACTATCTTCAAGTATGGGTTTTAATGATAATATCTTTTCATAATAAGGATTCAAATAAGAAAACAAAAGACATATCCTAAATTAGAAATGATCAGAGCAATAGTTAGGCTTGGAACTTTTAAACTTAATTGATTTTAATTAAAATTTGGAAATCGTAACACTAGTTGGACTGTAATCATGCAAGAATACTAAAGTTCCTTTAATACACAAAACATTTCACATTCAGTATGTTCTGGAGCAAAGTTTCTGGTAAATTTTAAGAAACTTCTTAGGGAGTATTTAAGTCTCTAATACTTAGTTGACACTGATATTCTTGCATAAAGGGTTTCCTCTAGTTCTCAAACATGAAATCTTAAAAAAGTAAACAAACAAACCTTTACCAAGCTATTATATTTAGATTTTGGATTCTGCTTCTACAATTCAGATTCAAATTTGATACTGAAATAATATAAGAAAAAATGGCTCCCCAGATATACACCACCATTCCAAATAATAGTAATGATTTAATGGAGGGAGAAACAAGCAACAATCTACAATGATTTAATCCAGATCTTCTTGATAAGGAACATAAGAGGAAGAGTCTTAAAAAAACATCATCTCTACAATTTGACTAAGTAAATAAGCAGCCTTTGTTAGAATGGGCAGTGACAGAACTTTTCAGAAGAGAGCTGAACATTATGTAACTAGATTTAATGGAAATGTAAAGACAAATCACAGTAGAGTGAAGAGAACAAGTCACTAGGAGCTAGGAAATTTAAACTTTGTTCTCTGCCCTCCCCTTCACTCCACCACATCTGCCAAAGAATTTATTCTCTCAGGATCCCTTTCCCTTCAACTATACAATAGGAAAACTGAAAGAAAGAGACCATGAGGTTTCTTCTAGTTCTAAAAATGCTACAATCCTATGACTCTGAATGAACCTCCCTATAATTAGAGATTATAAACTTGGCACAGAGACACAATACAAGCTCCAATAAGAGCTTATGTGAATATATGGAAAGACAACAATATTGTTAACAGATTTCTACTGGGAAGCTCAGGTCCCAACTGACTGTTTATTCCCCTAAAGCAGCTTTTAATTAAATAAGCATTAAGACTAAACTGAGAGCTAGCACAAATAACAGATCTAATTGTATGGTCAAACAAAAGTGCAGCATTCATAATAATGTAATCAAATATAATGTCCATATATTATAAAATGTAGATGAGAAAGGAAACAAAGTAAGACATTACATAGGAGCAAAGTGCTTTACTTAGCCTTCTCTATGTGAACAAAGAGGTACAAAAGGATAATAAAGCAAAGAAAATAGAAGGAACTAATGTTTACTGAATATCTATTAAGTGCAAAGCACAGTTAGAAAACTGATATTCATTATTTTGCTTAATTCTTACAGTTATACTGTGCTAATTTCATTATTTCTCATTCTATTGGTGAATAAATTGAGACTTTGAAAATTAAGTAATTTGTCCAAAGACACACAGAAATTAGATAAGTCAGTTTTCAGGCCCACATTTGTTCTTTCAACTGTAACAACCTGCCTCAAGATATTTTTTTTATACCCACTTCTGTACTAAGAATTCTAATTTATCAGAATTTCCTGCAGTAAAACCCTTCTTCCTAATGTTTCTAATATGCATTACCCTTTCCAAAATATGCTTTGTCAATCACAGTTCTTTTGATTCAGAGAGCCTAAATGGAATTCTAGCTGATGAGTTTGCAAGAAATTTTCTGTGGTTCAGCATATAGAATTCTCTAGTACTCTTTGACCTTAATGAAATAATATCTAAGAGTTATATCGCCACTTCAAGAACCTCCTCCAAATCTTATCTAAATTTAGCTTAAGCTCTCTCTCCATTTTTGATATTTGGCTATATGAAAGAGAGAAAGAGAGAAAGCTGTTTCTTCATCAGATTTATTTTGAAATGAAAATATATCCACTACTATCACAGACTACATGTGAATGTCATCACCACACCTTGAACATGCAGGGTCTTGACCATTCCCTCTATTCTAACTTTTAAGTCATAATGTTCCAATGAGAATTTCCTTCAGATTCCCAAAAACTTCCTACCACAACCCAACACAGCTAGTTCTTGTTGCACTTTGCCAAGCACAGAATCACAATTTCCAACCACAAATATACCTCTTTGCTCACATAGAAAAAACTAAGTAAAGCATTTTACTTTTAAGTAATGTCTTATTTATTCTCCTTCTCTTCTACATTTTATAACATATAGACATATTTGATTGCATGTTATTTTAGATTGCATTTAGTAAAGCTATAAAAATGTTACTTACTGATTTAGTTAAATGGGAAACTGGAGACAATGTTGGCAAAGGTACTACTGTAGCTTTAGGTGTTGTAAAAGGATGTGCATTTGGCTGTGAAATTACAGGACCAGGAATCTTCACCCAGTAGATTTTATATTTCTCCACAACTGTAACCCTGAAATGCAATACCAGTGAGATCAGAACTCTGATTATGGCCCACCACAATCAAATCAAAACTTTAAAGGGAAAAAAAAAAAAAAAAGGAAATGAACTAGGAACACATGACTTAGTACCTAACAGTACTACTGATTTTGTTTCAGGCAAATCTCTAATGACTCTCTTCTGCCCCATCGCTAGATGATATCTTACTGCTTTCTCTTCCTCTATCCCTCTCTTTTCTTACTTGTCTGTTCTTTGGGCATATTCACGACAGCCATGAATGCCAGACCCAGAGACTAAACTGCACAGATTTCTACTCCCTGCATATAAAGAACATACTACTACTCATTTCATAGCACACTATTTGAATTCTTCGAAACGGCATGTGTAGCAAACAACTACAGCAGGAAACTATATAGAGCCTACATAAATAACCATCAGCTGTCACTGAGCTCACACACCTCCCCCACCCTTTTTCACGTTCCACCTAATGCACAGGTGCAAAGCTATGTTACTGCGTGCTGGGAACCTGTGCACAAAGTGAATCAGAAAACAGAGACATGACAGGACAGCAACCCTACCCCCTACCCTTAAAATATATGTCCATAACACCACCCAGGAACCATTACATGGCTTTATGACATTCCATTTCCCTTTGCACGCAGGATTAATGAAGAAGTACTATTTAATCTACTGAATTTCATAATTTTTAGGAACATACAGGGTCTTACTTTTCAGACAAGCTAATCTCAGAGTCATAACACTGCAAAAAAGTCATCCAAATTTCAGGACTTTTATTTGTATTCTCACACAAAAAGACTCAAGTATTAATTGATGGCTCTTATTAGTACTAAGGCAGTACAATACTTCAGTCACTCAACAAATGTCTATTAAGTGCATGTTAGGTACCAGGTCCTGTGCTAGGAGCTGGCTATATACTGGTGGGAAAACAAACAAACAAACAAACAAAAAAGCATCCATAAGGTGGTGTCATTACTATAACTATACAGATGAATGTCCAGTAGGTATGAAAATGATAGACTACTATGGTTTCAATTACACTAGTTCGAGCTGTAAACTCTCATACTTACAGAAACTGTATGTGATTCGGGGCACTGCTTGGAGCATTCCAGTAGACTTTAATTTCTGTTTTTTTGGATGCACTCGTATGACTCACAGCTGATGCCTGAAATAAAAGGGAAAAGAACTATACCATTCACTCACTCAATAGTTCAGCATGGCTGGAGCTGCTATCATCTTGCAAAGTAATTTATCAATGCATGACCTTGGCATTCCGGTGAAGACTATTTAGAACAAGGCCATAGATACTCAATAAATAACAGGCTGATTGATTAACAACAGATTAGCAGCTGGTTCTGTGAATAAATTAGAGTCAGCAGAAATTTAAGAACTGAAAAGAGTCATGAATACTGGGTGTGTTAATACTAGATAGAGCCTGCTCATTATTTCATTTACACTACAAATTTATATCCTTTCATTAATAGATACAAATAGAATGCAGAGAAGTCATCAAAAGAAAAAGACTGATCATGCCTCCAAACATGTAGTATATTTTAGTAATTCCTTTCTCTTGAACAATCCTGTTTCCTACTTTCATGCACCTGGCGAACTCCTACTCATTCTTTGAGGCCTCGCTTGAAGACCATCTCCTCCAAGGAGCTCTCCCCCAATTCTTTCCAGCCTGTGTATGCTTCTAACCAAAGTTATCACACTGTTCTATGTATCTGTTTGTCTAATGTTCAGATGTCCTATTTAAGTGTAAGGCTAGAAGTTCTTCAAAGAACAAGAGTAAATCTTGTCTATCACCATATCCCTTGAAACTAGGGCTATTTGTAGTATAATAGATTAAATAGATAAATAAGTAAATGAATGACAAAAATTAGACCTCTGTCACACTCTAGAACTAGATGTTTAATATTCAAACTGTTCAAAACTTGATATAATAAGAGTAAATATACTATAAAACATCATAAGCTACAAACTCTTCAAACTACTGCCCTACCATTTCTAAGATGTTGATGTGTAAAAATATATTGTGAGTAGCAAAATTAAGAGAAAAGTCTAAGCATTGCAAATCTATCTAAATGTCTGCAACACATGGTTTATGTCATCGTTCATCTTGCAACCACCACCCTGTGTGAAAAGACAAAATAGAGCCAAAAAAGAGCACTTACAAACTACAGTTGGCCCTTGAACAGCAGAGGTTTAAACTGCATGGGTCCACTCATATGTGGATTTTTTATTTCAATAAATATATTGAAAAATTTTTTGGAGATTTGTGGGAATTTGAAAAAAATCACAAACTTCATAGCCTAGAAATATTAAAAAAATTAAGAAAAAGGTATGTCATGAATACATAAAACATATGCAGATACTAGTCTATTTTATCATTTACTGCCATGAAATATACACAAATCTATTATAAAAACTTAAAAATTTGTCAACACTTACAACACACACAAATACACAGCACTACTTGCAGTCGAGAGAAATGTAAACAAATGTAAAGATGTAAGATTAAATCATAACTACAAATAAAATGAACTGTAGTACATACTGCACTACTGTAACAATTTCATAGCCACCTGCTGCTATTGCAGAGAGCTCAAGTGTTGCAAGTATTCGCTTAAAACTCCATGTGATGCTAATCACCTCCATGTGAGCCATTCCTCTTGCCAGTAAATTGCATATCACGATCTCTTGTGGTTCGTGTATATTTTTTCATCATGTTTAATGCAATACTGTAAACTTTGAAGAACACCATGGGGCACACACGAAGTGCCACTAGTTACGCTGGAAGTACTTTAAGAAGCAGAGAAAACTCATGACATTACAGGAAAAAGATGAATTCCTTGATATGTACCATTGATTGAAGTCTGCAGCTGTGGTTGTCCACCATATCAAGATAAATGAATTCAGCATAAAGACCATTGTAAAAAAAAAAAGAAAAGAAAATTTGTGAAGCTATCACTGCAGCTATGCCAGCACACACTAAAACCTTGTACTTTTTGCAAAATACCTTTTTGTCTCATATTAAAAATGCAGGTCTATGTGGGTGCAGGATTGCTATAAAAAAAAGGCATACTTACAGACTCTAATATGATTCAAGAAAAAGCGAAGTCATTATACAACAACTTAAAACAAAAGGAAAGTGAAAGAGCTAAAGCTGGAGAATTTAATACCAGTAAAGGATGGTTTGATACTTTTAGGAAGAGGTTTGGCTTAAAAAAAAAAAATGTCAAAATAACAGGAAAAGCAGCTGCTGCTGACCAAGGGGCAGGAGACCAGTTCCCAGATGCCATTAAGAAAGTCATGAAGGAGAAAGGATATCTGCCTGAACAGGTTTTTTTTTTTTTTTAGAGACGGGGTCTCGCTCCTGGTCAGGCTGGTTTCGAACTCCTGACCTTGAGCTATCCACCCGCCTCGGCCTCCCAGAGTGCTAGGATTACAGGCGTGAGCCACCGCGCCCGGCCCTGAACAGGTTTTTAATGCAGACAAAAGTGCCCTCTTCTGGAAAAAAAAAAAAATACCACAAAGGACATTTATTAGCAAGGGAGAGAAGCAAGCACCAGAATTTAAGTCAGGAAAGGATAAACTAAATCTACTGTTTTGTGTAAATGTAGTTGGGTTTATGATCAGCACTGCTCTTATCTATAAAGCTGCTAACCCCCAAGCCTTGAAGGGAAAAGATTAACACCAGCTGCCCATCTTTTGGTTGTACAACGAGAAAGCTTGGACAACAAGAAACCTTTTTCTGGATTGGTTCCAACAGTGCTTTGTCCCTGAAGTCAGGAAGCAACCTTGCCAGTAAGGAACTGCCTTTTAAAGTTCTTTTGATATTAGCCAATGCTCCTGGCCACCCAGAACCCCATGATTTCAACACCAAAGGTGCAAAAGTTGTCTACTTGCCCCCAAACACAATGACTCTAATTCAGTCTCTAGATCCCTGATCATAAAGACCTTTAAGGCTCATTACATATGGTACTTTATGGAAGAGAACCTTGATAGAAAGAACATCATGCAAGTCTGGAAGGATTACACCATTGAAGATATCATTGCTATAGAGAAAGCTGTGAAAGCCATCAAACCCAAAACAATAAATTCCTGCTGGACAAAAAAAATGTATCCAGATGTTTTGCATGACTTCATAGGTTTTATGACCACACCACAGGAATTAACAGAAGACAACCTGATGGAGACGAGTGCTTCCAAACCAGTGCCAGACAATGAGGAAGAAGACATAGAAGAAGCAGTGCCAGAAAACAAATTGACTTTAGACAATCTGGCAGAAGCATTCTGATTATTCGAGACTGCTTAGACTTCTTTTACAACATGGACCCTTCTATAATACCGGCACTGAAATTAAAGCAAACAGTGGAAGAAAGATTAGTACTGTATACCGTGTTTCCCCGAAAATAAGACCTACCCATAAAATAAGCTCTAGCAGGA
>VBSM01000529.1:76034197-76057662 GCA_008086735.1 Cheirogaleus medius
AAAAAAAAAAAAAAACAGCCATTTCCAGACCTATCATTTCCCTCAGAGTCCCCAGCTATAACCCTCTTATCAATCCCTCTCAGTTCACCTCTACCAGACTCTTTCTTCATCAGCTACTTGTCAGTTGTCACAAAGGAAACCAAATTTATTAAAATGTTCAGTGGAGCTTGGACCCTAAAAGTTAAAACTACCCTACTAGATCCCACTCTCATGCCACTAAATCAACAGTTCTCAAATCTTTTTATTGCAGGACCCCTTTACAACTCTTAAAAACAAAGAGATATTTGTTTATGTGGGTGATATCTATCAGTATTTTTGTATTAAAATGAGAACAGAAATATTTAAATACTTATTCATAGATTCATTTTGAAATGACAATAATAACTCATTACATGTTGACATAGTATTTTTTTTACTGTTGTTTTTTTTTACTGATTGTTTTCCAAAAATAAAAATTTAGTGAAAAGAGTATCCTTGTTGAAATTGTTACAAATCTCTTTAATGCCTGGCTTCATAGAAGACAGCTGGATTCTCATAGCTGCTTCTGCATTCAACCTGTTGTGATATCATATAACACATCAGGTAGCCACTGGAAAACTCTATATGCATGAGAGAATGAGAACAATTAAAGCAAATAAAGTATAGCAAGAACAATAATTATCATCTATTGAGCATACATTTTGACCTAGGCACATGTATTATTCTAAGTCGCACAACTGCTCCAGGTGAAAAGTATTATTATGGACATTCTACAGTGGAGAATAAGAATTTGCATGGCTAAATTGCCCAAGATCAGGCAGAGAAAAGTGGCAGACAAGATTCTAAGCCAGAACCACTCACTCCCTCCACTGAGCCCCACTGCCAAATCTGAATGAGGTCTGACGGATCAAACTTATGAACTTCCTTTTCCTATTATACTTAGCATTTCATAAAAGCTTACTTTCAAGTAGAATGTCTCTAGCTGATTAGACTCTGTCTCACCTCAATAACTCCAAAACCCACCATCTAAAATGGACTTATTATCACTTGGCCTTTAATTATATCCATCTCATCCAAACAGCCAAATTCATCCCCTCTTCTCTATCTCCACTGCCATTATTCTGGTTTATTTCCTCATTAATTCTCAACAGGATTATAGTCATCTACTAAGTGCCACCAGTTTCTTACCAACTGAATTAATCATCCCACATACAATCATGCTAATATTTCTGAAGTGTAACTCACATAATTCTTCTGCTCAAAAAAATCCTAACTTACCTACTTACTACTTATTACTGAATGAATGAACATCCAGATTCCATAGACAGATGGTCAAATGAAATAATTTTTGTAAAGCACAAAAATAAGTAATACATGATAGTTAAAAGCAAAACAAAAAAAGGTTTTAATAGTGACTTTGTAAATGAAATGTCCTTCAGTGCTATAAATAATAAATTGTTCCAAAATCGTCCATGACTAAACTCTAATTGCTAAATCCATATTTTACATGTTCTCTGACAACAGGAAGCCATTTTCAGCATTAGATCAGTGGTAGTAACATTATTCTTCATATTTTTCTTACCCAACAGTTCAAGATCACCTCACATTATGCTCCACTTAAGCACACACTAACCCTTAAATTACTCAGTATAATGTGACTTCCCTATGATAACAGATCCTGAAGGCTATCTGCCACTTCACCCCAGCCCTGGCTAGAGCTGTCTGTGTCTTCAAAAAGGAGCTAACATTATTATTGAAATCCAGTTTTCAAAATATTTTATTTTGTCAACCTAAACAAGAAGATACTAGAGAAAATTATCTCTAAATATGTTGGGTTTACTCAAACATAGAAATAAGGATTATAAGCCAGAATGCATAAAATGACAAACCACCAGTGTACTCGGTGAAGAAAGGATAAGGGGAGTTTTGTTAGCAAAAAAAAAAGAGATTTAAATTAGCTACTTAGAAACAGAGTTCATTCGTTCCAGGAGTTCAAAACCAGAGTCTTCGTCAGTTCATAGATGGAAAGGCCCTTACTGGGCAAGTGTTTTTCCAAGATCATCTTATCTGAATTACTGCAGTCCTAAAGAATACCTAATGATAAATTTTATCAAAGCAGGAGATGCCTAAAGGATGGAAAGGTTTCTTAGAAAGTCCTTGGAAACAGCTTTTATCTCAGACATGTAAGCATGAGCCTCCTCTCCTTCAAGCTTTCCTGGCCCTATTTTCTCTGGCTCTGACAAAAGTAATTTCATCCTGGTATTTGCAACTTTCACACTTTTCACCAAAATTGTTTTTTTTTAATTATAAAACCACTTGGAGATGATCTTAAGTCATAAAAGTCTACTCCAATGTAAATGCATAGAAGATAGCTCTTTGGTGGGATAGGACATTGCCTTCTGTTAATTCTTTTCAAGTGAGGCATTTCTTTGTTGTGATAGACTATCCTGCACACTGCAGAATGTGTAAGCATTTCTGACCCCAACTATGAAATCCCAAAAGCCTCCTTCTCCCCCATGGTGATAAACAATAACAACAACAAAAAATGCCACCACACACATCCAAAGTTGTGTCAAGAAACAGGAATAACACCTCAATTCACTGTGTAAGGCTGAGATTAAATGGATGACCCTGGATCCCGATGGAATGAAGCATTTCGCTTGTGAAGAAAATAAATACCAAGAGAAGAAAGAACTGTAATACTACTTCTTCCTAGTAAAAAATCGTACTGCTTTTTCAAGTTGACAGATACATTCAAGAGAATCTTGGCTTAAAATAAATGTAAAAAGACAGGTGTGCAGTGAAAAGAACATTAGATTATCCTGGACAAATCATTTATCCTCTCTGTTTTTGTTACCTCAACTGTAAAGATGAGGGGTTACAACCAGAACTGTACGTTCTCTGAGTTCTCATGTCAAATTCTGAATGCAGGTTTCTGATGGACAAGAAGAGACACAAAATAAGATAGAAAAAGACTTTCAGCATGAGAGGTCACTTTAAAAAAAAGAATTATCACAATCATTGAATAAATATTTTGTCAGGCACTTACTATATGACAGCTACTGTGCTAGGCACTAACCCATACTTGTAGAAAGTGGTTCTATATCTACTCTCTTATGATTTCCTAGGCGGGTGATAGATGAATAGATGATAGATAGATAGATAGATGCATAATCACCTGATTAACTGATGTGCTTGTAGACACACAGTTCTCATTGCTCTCCAGACCTCTGACCTGAGCACACTCTTTGTCCAATACCCAACACTGTATGTTTTATAAAGATGAGTTTGGTTTGTGTTTGCGTAAGCACACTCTCACAGCTTCAACTACAACATCGATGTTAATAAACACCTAGTATATAATTATAACCTTCACCTTTTATATATTAGTAAATTCAAGTACTGTTTTCCTGACTGCTTTTCAAGACAATGGGACATCTCTCCATTCAAAAACTGAATTCACTATATTTTCTCCTCTGTCAACACTTGTGGTAGGTTGAATAATGGCCCCCAAAAAATATATCCACATCCAAATCCCTGGAACCTATGAATGTTACCTAACATTGCAAAAAAGGGCTTTTCAGATGTCCTTAAATGAAGGATTTTGAGATGGGAAAATTATTTGGATTATCCAGGTGAGCCGTAAATGTGATCACAAGTGTTCTTTAAACAGAAAGGCAGAGGGAGGTTACACACAAAAGAAAGGGAGAGGGCAGAAATTGGTCACATACCAATTACTGCTAGCAGCCACCAAAAACTGGAAAAAGTAGGCCGGGCTCAGTGGTTCATGCCTGTAATTCTAGCACTTTGGGAGGCCTGGGCCAAGGATGGCTTGAGGCCAGGAGTTCAAGACCAGCCTGGGCATCATAGAGAGACCCTGTCTCTAAAAAAAAAAAAAAAAAATAGAAAAATCAGCCAAGTGTGGTGGTGTGCACCTGTAGATCCAGCTACTCAGGAGGCTGAGATGGGAGGATCATTTAAGGCCAGGAGTTTTAGGTTGCAGTGAGCTATGATCATGCCACTCCATTCTAGCCAGGGTAGCAGAACAAGACACTGTCATTCATAGATAGATAGATAGATAGATAGCTAGATAGATAGATAGATAGATAGATAGATAGATAGATGATAGATAGATAGAAAGAAAGGAAGGAAGGAAAGAAAAGCCAGAAGAGGCAAGGAGCAGCTTCTCCCCTAGCACTGCCTCTGGAAGGAGTGTGGCTCTGCTGACACCCTGAGTTACATCCAGTGATACCAACTGTGGACTTCTGGCCTCTAGAACTATGAGAATTTAATTTCTGTTGTATTAGCCATCAAGTCTGTGGTAACATGGCAATCTCAGGAAACTAATAACTGCCCTTCCTAATTTCTCCTTGTTTATCAGTCAGTGGTACCCATTCTCTTTAATACTTAAGCTAAAACTGGAGATGATTTTCGACTTTTTGTCTCTTTTGTATTTTATAGCTCAGAGTTTTTCAACTAGGAGTCACAGCCCATTTATTAGTAGATCATAAATCTTTAATGGGTATATACAAAATAATTGAAAGCAGGGCCTCAAAGAGAGATTTGTACACCCATGCTCATAGTAGCATTATTCACAATAGCCAAGTGTCCATCAAGAGATAAACAGATAAGCAAAATGTGCTATATACATGCAATGAAATATTATTTAGCCTTAAAAAGGAAGGAAATTCTAGTGTATGCTACAACATGCATGAACCTTGAAGAAATTGCGCTAAGTGAAATACGCCAGTCACAAAAAGGCAAATACTGTATGATTTCAATTATATACAGTTGCTAAAGTAGTCAAAATCATAAAGACAGAAAGTGGAAGAATGGTTGCTATGAGGTTGGGGAGTGTGGAGAAATAGGGAATTATTGTTTAAAGGGATAATTTCATTTTACAAGATGAAAAGAGTTGTAGAGATGGATGGTGGTGATGGTTGCACACTGTGAATGTATTTAATACCACTGGACTGTACACTTAAAACAGTCAACATGGTAAATTTTACATTATGTGTATTTTACCACAATTTTTAAAAAAATCTTTAGTAAGTCACCATCAAAAACATGTAATGAAATAGAAAAGAAAATATCAGAGTGTATTATGTATGATAAGGGTAAATAAATGCTGTTTAATACATTTATTCTGATTGTATCTGTGGGCAAATATGTCCCGGTTTATGAACTAAACTGTGGGTGGCAGTACAAAATCTTGAAACAAACTATTTTCAATAACTCACCACGTCAATATCAGTTCCTCCTTTCTCAATATGCACATGCAGGCCTTTGTCCCACTCCTTCTTCTAAGAAGCAATGGAACGTGATGCTGCAGAATCAGATCACCCAGGATTTGAAGATCAGCTCCATCACTAACTTTGTGACCTCTGAATGCGTTTCTTCAAAATGAAAGTCATAATACTCTCCTCAGAATGTTGCCATGAGGATTAACTGAGATAATATATGTAAAGTGCTTGGTTCAATGCCTTGAACATAAAAATTGTTCAAGAAGAGGTATGCACAATAATTATCTATGCTCTAAATCTTTGGGCTGTAGCAGTAGCCTTCCAACTAATCTAACTTCCTCTCTCATCATTTCCATCAATCTTGCCCACAATGGTCCAACATCAGTTTAATCTTCCTAGAGTATTGCTTTTATCAGTACTATAGTGTGATTGACCGTTGCTTATAGAGTGATAGCCACACTCTTTCTGACCTTTAAAGCTCTCTGTCACACAGCCACACTGAGAGCATTCTCCTGGCTTTCCCCGCTAGTACTGCTAGCTCAGCCTGCTACACAAAGACTCGCCCCCATCTTTCAACGTTTTCTCACACTGTTCCCTCATCTCCTTTCCTTCCACCTATTCGATAACAGACATTCTTCAAGGTTTAGCAAAAGTCTCAATTCATCCATGAAACTTTTCTAGCAATCGGAACTAATATTAGTTCCACCATTAAAGAATAACTTGGTGGCCCAGGAAAAAGATCATGCTTTCTGAAGTCAGACTCTCCTAGGTTGAAACCCCAGCTCTGCTCATTAATAGCTGGTTGACTTCAGGCAAGTTACTTAACTCCCTAATCTCACGTTCTTCATTTGTGTAAAGAAAATAATGATACATAAGTGGAATTGCTGTGATTATTTCATGACATAATATTTCATCACGCCATCACCAGAGTAACCTTGAAAACTTGCTTATGACACTATTTTTAATGTCTTACATTAGAGTGAGAAAATATACACATTACATAAGCTGCCACTCTCACACCCGAGCAGCCGTCAGTAATTACTTGCAATACTCTGACCACAGACATAGCCTCAGAACTTTTCTCAGTACATTATACTACATAGTCAATACCAATGGATGAAAATTCACACTCACTATAAGCAAGCCCTGGGTAGGGACTCTGTCGTTACTTTCAACTCCCCTTTTTAGGAACTCAAAAAATAGATGTTAAATAGAAGGCCTTACCTTAATTTAAGTGGTAGGAAGAAGATAGAAAGTCATTTTATTTGTATTGCCCTTCTTTAAATTCTACTTAAATTTCAGTTCACTTTAAGGCCAGATTTATGGACTATAATGAAAGTATGGCAGACATTTTTCATCCTCTTTAATTATATAATTTTCTCTAGTGGCATTTTAATGTAGTACAAGACAATATTAATTCTTCATAATTATGTGTTCCAGAGATGGTACCACTGATCAAAGTAAAATGTTAAAAGGTTGACTCAGCTCTGGTAAATAAATATTAAAATCTCTGTCAATTACCTATAGACATGATACAAAATGAAAAGCTGTGATGATTATAATCAATGGCTTTTACTATTTTCCTATCAATTAGGGTTATCCTACATTCAAATTTCTACTATTCCTGTTATTAAATCCATAAATCTAATAATGAAAATAAAAAGAAGAAACAAAAATTCAAGGAAAAGAATAAAATAGTATTTAGATCCAGTCAGCAATAACCTAATTTTTTGTTTACCAAATTATAACAATGAAATAATAGCATAATTTACTATAGAATTTTGCTTTAGTAGTTCTCGAGCTATGTGACTTTTAAAATTTTCATATATTTATAAGATGGCCAGGTCCCATTCTGTTAAGTGATAGCCTTTAATATATACAAATGTAGTCTCAATACTGAAAGAAACTATACTTTCTACAAACAGAATGAGAAGTAATAGATTTATTGGGTAAAAAGTCATTTGTTTTTTAATGCACAAAACATATAATCAGAGTGACATTTATAATGAATGCTGGCAGCTCACCTAACCATTTTTGCAAAAATCCTTTTTCTCCATTGGGTAAACCTTCAAAGTTGTAGAATTTTAAATTCAACAAACATAAAGCATAAAGATAAATAAGACAAGGTCCCAGCTCTCAGGAACTCCTAATTTATTAGAACAGATAGAAATCTAATTAAATAGCTGGGCGTGATGGTAATCTCAGCTACTCAGGAGGCTAAGGTGGGAGGATAACTAGAGGCCAGGAGTTCAAGACCAGCCTGGGTGACAGAACAAGATCGCATCTGGCAGGGTGAGGTGGGGCGGGGGCGGGGGGAATCTAAATAAATAATCAGTATAAAAGGTGTGCTACTACTTGCTGTGGAAGATTGCATAAGAAGGTATGCAAGCAGAGAAAGTAACTCCTAGCTGCTTGCATGAGTCTTCACAGAGAAGAAAACACAAGGTGGGTGTTTTGCAGCAGACAAGAAGGAGAAGGCCATCCTAGACAGAAAGAATGGGACAACCTACACCAGTTGTTTCACAGTTGTGTAAACAGCACCATGTGTTTTGTGAATGGGAAGTAATCCTAAAACGCAAGTGAACGGTGGG
Organism: Cheirogaleus medius; assembly: GCA_008086735.1. Taxonomy (NCBI): domain Eukaryota; kingdom Metazoa; phylum Chordata; class Mammalia; order Primates; family Cheirogaleidae; genus Cheirogaleus; species Cheirogaleus medius. Next base: position 76,042,011 of record VBSM01000529.1, read on the forward strand.
GAACATGGGTCCTATCCTTTAACTCCACCAAAGGAAACAGGAGCTTGTCTATCCTATAGTGCCCCAAAGTGGAATGCAGGCCCAAGAGCCTTTACACAGAAGCCTTTAAATCTGCATGAAATCTAACAGGGGATACCAAATGTGGTATCCTGAAAGGCAACAATATCAAAACAAGAAGAGCAAATTCAAAATTGGTCATTAATCAAAGCAACCATTCAGAAAATGTATGCTGAAATAAGTGGCCAAAATAAGGAACCCTCAGAACCAAGAATAGCAGGAGTGAGGAATAATGGAATGGGCTAGAAGTGGTGGTCCAGGTGAGTTCCAGAGTAGAGCACAGAAACCTTCTGCGGCTTTTTATGCAATAGTGGGCTGGCATCGGTGAATCAGGGTCTTCTCCTGGGGTAAAACAGAATGACCACTACCTACTTCCTAGGATTCCCAGATTCCCCACTTGATGGCCCAAATGTTCAGTGCAATTTTTTTGTCTTCTGGTTTCTTTTTAATTACACAGGTACTATATCTACACATTTTTATTGTAAAAATTGAAACAATTGAGATAAAGTCAAAATTCAACTTGATACCACCCAATCCCACTTTCTTTCCAAAAAAGCAATCATTATTATCAGTTCAGCATATTTCCTTCTAAGCATTCATGTACAGTTTTATGTACTTGCAAAAACATATCGCTATGCCTGTATCAAAATATCACATGTACCCTATAAAGAAAGATATACAACTATTATGTACTCATAATAATTAAAAATAAAATTTAAAAAAAAACATATGGCTTTGGTTTTGAAACATAAATATTATCACTCTCTGCATATTGTTCTAAATTTTTTTTTTGAGACAGAGTTTTGCTCTGTTGCCCAGGCTAGAGTACAGTGGTATCATCATAACTCATTGCAACCTCAAACTCCTAGGCTCAAGCAATCCTCCTGCCTCAGCCTCCTGAGTAGCTGGGACTACAGGCACTCACCACCATGCTTTGCTAATGTTTTTGTTTTTTGTAGAGATGGGGGTCTTGCTATCTTGCCCAGTGTGGTCTTGAATTTCTGGGCTCAAGCAATTCTCTCCAGCCTCCCAAAGTGCTAGGATTATAGGCAGGAGCCACCCTGCCCAGGCTGTTCTGAATTTTTTTCATCTAATGCTATATTGACAAAGAATAACTCAGAGATTTTTAGTTATTTTGCATGCTTTTTATTTCTTACATGAAGAAGACAGACATCAGACTATCAAGGGACAAGGGCAAAAATAGGATTTATAAGAGAAATAGAAAAGAAAAGAAAACCATAGGCATTATTACTGGGAATAGTGAAACTTTTTATCCATTTTTGGCGTAAGCTACTTCATTGGCAGCTAGCTAAGAAGCCAGCCTGGACAGTCTGCCATTGAGTCAGCTGGCTGAGGTCAATGGAGAAAATAATTTCAGTAGTTTATGAATTCTCCAGAAGACCTGGGTCCTTGTGGAGCACACAGGAGCAGCTTTTCCTGTGCACTAGCTGCCATGTCCATTGTCTCCCCACCCCACCCTGCCTTTGATAGCCGCTCTTCACCATCTTCCCTAATACCCTGAGCCACCAGGGTCAGAACCCCTGGTGTTAGCCTTGATTCTTCCCTCTACATTGCCCATAATGGACTGCTTGCTTGTGCCCCCTCTCTCCAAATCCATGTGTTGAAATCCTAACTCCCAGTGGGATGGTATTAAGAGGTGGGGCCATTGGGAAGTAATTAGGTTTAGATGAGGTCTTGAGGGTAGAGCCCTCATGGTGGGATTAGTGTCCTTATAAGAGAAGAAAGAGACTGGAGCTGCTCTCTCAGCCATGTGATAATAAAATGAGAAGGTGGCTGTCTATAAGCCAGGAAGGGTGCCCTCACCTTCTGAATCTGACAGCACCTGGATCTTGGAGTTCCGAGACTCCAGAACTGTGAAAAATAAATGTTTGTTATTGAGGCCACCCAGTCTATGGTATTTTTTATACCAACCCAAGCTAAAACAGGCCCATTAGCTAAAATATCTCCATGCCTATTTTTTGCCTATTTCTCTAATCTTTCCTCTTCTAGTTAGGTTTTCATCATTTCTTGCCTAAAGAATTATAACAGTGTCTTAATTAGTTTTTCCCCTTCAAATCTATCTTCTACCCAGCTGTCAGATCTGCTTGCTTAGAAATTCAAATAAGTCCATTCCACTCCTCAGCTTAAAATCTTTAATAGGTCTCAATGGCCTATTGAACAAATTAAAACCTTATTAAAACGGCAAAGTCCTCCAAGTACTGGCTTCGTCCACCTTTCCAAGCTCATCTTTCCCCACACTTTATGCTCCAGCAACACTCAACCAGTTATCCATGGCATATCTTGTGCTGTTCCTTAGGTCCATGCCTCTCCTAATGCCACTTCCTTTGCCTGGAATTCACAAACCCTCACCCTCCTTCTCTGGAAGTGAAAGAGCCCAAGTGAATTGTTTAAATAGTCACTCACTTTTATGGCACTCTTTCTAGAAACTGGTATGGCTGTACAGAGTTTTCTCATCCTTCACTCCTTCTGTTCCTTCCACTCCTTTTTCCTGGCAGGAATCTTTCCCCAAAATAAGCCAAAAAGTTTTTCTATGACAGCCTATAAATATGGGCAATATTGGAATAATCTGAAAGACCTCAGCCCATGGCTAGGAGAACTTCAAAGAGCCAATGTCATGGACAGTGTTCTCAAGCTTGACCTTACAGAGCATCACCAGGATGGAAACACACCGGGGGTGGGCGCATAGGGATAGGACTGGGTTAGGCAGTAGAGAGAGAGAGGTAGAAAAAAATGAGGAAAGGAAAACAGAGAGAGAACTCCAAGATGCCCATCTGAGACTAGCTCTTTATGGACTGGAAGGCAATGTGGTGGGAAAGAAATAATGTTTTCCACCAATCTCTGGGCTACATAAGTGTGCTAGTATTAAAGTTGTTTTCTTTTAACAGTGATACCTGCAACCCTTCCAGACACTGCAGGGCATTCATAGGATTATGTATCTGTTGCCTCATAAGTTCAACTACAAGTTCATGGGATCATACTTTCTATTTTTCTTTGTCTATTCATTACTCATTTATTCCTTCTCCCTTGTACTTTGGGCACTAGAGTTGAAATCCTTCTTTTTCCCTTTTCTTTTTCAAATCCTATAGTATCCTCCAACAGGTCAAAAAATAAAAAGATTCTGAGGTCCAAGGCAATGAAACTTACTGACTAAAGGTGGAAAAACATGGCCCAGTGGAGGAATGTATGGAGAAGATTTTATGAATCCCTGGAGCTTATCCATCCACCCTAACCATCACCCTCTCGACATATATACACATTCACAGACTCACCTTTTCTCAACAAATTAGATAAAATTAATGTCAACTATCTACCTCTGCCCCTACAAAGTTATTTATATCTACATCTAGTTCCAAAGAGGAAAGTATCCCTCCCACAGTGTGAGACCAATTTTTCATCTGTCTTCTTGCTGTGATCCCATAGTTGTTCCATCTACCTCTTCTCTCCACCCTTGGGCAACCTAAGCACCAATTGAACTAAACTGCTTGCAATTCCCCAAACGTGCAAGCTCTCTCATGCATGGATACCTTTGTTCACAGTGCTTCCCTTCCTGCAGTGATCCCCCCGCAGTCCCCACACCGAATGCTGCTGAACCCGTGATCAGGATCCCGTTCAAAGGTCTTCCATGAAACTCCTAGTAGAATCAGCCATTCCCTCATTTCCCACTGTGCACTGTGCACTCTGCATCCCATGATCTGTGACTTTTTACTGCACCTATTGTTTTACATGTCTGTCTCCTCCCATTACTGTCTAAAACTTAGAAGGCTTTTATATTGCCTTTACTTGCTTTTGTATTGCCAGCAATGTCCATCCAGAACGTAGTAGGCATTTAAATACCTGTTGCGAATGAATAAATGATAAAACAGAAGAATACTCTTTACCAAAACAATACATATATACATATGTGATAAAATGGGATAGAAGCATAGCACTTGACCCATAGGAACCTCATGTTTACCACCACCACCCATCCAGTCCCCAAGTGTGGAAGCATGACAAGGAACACCTGAGCGAGGAATAAAAGGAAGAAGAAACAGAAGCAAGCAACATTGTGGGAATTAGACAAGCCAGTCAGCCAGAGGACATGAATGGTATATTCCTAATAGAAGCCACAAAAGTGGCACAAGACTATGACACAGTGCCTGGCCATAGCAGCACACATGACTCGTCTAAGATGGGGGTGGAGTGCTTCCTTAGGAGCCTAAGAATTCAGACCTGCTGTTTTAGTATACTTTGCCTGGTTTTACCTTGGACTTATAATGATCTGATTTACTTACTTCTTGGTAAATCTAGTTTGGCTTCTAACATACCAAAATCAGAGTTTTTTTCGTGCTCTGATCCTGGCCCAGGCTCGCCTCCCCTTCTTTCACTGCTCATCTGACGCTCTTGCTCCAGCCTCTTAACTACCAACAGCAGGGCTGAGCTGAGTACTGATCACACTGATTTTCTGGCGCTTAGGAAAGTTGCTTGGTAACCAGTCACTCTCAGCTGCTTTCTCAGGGTCCAAACAGCTAACAGATTGTTCTCTGCTGCTCCCAGTGGCCAAGTTTGCTCTTCTCTGGCCAAAATGAGGTATTTTCTTCTAAGATGTTGGCAAGAATTCTCTAAAATCAGAGCACTGGATAAATTCTTGGTCTGAATTACTAATAACGTCACTCCTTGAAGTGCAAAGGAAGCAACAACCAGAACGATTTCTCTTAACCCCAATCAATAAGAAAAGTTGATGAATCCAGAGATAGAAAACTTGAGAGAAATAGATGGTGTTTCTCTCAAGACCACATTTCGGGCTGGGTGCAGCGGCTCACACCTGTAATCCTAGCACTCTGGGAGGCCGAGGCAGGAGGATCCCTTGAGCTCAGGCATTCAAGACCAGCTCTGAGCGACAGCAAGACCCTGTCTCTACTAAAAATAGAAAAAATTATCCAGATGCGGTGGTGTGTGCCTATTTTTAAAATATATATATTTTTAAAAAGACCATGTTACAGTAGCCTAGGAAGAGGCCACATTTTTAAATTAGACATATTTTTACTCTACTTTTAAAGTGTCTATTTGAAAAAGTTTGGCCCAGTGGTTCTCAAAGTGTAGTCCATCAACCAGTAGCATCAGCATTTCCAGGGAACTTGTTAGCAATGCAATTTTTAAGGCTCACTCCAGTCTTCCTGATTCAGAAACTCTGGGATGGGACTTAGTAATCTGTGTTTTAAGGAACCTATCAGGTGATTCTGATGTAAGTTAAAGTCTGACAATCACTGGTTTTGAGAAGAGATTGATATGATTCCACAAACACTCTCAGACAACAGCTCTTAGATTCCTAAGAATCACCCTGTGCTTGTTTAAATGTAGATTGCAGGCCCCTCCCCCAGAGAATCTGATTCAGTGAGTCCAAGAAATCAATCACTTTCTCACTTTCTTCTTTCTCTGTTTTCTTCCTACCTTACTGGCCACTCAATCCCAATTTCCTTTACTGAATTCACCTGTTCTTCCCAAGCTGCAAATACTACCATGCCCTAAGGCTCCCTCTTCAGAACTTTTCTCTTTTCCATCCATGCTCACTTCCTAAGTGCTAGTGATTCTGATGTATATCTCCAGAAACATGCATCATACAGGTATCTCCACTTGGATATTTTAATGACATCTAAAATTGAGTATGTCCAACACTGAACTCTCCAATTTTCCCATCCCCATAGATGCCACCACTTCTAGTTTCTCAGGCTAGAACACTAGGAATCCTTCATCTTTTATTTTATTTTTTATCTCACCCCAAATTCAATCTTTTAGCATATCTTTTTTAGCTCTCTCTTCCTTTAAAATATGTCCTGCATCTGTTTCTAACCTCCTTCACCACTACTCTACTCCAAGCCACCAGCATCTCTTCCCTGGACAACTGTGACCGCCCTCTTATTGGCCTCCCTGATTCTCCCTTGCACAACAGTTTCAGTGCCCCTTCGAAAACATGTCATTACTCTGCTCGCAACCCTCTACTGGCCCCCCTTTTCACTTGTATTCAGCCTCACCAGTAAGTAGGACCTAGACCTAGGTTTAATATCCAACGTGACCTGGGCATATGCGTTTCCATAAGTAATCTGGCTGTGCTAGCCTCTGTTCCTGTTTCGTTGGCCCAGTTTGTGCATCTGGGCTTTAGCCTGGGTCTCCCTCCCTACTGTTCTACAGAAACATTGGAGACCTGATAACTTTTGTAATTCATTCTAAGCTTCTTCTCTGGGATACTTGATCTTATTTCTCATATCTCAGTTATTGGCTAGGGTTTTCATGACCAAAATGATGTTTTGGAACCACCCTGGCAATTCCTCTGAATTCAAATATTGCTTCTTGTCTAAGTCTTCTATTCCTCCTCTATTGGACAATGGAGGTTACTTTGTGTTGAGATGCCAAAACCAAGGTGGAGGAGAGGAGTGGGAGATGAAGACTGAAGTATCAGAAGATGCAGTATGGGCACGTTCATGTTCAGGAATAGTCTAGTTTAGGGTCAAAAAATTGAAGCATACTATACTTTGGACAACAAGTTACCCATCAGGAGGGTTATTTCTATAGACTGATCAATTCTGCATGGAACTGCACAGAACTATCTTCCTCTCTTTACCCACTGCCTTTTTGCTTGAAATTGAGTGTGTTTTACAGCCAAATGTGTTTCAATTATACCTAATAGATAATATATGAGCATTTCTTGGGTTTAAATGTATTAATATTTAAGCCTATGAACTAGAGCTGAGCAAATGCTATTCTGGTTTTCAAAAAGGAGAGTAAATTAAATTCCAGAAACAGCAGAGTTTGATGGCAAACTCCTACAAAACTCTAAAATTAATAAACTAATAGATATTGTATGAGAAAAGCCAATGTTAATCACTACGAGCAGCCTAGCTCCTAATCACTATAGGTTAACTTCCTCTATATTTATCAGAGGGTTTGTCAGAAGCATGCCACTGACCCAGCACAACTGGCTCTCCAAGATCACATATTGAATTTGATGTAGTTTTAAAACTCTTGGTTGAATTTTGGTATCAAGCTGATGATGAGTGATAAGGTGAGTCACTCCCTGTCTCCACCCCTGCCTTTTAGCACCACTTTGATGTTCTTAGCCAAATGTTCCATGGGAATGAAGCATGTTCGTAAATTAAGAATGAAGTTTCACATCAGTCACGATAACTGTAGCTGCAATAATGTGATGCAATGAGAAATTGATAAATTATCTGGCAAGGTCTGAGGTTTCAGCTTTAGGTTAAGTTTTGCCCACTGCTGGATTCAAGACTGTCCAAGCGTATTAATTGCATAGGCAAGCCCCACAGAACTTGCTTAGTATGAGGAGCTGAGATGCCACCTGAGAGAGAACTTATCCTAAAGGAAACAGGATAAGCTGATTCAGTAACAGCCTTAGGGGGAGAGGAGGGACAATTCTGAACACAGAATGGTGCTTGTCAGTTATATTTATTTCCAAGAATAGTCTCCAGGGACTTGCATTTCAGTCCTAGAAAGAGGTGAATGATGTAAGTAAAACCAAAGAATTGTGTATTATCTATTATCAGTTAACTACTGCTGCATAACAAATTACTACACATTTACTGGCTGAAACAACACACATTTACAAATCCTCCTCTACTTATGATAGGGTTACAACTGATAAATTCATTGTGAATTAAAAATATTGTAAGTCAAAATGCATGTAAGGCATCTAACCTATCAAATATCATAGCTCAGCCTTGCCTACCTTGCATGTGCTCAGAATGCTTACATTAGCCTACAGGTGGGCAGAATCATCTGACAACGCAGTAAGTGTAGAGCACAGGTTATTGACCCTTGAGATCTCGAGGCTGACCAGGATCTGTGTCTCACTGCCACTGGCCAGCATCCAGAGAGAGTATTGTACCACATATTGTTAGCCCAGGAAAAGATCAAAATTCAAAGCAGTTTCTACTGAATACTTACCACTTTCATATCGTCATAAAGTCAAAAAATTTTCAGTTGAATCATTGTAAGTTAGGGACTATCTGTGTGAACTCATGGAATCTGGGCACAAGTTAACAGAGTCCTCTGCTTAAAGGTCTCTCATGAGGCTGCAATCAAGGGGTTGGCCTGGACTGGGAACGCGACTGGAGAGTGATCTGCTTCCAAGCTCATGTGGTTGTTAGCAACATGCAATTCCCCATGTCCTGTTGGACTGAGGACCTCAGTTCCTTGCTGGCTGACAGCCAGTAGCCACCTTCAGTTCCTTTTCACTGGGCCTCCCTAGCATGGCTGCTTGCTTCATGCATGCAAGCCCAGAAGGCAAGCAAGAGAATGTGCTAGCAATCCAGAAGTTACCATTCTATACAATGTAATTACGGACATGACGTCCCATCACCTCTGCCATATTCTATTGGTTAGAAGCTAGTCATAGGTCCCACCCACACTCAGGTGAAGGGATTATACAAGGTGTGAATATCAGAAGACAGGCACATATGGGGACCATTTTAGAATCTCTCTGCCTCAAACTGGTTCATCAAAAACTCTGTCATTGGGGTATGAGCAGCATGTTTTAGCAGAATATAACATAGGAAAAGACAAAAGTATTGAATAGTGAAATCTGGTTGTGAGTCTGAGAGCACAGGGAACCTAGAGGGATTTAGAGGACAATCTGAGCTGAAGGACACTAAAACAAACTAACATTCTTTGTATTTTGGCTTAGTACCAGCCTTAAAAGGGAAACACAAGTTTGAATTCAATAAATATAAATAACCACATGGTGGCAGCAGACGCCAGCAAATTCTAAGTGTTAGGCGCAACTGTGGTTTCAGAAGAGCAAGTTTATCTCCCTATATGGCAACTCATGTTTTCCTTTCTGTCTGATTATTGGAAGGAAAGGGGAGTAACTAGTATTTTGGTGTGGGTTTGGCTTTGTTATTAATTTTGAAATATACTTTTGAACACTGGGATCACAGAACCTACTATATCTCTAGAACCGTAATTGTGAAAGAACTTGCTTGTAGCTTTAACAAAATGAGAAACTCTTCCCCAATAAAACTTGTTTTGAAGCCTCAAAAAAATAAAAAAGATAACCTCGGGATTTTTTTGTTGTGATGGTGGTGGTAGGATTTTTTGTTTTGTTGTTGTCTGATTTTTGTTCTGCAAAATCAACCAAATAGCTCTTCTTAGTTATGCATCTGTAAGGTCAGTACATCCTCAGTTCTGGAGAACAGGTGAGAGAGAATTCATTCAAAGTCAGCCTTTCCTCTGCAAGGAAGGACATTTTGCTTCATGAAACTTGAGACCTCCCTCAAGGGAGGAAACCAATATACTTCCCCATTTTTCTCTAAGATTTAGAATTAGGAAGCGTGGACTGTGTAGATTTAGGTTAGTCATAGTTGAAAGGCAACGAGTTTTCTGAAATAGAGTTATCATAAAAGCATAAAGGGGGGACCAATGCCCAGCACTGAGTCCCAGAACTGCACAAACAGAAGGAAAACTGATTTTTTTTTTAGTCCATGAGGCAGTGTATGATGGAATCTGCCCTAAACCAGCCGACCCGGGGACAAATATGTACTTAGGAGAAGTCACTGCATGATAGTTAAAAGATTTTTTTTACTGAAATCTAATCTTTAGGGGCCCAGGCTTACTGCAACAGAAAGTCCATGGACTGGTGTACTCCAGAATTTAAACTGAACCTGCTCTCTGGATAGATCTAATAGATTCAGATCCTGAGAACGTGGTTGGGGGAAGAAATGAAAAGAGAAATGAGTCTGGAGTTACGATCAGTTTGGAAAGACCTTTTATGATCAGTTTGGAAACACCAGGAAAATGAGACTGCCTATCCCCCAAAATCAACTATTGCTGGTGCTCCAGCACCCAGGCAGCCCTGCCTGAGGCAGAGGATTCAGCGAAGATATTCCAAACTGCGGACAAGGCACCTCCAGTGTAGACTTTTCAACAATCTAGCATCAGGCAGTCTGGATCACTCACACCCACACTCCCCTCACTTGCTCCTAAGTACTGATAATAAGTACACAAGGATTCTTGGACAAAAAAAAGGAGGGCGTTGAGGGAAACGGACCAGAATTGCTGTCAATATAGGCTTGTAGACCTCAATACTCTGCATTCTGCAGCACTGATGGGAGCTATTTCCACCCCGAACTATAACAGTGTTCACCTCAAGTGTTTCTTTTTAAATAAGAAGGTTTGAAAAGAGGGCTTCACAACTAAAAATAACTCAGCCAACACAGTGTTCTTCCACACCTCAGGCAGCCTCCATCCATTTGATACAGCTGTCTGCTCAAGTCTGCCAACAGGCAGTTAAAAATAGATGGCCAGTCTCCTTTAAGGGTGTTGCATGATTGATTTATATACTTTCCCATATTTATTTGTCTAGATTAGTTTTCTCCAAACATTTTTGCTGTGCTTCCTTAAAAGTAATTTGAAAACCCTTGTATCCTTCACAGATTCTCAAAGTTGACCACCCAATATTTTTTAATATGTTTAGACAGCTAAAAACTTTCTTTAGCCATAGGTTAATATTATCTTATTGCTATTATAGAATGAGTCAGGATTTACCTATTGCTGTTTTTCATTTATATTTATAGCACTAAAAAACCTTGTTCTTATACACAAGTAAATGAGATTAGAAGTTTTGTTAGCAACATCAATCAATTCTTTAAATCTTTTCTAAGTTAAATGCCAAAGAATGTATAATGATCAATTGTAAAAAATGTTTTTAAAATTATCTATTTAGATGACAATCTATTGAGGTCCAACTTAGATTCTGATACAAGCAATGGATTAGAAGCCACCTGACTTACAAATGAGTTTCTTGCTCTCTCATTTAAATCATTCATTTTCAGAGTTTCTGGGAAGTATACAAGAAAGGTTATATCAGCCAGGCATGGTGGAGCACGCCTACAGTCCCAGCTACTTGGGAGGCTGAGGTAGGAGGATCACTCGATCATACAACCATCATACAACCCAGAAAAATGGGTTAACAATATTGTTAATTAATATCTCTATAACACTTATTTTAGAGTTTTGGGCTGGATACTTTAATTACTTCATCTAGTGACAATGCCTTTTTACATCATTTTCTATGAGAAAAATAGGAAGATAATTGAGACTTTTCTTCAGCATAGGTGATGTACTTTCTTTTTATTATTGATCTTTCTGTTTCATCATTATTGGTAATTACTAGATAAGCCACAGCTATCATTTCCTTCTAGTTTCTAGTCAGGAAGTGCTTCTTGCCAGGAGTGCTCCTTAGAGACAGGAAGTGCTTCTTGCCAGGGCAAGCCTTTCGACTGACAAGGCTAATGCAATAACATCTGAGCCGGCTGGGCCAGGTTCTTCCTGCCCCGCTTTCTCATCCACCTGAGTGAGTGTGTTGCTCTGACGTGAGGCCCTCAAGTGTAACTCATTATTTGGCAATAGTGGGAGTCAGGAGATAAGGTAGTCAAACAAAATTTGTCATCACTCCAACCATACCGTACTACTGAATTCAGAACATTCTCCAAGAGTCAAATTACCCCATTTCTAATATCATGTCTCACCCTTAACAGACATACATATCAGACAAGGAAAGACAGTGTCCTAGATGGTTTGAAATGCTATGATTAAAAGAGCCTTCTCCAGCACCAAGATTTTGATTGTTCCTTTGAAGTTTTTATACCCCAGGGCAATGCATCATAGAATATTTGGGATGGATAAGAAGTATTCCCCTCTTTTGGTAAGTGGGTAACTGTGAAAGAGAACTTGGGCAAGGGGAAAGGAGAAACAACATTATCTCTTAGTGGTTGGATGTCTTGTTCTTTGAGCCTATATTGTCTTCTGTACTGGACCTGAATCAGTACAGTTACTTGCATTGTTCAAATCTTCTATATCTTTACTAATATTTTGTCTGCTTAACCTATCATTAATTGTGAGATATATGTTGAAATATTCCACTGTGACTATGGATTTTCTCAGTTTCTGTTGTTTAAGCCTGTTCTGCAGTCTGTGATATTTGGTTAAGGCAAAACCTGAGCTGACTAATATGAATGTTTCTATACTATTTTATCAATATTTCTTCAAGGCTTTAGATGTGGCAGGGTAGTTGTCAAATTGTTAGTGTCAAATAATTCATAGTGATTCAAAGAACCCAGTAACCTCAGTGCCAGATAAATATTCTTACATGCATGCTTGCAGAGCCAGGTTTGCTTATCAGACTTATATTTATTTGGTATCTTGTCATCATAAAATTGAGTTCTTATAGGTTTGTTTATAAGATCTTCTGTGATATTTTAAGAACTAAAATGGTTCATTGATATATAATCCTGAACCTCCAAGACAAAAATGTTTGTTTTCATTGTCTGTTATATAAAATTGTATCTACTTTCTATGTATTTAATACAGCAATTTAAATTTAAATATATTCTTCAAATTTGTAACATTTCAACTCAAAGACTCTGACCACTGATTCTTTTATAATTAACTCAACTAATATAAAACATTATTTGAATTCTCCTAGAGTTAGGAAGTCACTTATTTCCTAGCATAAGTTGTGCAAATGAAAACAGTGACCATGGCAAGGTTGTACAAGTAAAATTGTGAGTATAGTAGACTCACTTTAAAAACACAATGCAAATAAATAAATAAATAAAAATTGTAAAAATAAAAACAATGCAAAGTCTGTACTTTTTATCTACACGAATAATCTGTAGGTTTTTTTTAATGTGCTTTGCATTTGTACAGTATTCATTTTTTCCAAGCACTTTATACATTATTCCGCCCACTATGTGTCATGGACTGTGCTGGCACAGAGAATAAAATGGTGAGCAAAAATAGTGGAAGAGACAGATGATAATTAAATTTTTTTAAATCACAGCCGATACTTACATAGTGCTTACCACGCTCCATGCACTGCTCCAAGCACTATATGTACACCAAATCATTTAAGACTCACAACGACCCTTAAAGGTAAGTGCTATTACTATTCCCATTTTAAAGATGAACAAACCGAGGCACCACAAGGTTAAGAGCCAAGATTCCAAGCCAAGAAGTATTGGCTCCAAAATTCCTGAACTGAATCACTCAACTGTTCTCTACTGCCTCATTGAAGTGAATGTAAAACTGCTACTGTGCTATGCAGTATGCAGGAGATGTACACAGGCCTTTACACACCCCCATAGTGGGGTGCTGGACCTGGTCAAGGAGGCCAGGGAAGGCTTCCCTGAGGACAGCTACCGGAGTTGAGATATTAAGGATGAATTAAATAGTCAGAGAAAGGTAAGAAGAGCACACTGTACAGAGGGACCAACAGATAGAAAAGCCCTGTGGAGTGGCATGGTGAGGACAAAGGACTGAACCAAGGCTAGTTGCCTAGAGTAGGGATACAAGAGGGATGAAGGTACAGGATGAGGCTGAGGAGGGCAGAGAGGTGTAAGAGGTAGGGATGGAGGCAGACCATTCAGGCCCTTCTAGGCTAGTTCAAGGAATATTGTTTTCATCTTGTCTGTATTATTCTGATTAAGATCTAATTTTCTACTTCAAAGGTACATTCAGAAGTGGATTTTTTTTTCTCTGAAAGAGAAGGTTAACAAATAGGGATAAAGACTCACAAGGTATGGATAAACTATTGTACCCAGCTTTTTTATTGCTGTTGGTGGGAGGGGTCGGCCTGCTCCCCACACTGCAGCCAGTCCATCATAGCTGGACGCAGAAATATAAAGATGGAAATTAAAGCCTTGGATATGGATGGCATTCAGCAGAAAGAGAGCAGAGTAAGAAGAGAATACCAATATTTAAATGTCAATTAGCGGAGGATAAACCTGCAAAGGAAAATTTTTTTAAAGCAAGAGAGAGGTAAGAGGAAAATTAAGAGAATGTTGTCATTGGAGACAAAAGAAAAATGTTTCAAGAAGGGAGAGGTTAACAATGTCAGATGCCAGTGAGATATCAAGTTAGATGAGAAATGAAATTCAACATCGTGAAAGTCACCTTAGCAGAAGCCGTGGAGATGGAGCAATAGAGCAATTGTTCTCCACTGAGGGTGATTCTGCCCTGCAGGGGTCATTTGGCAATGTCTGAAGACATTTTTGGTGGTCACAATTGAGGACAGAGGGCTGCTACTGGCATCTAGTGGGTAAAGGATAGGGACACTGCTAAATACCCTAAAATGCACAGGATGGTACCCCACACGATAAAGAATTTGCCATCCTAAAACCCCAATAGTGCTGAGCTTAAGAAACCCTGACATAGAGTGATGTAGGCAGAAGTTAGATTGGAGAGGGTTTAGCAATGAGTAGGGGGATGAAACAGGAACAGCAAGTATAGATAACTTCTGAAAAATTTGTCTGTAAAGAGGAAGAAATAGGGCAGTCGCTAGAAGGGAATGAAGGAATCAAGTGAGACTTTTCCTTCTCTCTCTTTCTCTTAATTATGAGAATGTTAAGCTGTTTTTAAAAGCTGCAATTGAGGGAGAGTTTGGATATACAGATTAAAGCTTTCATAACTTCGTGTCTCTGAGAGGGTGGGCATAGATAAAAATGAAAGCACCAGAGATTTAGCCCTAATTACACCTGTATTAGCAGAAAGGCAACAGAACAGCATGGATAGACATGGAACAAGGGTTGAGTGTTGAAAATAAGACAGGTGATGGAGTTTGCATTTAATGCCTTCCTTTTTTCTCTATACAGTAATCTCCTCTTTTCCATGGTTTCACTTTCCCTGGTTTCAGTTACCCAACATCAACCATGGTCTAAAAATATTAAATGAAAATTTCAGAAATAATTTGTAAGTTTTAAATCGTACTCTGTTCTAAGTAGCGTGATGAAATCTCACCCCATCCAGCCCTGGATGTGAATCATTCCTTTGTCCAGTGTATGCACACTGAACTTGCTTCCCATCTGTTAATCACTTAGTAGCTGTTGGGCTTATCAGATCAAAACATCATCGGCTGGGCACAGTGGCTCACGCTGATAATCCCAGCTACTTGGTAGGCTAAGATGGAAGGATCAATCAAGCCCAGGAGTTCGAGACTGCAGTGAGCTGTGATTGCACCACTGCACTCTAGCCTGGGTGACAGACCCTGTCTCAAAAACAAAAACAAAACAAAAAACCCCATAGTGTATATATGGTTCAGTACTATCTGTGGTTTCAGGCATCCACTGAGGGTCTTGATATGTATTCTCCAAGGATAAGGGGACGACTGTAAAAGAAGAGTCAAGGTCATCTTCTGAGAATCACAGGGGATGAGAAGAAGAAGGCATGAAGAGGTTTGAAATAATTATAGAAAGTGGGAGAGACATTTGACTGAGAATCATTATAGGATTATAATTGTTATTATAGGATATAATTGTGTTAAAGACCCATTTGAAGTTGTTTTCATTATTTTTTGGTGACATCAACATGCCCTATTGTGAAACTCTATCCATCAGCGCTTGGTTGCTCAGGCACAGATACAGAGAAAGCAGCTTGGTTTATCCATGGTTGCAGTCCTCAGCAGATGTCACAAAAGAGACAGAGGGAAAGGAAGCTTAGGGTACTGGTAAAAGTAGTATTAAAAATATATCATGTAACTAGAATCTATTTAGAACTCAGGAAAATCAGCAAGGAAAAATCAAACAAC
>VBSM01000529.1:76057762-76086621 GCA_008086735.1 Cheirogaleus medius
TGTGGAAACAACCCAGGTGCCCATCAACACATGAGTGGATTAACAAAATGTGGTGTATGTATACCATGGAGTTCTATTCAGCTTTAAGAAAGAATGGTGATATAGCATCTCTTGTATTTTCCTGGATAGAGCTGGAACCCATTCTACTAAGTGAAGTATCTCAAGAATGGAAAAACAAGCACCACATGTACTCACCAGCAAATTGGTATTAACAGATCAACACCTAAGTGGACATATAGGAATAACATTTATCGGGTGTCGGGCGGGTGGGAAGGGGGAGGAGGGGATGGGTATATACAAACATAATGAGTGAGATGTGCAACGTTTGGGGGATGGTCACGCTTGAAGCTCTGTCTCGGGGGGGGGGCATGGGCAATATATGTAACTGTAATATTTGTACCTCCATAATATGCTGAAATAAAAAAAAAATAAAATAAAAATATATCATGGAATTTTAGCTGAGCAAGGAGGAATACAGATAAAGAAGACAGGTGGATTGGAAGAATGCATGAATTAGCAGACAATAAAATATACAGGAGTATATTTTATCCAAGGCAAAATATGAATATGGCTAGTGACTTCAATCCATGTTACAAGTATGTAAACTGACATATGGAGCAGTGAAATGAACGGTCCTAAAGCTAATTAATGATGGGGTATTGAAGGTGCTATGCAAGACAAAACTTTATCATCAATAAAGGTGTTGTGCAAGATGGGTCCCTTTGTGGTGACCTCCTGAAGTTTAACAGCACTCAGGGAGAATTTTACAATATAACATTTTAAGGGTTAAGAAATAGGCAAACTCAAGGAGTTAGCAACAAGAAAGTCACAGATCTTTTGATTCTCCCATTGTTCCCACGAAGAGGTATGCTGGGGCCAGGACCACTTGATGGAGACTCAGTCCAGTATTCCAGGTAAGAGACCCCACCCACCCCGCTGCTTTCTTATAGGGCAAGTGTGATAGTAACTTTATCAGAAGAGATAATCAGACAACTTCCATGTTAGGCAGTCTGGATTTTCAGGCTAGCTAGTTAGAGAAGGTAACTGAAAGCTAGCTGTCCAGCACCTACGGACAGAGAGGACCATGGGAATTGTAGTTCCTGCAAGAGAGAAATAATGTCATCAGTTTTCTAGGAAGGTGAGTTCAAGTGTGATTTCTCCCATTGGTTGAAGGGTAATTCCTGGTTCCAGATGGCCCATTGGTTCAGATAACCAAGAGCAAGTTCCACTTTCAGAAAATGCTACCCTCTGTGTTATGAAATTCTATATATCATTCAATAAATGACATTTAGAATAGCTTATCATAAGTATCTTTCAGAAGACTCTCCTCACTTTATTTCTTCATCATCCTGTGTGGGTTTTAGAATGAAGAAACAGAGGATATGGCTTCAAAATGAAGAGATTCTTATGATATAAACCATAATGTTGTTGGCACTCACCAACTAAAATAGTTTAAGCTTAACTTCAAGAGAGTATTTCTAAATGTGACTTCTGACACACATGCAAAAGTAGTAAATACATAAATACCTAAATTTCAAAATGGCAACATGTACCATGAGGGTTTTTCCTTTTATAACAAAAATGGGAAAAAATAGAAAACAAAGCTAAGAAAACAGAGAGGAGAAAATGTCTAATAAAGATTTTTTTTCCTTAGTTGGCTTAGAGTTGTAGAATAAAATAGCAGAAGATCTATGGCTAAGACACAGAAAATATAGCTACTTCTGGGAGAGATGAAATTTCTAAGGTCCAAGATTTATATAATGTTATGAAAAGTTAAACAAAACAAAGGCATTACTTGTAACCCAAATGTTTGTGACCCTGTAATATTCTGTAATTAAAAAAAAAGTTAAAACTTGATAGAGAAAGCTAACAAGTAGTCTCTGTGTGTGGCATTTTTTATTTAAGAAGTACTCTAGAGCTACCTAAAAATGCACAATATTGAAATTAAAGACAACTTACCTTTTATGATAGAATTCAACAGTAAATGGAGCCTCTGTACATCAACGTTGTTGAGGGAGATGCCATGGAAAAAAGTCTTCAGGTTGATCACAGAGCAAATACGTACCCTGAAAGTAGAGGTAATGCTTTGCCTCCGAAAACAAAACTTATCAAGGAGAAAGAGGTAAAAAATATGGGGAATGCAAAAGAAAAGAAGCCCTGCTTCTCAGACAAAATAAGGAAGGGACAGCTTAGGGCACACAGTTATAGGTTTTAGAATTTAAAATGTGTCCAACTGAATTGGCCTATCTGATGGCCTGCAGACCTTAGAAAAGTAGGAAGTAGAAGTAGGAAGTCCCTATAAATGGAGGCATGAACTTGAGGCACAAAGGCATGACTAGTGCTTCTCAAACTTGAATGTACTTGCAAATTACCTGGAGATCTTGCCAAAATGCAGACTCTGATTCAGCAGGTCTAGCATTAGGCATGAGATTCCGCATTTCCAACATGCTCCAGATGATGCAAGTGCTGCTGGTCCTTGGATCACACCTTGACTAGCAAAGTACTGATGGCTCTTGACTTACTTAACTTAGCATCCACAGAACCCAAATAGAAACTCTCCACATATTTATTCTCCATAGAAACATACAGACCTGCACAAGATTAAGAAATGGTGGCATGGGAAAACATAGTTTGCGACCATTACCAATGAGTCATTGAATTAATTTTTGCTTTGTGCCAATCAAACTTACTGACTTAACACTGTCATGAGAATACCTGTGCTATTTTTCAGATAGTCTTAGAAGTACTGATAAAGCAGTGTATGTTCATCTGGTAACATCCCATGAAAACACACATGGGGATTATTATAAAATGCAGAGGCACATATTTTACACAGGTAATGTATGGGAACTTCACAGTTATAAATTTGTGGACTTACTTGGACAGAGCATCTTATTTAAGTCTCAGATAAAGCACATACCTTATACATTGAATCATGTGCTCAAATGCCAAAAGAGTGCAGTTTCGTACTCCCTGCCCCCTTATGCTCTATCCAACAAGGAGGAATAAAGATGTATGATCAGCAGCTTGAGCCCTACCAATGAGAACCATGCCCTGAATATATTTAAGAATCTAGAATTAGCCTGTTTTCCTTAAGTTTCACATCTGAGTGACATTCCCCAGCCTATTAAATAGCATGAGTCTCTTTCCCAAATCCCAAGCCCAGTTCCCACTATGTTTCCGCAGTCTTTTAGACTGAGCCACTGCCCCAGGCCTGATTTGTGTTCCAATTCTGCAACTAAGATTAGAGCCTGGTAGAATCCTAGACAATACAACTTCTGGGGCCCTAATACTATGCCTGGTCCTTGTAGCCCCTTCTCCCAACCTCCTCACTGCAGGATCTATTTGATTTTGGGGGGGGGTTTCCCCCCTCGCTTTCATAGTAATAGTTTTTTTTGTTGTTGTTTTAGTTTTTCGTTTGATTGGGGGTTTTTTTGAGACAGAGTCTCGCTCTGTCACCCCAAGTAGAGTATGAGCTCAAAGCAACCTCAAACTCCCAGGCTTAAGCGATCCTACTGCCTCAGCCTCCTGAGTAGCTGGGAGTACAGGTATGTGCCTCCACGCCCAGCTAATTTTTTTCTATTTTTAGTAGAGATGGGATCTTGCTCTTGCTCAAGTCTCAGGCTGGTCTCAAACTCCTGAGCTCAATAGATCCTCCTGCCTTGGCCTCCCAGAGTGCTAGGATTACAGGCATGAGCCACCATGCCCAGCCTGTAGGAGCTATTTGTATCTACTACCTGTGGTCCAACTCTAACCCCAAGAACAAAGATGCTGTCATTCGACTAAAAGTAGTACAATTTAAGGCTACTGTTAATGACCCAATCAGATTGAATCCTTGCCCATTTTATGTCAGCCTGGATGGAATCTGTGCTGTCTCTGAAATTGTGATGTTTAATACTATCAAACCAGATTTGTCATATGGCCTCATCTATTCCCTTCATTTTTATTTAATTCCATAATACCTTGTACATATAAAATGTATAAATTGGTTCCACAGTATTCATACACCAAAACATCACATTATTTCACTAAATATGTCTCAGAGTTGCTGAGATATTCCATTCTGATCCAAGCTTATGGTACCCCAAATGAAGAGACAGGAGGCTAGGATTAAACATTATAGCTTTGAGAGTGGTTCTGTGAGTGCTCCTGTGGCTGGGCCTCCAATTAGTGGAGAAGACAGCTGCAAAGAGCATCCTCGACCTGGAGAACTGCCTGATCCATGATGGAGGACCAGCTCCTACTAGGAGTATTATGTAGCAGAAAGTACATGTGCTAAGGATGGACTAAGGATCAGAACTCCCTCTGACATTGTTGGAACCCACGAAGGACCCCTAGAATTCCTGCAAATTCTATGGGAGAGAGAGACCTGGTGGGAGGCTCAACAGCCCCAAAGGTTTTTCTCTTCCCAAGCCTACTTACCTTGCTGAGTGAGGGCATGTCAGTGAGGGCATGCCAGGGCTTCCTTGACATTCGGCCCAGCAAGCAACTATCTCATGAGTTAGGTTGCCCAAAAGTACAGTCTCCTCACCACTGTGCCTAGCAGAAATTCTTCTGATTTCTGAAGGATGGATATTACCTCACTGCACATTCAACTCCTGATACAGATTTTCTCCTATTCATGCATTCTATATTAGAGATCATTATATTGACAAAAAAGTAAGGCCCGGAGAATGGCTGGTTAGTGGCTCAGTAGGGTCTGCAATCATTTTTTCTTTTTTTTTTTTATTAAGAAAATATTGTAGAAGAATGCTGTCATCTTTTCTGATATGTACTATAGTGTTTTTCTTTTTATGTCACCATGCCTCCTAAACAGTACGGAATTATGAACACAAGAATGTTGTTTGACATTTTGATTTTAATGTTACTATTAAGATATAACATGAAAGAACTAGAAAGTACTTCAATTTTTCATTTCTTTTTAAGTTTAAGTTTTATTTTAAAATATCAAATCTTGCCTTGAGAAGGAGAGAAAGAAGTCAAGGTGGATCCTAGAGAATATATTAAACAAATATGGCATGATTTACAGAATCACATCAAAGGCTAAATTTTGAATTGGTTCTGAATTTAGTATATTATTTCATACATTTGCACTTCAAAAATATTAATACTATTATTACCAAATTTAAGCCTCATATTTTTTTTAATGTAACTGTATTATGTTTGAGTCTCTACACAAAGACAATTAAACCTTATTAGTATTTTTCAACATAACTAATGAAGTAATCATTTGCCGTGACAGGACATGTAGCCTATGCTCATGAAATAAACTTTCCAAAGTGCTGATTAATTTAATTTAGTGTTCTGTTGATTTTTCACTATGTTGTATTTAAGATATACCAACCCTTTACCACTGTGTAAGCAGGAAAATGACTCCCACAGCCACTGTAAATTGAGAAGAGGGCTTTTTTTAAACCTTAAGTAGTTAAAATAGATTGGCCTTTGTAGTTATACCGTTGACCTTTTCTCTGAGTATAGTTTATCGGCAGTGGAATACTTCTGTCAAGTGCTCTGGTAAATTAGGTTGTGTTGGTCATCAAACTGAGAATCTATAGAGCAGATATCACTCATGGATTACACTTCAACTAATTTTATTTTCACACAATGTACTATGTGATGATCCATATAAAATAAAGACCTACTTTGAGGGGTTAGTACAACTACCTTTATTTTCCAATTCTGGCTTTATATTACTGTTTGGCTATCTACCCTCAGACAATCTATCAACTTAAATATTGAGAATTTAATAATGTATGAATCTATATAGCTTTGAAAAGAGAAAGCAATCAATAATCACATGGCAAAAAAGAGTAAAATCTTCTCTTAATACTAAACTCTAAATCTTTCAGTTCAACAAGACTGAATCAAATGACACTATTGCTCACTTTTGCACTATTTGCAGAACTCAGATACGTTCATATTTATAATTCACAGTAAATGAACTATATGGAAGTTATTGAGTTTGATGAGCTTTCTCTTAGGGAAAGGAAAGAGGAGAAAGGGTAGGGGATACGCTATTATTCTTTGTTTCCTCAAGATGTTATTAAGTGTTTGTTATATAATAGTCACTGTTCTAGGCATTCAGGATTCAGGAGAAAAAATATTATCCCCTCTCAATGAACTCACTCTCTGGTAGGAAAGACAGACATATAACTCAGGTCAGGATACCTAATGCATTATTACAAATTCTTCCATTCTGAGAGGTTTGTTTATTTTCCACCCTTCTGAGCTGGGCAAAGAATCCAAAAAATCAGCTGTCAAATCAATTCCTATACACAATTTAGAAAATAAAAAAACTAACCAAATTTAATGACAAGAGTGCTGCTTTTGAAAAGACAGTAAATGTAGCATGGTTAATACTATGCTAGCCGCAGGCTTACCATACTGTCATGAGATACAGCAAATGGAAGCCTTTTAACCTTTCCTGTAACACTTCAAAAAGGAAAAGGAAATGTGTGTGTGTGTGTATATAAAATGGAATATTATGCAGCCTTTTTAAAAGAAGGACATTTTGTCACATGCTACAATATGGATTAACCTCGACATTATACTAAGTTGAAATAAGTCAGTAACAAGAAAATACTGCATGATTCCATTTACATCAGGTACCTACAGTAGTCAAAATCATAGAGACAGAAAGTAGAATGGTGGTTGCCAGGAATTTAGAAGGTGAGTGGGGAATGGCAGCTATTATGTAATGAGTATAGAGTTTCAGTTTTGCAAAATGAAAAGAGCTCTGAAGAGATGGTGGCCCAACAATATGAATTTATTTATTTTTCAATAGATTTAGGAGGTACAAGTGGTTTTTTCTTACCTGGATGAATTGTATAGTGGTGAAGTCTGAGCTTTCAGTGTATCTGTCACCTGAACAGTGTACATTGTACTCAATAGGTAATTTTTCATCCCTCATTCCCCTCCCATCCTCCCCCTTCTGAGTCTTTGAATTAAAAAAAATATGTAATTATACTTACCTGGCAGAGAAAATACTATAACCATGAAGGTGGTTTACCCAGGGTGAGGCTTATCCATTGCACTCTGGGTGTGCTGACCCCTACAATTTCCCCAAATGTGGGAAACTCAACTGCATAATTTGTGGTAGTAGGATATTATATTCATGCTCTCCCCTGTAAAGAAAAAAACAATGTGTAATTAAAAATGGTTAAAATTGTAAATTTTATGTTATGTATATTTTATCACAATTTTTTAAATTATAGGGAAAAAAGTAATAAAGAAATGTACCTTAGTGTGTTAGTTCTGGAAGCCTTGTTCCAAAAGATAGTCAACTACTTACACAAAAGGGAAAAAAGAATAGCAAGGAAAAAAAATTTAAGATGTCAAAAAAGTTAGTCTAGGTAAATTATTCACTATACCAGAAACAAAATTATAGATATTATAATATAATTTATTCAATCCTTCCATCTTTCTTCATTCTTATAGGCATTATTAAATACCTACAAGTGGCAAGCACTACACCAGGCAATGGAGATCCTAATGTAATAAAGTTAATGTTTTTAAAGATATTAATGTACCTTTCTCATTTGCCTTTGCAACATACAAGACTTTCTCCATTCAGGCTGACACCCATCTGCCTCAGTAGGGGACTTGGATTGTTACAGAATAAATGTATAGAGAAAGAAAAGTTAATATTTAACATCTTACCTTCAAAATAAAATTTTGCAGCAAAACTATAGGCATTTTTGAGTGAGAAAAAATTTCTAAGTTCTTTTATCTCTCATTTAACATATTAGGGATAGAGACTAATAGACTAGTCCCTGAAAGAAAGGAAGGGGAACCCATTCTTTTGAGAGAGGGCTTGAGGGATTGTGAAGACACACACACACACACACACACACACAAACATAAAAAAGAGGGAGATGAAAGAAGTGGTCTGATGCATTCTGATAGAAGCAAATCAGACAGGTTGAGGGGCTTACTAGGTTATAAACTCCATATAGGCAAGGACTTTTGTGCATTTTATTTATTACTATATCCCCAGTGCATAGAACAGTATCTAGTACACGGTAGATACAGTATTTGTTGAATGCATAGAGGGCTTTTTGTTCTGCTCCCTGTTCTGAACTCTGGTTATAGAGCGCTATGCTAGGCATAAAGAGGGTGGGCAGTCCCAAAAGGGGGGTCCCAGGATGATTGAGAGGGCAAAACAAGGAGATCAGTTACAGACGAGACCTGATTTTCATCCTTGGCACACATGTCACAGATCCACCATGGCAGAGGTGAGATGAGTTTCGCAAAGGCTTATGAATGGGTGTCTTGGGCCTTGGACCAGGTGTAGAACATTTCAGATACTCAGAGCAGTCCTCAGTGAAAGCGGTAACTCAAGAAAGGCCAACACAGCAGCAGGGATTGTGGGGCACCTTTAGACTCTGAAGAAGCCAAGAAAGAATGATCAGGAAATATCAGTTACAGACCAGACATCCATAGATTGTGCCAATAGGATAACCAGGAACAGGACTTGACAGATATATTTTAGGTGATACCAGCCTCTGTACAATGATCAGTCCCAGGTCACAGAGTTCAACCTCCACAGTGCAATCAGTTCATGTGAGAACCTGTTTCTTGTGCCAGAAACCATCTTAGAATGAAGCAGAGAGAGAAAAGGGCATCAAAACAAAATAGAGCAATATTTCAAAGAGACTGGGTTAAAGAGATTATTTAAATCATTGGACCAGAATTAGTTTCAAAACATATTAGACTAAAATTATTTTTGTTTTCCCACACCTGCACAGAAGTTGGAGAATAATAAAGTAGATAAGAGAAGCTTTCAAGAATAAAATATGCTTTTCTTAATATATCTAAAAAGTGTGATTTTATAACTCTGCCATCCAGAGACAGAAAATACAGTGCCTGTCTCAAGGATGCTAGTGGGACAGGGAGAAAATTTAAAAGGCAATTTTTATATATCATACAATATAAAATACAACAAAGGCGCTTAAAAGAGTATCTAGCCCCACAGGCGGGACAACAAGACAGGCAGAGATTTCCTGAAGGAGATGTCTTGAGATGATTGAGTCTTAGGTGAGCCAGAATATCTCTCAAAGCAAGAAAACAAACTCACTGTTGTTACAACCATACATAAAGTCAACAACATTCCAGTTCAATTTATAAAACCTTTATTGATTACCAGGCCATGGAAATAAGGTCAGTGCCCTCAGATACAGAGTTTACCAAACGGAATCACTGAGAATGCAATTCAAGTCACATGCATCACTTTGTTCGCTATGTGACAACTTTAACAAGTTACTTAATCTTGGAGATTCATTCATTCCTTATCTTTAAATTGCAAGTAATAATATTGCTGTTTTAGCAAATGAATTAGCATAGTAATGGGCTTAATATTAATATATAGGTCCTGGCACCTTTTAGATGCTCATTAAGTATTAGCTGTCCTTAACTATTTATAGGGCATGTATTAATTTTCAAAATATTTCAGACGTTTTATTTTTGTGATCCTTGGAAAACAAATAACAGCTGAGGAATTAAGGCATAAAAGAGGTTAAATGACTTACATAATGTCTGAGGAAAATGTCTTTCCCTAATTCATGTTTTCTTTGATGAGAAAGCTTCCCTAAACAATATCCTGGTTTTTCTTTGCTCCTTAACTTGCTCCATTCCTGGGGAAGCAGAGTGATTTACTTATTTGGTTGGTAAATTTGGGAAGAATAACTGTGAGTTTGGCTCACCTCTGTCCTCCTTCCTTTAGGGAGAGAGCATGCAGCAAGCATGATTCTTCCAGGCCTTCTGTGACTGGGAGCGTAATTTGGCCCAGTTCTAGAGTTTAGTTTCAGCAAGCTTATTTTTATTTTTTTATTTCAGCATATTATGGGGGTACAAATATTACGGGGAGCTTATTTTGCTAACAGATCTAAAGCTGCATTCTCCAACAGGACTTTCTATTTTTTCAATGTGGTCAAGCACATTAATAATCACTTTCTCTTCCCTGTTACCCAGACATTCCTCCTAGAGCCTTCTACCCTCCTGTTGCAAACTGTATCACTTTGATAACAATTAAAATTTAAAATAAAGTTTCATGCAAACTGTGGCAGACAGTACTAGCTGTCTGCCAAAATCCATTCTCTCTTTCCGTAGTAACAAAACTTGGGTTTTAGCCTAGATAAAGGTTACATTTATGTGTACATTGTAACTATGTTTTGGTTAATGAGATACAAGCAGATTTAGGGCCAAAGAACATTTGAAAAGATCTACTCTAAGAAAAAAGCAAAGATCATCACCAAAAACTCTCTGAAGTTTCTTCCTGTCATGTTTTCTAAGCATTCCACACACTGTTTTTAGCTAATTTGTTATATCAATGCTTAGGAACTTTTAAAATGAGTTTTCCTGTGCAAGTTCTAAAAGCGCCAGTTTTGTTTTGTTTTTTCTAAAGGCAGAAGGGCTTTTTTTTTTATGCCCCAGTTTTAGTTTTGTTTTGAATAGAAATACATTTTATCTCTATACATGTACATCCCAATGAACCTCTTACAAATATTTATCATATACTGACTAATCCTTGTTTTCTTTTTACGCTCTGCCTTTTCTGTTTTCTGTGATTTGGGCTGAAACATTGGGTTATGACTTTGCTTTCTGAATTTACCCTTATATCACCTCTTCACAGAGTAAGAAATCTTCTGAAACCTTTTGCCTCTGTCATTCCCTGGGAGCCTCTTCATCTGAATTGTCTGACTACCATCTTTGACCCAGCAAGGACAACTAGACATAGACATCATTTGTTCTTTTTTTTTAAGCTGTCATTTATACTAAAAGCCAATTAATATGCTAAGTGTTGTAATAGATACTTAAATGCTTTCTTTGTTTCATCTAATCTTCATACTGACCCTGCAAATAAGGTGTTGTTCTTGTCATTTTATGGGTAAATCAACTGTGATTCAGAGAGATTAAAACTAATCCAAGGTTTATCTCTGAAGCCCATTTTCTTTAAGTTGTACTATTTCCTTTTTGAAAAATCTCTCTCTGATCTTCCATACCTCTATATCATTATATTCCGGTCCTCCACTTCTCTGACTTCAACTCTATTTCTTTTGCTATCTTCCCTTTTTCTCTTCACCGGCTATGTCTGGGTATTTCAAAAGTAGAGAATAAATTGTTCAATTTAGAAGAGATTTTGAAAACACAACTCCAAATTTCACAAAATAAAATTATGACATTATAATAATGTCATTATATATTGCTATAAAATAAAATACACAGAAAATGCTGACAAGTATAAAAACCAAATAAGGTAGCATCACCCATTTCAGATCCAGAAGATCACAGGATTAGGACCTAACTATAATTAATACCCCAAATAACTCCTTTCCTTTCAGAAAATATACATACCTATACACAAACCTGAAGAAAGCTTCTTCTGACCACAGCCCTTATCCCACTCCCTAAGTACATTAACATCAATGTTTCAGAAAACACTAGGGTCACTGTCAAATAGTTGAGGTTATCCATCATATGTTCCAAGGAGTGTCTTCTCTTGACAACGACAGCATGAGATTATTGTGTATATATAGCTCGCTGTCATGCATAGGACAGGCACAAGACAAATGTGTGCCAAAATGAAGGCTGCACATGGCACCACTGTAGCCCTAGACTGCAAATTCACTGGCATTCCAGAACTTCATAAATAGCACACTCTGTGTCTTTGCTTTTTAAAAAGGATACCATGTGGTTTGTAAAATTAATCTTAGAGGCACATCATATTAAATAATGGTTCCATTACTTAACCATATTCATTTCTTTCACACGATGAAATCTCCAAGATTAAGATAATTTGGATTAACAAATCTTCTTTTAAAAGTCAAGCATTCATGTAAGAATAAATCACTGCTAAAGGAATTCATCCATCTGTTTTACTCCTTATATGTAGCTGAAACATTGGGCAATAAAGTGAGAGTTTTATTGGGGAGGAAGAACGGCAGGAAAGGCAAATTTTGAAGCCCTGGAGAATGGTGATCCATAGGATAGTAGTGTGATGAGATGGCCACAAGAGAGAGAGAGAAAGTAGAATAGAGTATGAAAAAGCAGTGCCTGAAAACAAACATAAACATGATCTGTGTTTCACAACATAGTCAGGGTTCCATTCTGCTAACATTTATCTTTATACCAGTACTTGGTATATATCAGGCACAGTTTTAAGCCCTCATTTAATTAACAGTAGATAATATTTTTATCCTCATATTACTTTTGGAAAAATCAAAGCACGAAGAAGTTGAGTACCCTTCATAACTTCACAGTTAGTGGCATAGCTGGGATTCAACCTTAGGTACCATTTTATAATCATGAATTATGGTTCTATGTAGTATGTATTCTAGAACAGTCACTTTCAATTTTGTTTTTAACCATGAATCCCCATAGGAGCATGTGACTCCGTACATCAAAAAATAAGTAACAGAAACAGAATTTTTATGAAATAATACTTTTACTAGATGTAATGCATTTGAATCTCTTTTATTTTAAAAATTGCTGGTTACAACTACTAAATTGATTTTATGATCCTCCAATTGGTTACAACTCACAATTTGAAAAACACTGCTTTGGAGACCAGGGCTACAAATGCTAAATCCACTAGGATGTTTAACAGTTATCTCAAATTTTCCAGGTCTACCAACAAACTTCTGATTTTCACCCTCCAATCCTACCCGTTCCCTTTTTCTTTCTCTCTCAGTATATGGCAATGTCTTCTGTACTGTGCATATGGCAGCCACTAGCCACACGAAGCTGTTGAGCATTTGAAATGTACTTGTCAAAACTGAGAAATACTGAAGGTGTAAGATACACACAGATTTTGAAGATAGTATGAAAAATGAATAAAATATCTCATTAATAACTTTTTATATTGATTATATGTTGAAATAATATCTTAGATATATTGAGTTAAACAAATTATATTATGAAAATTAATTTAACCTTTTTTTAGATATGGCTATTTAAAGATCTTAAATTACCTATGTGGCACTTAATATTTCTATTGAATAGTACTTTATGGTTGCTCAGACTAAAAACCCTAGAATCATCCTTGACTCCTTTCTCTACACTAGCAAATCCTATATGCTCTGCCTTCAAAATAGATCCATAATTTAGTAACTTCTCACCACTTTCATAGCAATACCTTTTCCCCAAAACACACACACACTCACAAATTACTTTCTCTTGCTCGGCTGACTAAAACAGCTTTCTAACTGGTCTCCTTGCTACACTCCACAGTTTATTCAGCTATTCCTCATCAAGTTGCAGATTAAGCCTTTTAAAAGGTCAATTGACATATGTCACTCTGTTCAAAATTCTCCAATGGCTCCTTTTCCCACAGTAACAAGTAAAAGCCTTCCCACAGTAAAAAGCAGAAATCCTTGCAATGGCCTACAAAACCTTACAAGATCTGGCTGCCCCCCCTCCCATCTGTCTGTTCTAATCTCTTACCACTCTCTTCTTCACTAGGCTGCAGTGGCCTTGTTTAATTCACAGAGTACCCTCCTATCTCATGGCCTTGTGCATCCTGTATCTCTCTCTACATGTAACCCTGTACCCTGGACAGCTTCTTCCTTCTCTCAGTTTGACATCACTTTACTGACCATCATATTTAGAATTGCCAATCTCCCTCTGCTTACTCTTCTACGCTTTCCCCTTTCCCTGCTTTATTTCTCACAACCTTTTACTATCCTATGTAATCTATTTGTTTATCCGCTTGCCACCTATAAAATGTAGGAGTTCACAAGGGCAGTAGCTGTTTTATTGCTGCATTCCCAGCACCTATATGCCTGGCAAATAGTAGGTGATCATACATGAGCTGTGGGTTCCCAGAGTCAGTTTTGGACCATGTGCAACTAGCCATCCTCAGAAGTCTACTTAAACAAACAGATATTTCAGTATGTTTTTTAAAACCCATTATCCTTCTTGGACCTACAGCAATTCCACAATAAAGAAAGCTAGATTCTTCTACACACCCCACTAACTTAACCCAAACTTTTTGTCCATTTTCTTCCATCCTCCTGCCTCAGCCTCTCCAATAGTGCACGCCACAGGCGCACACCACTACCCCCCGCCGCTAATTTTTAAATTTCTTTTCTTTAGAGATGGGGTCTCCAGCTATGTTGCTCAGGCTGATCTAGAAATTCTAGCCTCAGGTGATCCTCCTGCCTCAGCCTCCCAAAGTGCTGGAATTACAGATGTGAGCCACCTTCCCCGGTCCTCTTGTCCGTTTTCTCATGATCATTAGGTGCCCTCCAAGAGTGCCCTGCAAGTTAGGTTTTCCTTTTCCCTCAGGCATAAAATCTCCTTAGGCATCTACAGAGTCCTGAATTACTGACCTAAAATAAGTGCAGCTTAATCTCAGACAATCTTCAGGTCTATCCAGTGTACCTTAGGTACAACTGGATGCTGTAAATAAAGGTGGTATTTGCACTCAGTATTGTTTGTGGGGCTACCTGTGGCCTTCTGGATCCTTGAGTGCGGCCTTTTGACTGAATCCAAATTTTACAGAACAAATGTGAAGTCTGGATTCGGTCGAGGGGCCGCACTTGGGGGTCTGGAGGGCTTCATGTGGCCTTGAGGCCGCAGGTTCCCTACACCATTCAGCCCTTTCCACAAAAACATCGTGCTGCGCAGCTCAACCTAGCTCGCAGCCTGGTACCGCAGGATTTCAACTTGCAACCGTGAGCTTGCGGGCTGTCAACCGAGGGGGCGCACCCTGGCCGTTGCACCTTCCCTGTGGCAAGAACAAAAGGAGGATCGCGACACCGGCCACAGCCGACTCCTAGACCCGGGCCCGGGCCCGGGCGCCTAAGACTCTGCGGCGCCCACGCTCTCGCGAGACTAGCGGTCGGGGCGAGCGGGTCAGAGCCGTCCGGAAGTGGGCGAGAGGACCGGTCCGCTCCCACCTGAGCGAGGGCGCGTTCCGCCCCCTGGGAGATCCAGGGTCTCCTGGGGACCGGCGCGAGGCGGAGTCGCCGGGACTGTCCCTGCCCCTCGCACAGCCGCCCCGGCCCTGCCCCGGCCGCCGCAGCCCCTCCCTTTGCCCTTCACGGCGCCCGGCCCTCCTTAGGCTGCGGCTTCTCCCCGCGGGTGGACAGCCAGCGTTTCCCCTTTTGCTTTCCTTCCCGTCCCCTCCTCCGAGCCTAAGACTAGCGTCGCAGGTCCTGCAGTGTCCCAGAAGCCGCACGGATAACTTGCTCGGCGTAAGTGCTAGGAATGCCGCTGGCCTCGCGGGGAGACGCATTCTTTCTATCTATAGCTCTCTCCGTACATCCTCTGGCTACGGCAGCTATTCCAGGGGCAACAACTGCTTCCCTCTGTTCTCACCTCCCCATTGGTGGCTTCCAACCCGAATTTGGGAATGGGGAGATCTCCCACCTGTTATCTTGGAGCAGACTAATCTCTTGTAAGCAGAAGTGCCATTAGGAGTCTTCAGAGCCCTTTGCTTTGGGGCTAGGTATTTCCTCCCAACTCCGGGCTTTCCTAAAGTATTGCTTTTCTCTGAGCATGCTTTAGGTTTTTTTGTTTTGTTTTTTAATCGTAAGCATCTATAGTACAGTATTTGCTTAGGTCTCACTCATTGTGCTCGAGGGGAGAAAACACCTATTAATTGGCCTTCTCTGATCTTATTTATAAGATTCATTCTTTTTCATTGCTCTGCTAGGATTAAAACACAGTTAGACCATGTAAGTGCCACTGTCAGCTCTGGAAAGTATAAGGTAATAATTATTTTCTTTATTTTAATTCCTTTTTGTTTTGTAGGGGTAACTCATTCGACTTTGGAGTTCTTTTAATTCTTCTGAAAGGTTTCAGATCCACTAGAAGCCAAAATGGGACACAGTAAACAGATTCGAATTTTACTTCTAAACGAAATGGAAAAGCTGGAAAAGACCCTCTTCAGACTTGAACAAGGTCAGTAGCAAGCTGTTTGATTCGGTCGTTTGTGTCTTTTAAATTTTTAATTCATTGATGGTCCTATTAAATTTTTTAAAACTTTAAGATAGATATAATTTCCAAGGATATTTCTAAAACTTGATTCATGCAAAGACAGTGCTGTGTTCTGCAAATGTCACTAATAAAGGTTGATTTGAGTTGAAAATATTTTATATCTGTCATGTTAGGACAAGGATCAAGTAGTTCACTTTTCTTTGCATGCTAACTCCACTTAAGACAGAAGTTAGATATATGATCAGAAGACTGACCATATAACAGCATTTATTATTAAAACTTGGTAAATTATTTCGTATGTAATTTTGCTTTCCGTATATCTATAGTTTAGCTTTTTTATAGCTCTCCTCTTTTCCTTTACTGAATCTTCCAATTGGTAATATAGATTACAGCAAAAAATATAAACTATTGTTTGTGTTTATCAAAAGTCTCTCAGATATGGAGAAGGTAAAAGCTGAAAATATTTTCTTGCCAAGTAAAAGTGAAATAATTGATCAGGTTATGGTGAAATATATTTGAGCTGTGATTTAAAAGATGAAATAAATTTCTATTTGATTAATTAATTTCTATTATTTGATTAGTATTTGACTAATAGATGCTTTATTTTCTTAGACTTTGTAATTTTTCAACATTGAAAAACTTATTTTCTGTGAATATAACTTATAAAATAGAAGTTAAATGTATAAAAAATAAAATACAATCCCTCTTATTGGTGTACCAAGTGCATGTTGATAGTCATAAACATTTTGAAGGAATTATTTTATTTCCCTAATATTTTAAGAGTTAAATTTTTAAAAAAATTCCAGCCATCAAATGTGTTACCTCCATGCCAGATCCTCATCTTCTTCTAGCTTCGTTTGGCATTTAAAATCACTGAGTACTTATTCCATTTTTGGCTCTCCTGACTCTGCACTTTTCTGGTTTTGATTTTTTACCCCCTCTTCTCTGTTGAGTATGCCTGTCAACTTGGTGCCTCTTACTGGGCTCTCTTCCTTCCACATTTTAATTAATTATGGGTATCTGCTACGAATCCTTTCTTTCTCTATTCTCCTGCCCTCAAAGAATCATACATTCTAACGGGCTTACTTGTTGCCTCTATGCTGATGACTCCTTTTGAAAGAAGGGCCTTGAGCTTTGCTTTCTTTTTGGAAGCTTTCGGAGTATGACAAGGGTGGAAATCAGGATTTTCCTGACTCTGCTCCTAACAAACTGTTAGACTTTGGGCAAGTTAGATTAATTCTGACCATCAATTTCTTGATTTGTGAAATGAAAGTAGTAGTTTCTGCTCTTCCACCCTCCTGTGTTTTGAGGCTCAAAATTAATAATATATGGCTGTGTAATGATAAAGCCCTAAGTAAATATAAGGCATTGATAGATCACTCTACCTGTGTATTCCTACCCTGGATCTTGGCTTCAACCCAATATTACGCTATAGAACAGCCTTAGGATAGCTCCATTTATATATGTTTAAATCTAACATGTCTAAAAGCATCCCTTCCCCATTGTCAATCCTTCTTTATTTCTCAGCTTTCCTGTTCATTTTAGTGATGTCTCCATTTTTATAGTTTCCCAGGCTAGAAACTTTATATTCTTTGATGATTCCTTCTTTTTAACTGTAATCTCTCATTAAGCTCTGTAATTTCTTTTCAAATGTGTATACTTTTCTGTCTCTGTCTATTCCATATGTCCAAATATAGATGCCAAAATAATCTTACACAATCTATTCCCTTTTTATTAATTGGTATCTATAAAATCAAATTTAAACACCTCTGTCTGGCTTCTAAGACATTCTATAATGGGACTCCACCTTTCCTAGTTAAGCTTGTATCTCATTGTTCTCCATCATTGTATCTTACATCTTTACAGTTACCCCATTCATTCCTGTTAATTCCCTCCCCAGTGATTGTTCTCAAGCCTGTCCTTACACCCCCACTCCTGTCAGATTCCTCTGTATCTATTAAGTCCCTTTTACTATCATTCTATGTGTTGCCTACCTTTCAACTTTCAGCTAAAATTCCACCTCCTCTGTGAAGTCTTTCCTTAATTTTTCAGTATCTGCTCTCTCTGATTTTAGATTACACAGTGAGCACAGAACAATTAGGTGCTGAATAACGAAGCAGTATCAAAAAGCTTGTTAGTCTTGGAGTATCAAACTAGAGTTTAAGATCTGTGAGGATAGGGACAGTCTTACAAACCTAGTCCAGTGTACAACAGTTAATAAATACTTGCTGATTGATTACTAAAACTCCAATTAAAACTAGCAAAAATTATAAATTCGGCTAAGCTATTTGAAGAAGGAACTGTGAAGGGTTTATGAACTAAAAATGATGTGGTTGACTCTATAACTCTAGTTAAAACCAGTAAATTCATCCAAATGCTATGAATGAGAATATGTCCCTTTTTGTTTTTTGCAGTAATGATGTGATCATATTATTTTAGAAAATAACTTGTAATGTGAAAGATGAATTGAAAAGAAGAGACATTGGAGACAAATTATTGAGAAAGCTACTTTAAAAATCTGGTTAAAGATAAGAATTTAATGACAAAAGAGTTGAAAAAGAGGGGACAGAGTATAAGACATTTTAAAATTCAGACTTAGTGACCAACTGAATGTGAAGAAAAACTCTGGCAATTTTTGGTTCTTTCATATTTAATTGGTCACAAAATTATTTTTTTTTGAGACAGAGTCTCGCTCTGTTGCCCAGGCTAGAGTGCTGTGTTCTCAGCCTAGCTCACAGCAACCTCAGACTCCTGGGCTCAAGCAATTCCTCCTGCCTCAGCCTCCCGAGTAGCCGGGACTACAGGCATGTGCCACCATGCCCAGCTAATTTTATATATATATATATTTTTAGTTGTCCAGCTAATTTCTTTCTATTTTTACTAGAGACGGGGTCTTGCTCTTGCTCAGGCTGGTCTTGAACACCTGAGCTCAAACGGTCTGCCCACGTTGGCCTCCCAGAGTGCTAGGCTTATAGGCATGAGCCACCGCGCCCAGCCCAAAATTCTTCATTTTTCTTTTCTTCTCTCTTTTCCCTAATAAAGAATTCTGTCTCATTTTTAAAACTGATATCTCTATGGATTCTTCTAAATCAACAAATACAAGACTAAATAATTCTCTTTTCTAGCCAAATCATAGCCTTTTTCTGTATTTCCTCTCTCATTTAGTGGCAGAATAATAAACGAAATCAGTATTTCCTGAATCTGGAATTCTTCCATCTTTTATAATAGGTTGGGCAAATTTACAATTTTTGTTATTCTTTTAAGAAAATGTTTATATATGAATGTTCTTTGATTAGAAAGTTGGATTTCTATAATTGAGTGGAAGGAAGAAGATAGAAAATTTTTGTTTACAATAATAGTTTATTCACTCATCTTGCTAGTTACCTGTAAGAGGTATATGGCTAATCCAAGTAAAATATTCCTAGTGTTAGTATGAGGAATAAGATAGCCACATCGTGTACTCCTATGACCTAAGCTAATTTTAGCAAACTGAGTGATTAATTATGGAACCTGACATGCTCTAGGTATTATGATATTTCATTTACTGTACATAAAAATTTTAATTTCAGTGATTTGGATTTGTGGTCTACAGAGTGGCTATATACCCCTGAGGGTATGTAATGATCTATCGGGAAATAGAAAGAAAATATAGAATCTTTCTTTCTACCTATCTATTTTAGCTTCTTTTAAGTAATTTAATTTTGCTAACGTATTATTGACATTAATGCTCTCTGTGTGTCAGATGAGTTATACACAAAAAAGACATACTCTGAAGAAAGAGTGGAGGTTGTAGGTCTAAAAGGAGTTGACAGCCACACCCTCATTTGTTTGTTTGAATTATGTTGCCATGAATTGCCCTTTTACCTAAGCTATGTTAAATAGATATACAGGTTATATTATCTTACATAATAGTCTTTTTTTTTTTAAGAGAGACCCCTGGCCTCAGGCAATCCTACCACTTCGGCCTCCCAAAGTGCTGAGATTACAGGTGTGAGCCATGGCACCAGGCCATAATAGAGTCTTTACCATAATTTGTAAAGAGGATAGAGAAACCATGATCATCTCTTTTACCTCACAGAAGTTGTTAAACTTCAAAATGAGTTAGAAAGTCTTTGAGATTTGTCCTTTTCAGGAATGACAAGTAGTCTTCAATAGTATAATACTTAGAGAATATTTTTAGAAAAAATAAAAACACTTAATTTGACTCTCTAAGGTAAACATGGGTGAGAAAGTTAACTGCTTTTTTAAAGGAAATTCATGCTGTGGAGCAGAGCATGGCACATTTTTTCCTGTAATGGTTCAGATAGCAAATCTTTTCAGCTTTGCAGGTCATGCACATGTACTCCCTGTTGGAGCTACTAAACTCTGCCATTATATCATGAAAGCAGTCTGGCAATACATAAATGAACGGGTGTGGCTCTGTTCCAATAAAATTTTACTTACAGAAACAGGTGTTGGGCTGGATATAATTTGCTGACCCTTGCTATAGCGAAAGCATTTTGATATGTATTTTTAGAAATGCTTTTCTCATTATATGAATTTACTCATAGAAATGAATTCCTGCCCACTTTAAAAACCTAGTAACAGAGTTTTCTAATCTGTTTAAAATCTCTCCACTTAGGGTGAGGCAAAGTTATACAATGTATCCAAAGTGTAAAAAAAAAAATCTTTTGTTGGATGGAGGGCAGGCGGGAGGGGGGAGGAAGTGTAGAGTTACATAATGTGTGCCGTGCGCACCACCTGGGGACTGGACTCACTTGAGGCTCTGGCACGTGGGGGGGGGAGGAGTGGTAGGGGCAACGTATGTAATCCTAACAATATTTGTACCCCCATTATATGATGAAATAAAAATAAATAAATAAATAAATAAATAAAATCTCCCCACTGAAGTAGAGGATTTCAGTTGGTTTTCAAATAATCTGTTTAATATATAAATATGGAGCATGTATTACCTTATAAAAACAATTGCTGGATATCAGGAAAAATTTACTGGCCACATTTCAGCAAAAATCTTTACATAATTGGTGAATGGATTTGAAAATTAATATTATGGTTTAATAAATATAACCACCAACAGCTTCTTTCATTTGGATTTGGATATCTTTTTTATGATATTTTTGCATCTCTGAGGCCATGAAAACCAATTATCAAAAATAAACAGAACCTGGAATCTGAATCATTTTATTATAAAATATTAAACCAAGACTTTAAGAAATAATGAAATTTATTTAATCACATTGCTTTCACTTAATATGATAGATATTATATTTTTAGTAAGAGCTAAAATATTTTTTCCATTCATTAATCAATAGAATTAGTTATTTAAAATGTTATTGCATTTACATCTTATCCCTTTATTTTTATGTTTCATAATTTATATAATCTATTAGAACACATTACATGTCCATTACATAAATAAATATTATATTTTGGAAATGCTTATCTTTTTTCCTGAAGGTAGACCACTGATACAAATACTGTTTTAGAGACTTTAGATGAGTTTTAACCTTTGTACAACAAATTCTCTGAACCCTTGTGTAATTATAAAAACAATATTTGTATAAGCTTAACAGGGGACAGGTTGTACAAATATGCCCAGACAGCTAATCTCTGATATTTGTACTTGTTCAAAATGATACCATTTTTCTTGATCATATATTTAATTATTCTTATAAAGATACAGATGTTTATGTTTTTTGCAGTCACTAAGCATTTATGTTTTAATTATTTGTGCAATTATTTCTCAATCTATTCCTTTGTCATTATAGCTCTAATTTTAAAATGATTTTCCCCATTACAAAATTATAGAAATGTATAAAAAATTTTTTCTATGCTTTTTATTTAAAAATAATTGGTATTATACTTTCTAAACAGTTTTGTAACCTGCTTTTTTCCCCTACTTTTAGTATTGTTATGGTGTGTGTATTCTACTTCTCTGCTTACTGCCATGTTTCAGCCATCCTTTTTTCCAGAAAAGATTTTAAAAGATCTACATAAATGTATGAAATGTAACAAAATAGAGTAAGTTAGAAGTGCTTATTTAATGCTTTTAAATATCTTTTGATGACATGATTTATAATGGCTTTATAATATCCCAACTTACAGATGCACCATAATTTATTTAATCATTCCCAATCATTATATATTTAGATTGTTGTCAGTTTATTTAATTATAATAAATAAGGCTGTGATTAACATCATTATACATAATCTATGTTTATATCACTGATTATTTCCTCAAAAATCATACGTCTATGTAAAATTATTAGGTCAAAAAATACAGACACTTGATATGTTAATACCAAATTGCTGTATAGAAAAATTTGTACAAGATTTTCTTGGAAAATAAATTCTTAGTTTTACTGTACAGTATGAGAAGTAAAAAGTGAGCGTCTAGAATTTTGCTTAGTTACTTAATAACTTCATTTGCATAATTTGTTTCATGCTTGCTAAAGTCATTTACTGTAAATAAATTTATATGCATATTTTGGTCCAGTCCAAGAATGTGGTTAATAGTACTTATCACTAGATAAGAACTGTTTTTAGGAATGCTTAGAACTTCTCCTTCCTCATATTATCCATATTGTATTATAGTATGCAAAACAGACCATTCATATTTCTCTTAGCAATTATATAAGTATTTAATTGAAATAGAGTAAATTGGAAGGGTTTAGCATTCTCTTAATATCTTTTACTGAAATCTTTGTTCACAGAGAATATTTTACTCAATATTTAACACCGTGGCATAGAAGAATTTACCACCTGTTGAACGTCACTATGAGGGATTTACTTCTACTAAAGAGCAATTTTAGACATGACTAGAACATACCTACATGTTCCCAGTTTCAGGATTTGCTTTGAACCAAACTGACTTTTGTATGTATAAATAAATAGCAGTTCATCCTGTTATCTCTGATTCATATCCAACACAACAGGGCCCATTGTAGCTTTACCCTCTTGCTTATTTGTAACATCTTTCTCTGACAGTGAAAAATATGACTCTAATAACCTTTGTTTTTGAAAGATATTTTCTCAAGGTATAGAATTCTAGGCTGACAGTTTTAATTTTGCAGTACTTTTAAAGATATTGCTCCCACTGTCTTATTGCTTGCATTGTTTCCCATGAGAAATCTGCTGTCATCTTTACTTTGTTATTCTGTACATACTGTGTCTTTTTTTCCTCTAGCTACTTGTAAGATACTCTCTTTTTCACTGGTCTTGAGCAATTTGATTTTTATGTTCCTTGATATAATTTTCTTCATGTTACTTGTTTTGGGTATTTGTTGAACTTCTTAGATCTTTAGGTTTGTTGTTTCTTTCAGATTTGGAAAATTTTCACCCAATTTTTCTTCACATAATTTTTAAGTTCTCATCTCCTCTCTTTTGTGGACTCCACTTACCTACATATCAGACTACTTGAATTATTCCACAGATCACTGATGCTCTTTCAATATTTTAGATTCTTTTTTTCTCCTTTTTTCTTTCATTTTACATAGTTTCTATTGCTGTGTCTTCAGATTTACT
This sequence comes from Cheirogaleus medius, assembly GCA_008086735.1. NCBI lineage: Eukaryota > Metazoa > Chordata > Mammalia > Primates > Cheirogaleidae > Cheirogaleus > Cheirogaleus medius. The sequence continues at coordinate 76,081,226 of VBSM01000529.1, forward strand.
AATCTTTTTTTTGTTTGCCATATCTCACACCCATTAATTCTCATTTTGTATATTTTTCATCTCAAAGATTATGGTTTTCATTTTTGGAAGTTTGATTTGGACCTTTGGAATTTTTTGGTTTGTTTTGTTTTAATATTGTTGAAGAATGGATCTTTTAAAATTATTATTTCCATGTCTCTATTTAACTTTTTGAACATATGGAAAACAGTTATGATAACTGTTTGATATTTTTATCAGCTAATCCCAACATCTATTATTCCTGGGGCAATTTTTATTGGTTGTGCTTTCCTGCTTCTTTGTATATCTAGTAATCTTTGTTCACATGCTAGACATTGTAAATTTTACCTTGTTGGGTGCTGGGTGTTTTTGGACTCTTATAAATGTTTGTAGTCTTTGTTCTGGAATGAAGTTAAGCTATTGGAGGTAGTTTGTTTTATGATTTATTAATCTATTCTAGAACTATGCTCTGTGTAGGGCTTATTCCCCACTACTGAGGCAAGACTCTTCTGAATTTTCTGTCAAATGCTTCATGAATTATGAGTTTTTTCTAATCTAGCAAATGAGAATAAGCACTGTTCCTGGTCTCCGTTGTTTTCCTCACAGATATACACTGATCATTGCTCTGCTGAGTACACAAGGGAGGCTTTCTGCAGATCTGTGGAGTTCTCTCTCTGTGCAGCTTTCTCCTCCTCACTCTCATCTATATCATATGTAGTCTCTAGCTACCTTGATCTCTGTGGACTCTTAATTCCATCTTCTTAGCTTAGGGAGTTGTTTGGGCTCTGCCTGTGTTCCTCCTCCCTATACCTCAACCTGGAAACCCTCTCAAGGTAGTAAGCAGGGGCAAATGTAGGGATTACCTTGTTGCTATCTCTCAGGGATCACTGTTCTTTGTTGCCTGATGTCTATAGTCTTGAAAACCATAATTTCATATATTTTGTTTGTTTAAATTTTCTTTCATTTTTTGAAGTTTTAGGAAGAAGGATAAATCCGGTCCTTCTTATTCCATCTTTGCCAGAAGTAAAAGTCTCAAGTCCTTTACATCTTCTGTCTCCTCTATGTGGAATGCTCTTCCCCAGATAGCTGTGTGATCTACTGCCTCACCTCCTCTTTCTGTTTATCAGTTTCTTATTGGATGTTAGACGTCATGAATATTCTGTTGTTTTATCTCTGAATTTTATTGTCTTGTTTTAAAGGAGTAGTGAGTTTTATTTTAGCAGCCATTTATATTATCTGTGCATCAGCTTAATCATTTTGAGGCTTGTTTTTAAGCTTTGATAGGATACGTTTATAGTAGTTTTAACTCTAGGCTTACTTTGGTCCTACTACTTAAGGCATGACTCTTCTAGGTTCTCTACTGAATACTTCAAGAATTCAACAATGTAGGATTCTCTCTGACTAGTCAAAAATCAGATAGCTTCCAGGCCTATGTGAACTCTGAGAATTTTTCACCTTACAGTTTTCAGTAGTTTTTCTTTGCTTAGCTCATGGAGTCAAATCCTACTCATGTACAGCTTAGCATTCAGATAGACTCAACGTGATTCCAGGTAAATTTCTAGAGCTCTCTCTTTGCATAGCCCTCATCTCTCCCATATTCTGCCCTTAAAACTGAAGTCTCCTCAACTTCCCCAAATTCTTATCTGTCTCCTCAACTTCTCCAAATCCTAATCTGTCTCCTCAACTAAGTGGGACTACTATTCTTGCTCCCTGTGCACATTCCAGAAAGTTCCCTCACTCTGAACACTAGTGAGTTCTAGGGATCACCCTTCTCTCAAGGATCACAGTCCTTTACTACCTACTTCTGAAACAGTTGTTTCATATATTTCTCCTAGTTTTTCAGCAGTAAGTTTAGCACCAGTTACTCTATCATGACCAGAAGCAGATATCTCCAGAGTGATCTTTTTATCCTTTATTTTCTTTTCAGAGTGATTGTTTTTATTTTTTATTTTTGTTTTTAGAGACAGAATCTCAGTCTGTCACCTAGGCTGGAGTGTAGTGGCGTGATCATAGCTCACTGCAGCCTTGGTTGTTCAAGCAATCTTCCTGCTTCAGCCTCCTGTATAGCTGGGACTACAGGCACCCTCCACCACGCCCAGCTAATTTTTCTTCTTATTATTAATATTATTATTGTTTTTTTAGAGACAAGGTCTTGCTGTGTTGCCCAGGCTGGTCTCAGATTCCTAGCCTTATGCTGTCCTCCTGCCTCAGCCTCCTAAATCTCTGAGATTATAGAAGTGAGCCACCATGCCTGGCCCAGAGTGATATTTTTAATACACAAATTAGGTTATGTCACCCCTTTGCTCTAAATTGCTCACTAGCTCCTCATTTCAGTCACAGAAACCAAAATACTTACAATGGTCCTCAACTGCAATTCCCAAACCCTGAGTCGTGGACCCGGTACTGGTCAGTGGCCTGTTAGGGACTAGGTCACAGAGCTCTACTGCCCCACCCTTCCCTCCCCCTGTCCATGGAAAAATTATCTTCCATGAAGCTGGTACCTGGTGCCAAAAAGGTTGGGGACCGCTGGGTCTGCAAGGTTCCACATGATCTGGTTCGCTTATTATCTTCATTTCCTCGCCTCCTACTACTCTTTCCTCAGCTTATTCCTATCCAGCTGTACAGAGCTGCTTGTTATTTCTGGAACCACATCTGGACCCTGGATGTGCTTCTACCATATGTCCTTTGTCCTCTCTGTTCCCTTCACATGGTCAATACTTTTCCTAGGTGGCCACGATAGCCTTGTGGCTAACTACCTCACTTCTCTCAAGGCCTTCAGATTCTCAATTACCATGCTGTTTAAAATTTTTACCACCTCCTTACCACCTCCCCCTCCCCCATTTTCCTTACCCAACTCTGATTTTTATTTTTTCCCCTAGCATTTGTTCCCTCCTGACATGTTATTTTTTCTTATTTATTTATTGTGTTTGCTGTTTAATGGCCACCTTCTCCCTTTAGAACTCAAGCTCCACAAGGGCAGGAATTGTTTTCTATTATGTTGCCTATTACATGGTAGGCGCTTAGTGCATAATTTTTATTACCTTGTTGGATGTTTAATAAATCAAGCATTATAAACATTAGTATGTTCCTTTCTTCTCAAAAATGTTCCTTAAGCATTAAAGATTATACTCAGCACAACTAAATGTTCCTGTCTTCATCAGTTATTATCACCCATCATTAATTGAAAGTTACATTCTTGGGTAAAATTTATATGCCCTATATATCTAATAGATTTAACGATAGAATTTTTACATTGTTTTTTAAATATTTTTTATACTAAAATATTAAGCAAACATTTTAATGATTATAAAGAAGGTTCAAAGTCTTCCTTAAACCAATCAAACCTTTTCTTTCCCAGTATAGTTTTAGCTATAATGTGCTTATTTTTTTTCTTCTTATGGTAAAATACTTGTATCATAGTACACAAATCTCATATGTTTTAATAGGAATAATCTAACTTGGGCAAAGGTGGGAATGTATTGGCTCTCAGAATTCCAGGAAAGGCTTTAATAGCTAAACCATGAAGAGTAGGAATATAGGCAATAATGTGTTGGAGGCAACTTTTGCTGGTTCACAAGAGCTGATTGTGTACATCTTTTCCCAATTCCACTTTCAATTATGTCATGTTGGTAGTTTAAGATTGTCCATGTTGGAATTATTTCCACCAGGTGGTCAGCATATACTACAAATCAGAGCTTCCCACCACCCCAGCCAGTTGTTAACTCTTTTAGCACACCACTGGATTTGAGCAGACACCAGTCAGGGGCTCAGATGCCTCCAGGACTCCTATTAGAAGTCTGAATTCTGCCTTTCTACAGATAGAATTCTCACTGAAGACTAACTTTCTATGTATGATGAGATGGTTGTCCCAAAGTACCTCCCAGTTTTACATACTAGCACATACTCTGACACCATAGAGACACTTGCTTTCTCTGATGCAGTTAGAAAATTGCTAGACAAGGTCTCTGCTCAGATGCCCACATCTAGGGGTAAGAGTGAGAAATCGTGGTAGATGATGTCATGTAAGAATTTGCACATCCCAAAGTAGCCATGTAAATAGCAATAAGTTTCCAAGGGAATGAGAAGGGGGGACATTACAGAGAAGACAGATCTATGATGTTTACTATACTTGTTAAAATATAAAATTCAGCTCCAGTGGCACAATGTGTTAGTGCATGGTACTTACATGAAATTCAGCTAAATTGGAATACAAAGTAGTTCCAAAACAGCATTAGGTATATGGAGTTATTTTAAATATAATTGGAAAATAATTAAAAGTTTCTTATGATACTTTAAATAAGACATCTATTTTTTAATGTAGTAATTTAAGTCCTACAATGAGTTTATTAAAATGTGCTTTTTGTTTAGGGTTTGAACTACAGTTCCGACTGGGCCCAACTTTGCAGGGAAAAGCAGTTACTGTGTACACAAATTACCCATTTCCTGGAGAAACATTTAATCGAGAAAAATTCCGTTCCCTGGGTTGGGAAAATCCAACAGAAAGAGAAGATGATTCTGATAAATACTGTAAACTTAATCTGCAACAGTCTGGTTCATTTCAGTATTATTTCCTTCAAGGGTAAGTCAGGTGTTCTGTATGTGGGACAAAAATGTATTCTATAACCTCAAGTTACCTAACTTTTAAAAAGTACTGTATGAACCATGGCAGTACAATTTTTACAGTGCTTACTTGAAATGCAAGTAGAATATGGTTCTTCAATCTCTAGGAGGTAATTGTATGGCCCATTGCAGATTCAAAACAAAGTATTATGTAAATTTATTTTAAGTAACAGCTTAATACTCTAGTCTTGTCATGCAACATGATTATAAGATGCTATTTGAGTGCTCTTGTTATCACTGATAGATTTGGGTATACTTATTTTTCATTTAAATGACATTATTGGATATTAGGTATATTATATTATGTGATTATGCAGAGATTGGGAAAGGGTAAAAGTGGCTTTTCCATTAAGTTTTATTGCAACTTTTTAAATGATTTTATGTTTTAGAAATAAATATATTTTTTAATGGGACAATTAACCTTCCAGTTAGAATCAGACTGTATTAGATGAGGATTTTTTTTAGTATTGTTAATTGAAAATTTTGATTTGTTTTTTCCCTTAGAAATGAGAAAAGTGGTGGAGGTTACATAGTTGTGGATCCCATTTTACATGTTGGTGCTGATAATCACGTGTTACCCTTGGACTGTGTAACTCTGCAGACATTTTTAGCTAAGTGTTTGGGACCTTTGGATGAATGGGAAAGCAGACTTAGGGTTGCAAAAGAATCAGGTAATGTCAGCTTTCTTTCTTTTTCTTTTCTTCTTTTTAAAAATAAATGTAATTATCCTCTCTGATACAGATTTCAAAGGTTTTGCTTCTACTTTTAATTTTGTTTCT
>VBSM01000529.1:76086721-76112127 GCA_008086735.1 Cheirogaleus medius
CTCCCAGAGAGCTAGGATTACAGGCGTGAGCCACCGCGCCCGGCCTAATTTTGTTTCTTAATATACTTAATAATGTAAATAGAACCATATGAAATTTTGATAATTGACCATTTTTAACTTATAAAACTGACAGATTACATGATTTACTTTAATAAATGCAGGAACTCTATAATAAAATGAGATCATTATCATTTCTAAGACTTTACTTTGACATAGAAAAACTAGAAGTAAACTATTACAATGTATAGGAAAATATATTACCATTATATATAATTTTAATTCAGTGAACACTGATTAACCATCTTCCATGTGGAAAGCATGTGCTGCCATACATACCAAGAATAAAATGAAACTTAAGTTATATTTTGCTCTTAAGGGTAATATTAACTTTCTACTTTAAAGTTAAATATTGTATGAAGAAAGGAATAAGAAGTTCACCGATTTAACTAAAACAGAATACAAGGACTATGGAACATTAAAAGTAGGAGAAAGATGGGTTGATATACTTGTATAGGATATCTTTTCTGCATGTAAATTATATCCATTCAACAAGTATAAATTGAACCCTTAATAACAACCAGGTACTGTGTGTGACTTTTTTCAAATACATTATCTCATTATCCCTATCTTGTATATGAGGACACTGATATCTTGAAAGGTTTAAAAATACTTGCTTAAAAGTTTCTTGTGGTATAGCTAGGATTGAACCCAAGTCTTTGACTCCTTTTCCAGTAGGATGGTTGCCATGCTATTTATAATTACTTAAGAAAGTTTACATTTATATTTTCCTTAGTTTTGTGTTGGTTTTGTTTGTTTTTTTCTTACAGTGGTCTTTGTCTTCTCGCTTTGCAGGTTACAATATGATTCATTTCACCCCATTGCAGAGTCTTGGACTATCTAGGTCATGCTACTCCCTTGCCAATCAGTTAGAATTAAATCCTGACTTTTCAAGACCTAATAAAACGTACACATGGTCTGATGTTGGACACCTAGTGGAAAAATTGAAAAAGGAATGGAATATTCTTTGTATTACTGATGTTGTCTACAATCATACTGGTATGAGCTTCATTAACTTCCTTCATTAATTTTGAGGAGAATATTATATTCTAATTGTTCCATCCCTTAATGTTTTATATAACATAAATTTTAAAAACACAAATGATAATTAGGTATCCTTCAATTTAAAAAGTTAATTTATATAGTATCACCTTTTTTCCTTTCAAAGAAATCTGTGTTTGTTAAAGATATAGTCAATTTATTAGTATTTTGCATGTGGTGCTTATAAAAGCAGGAGAATGATCATAGATAGGACATAATGACCACATATTTCAACTTAGAGTGCAATAGTGACCCTTATCTGTGGTTTCACTTTCTCTGATTTAAGTTACCCATAGTCAACTACGGTATGAAAATATTAAATAGAAAATTCCAGAAATAAACAATATATACATTTTAAATTACAGGCCAATCAACAGCAGCATGATAAAATTTCCTGCTGCTTGCTCCATCCCACTGCGATCATCAAAGCTCATTCTTTGTCTAGCATATCCACGCTGTATATGCTACCTTAGGCACTTAGTGGCCAGCTTGGTTATCAGATCGAAAAAACATAGTATACAGAGAGGTCAGTACTATCCATGGTCTCAGGCATCCACTGGTGGCCTTGGACCATATCCTCCATGGATAAGAGGGACTACTATATTAATATTTTCCAGGCTAACAAATGAATCCTGTATAGCAGGAGCTCTGGTACTACAGCATATATGAAGAAACTGAATGACTTCTATTATTTAGAGAAAAAATTATTGATACACTCTCAGAAGTTAAAATCTGGAAATTACATCTTTTACATGTTAAAAGAGCTTATTATAAATTAGCCTACTTTGGTTCCTGAGATTCCTTAGTGATATACAATTTATAAAATATATCAGATTTTCCCAACTAGGGATCCCTGAGGAGATGATTGCTCCCCTCACCTGTCAGAGCAGCTAGACCTGCTTTGGTAAAGCCTCTGGCCATGAGCAACTTTCCGTTTAACCCAGTGTACCTTACAAATATTATCTTGTGTGTGTGCCACAGTGTAGAAGTCTGGAAACCACTGATTTGTGTGTGTACAGGAATTCTGGGTGATACAAACATTTAAAAGAAATATGTGCTGTTTCATAAAATAGTTCTAAGTAACCATAGGAACTAGGAAGATACTTAAAAGCTCATAGATACAGTTCATCAATATAGATCATAATCTCCAATAACAATGGCAAACAGTCAAAGTTAGGTAAAGAAATAGGTATGTTCTAAAATTTGGTGTTTCTACATGCACCTAGAAACCAAACTTCAAAGTCTATAGTGAAAACTTTGTAATATCAGTATTCGTCACTTCATAATTTGATAGTATTGACAATTACTTTGACATCTATTATATTATATCAAATATATCAAACCATAAAATGGAATTGTATTATAAATTATATGAGTTAACGTATGACTTAGGCAGCTGTAACAGAAAAATATAGTGACTTAAGCATAAAATTATATTTATTTCTTATAAAGGATTAGGTAAGCATTCCAGGACTAGAATAGTAGCTCAATGGTGATAGGAAACTTGGTTCTTTCTCCAATGTTGCCCTGCTGTCTCCAACACATTGCTTCCAACTCTTAATCAAATATGGCTGCTCTAGCTCCTCTTATATTCTCCAGTGAAAATAAAGAAAGGAAAATCATGCCTTTTAAGGACATGAAATGGTATGTGTATTTTACTCCTGATCACACTGAATCGTATGGGAGTTTGTCTCTTGCCACACCTAGCTATAAAGGAAACTTGCAGTGTAGTCTTTAGTTTGTCAGCCATGTGTACTGCTTAACCTTGGGAGTTTTATTACTAAAGAAAGACAGGCAGAATAAAAATTGGGGTACAGGCCAGGCATGGTGGCTCATGCCTGTAATTCCAGCACTTTGGGAGGCCAATGCAAGAGGATTACTCGAGGCCAGGAATTTGAGACCAGCTGGGCAACATAGGGAGATCCGCCTCTACCAAAAATAAGAAAAAATTACCTGGGCATGATGGTGCGTGCCTGTAGTCCTAGCAACTTGGGAGATTGAGGCAGGAGGATTACTTGAACCCAGGAGTATAAGGTTGCAGTGAGCTATGATTGTGCCACTGCACTCCAGCCTTAGCAACAGCGAGACCTTATCTCAAAAAAAAAAATTGGGATATAGTCTCTATCAGACTATATTTCTGAAGCATTGGAAAGATTCTCTGCAATATAAGAGAAATGAACTTTGCCACAGGCTTACTTGGAAAGTGATGCAAATCATAATGTCCTTTCTGTGAAACAGGTTTTCATTTAAAAAAGTTATTATCAAGGGGAAGTCAACGTCCAGAATGGTGACATGAGAACTTTACATATCCTATACCTAGCAAAACAACCATAATTGGTGAAAATTGTTTTAAAACAACCATTTAAAGACCCTGGAGATTGTCCTAAACATTTGGCATATGGAGAAACATGAAAATCTACTAAAGAAAATCTACTAAATCTTGATTATAACAGCAAGAGTCTGTGGCATTTGACCAAGACCTGCTCAGACATCCTACCCAAACATCTCCGTTATGGAAGCTCTGTTCCAGGAGCTCTACTCCTGGCAGGTGTGGACAAGATGGTGACTCTATCTCCCAGTAACTCCAGTCTGAGGTTATAGTTTCCTTCTGGGAAGGGCAGCTGCTCGGGTTTTTCATTACTGCCAGCCCTATGTCATAGGAGTTCTATTCCAGGTTGGCAGGCAGAGAAAAATCACAGCTTCCTTCCTCTGCCTAGCCCCCACGTGTTGGGTGGACATTCTACCCCAGGTGCAGCAGGCCAAGAATACCAGAAACCCAATCGCCCTGGAGCAGATCTTGGTTCAAATGCCACAGACTCTGCTGTTCTTATCTGGAATTAATCTTTCTCCATATGCTGAATGCCCTAGGACAATGTCTAGAGACTTTAAATGATTGTTTTTTAGAATTTTCACCAGTCTCTTGTTCTGCAGGGGACAGTGTTTTCTGAATTCCTTACCGTGCCACTCCAGAAGTCCATGTTTAGTTTTTAATTTTGATGTATGTTAAAACATGGTTTCAGGTTGACTCCTCTTTCATGTAGAATTAGAAAAAAATACTTTCATTACCTGATGTTTAGCATTCTTTCATTTTGTAATTGATTTATGTTTCAAAATGTTGAGAAAAGAAATAGTTTTAGGATTTATTTAAAAATTTATTAAGGTGCTCGCTTCGGCAGCACATATACTAAATAAAAATTTATTAAGAAATTGGGCTAGCCTTAGTATTTATTCTTAATTAGTGAAAATCGTAATTGGATATTTTTGTGACTACATTTTATTTTTTTAACAAGTACCTTGAATTTCCTTCAGTATGACGATGAATCGAGGGGGAGCTATCTTGATGCAAATTTGAAGGATTATCAATTTAACTTTTATTATAACATCTCTGCTCGTTATGTATCCTGTCTTCATCGAAGGATTTATTATGAGTATAAATACTAAATAAATGACTGAAACTATAAATAATGATTCCAAAGTATAATGGTCCTCAGCTGAGTAAATGAGGCATGAACACATTCATCTCAGCAGCAGAGCAAAGTGGTTAATACGGCACATTCTGAAGAGAGACTTGTCCAACTTAATACCTGGCTGTATGACTTTGGCTGAGTTACTTGTCTGTCTGTGCTTCACTTCCTCATTTGTTAAAAGAACATAATAGAATGCTCTACTTCATGTGTTAGGAAATGAGGAATGATAAATTAGTGCATTTAACTGCTTAGAACAATTCTTGGTATGTGGTAGGTATTCAGTAATGGTTATTGCTCTTTATTTCATGTACACTAAACACTCATACAGTGTGAATTCAGAGGACATTAGTCCATTTTAAACATCAAACAAATTGTATATAACTTGTGTTTACTTAAAAAATTAAAACATCATGCTTGAGACTCTGCCTCGAGGGGGACATGGGCAATATACATAACCATAATATTTGTACCCCCATAATATGCTGAAGTAAAAAAAAAAAATTAAAACATATTATCTTTAATGTCATAAGTATTTGGAATACTTTACTGAACTCCTGATCCTGATTCCTGGACTTACTGATACAAATGGATAATAAGATATGAGCTATACCCTTATACTTTGAGTATATTTCTTTTAGCAGTTTCTCAGCCTCACTTTATCAGTCTTATCAAAACAACATATCTTATTAATCCTTTAGGATTAGCTGTACAAAGGAGTTACCTATGAGAGGACTGATTTTTGTTCTATAGTATTTTCTAAGCAGAATTAAAGTTAAAAAAGAAAAAACAACAGGGTGGGCACAATCATTCATGCCTATAATTTTAGCACTTTGGGAGGCCAAGGCAGGAGGATTGTTTAAGGTCAGGAATTCGAGACCAACCTGAGCAAGAAGGAGACCTTGTCTCTATAAAAAATAGAAAAATTAGCCAGGCGTCGTGACCCATGCCTGTAGTACCAGCTTCTCGGGAGGCTGAGACAGGAGGATTGATCACTCAAGGCGGGGGTGGGGTGGCAGGGGCAATATATGTATCCCCAACAATACTTGTACCCCCATAATGAAAAAAAAAAAAAAAGACTAGGAGTCTTAGGTTGCAGTGAGCTATGACAACGCCACTGCACTGTGGCCAGGGCAACAGAGCGAGACTCACTCTCAAAAGAAAATAAAGTATGATGAAGTGGACAATAGGATACCATAGCCAAAGAACATTTTTTTGATATGGCAGTATCATTATAAAATATTGATGCTTCATATAAAAAGAAATGAGTGGTAGATGTTGATATTTTATTTTACTTTTAAACTTAACAGAGGTACGATCTGAATTTAATTATGAGATATTCCTTTGTGTTTCTTTTTTCTTTAAGCTGCTAATAGTAAATGGCTCCAGGAACATCCAGAGTGTGCATATAATCTTGTGAATTCTCCACACTTAAAACCTGCCTGGGTCTTAGACAGAGCACTTTGGCATTTCTCCTGTGATGTTGCAGAAGGGAAATACAAAGGAAAAGGAATACCTGCTTTGATTGAAAATGATCAACACATGAATGTCAGTATGTATAGAGGAGTACCACACTAAAGCAGAATAACAAAATTTCTAAAGTACATATTAAATATATGGTCAAAAATTATTTAGTATTTTAATATGGTAAACAGTATGTGGTGAAAAGATTTTAAATACATATTTTTTTAACTATTGAAATTTTTCAGTGCCTTCGAAAAATAATTTGGGAGGATATTTTCCCAAAGATTCAACTCTGGGAATTTTTCCAAGTAGATGTTTACAAAGCAGTTGAACAATTTAGAGGACTTCTTACACAAGGTAAAGTATATACCCTAGAATGTTCCTATCAGTTTTAAGAAATTTCATATTACTGTTAAAGGGATAACTCTTCTCTTGGTTAACATCATTATTATGTGTATTATATGATATTTATGTTACTTTTTATATTATAAAACTATGATTCTGGAAGCTGAGAGCAGAGACATCTAAAGGACATGTCATAATAATACATAACACAATTATTTTCCCTTGGGGACTATATCTTACTGTTAGTTCTTTAGTAGAATGCTCAGAACCAACAGTAAGTGAAACTCAGTATATATTTGCTAAACATGAATAGGCGGTAGGTAGAACAGGTTACTTCAGCTGAGAAAGGCTCAAAACAGGCTTTGAAACTGAGAGATGTTATAGTCTTCTGCTGCCTGTTAGTAAGAATCGTAACAGGCATAGAGGGCCTTCTAGCTGATAGTGCCACTATCACAGTGACATAACTACCAATAGTGAGACTGAAACCAGATATTAGCTGATAACAGAAGGTAAAGAAATGAATCTTGATTTGAGGAAATAACTAATCAAGAAGTTAATTAGCATGCCCCCCAACAAAGTAGGATAGGAAAAACCATGCTAAAAGAGAAATTAGGGTTTTTAGGAGACAAATTAGAAAGGATTATAAAGAATGTATCTGCAATTAGTATAAGACAACCTAGCAGTGAGGGTCTTTTGGGAGCTCTTAAAATAAGGAATTTTTTTTTTCTCGTGCAGAAAATAGAACTAGAGTAGGACCCAGAAATACTACCTTTGAAGTAGAAGTCAGTATGACTTGAGGTCCAGAAAGCTGAGAGTCAGATTCACACATCAACCTTTGCAATTGTGTAACAACTTAATACAGGAATTTTTTATATTAACTTTCCTTCATGTTTCATTTTACTAAGGGGCCTGTGTCTTCCCTTCCATCTGATATTTATGTTATATTATTTATAGGCAATAGTGGATGCTCATTATAACAAAAAACTAAACAGTTCAAAATATGATAAAATAGAATGTGTGATTTCCTCCCCCCCTAAACCCCCTTCTTGGAGGAAACTACTAATTAATAAATAGTTTCTTGTGTTTCTTTTCAGTCTGTTTTTGGAAAAAATTCAGATTTTTTTATAGTTTTATGTAATTCTAAATATATAAGTTGTATATCTATTTTATACACATGAAAATAAGACTAGTACATAGACTGTTTAACAACTTGTTCTTTTAGTTGGCAATATACATTTATTACAGCTAATTATTTCTTTTGGTCCTACATAGCAATACACTGTTTTAAAATACTTGAAGTTATTTAAGTAGCCTTTTTGATAGGTTATTTCCTGTTGTTTCATCATTCATTTATATTCATTCAGTGCATATTTATTGAACCACCTACTGTGTGCTAGACACCTTCCAAGGCATGAGGATTCAGTAGTGAACATAACAAAGTCCTCGCCCTAGTGGAACTTATATTCTTATAAGCAGTGCTGCAGAAAATATATCCTTGTACATATTATGTTTACTTGCTCATGTGAGCAAATCTGTAGAATAAATTGTTAGACATGGAATTACTGGGTCAAAGCATATACAAATTTCAAATATGTCAAATTGCTTTCACAACAAGTTATACCAACTTAACATTATCACTAACAGCCTCATCAACATTAGATACCATTAATCTTTATAATCTTTGCCAGTCAGGCAAAACTTACCTTATTTTAATGTACATTTCCTTATTTATTAATGAAGTATCTTTTTACATGTTAATTAGCCATTTATATTTCTTCCATGAATTGCCTGTTAATCTTTTGTCCCCATTTTTCTATTGGGTTGTTTGTCTTTTTCATATTGATTTATTATTATTGATGATTCCTTATTATACTGGCCTTCAAATATATTCTCTTAGTATGCTGTTGATCTTTTCACTCTTGTTTCTGGTGCTACTTTTTTTTCAATATAGTCAAATTTTTTCAATCTTTTCTTTTATGGCTTCTGATTTCACATTATGCTTAGAAAAGACCTTTCATCAGCATTCTATTTTCTTCTAATAATCTTATTTATATTTTTACATTTAAACATTTAATATACCTGAAATTTATTTTTATATTATTTAAAGAAGGCATTTAATTTTATTTTTATTCAAAAAATGATGTTGAATTGATAATCCATCCTTTTTCACTGAAGTACTACCATAATACTTTGTAGTATGTAGTCATGTGCTAAATACACATTGGCCTGATATCTGTGCTCTTCCAGTGATCTTTTATTCTACCAATACTAAAAACTGTTTATTAATTTATTTATGCTGATGTTATAGTTTTTTCTCTTTTTCAAACGTCTCTTAGTTTTCATATATTTCCTCTTCCAGTTGAACCTTAGAATCTGGATTTTAAGAATATATTTCTATTTTATTATTTTGTTTGTGTTTTGATAAGCCATTTCAAAATCTCTTTAGAATAAGCCAGATATAAATTAATTAGTTAATATAAAATCAAGTTCAGTGGAGGCAATCCTGCACCAATGCAAAACAAGTTCCCAGAAAAGAATGAAAATTCCCCCCAAACCATTTACTTTCTTTTAAATTTTTAATTTATTATCTAAGGAATCTGGTTGTTGGTGAAAGGGGGAAAAAGTGTATAAACAAACTTCTGTGTGCATCTTTCAGAGAATGCAAAGAAAGTCAGATTGTTAATAAGACTTACTTTAGAATAAGAAGCAATCTTTGAAGAAAAAGAACTCCTAAGATTAGAATATTTGGTAGCAACTGAAAAGAAAATGTTTGCCACCTAAGTCTTAAATAAATGCCTTAAAAAAAGAATGGAATAAGAAAATGCTGGCCAGGCACAGTGACTCACGCCTGTGATCCCAGCACTCTTGGGAGGCTGAGGCAGGCAGATCATTTGAGCTCAGGAGTTGAGACCAGCCTGAGCAAGAGTGAGACCTCGTCTCTACTAAAAAAATAGAAAGAAATTAGCTGGACAACTAAAAATATATATATATAAAAATTAGCCGGGCATGGTGGCACATGCCTGTAGACCCAGCTACTCGGGAGGCTGAGGCAGGAGGATTGCTTGAGCCCAGGAGTCTGAGGTTGCTGTGAGCTAGGCTGACGCCACAGCACTCTAGCTGGGGCAATGGAGTGAGACTCAAAAAAAAAAAAAATGCTCACTGAGGCAGAAAAGTGGGGCTGGAGTTGAACTGATAGGAATCCCTGTGTATTTTCTTTTATGATGTTATTTTGTCTCTCTCTGTATTTATCTCTCCTCCTCACCTCCCCGCACCACCCTACGCCATGTATGTGTGTGCATTTGTGTTGATGTGCAGGAGGATGGGCAGGGGAGGTAGGAAGGATGTTTGTGAAATAAATATTTGTCTTATTTTCTATGAAAAAATTGTAGGCTAAAACTTTGAAAGCAGTGACAGTTATAATCTCCTTGTGGATATTTGCATTTAAGATATCTTTTCTTTCTTTCAGGAAATAGGAGGGTAACCAAGTCTGATCCAAACCAACATCTTAAGATTATTCAGGATCCTGAATACAGACGGCTTGGCTGTACTGTAGATATGAACATTGCACTAGCGACTTTCATACCACATGAGTATGTTATTTATTTTTTCTTGTGACATAAAGAATAATATTACTTATAAACCTTTATGGCTAGTATGATTTTCTTACTACTTATTAAAACTCTTAATAGAAAATGAAATAAAATAATGCCCCATAATTCTACTACTTCAACACATGACATTTTCCTACTTTTTCTGCATGCCAGACCGTGTTCCTATACATGTATGTAAAAATTCTATAATTGGAAAACTTCTTTAGCCATAATTAAGATCCTGATAAATATATTTAAGGTGTCTTTGACCTTTGTTAGAAAATTTTGAAATGTAGAATTTGTAAAACCATTATATAATAAGTTCGTATTGCTCTGTCTGCTCTAGCAAAGGGCCAGCTGCAATTGAAGAATGTTGTAATTGGTTTCGTAAGAGAATTGAGGAATTAAATTCAGAGAAGCTTCGACTCGTTAACTATCATCAAGAACAGGTTTACCTATTTAAAACTGCTGTCTTTTTGAGTCTTAATGCTATTTTGTTGATGATGATGATGATGTAACATAATTTTAATGTTTTCCAGGCAGTTAATTGCGTTTTGGGAAATGTGTTTTATGAACGACTAGCTGGCCATGGTCCTAAACTAGGACCTGTCACTAGAAAACATCCTTTAGTTACCAGGTATTCCATTTTTGTTTTCTTCTCATTGATGGTTAATAATTGAAAACTGTATTTAACTTTTCAAATTAACCTAAATGTTTTCTTTAATGTGTGACTTTAGTACATTTCTTAAATTGAGATAAAAGTTTTTATTTGGAAGTAGGCTTAGTTAATTATGTTAAGCAAATCTTTAGAGTAACTATCATTAGTATGAAGCCATTTATAATTTTTGTTTACATTAATATTTCTGGAGGACTGTATACATAGTAATAAATTTAATGTTAATAAAATTGAGCAAGCATTTATTGAGCATGTTACTTTATAAGTAACATATAGCATAGACTGGACAATTAGAGTGCAGTAAAAGCCTTTACAAAGTATTAATAACATCGTAAATAACTCAGTGATTTTCTTATAATTTTATGATGTTTTAAAAAAATATTTAAAATGTTAGTTGGATATGCTATAATGTTAACTCTCCATTCCTGAAATCCTCCTAGATTTACTCAAAAAGTCTACTGAAGATTTTGTTCTATATTGAAGTTTATTTCCTGTAAAAGGTGTCAAACTAATTTTATTTATTAAGGAGGAAGTTTAATTTTAATGTTGCTAAGTCAAATTCTTTCCAAGGTGTTTCTCTCTATGGATTTAATATTTAATTGTATCTCCATAGGTATTTTACTTTCCCCTTTGAAGAATTGGCCTTCTCGACAGAAGAATCTATGATTCATCTTCCAAATAAAGCTTGTTTTCTGATGGCATATAATGGATGGGTAATGGGAGATGATCCTCTTAGGAACTTTGCTGAACCAGGTACATCATTTTTTAACTTTTCTATGGCAACGAAAGGAGTTCCTGGCAAGCTCCAAATATGTTTTATTGATTTTTTCCCCCACTAGTCTAGTGGTTTTTAAACTGCTTCATCATAGAGCTACCAGAAGTACATGCAGTCTGAGAAGAAAAAAAGAGTTGACAAAAAGGATGGGGTTCATTTTTCCTCTCCTTTGCCCCATTTCCTACCTTTTATCTTCTCAAACAGAATAGCTTTTATGTATCTATTTTATATATTGTGGGTCTATATAGCTTTTATTTGGGCAAAATATTATTCTATTGCTTTTTTTAAAAGAAGTTTGAAATCACTACTATTACAATTATATTGCCATAAGAAATATTTTCACTCTTTGGCCAGAGGAATTAAGATATCTGAGTGGCAATTAAACTACAAAGTAATTGTTTTTAGGTTTCCCTCACTGTTAGCGTCTTGTTTTTCTAAAGCTATTTCACTGCCCCAAAGAATTTTGCAGGGGGCCCACTGATATATTTTTTAACATTTCAGAATGAAAAGTCTATTTTAGTGACATTAAAGTTAATTAAGAAATCTTATGCTCTTTGTTTTCATAATATAATTTTGGGTTTAAGTATCTCTGTCCTCTTTTTTCTACCCATTCTAAATGAAAAAAACCATTCTGCTGTATGCTCTGGAATTAATGTAACCTATTGCCAAAAATGGGTAGAAAGGTAGAGATGAAGCTTTAAATGTTTTTGATAGACCTATAGCTTTAAAAGCCCTATGATATTATCATTTCTTTTTTTCCCTTAAGAAGCAACTTGGATTTTTTAAATTATTCACACATTTTTAGAAGAGACTCTAAACTAGAATTTTCACAAAATAGGTATGAGAAATAAATTAATATTAATTTTTTAAAACTTTATCCCAAATCATTTTAGATATAATTTTAACCAGTATATCATTCATGGAAGAAATGATAAAAGCAACTTAAAAACAACAGCATTTCCTTGAAGCAATTGTTTTCATTTTATTTCTTGAAACATTGAAAGCAGTCTCCTTTCTTAACAGGTTCAGAGGTTTATTTAAGGAGAGAACTTATTTGCTGGGGAGACAGTGTTAAATTACGCTATGGGAATAAACCAGAGGACTGCCCTTATCTTTGGGCACACATGAGAAAATATACTGAACTAACTGCGACATATTTCCAGGGAGTACGTCTTGATAACTGCCACTCAACACCTCTTCAGGTCGCTGAGGTACAGAAAAATAGTTCATATACATTAGGCAAAGAATTCAATATTCTTTCTTAGCTTTCCCTAAGTAAGTTATGCACATACATGTTTCTTTTTCTAGTTGGATGTCAGTATTGATTTGGTAGTAATATTTAATGTTTGCATAATTTGCATAATTTTAACAATCTTTTGATGCAGTTATTATGGAATACTGGGCTATAAAATATTTAACAAGTTAATTTTTTACTTTATAGAAGTTGATCATATTGTCTTTGATAATATATAGAACAACCATATTGCCTACTGATAATATATAAAATATTAATTTGTCTAATTTTTAGGTTGCTTTCAATATATATTAGTAGCAACTGTGAAGTTGAATAGCTTATTACACATTATAGTGTTCTCTTTTTTTTGAGACAGAGTCTCGCTCTGTCACCTGGGCTAGAGTACAGTGGCATCGTCATAGCTCACTGCAACCTCAAACTCCTGGGCTCAAGTGATTCTCCTGCCTCAGCCTCCTGAATAGCTGGGACTACAGGCACGTGCCACCATGCCTGGCTAATTTTTCTATTTTTTGTAGTGATGGAGTCTCACTTCTGCTCAGGCTAGTCTCAAACTACTGGCCTCAAGCAATTCTCACGCTTCGGCCTCCCAGAGTGCTAGGATTACAGGTGTGAGCCACTGCATTGGCCTATAGTAATTATTTAAACACTAACATTATAGCATACTGAAGCCAGTTTTAGCCTCATTGATTGAATTTTTATTATTTATAAAAATATAAGTGTACACATAAATGTTGTCTATTCCTTTTTGGGCTTTTTATAGTAACTTTTGAACAATGCCAATACTTATAGTATCTTCTACCTAATAAAACTTTGTAAATAAACATAATTTTCATCCAGCTTCCTAGTGACAAGTGTCACTTAGGTGTTCTTTGGTAATGTGTGCTTATCTGAAAAATTTCTACTTCTATAATATTAAAGCAGTATTATAATGTATATATTTCAGGACCTGTGATGAAAAATTGATTTGATTTGAAGGGAATTAATGAACATTAGTTAAGCTGGTAAAACACTGTTTAGCTCCAAAAGATGGCAGGATTTATTTTTATCGTGCCTTTAGCAACAGCAAAGGAAATACGTACTTGTAAGATTGTTATAACATTATGGTAAAAAAGAATGTTAAAACTTAATTTGCTTAATTTTAAATTACAAAATTTTTCAGGATTCTACTTGTTAGCTCGTTGAATTTCAAGTATTTTATTAATCTTTGTGTGAATGTTATGTTAAAAAAAATTTGGAACCAACCTGATTTCTGATTATAAGCCAATATTTTCTGATTATCAGCTAGATAGGTAGCACCAGTGTTAAACATAAATTACACCAGTGAAAGTTGCAAGGTGTAAGAATTTAAGAGTTTATTATCATCTGTGGGAAAATCTGGCTTCAGTCTGGTCAGACTTAATTGTTGCAACAGATAAATAATTCACCAGGAGAGAATTTATCAATAATGTCTTAGTCAACCCCCTGGAAATTAACAGTCTGATTAGAGGTATTAATAACAAACAAAAAACAGGAGGAAAGCCTGACAGAATTGCAGCGTTATGGTTTACATTTTTTAATATGACACTAAACATTTTTCTTCTTTTCCCCTTGTGTTTCTATATCTTTGTTAAATCTAATCTTCCTTTTTAACTGTTTTAACTTTTATTCTCTTTACAAATTCTCTTGTTTCCTATGTGTATTGGTGTGTTTGATATTTTCTTACATATGCATCATGAAATATTTGGAAATTCTTGAATTTCCATTTTGTCTTGCTACATATTTTCCTATGTCAAAACCATGCCAGTTGTGTGTCCTTCCTTTTCCCCTATCTTGCTTTTCTCTTTCTGTTACATTTATGTCTATGCTTTTTGCAGTACATGTTGGATGCTGCTAGGAAATTACAACCCAATTTATATGTAGTAGCTGAACTGTTCACAGGAAGCGAAGATCTGGACAATATCTTTGTTACTAGACTGGGCATTAGTTCCTTAATAAGAGGTAGGCTTGTTGCAATGTATTTCCCATCTAAAACTTTAGCTTTTGTTTAAATAGATTAAAAGGCATTTTATAGCTTTATATGCAATGCTTAATAATTTTTAACACAGTTAATGTTCTCTGAAATAGTCTATATGAAGTTATCTAATATAATGCCATCTGTTTTTCTAATAGAAATATTTCTAATATAATGCCATAAAAATTTCTACTTTGGTGTGAGATACCTCATTTCAAATTGAAAGATCAGTGATATGAACTGATGACTCACAAATAAAACCATTTTTTTAATTGTTGAAAATATACAAATCTGTTTTTCATCTCCTACCTGGATATATGATGTACTCTTTAAATTTTTTATGATGGATTTTGTATAGCTTACATCCTAATAAACAGCATAACATTCCCTTTTCTTTACTTGAGCCATTTCTCCAGTTACGTTATAGGAAGACTTTTTGTCACTTAAACTAATGGACGTTTGTTTAAATGCTTAAAGCTGTTTTATTTTTGATAACATTGATGTGGTCTTTATTGTGAAAATCAGTCATAATAAGAAATCTAACCTCTTCTTGGACATAAATAACGAGATTGTTAAAATCTTCTGTAATGCTCTGCAGAGGCTATGAGTGCCTATAACAGTCATGAAGAGGGCAGATTAGTTTACCGATATGGGGGAGAACCTGTTGGATCCTTTGTTCAGCCCTGTTTGAGGCCTTTAATGCCAGCTATCGCACACGCCCTGTTTATGGATATTACCCATGATAATGAGTGTCCTATTGTGGTAAGCATCTAATCATCTTTATGTATGTACTTATTTTGCTAAATGCTTTGATACTAAGCTCTCTGATAATTAGTGGCAATAATATCCATATACTTCAAAATAATGTCTTAGATTTATGAGTGATTGTAGCACATAGTTTTTACAATGTTTTGTTTAAAAACAAATTAATATACCTTATAAAATATTTATGTAATTCTCTTTTTACTTCATTATGCCATAGAATGGCACTTTGCATGTGAAAGGAAGTAAACTTTTGCTTTGTTGTTGTTGCTTTCCAGCACAGATCAGCATACGATGCTCTTCCAAGTTCAACGATTGTTTCTATGGCATGTTGTGCTAGTGGAAGTACGAGAGGCTATGATGAATTAGTACCTCATCAGGTTTGTGATATATTGTTTTTGAAAATCTACATGGCTAACAACTTTGAGCACTTTTATCAAAACCTCTCATTGTAGTTAAAATGTATACCTGGCTAAATTTTACCTTTGTTCAGATTTCAGTGGTTTCTGAAGAACGATTTTACACTAAGTGGAATCCTGGAGCATTGCCATCAAATACAGGTGATGTTAATTTCCAGAGTGGAATTATTGCAGCCAGGTGTGCTATCAACAAACTTCATCAGGAGCTTGGAGCCAAGGGTTTTATTCAGGCAAGAAAACTAAATTTCATAAATTTGTTTCTTAAGGTTCAATTTCAGAATAAATCTTTCTAACCTGAGCATGAGTTTCCAGTTTGAGCCCTAACCTAGTTACTCTTTCTATTTCTCAGGTATATGTGGATCAAGTTGATGAAGACATAGTGGCAGTGACAAGGCACTCACCTAGTATCCATCAGTCTATTGTTGCTGTATCTAGAACTGCTTTCAGAAATCCTAAGACTTCATTTTACAGCAAGGAAGTACCTCAAATGTGCATCCCTGGTAAAGAAATTTAAAAATTATTATCATTATAGTATATCATTATATTAAATTATGTTAATATAATGTTATATGAAATCATGGTTATATGTCATATATATTATAACACGGTACAAGTGTGAACATAGTTGAAAAAAAGAATTAGAAATTTTCGGTAACTTACATTTTTATATAACTTACATTTTATATAACTTACATTTTTATTGCAAGGAACAAGTCCTGGACAGAAATACTCCCAACTGTTAACATTTTTTAAGTTGTGAAATATTTTTGTTTATATCTTAATACATTTCCTAGTTTGTATAAGATTAATATGTATTTCTCTTATACTCAGGACAATATATGTATATTTATTTGTATATATGTATATGCATATGTGTATGTGTAGAAGTGTGTATTTGTATATGTGTATGCATATATATAAATGAAGATGGAAAATATTCTAACCATGTGTTTAAGATTTTTCATAATCCATCCTCACCTACCAGTCTAGTCCTATGTCTCTCCACTATTTCAGCCAAATAGATATTTTCACTGCTTCCCAAGTAGTTTTACTTCCATCTATATATGATTTGTTTACATCTTTCAAGGACTAAAGTTTCACCTGCTTTGAGAAGCCTTCTATAAGTATTCAATGATCTCTCTCTCTTTTGAATATATAGTAATTATAGTCTATGTCACGCATTTAACAATTACAAAATACATGCCTGAAATATATCCATATTATTGCTTGATTTTTTTCTAGATATGTGTATATTTTATTTCCTTACTATTATATATGATACATATATATATATTATAGCATAGCATGTGCTTGTGCATGCAGCAACTGTCCAATGTTGTTGATTGATTGAGTGAATGAAGATTATAATATTGGCTGGGCACAATGGCTCACGCCTGTAATCCTAACACTGTGGGAGGCCAAGGCGGGAGGATCACTTGAGGTCAGGAGTTCAAGACTAGCCTGAACAAGAGCAAGACCCCGTCTCTAAAAAAAATTTAAAAATTAGCTGGTATTCGGGCAGGCTGAGGCAGGAGGATCACTTGAGCCCAGGTGTTGGAGGTTGCAGTGAACTACAATGTTGCCACTGCACTGTAGCCCGGGTGACAGAGTGAAAAAAAAAAAGATTACAATATTATCTCAGGTTTTGTT
Source organism: Cheirogaleus medius (assembly GCA_008086735.1). Classification (NCBI taxonomy): domain Eukaryota; kingdom Metazoa; phylum Chordata; class Mammalia; order Primates; family Cheirogaleidae; genus Cheirogaleus; species Cheirogaleus medius. The sequence goes on from VBSM01000529.1 coordinate 76,104,210, forward strand.
TTGGTCATTGATCATTCTTAAAACATTTTCATTTGTCAATCTACAAAATTATGATTTTCATTATGTTAAATGTCTAATATTTTGTTATGTTAGCATTCCATTTTTAATATTCTTTATTTCATTTTTGACTATACACTAAGAATATTTTATTTTGAACAGTCTTCTTAGTGTATATTTCAAGAGGTAGAATTTCTGGATCAAAAGGTACTATTACTTATTTCCAGATTAGTAGCTTAAAGCTTAAGTTATTTAAATAGCAAAGTTCAAATTTTATATATCCTTTGACCCAGCAAATCTAATTAGGTATATATCTGAAAAAATTCTCATACATTTCCATTTGAAGTTATACATAAGACTATTTATTGCAACATTATTTATAATAAAAAGAAATTAGGGACAACTTTAATAGAATGAATGCTTTTGAGTATATTCATACAGTAGAATATTATTTGGCATTTGAAATAAATGTGCTAGAGTTAATGTAACAATGTGAATGAATCTAAAAAATACATTATTGACCAGTAGAAAGCAATTTGCCAAAAAATATATATAACTTGAATTCATTTTAATACAACTTGGAAATATGGAAAATAATATTATATGCTGTTTAAGAATATAATATGGATATGTAATAAAATGCTAGGAGTAATGAACAGTAAATTGTAAGTAGCAGTACCTCTCAAGGGGAAGAAAGGGTACTCAGGGTCTTCACTTGTATTTGTAAATTTTTCTTAAGTGAGATACCAGGACCTGTGTTTTAAAAAATTTTTCTTTACTTTTTATATTTCTGAAATAGTCTAATCTTTTAAAAATGTAAGCCTTTCAAACAATTTACTTGTCTCTGTTCAAAATTAGGAAGATTATAGATTGTTCCCCAGAGCAAAGCCATTATTAGTTGTTAAGATCTCTTTTCAAATAACGCTTTGTCAATTAAGTTGTTATTTTTTCTTAAGAAATTTATATGAAAAATACATCTTGGATAGAATCATCTACTTTCAGACTGTTTGGGGTTTTTTTTTAATTGATATTTTATTTTCACCTCTAAGTGAAATGATTTGAAATCATGTTAGCAATTCCTAATTTCAGATGGTTCCATATGAAATTTTGTTAAAATTTTTATGTATTCCTAGGCAAAATTGAAGAAGTAGTTCTTGAAGCTAGAACTATTGAGAGAAATACAAATCCTTATAGGAAGGATGAGAATTCAATCAATGGAATGCCAAATATCACAGTAGAAATTAGAGAACATATTCAGGTATTTGGGACTCTTAGCTTACTACTATGTTTAATATTTTAAGGACATAAGAATTATTTGTTGAATCAATTTTTTTAATTTAATTTTTTTCAGCTTAATGAAAGTAAAGTTATTAAACAAGCTGGAGTAACCACAAAAGGGCCCAATGAATATGTTCAAGAAATAGAATTTGAAAACTTGTCTCCAGGAAGTGTTATTATATTCAGGTATGTTAATTAGAGTTGAAACTATTGACTTTACTTATATTTAAAATAGTTTGAATATCCTGTTAACTTTGAATAAATTACTCCTAAAAATTAATCATTTTTAATTAATGTTTTTAGAGTTAGTCTTGATCCACATGCGCAAGTTGCTGTTGGAATTCTTCGAAATCATCTGACACAGTTCAGTCCTCACTTTAAATCTGGGAGCCTTACTGTTGACAACTCAGATCCTATATTAAAAATTCCTTTTGCTTCGTAAGTATGCCTTATTTTATAGCAATTTGCCACTTTAATAACTGGTAAGTTACCATTAGACTGATTTAAGTCATTTTAAGGGTACTCTATATCCTTGTTTCTGAAAGTATAGTCCAAGGACCAACAGTGTCAGCATCACCTATTGTTAACATTTTACCCTATTGCTTTATCATTTGTGTTTGTGCTCAGATGTATACTCTCCCGTGCGTGTACAGTCTGTCTTATAGATATGGATACGTGAATGCCTACATGCATACACACACACATACATTCTCTGAACTATTTGAGACTAAGTTGCATACATCATACCTTTTACCATATCATTTTTTTAGATTATTAACATATTCTACTATATGGCTATACCATAATTTATTTAATCTCCATTTTTTGAACATTCATCTTTGCATAAATCTTTAATTATTCCCTTATTAGGTGGTACTACATAGTACCAAAGAGTGTGGGTTTTAAAGTTTAGACATGGGTTTAACTTCATCCTCACCATAGTCGGTATGATCTTGGACAAGTTATTTAGAACTTTCTTCATCTTGGTTTTACATCTGGAAGATGGGTCTTGTAATAGTAACTACCTCTTAGGTTTTGTATGGATTAAATAGGATAACACAAATAAATCATATAACACAATACCTGGCACATAGTAAGTGCTGGATATATGTTTGTTATCATTAGTACTAGAAAAAATTTCCAGAAGTGGAATTTTTTGGTTAGACTACATCCATATATTTGAAGCTTTTAATACATACTGATTCCCTCCAGAGAGATTATATTAGTTGATACTTTCAGCTCTATATAAGAGTTTCCACCTTACCAAAACTGAGTATATGTTATTATGTAATATAGTATTTAAGAGCATGCAGTATAGAACCAGACAACCTGAGTGTTTTGGAAAAAACTCAAACTGGTTTTTCTTCCTCTGCTCTCAGACCGTGACAATCAATACCGAAGAAGATTTCTGTGACATGATTTTTCCGTACACCTCAAACAGCAGACACCAGCTGGGTGTCCTCTAATTCAGTTCCAATCCTATGTACCTGGAGATAGCATCAGATCCTACAGAGTGAGGGCTCAGTCCCCATGTCCTCCCCCGCTTCAGATACCAGTCACAAGTCTGGGCCTCTGGAACTTCTGACTGACCTGCTTCAAGTTGGGGTTCCACAACCCCCTGTTTGGGTTCAGTTAATTTGTTGGAGCAGCTGACAGAACTCAGGGAAAGACATTTACAGGTTTATTTTAAAGCAGTAGTCCCCAGCTTTTTTGGCACCAGGAAAGACAATTTTTCCATGGATTGGGGATGAGGGTGGGGACATCGTGGCAGGTGGGTGTGGTGTGGAACTCAGATGGTGATGTGCTGTCCGTTTCCTAACAGGCCACAGCCCAGTAATGGGCCACGGCCTGGGGGTTGGGGACCGTAGTTTTATAGGATATTACAAAGGATGCAAATGAAGCGATGCGTAGGATGAGGTATGAGGAAAAGGGCATACCCTCCGCACCCTCCCTGGGTGCGCCATCCTCCAGGAACCTCCATGTGTTTAGCTATCCAGAAGCTCTCTGAACCCTTTCCTTTTGGGTTTTTATGCAGGCTTCATTACATAGGCATGATTGACAGCCATGCAGAAATGCGATTGGACAAAAAGCACAAGATCTAAACCCCGGAAGGCCTGTCTGTGTAGATTCTTATTCCTGCTCACAGAGGGTATGGGGCAGGCCCATCTCTGGAATGAGGGTCTTTTGACCCACAATTAGATTAGAGTCTTGCCTTGGGTAGTGAAAGGAGGACAACAGAAGGTCAGAGGGAGAGATTCAGTTTCTGAGGCCTGCTCCTGAGGCCTAAAATGCCCCAACATTATAACAAGAACTATTGGAGTTATGAGCCAGGAACCACAGACAAAAACCAATATATATATATAAATATCATAATATCCACCTTGGGTTTGAATTCAGTATCGGGCTCTTATTAGCTATAAGAAGTAAGACCTTGGGCAAGCTATAATAGATGAAATTATAGTACCTCTCATACAGAGTTGTGAGGATTACTTAAGTAAAGCACTTAGAACAGTGTTTGGTACTTAGTGATTGATAAGTGTTAACTATTAATAATCAAATTGATAAATATAAAATATTTTAAAATATCACATTTAATTCATTAGTTAAGCTAAAATTTTTTTCATTGGCCATTTGTATTTATTTGTTGTGTCATTTTATGTATTGGCCAATTTTTCTATTGTGTTCAATTTTTTTGTTGTTTTATAAGACCTTTTATTGTTAAGGATATTAACTCTTAATTCAAACTATTCTTAGTAAGTAGTTTCATTCTAAAAAAAAATCTGTGATGGAGCAGCTTTGTGTTTCTATGGAATGCTTATAAAATGCACATTCCTCCTCAGACCTCACATTATCTTGGGGCAAGGCCAAGAAATCTGCAGTTTAATAAGCTCCCTAAGTAATTTTTATACAAGGAGTCCATTGGCCGTGTGTTGAAAAACATTGGCCTAGAATTGCATTGGTACTGAGGCTGCTGATTGATCTAACTCAGGCTTGACTCAAACTACTAGCAGGGGTCCTCAAACTTTTTAAACAGGGGGCCAGTTCACTGTCCCTCAGACCATTGGAGGGCCAGACTATAGTTAAAAAAAACTATGAACAAATTCCTGTGCACACTGTACATATCTTATTTTGAAGTAAAAAAACAAGGGAAAAAACACCCGCTTGTGACCCACCGGCTGTAGTTTGAGAACACCTGTTAGAGTGTAGCTGTAAGGAGCAAGGCTGAGATGGTAGCAACAAAGCACAGCTGACAACGTTTTTCAGGCTGAGATGGAACTAAGAGAGAAAGAAGGAAATACAAGAGGATATGTGTTCACATAAAATGGCAGTTGCATAAAATGAAATGTCCTGAGCAGCTAGAAGCACAAGAAAATACAGTTTCAGTTCTGTTCAGGTGTGGTCAGTTATACGATCTCATTTCTAACTGAACAAAGGGAAATCAAAACGGTAGTTACTTCCCTCTGACCATTATCAAGAAGCATGTTTATCTGAGAGAATCCTGGTTTCTTATTCAAGAAAACTGAGGGATATTGCAACCTTAGAAGGGGAGAGAAGGAAGCTTAGAAGAGGAGAGAAGGGACTGGGAGGAAAATACAAAGGCAGAGACCATATGATTTCTTAGGTAGTTAACTTTGACTTTTGATTATTCCTTTACTGGTCCTTTGATAAGTATTTTGAGTTTAAGAGAACTAGCATAAAAAGTTCTTGATGTCTTACTTTGGAGAATACAAAGTAGGAAAAAACTAAGTCCAAAATAGAAATCTTTTTTTAAAAATATAAAATAAAAGGTACAGGAACCAAAAGATTTTTCTAGTGTACTTCTAGTCAATAAAATTTGGCACTTGTCCAGGCGTGGTGGCTCACGCCTGTAATCCCAGCACGTTGGGAGGCCAAAGCGGGAGGAATGCTTGAGGCCAGGAATTCAAAACTAGCCTGGGCAACATAGTGAGACCCTATCTCTATAAAAAATTTTAAAAAATAGCCAGGCCTGGTGGTGCACACTTGTAATCACAGTTAGTCAGGAGGCTGAAGCAGGGGGATCACTTGAGCCCAGGAGTTCAAGGCTGTAGTAAGCTATGATTGTGCCACTGCAGCCTGGGCATTAGAAGGAGACCCTGTCTCTAAAAAAAATTAAAAAAATAAAATTTGGCACTAGATTAATTCCTTGGTTTGGAGTAATGTTACTTCTAATTGAATTTTTGGCATGTTTTGCCCACTATTTATTATTTATAATGTATATTGTATATGTATATTTGAATGCTGAGTTCCTAAAACATTGCTAGGACATTTTATAATCATAATTTAGATTTTCTTCTTTTGTTTCTATTGATAGAAAGTGAAATTTCAGTATATTTAACCAGTTATCTTTATTTCCAATTCTTAGTATTGCCTCCAAATTAACTTTGGGTGAGCTAAATCAGATACTTTACCGATGTGAATCAGAAGAACAGGAAGATGGTGGAGGGTGCTACACCATACCAAACTGGTCAGCCCTTAAATATGCAGGTCTTCAAGGTAAGCAAGTAGAAGGATCACTAAGCTTTGTATTTTTCTTTTAGGGTTGTCTGATATCTTCTTTATAGAAGTAACAGTATGGGCTCAGAGTATGACTGCTTGGGTTTAAATTATAGCTCTGCCTCCTACTCATTGATTGACCTTTGGCAAGTAACATAACCTCTTTGTGCCTCAATTTCTGCCTCTATAGCATGTGAGTAGTATTAATAACACTAGTATACTATAATAGTATTATTTGCCTAATTTTGTGACTATTAAATGTGAGGCTTTTGTGAGGATTAAATGAGACCATTCATGTAAAACACTAAAAACAGTGTGTGGCACAAAGTAATCAGTGTTATCTAGAATTACTAGTTCTCTGTCATCCATTAAGATCATTTATAGCTCTTTATGTATACTTTGACCTTAATGTTTCTTGATCTAGTTTGTTATATATAAAACAAGAAACAGAATTTGTGTGTTTGGACCCCAAATGGGACTAGGTTGTAAATATAATACATTCATCTTTTTTTTTTTTTATCTAATTGGAAATTTTTTTGTTGTGTATTTGTTTTACCCTGTAAAGAGAACTTATGGTAAAATATTATGTAGTTAGAGTAGTTGTAACATGAGTTAAAGAAACTAAATATTTATCCATTTAGTCCATCTAGTTGGTAATGTTTTCCTAAATATTTATCTAGGAAATTTGCTTTGTCACACCTGTATTCCTGGTTCATATAGTTCTCCACTTATCATGCCTCTTTTTTTAACTCCTTATTTTTTTGTCCATCTAGTTCATCTTTAAGGGCCAATTTAATTCTTAAATATTCCATAAGACCTCTCTTAACTATTTCTTTTTACAGTAATTTCTTTGTTCTCCAGACACCCATTCTTTTTTTTTCTATACCTCTTACTTGACCCTTGAAATAAATCACCTTATTTTGGTAATTAGTATAATGTTTTTTGCGATTCTTTATCATTGTGGTTAAGAAACAGGCTTTAAAATCAGACTCCCTAGGTTACCCTGACTAACTGTATAACCTTGGAGTAATTAAACTCTCCATGGGTCAGTTTCCTCATCTGTAAAATGGAGATGATAATAACAGTACCTACCACAAGGGATTATGGTCAAGATTAAATTAGTTAACACATGTAAAACACTTAGCTCCTTGTTCGTACTAAGGACTTGGAAATTATTAGCTTTAAAACTCTGCTAAGTAGATTGTACCTTGGAAAAGAAGAATATAAGTTTTATCTTTTTTGTGGTTCTTGTTTTTTTTTTTTCTAAAACACCTTCTTTTTTTTTGAGACACAGTCTCACTCTGTTGCCCAGGCTATGGTGCCATGGCGTCAGCCTAGCTCACAGCAACCTCAAACTCCTAGGCCCAAGTGATCCTCCTGCCTCAGCCACCCAAGTAGCTGGGACTACAGGCACACATCACCATGCCCAGCTGATTTTTTCTATGTTTAGTAGAAACGGGGTCTCACTCTTGCTCAGGCTGGTCTTGAACTCCTTACTCAAGTGATCCTTCCACCTCAGCCTCCCAGAGTGCTAGGATTACAGGCATGAGCCACTGTGCCCTGCCAAAAACATCCTCATTTTTAACACAAAGTGTTTTGTGCTGTGAGTGATGAAGAAGTGTACATATTCCAGTTTTAAGCAATTATCTATTCCATTTTCACTCTGAGCTTTGAACTCCTTCTTCTACTTGACTGAAAAGACCACACTTTAGTGAGCTCCTTTCCTAGCCTATCTTCTTAAAGTTAAGTCTGATTCTTTACTGTTTCTGTTTATCCTCCTAATTAAATGATTCTGCCCATTCTTTTTACCTAATTTTTTACTTTATACCAATCCCTTTTCCCTCTGATAGCTTAATATTTTCAACAGCCCACAGAATATTTCCCGCAGGCTGTTAATAGCAGCCTCAGATTAAATCAACCTTAACCATTTCATTGACTTTTCTCTACTCTAAACAAAATTTGCTTCCCTGCTTCTTATAATAATGTATATTTAGTTGTATTGAATCCTGGAATCCATTTTTGGGTCTTTCCCTTTCATCCTCAGTATTCAATCAGTAATTGTGATTTATGGATTCTTTTCTCTATTTTCTTTGGTATACCATATCCTTTTTTTTAACGTGTTTTTTTT
>VBSM01000529.1:76126256-76137514 GCA_008086735.1 Cheirogaleus medius
AAAAAAAAAAAAAAAAAGGTACAGAGGAAGTCCTATGTAGTTGCTTAAAAGGGAGGGAGAAATCTAGCAAGTGGGTCTCAGGGAGAACTTTGGAAAGTACCTAAAAGTTCACTTAAATGAGCCTTAAAAGGTGAGTGGGATTTCAGGAGAGATGGAGGAAGTTGTGGAGAAACATTAAAGATGGAAGGAATAATAAAGCACATAATGGACTGAAGCACAGTTTAGGGGACATACTGCACAGTCTGCTTTGGCTTGTGTTCAGGTCACTGCAGGGTAGTGAGACATAGTGGAAAGGGTGAAGCAGGTTATGGAGAGCCTTGACGAACAGCCCAGGGAGTTTAGAGCTTTTCTTATGAACAGTGAAGAATGGATACTTTTAGTGTTTTTTTCCTTAATCAAGAATGTGCAATGATACTGTACTTTTTCCACTCCTGGTCTGTCTTTATATTATAGTTTGTTTGGTATATATGATTGTGGGGGAATGATATAATATCTATGTGAACCTCTTCAAAGTTATCATATACTTGTGTCCCCATGATGTTTATTTATATCATGAAATATTCAAAAAACATTTATCCAAAATAATTTTTTTACCTGTCTTCTGTTATTGACTGACATTTCAGGTATAGTGAATATCGGCTCATGCTATTAGGCAAATATTTATTTTATATATAACTATTCATTTTCTCACAGTTTGTCCAAGAAAATTTTCTGTAGCTTCATAATTTTATAATTACTAGAATTTTTATAATATAGAGTTTTCATTTTATTCAGAGTTTTTTTAAATGAAAAATAATAATCATATAAGAACTCTAAACATTTTACTTTTATTTAACATTCTTTACTTTATTTTTTAGAATATAATTATATATTTCCCTATATGTCATCCCAAATATCACATTTATTAATTATTTGGGTAAATAAAATGACTTATGGACTGTGCATTCGCTGGAGATATTTTCCAAAGTCATCATAGATCTTCAAATTTGAGATACCCTTTTTGTACACTGTTTATCCTTATTGCCTATAGATGCAGATTAGTAAGACTAGCAATGCCAATTTAAAATGGGTTCAGCATTTTGACAAGCTAGGTTCATTTTTATTAGCTGAACAGTACACTCTAATAGAAACTATATAAGCTCACTAGATTGGTTTTTATGTATCAGCAAAATTATAAATTATTTCACATCATAGACATGAATATCCAAAACTATTGATGTTAAATATTCGGATGCCAAACTGTGGTGTATAGGAGCTGCTGCTTTCCTCAGCTGCATCCTGATCCCTATGTCTCCCTCCAAAGGAAAATATATATTTTCATATCACTTCAGTTGTAGGATTTGGGGGAAGATAAGAAAAATGTAATTTCTAACAGAGGTAACATCCATTATATCTCAAACAGGATCAACCATTGTTTGAAGTAATACAGGAAACTATGCAAAGACACATGCAAGGCATACAGTTCCGAGAAAGGAATGCTGGTCCACAGATAGATCGAAACATGAAGGATGAAGGTACATAAATTTAACTACATTCTAAAGATTTACTGATGTGAAATTAAGCCTTGTGATTATTTGTTTACTTGATAAGTATTTATTTGTGTGCAAACCCTCGGGATATAACAGTGAAAAAAATTAACCGTTCCTGATCTTGGTTTATAATTTCTAGAGGAAAGATAAAATTTCTTATCTTTTTATTAGCCAGTTTGAAAGGTAATTTTGGTAGTTGCATTTATAATCATAATAATTGCCATTAACTGAGTTCTAAGTGCTAGGCATTGTCATAACTACTTTGTCTATGTTATTCCCATTTAACATTCCCAAGAACATTGAGAATGAGTTATATTGTTTCCATTTTTACTAAATGAAAAGACTGAAGCAGAGTAGCTTGCTCAGAATCACACAGCTACTAGGTGGCAGAGGTAGGATTTCATCCATGGTCTCTCTGTCTCTATAGCCTAGGCTCTTATAAAGTATTTTGTTAAAAGGATTATTTATATATGGAATTAAAATGAATATGCTTTAACTTCTTTTATGGTCATCATATTCCTCATCGTATGGCATACTCTCATTACCAGCCAATGCAAAGCTAATAATAATTTATTTCATTGTATTCCCCATCCCCCTTTCAGAACCATTCCAGTGGGTTTGTTGTTTGTTTATTTTGTAAAGCATGTGTCATTTTATGTGCCTGTAGGTTTTTTTAATAAACTTTGTGATTTTGAAAGAATTAGAGACTAATAAGAGGTTGCAAAAATGATACATAGAGTATCTTGAACCTTTCACCCCCGCTTCTTCAAATGGAGGTACTCTATATAACTGTGGTACAGAATCAAAATCAGGAAATTAATATTAGTATGGTATTTTCAGTTTTCACCAATTTTTACATTAACTTGTTTGTGTGTAGGGGTGTGTGTGTGTGTGTAGTTCCATGCAATTTGACCCAATGACCACAATCAAGATACAGAACTGCCATCACAAATATCTTTGTGTACCCCTTTATGGTCATACCTACCTACTTCACCCTTACCCCTGGTCCCTGGCAACTGCTAATCTGTTCTGCATCTCTATAGTTTTATCATTTTGAGAATGTAATATAAATGGAATCATATAGTATATAACTTTTTGAGATTGGTTTTTTCACTGAGCATAATACCCTTGAGATCATTCAAGTTGTTGCATGTATCAGTAGTTTATTCCTTTTTATTGCTGAGCAGTATTTCTTTTTACACACATACCAGAGTTTATTTAACCATTCATCCACTGAAGGACATTTGAGTTGTTTCCATTTTTGGCTAATATTAATATAAATAAAGGTACTATCAACATTCATATACAGGTTTTTGTGCGACACATGGGTTTTCATTTCTCTGAGATAAATGCCCAAGAATGGGATTGGGTCATGTAATAAATACATGTTTTGTTTTATAAGAAACTGCCAAACTATTCCAGAGAGGTTGTACCATTTTAAATTCCCACCAACAAACTGGAGAGATCTTGTTTCTCCACATCTCAACGGTTTTTGGTGTTACCACGTTTTTTTAAGCTGTTATGTTAGTTGCATAGACCACCACACATTGTGGTTTTAATTTGCATTTCCCTAATAGCTAATGGTGTTGAATATCTTTTCATGTGCTTATTTCCCATCCATCTCGACCCTTTGCTGAAATGTCAGTTCATGTCTTTTGCCCATTTTCTAATTAGAGTGCTGGGTTTTTACTATTGAGGTTTTTTTTTTATTGTGGTAAAATACACGTATGTATATTCATCATTTTACCATAAAATTGACCATTTTAGCCATTTTTAATTATACAAATTTAGTTGCTCTAAGTACATTCACAGTTTTGTGCAGCCATCATTGCTATCCATCTCCAGAACTTTGTCATTCTCCCAAACTGAAACTCTACCTAGTGAACGGTAACCCTTCCTTATCCCATCTCACAACCCCTGGTGACCACCGTTCCACTTTCTGTCTTTGTTAATTTGACCGTTCTAGGTAACTCATATAAGTGGAATTATAAATATTTGCTCTTTTGGATCTGGCTTATTTCACTTAGTATAATTTCTTTCTGAATTCTTTTTTTTATTGATACATGATAGTTATACATTCTTAGAATAATTCTTTTAAGGTTCAGCCATGTTGTAGCATGTGTCAGAATTTCATTTTTCTTTTTTGAGTCTTTTTTTATTGTGAGAAAAAACACATAACATTAATGTTACCATCTTAACCATTTTTAAATTCAGTAGTGTTAAATATATTCACATTGTTATGCAACAGATTTCGAGAACTTTTTCATCTTGCAAAACAATCTCTGTACCCATTAAACGCTAGTTCCTCCTCCTTCCCCACTCCTCCTAGTCCCTGACAACCACTTTTCTACTTTCTCTTTCTATGATTTTGACTACTTTAGATACTTCAAATGAGTAAAATCGTACAATATTTGTCTTTTTGTGACTGATTCATTTGGCATTATGCTGAGGTTCATCCACAGAGTAGCATGTGATAGGATTTCCTTTTTTGTAAGGCTGCATAATATTCCATTGTGTGTATACTGCATTTTCTTTATCCATTCATCTGTCAATAGACATTTGGATCACTTCCACCTCTTGGCTCTTGTGAATAATACTGCAGTGAACATGGGTATGCAAATATCTCTTCAAGATCCTGTTTTCAGTTCTTTTGGGTATATATCCAGAGGTAGAATTTCTAGATCATCTGGTAATTCTATTTCTTATTTTTTGAGGAACCTCCACAATGTATTCCATAATGGCTACACCATTTACATCCCCACCAACAGTGTACAAGGGTTCCAAATTCTCTGTATGCTCATAAATACTTGTTATTTTCTGTTCTTTTGATAGTAACAATCCTAGCAAATGTGAGGTGATATGTCATTATGGTTTTGATTTGCATTTCCGTAATGATTAGCAATGTTGAGCATCTTTTTATATACTTGTTTGTCAATTATAGGTCTTCTTTGGAGAATTATCTATTCAAGTCTTTTGCCCATTTTTTAATTAGGTCATTTGGTTTTTTGGTTGTCAAGTTGTAGAAGTTCCTTATGTTCTGGATATTAACCCCTTATATATATGATAATTTCATTCCTTTTTAAGGCTGAATAATATTTCATTGTATGTATATACCACATTTTGTGTATCTATTCGTCAGTGGACATTTGGGTTGTTTTTACCTTTTGGCTATTATGAATAATGCTGCTGTGAACATTGGGGTACAAATGTCTGTTTGAGTCCCTGCTTTCAGTTCTTTTGGTTATACCTAGAAGTAGAATTACTGTATCACATGAAAATTCTTTGTTGACCTTTTTGGGGAACTGTCCACAGTGGCTGCACCATTTTACATTCCCACTAATAGCACACAAGGGTTCCATTTTGCCACATCCTCACCAATACTTATTATTTGCTGATTTTTTGATAATAGCCATCTACTACCATCAGGTAGGGGACATGAGTCCCAATTTGCACTCAGTCTCCACTAACATTCCAGGGAATGTGAACACACACGATGTTCGGCTGGGATAGGGTGGATGTTATCATAAAAGTTTCTGTCTAGTTGGGGTACTACTTTCCTTTCCAGGTAAGTAAGTTTTTCTTGGACCTTTTTGTCAGCACTTGTTGGAGGTTGTGGGTTGCTTCTCTAGGGCAACATCGCATCCAAACTGGGATATAGGGGAATAAAAAGAAAAAGAAAAAAAAAACCCCAGAGAACTCACCACCCTGTCATTCCTCAAGTCTTCACATTTCTAGCCAATCTGCCTTCCTCTTTACACATTTAGAGTCCTCTTATGATAGTCTGTTGTATTACACTCAGGGATTTTTGTTGTACTTAGGAAGAACAGGGAGAATTGAGTCATCTCCCCTTGTCCATAACCAGAAATTTTTGTATAATGCTTTATGTGTTTATGTGTGTTTGCATATGTGTAAATTACTTATATATTATGTAGTATATATTCAGTATACTATAACATATATACTATATATAATGAATTTGTTTTAAAATTCTGCACAAATATATTAGACCTAGCCATATAAACATACATAGTTGTATATATTAGTATTATCCATGACTAAGCTTTTACAAAAAAGCTATCTTATTATACATATCCTTTTGCAACTTCTTTACTCAATCATTTTTCTCTGGAGATTTATTCATTTTGGAACATGTAAATCCAGTTCATTAATTTTAAATGATATAGAGAGTTTACCATTGTATGAATAAGCCACAGTGTTTATCCATTCTTTTAGTGAGCAGTTTTTTTGTTAATGCAAGCAATGTGGCAATAAATATCCTTGTACACATCCCCATCTGCAAATAAATAAAGGTTTCTCTAGAGTATATACAGAAATTAGATTACTATGTGGTAAAATATACATATCTTCAACTTTTAAGGTATCACCAAACTGAGCTTCAGAGTGGTTGGTCTAGTTTATTATATTCCTTTAAAGTTTTATAAATGTTTTAAATAAAAATATTTATTTTTATGTACTATTATAGCATATAATTATAAAACATTTTATTTCATAAATGTTTTATTTTGCTTTTTTAGGTTTTAATATAACTGCAGGGGTTGATGAAGAAACAGGATTTGTTTATGGAGGAAATCGATTAAATTGTGGCACATGGATGGATAAAATGGGAGAAAGTGACAGAGCTAGAAACAGAGGAATCCCAGCCACTCCAAGGTAGTGTTTATTTTATAGCACATATATAATTAGTCCCTTTTTAAAAAACACATACTTGTATAATCTTCTATTAGCCATAAACTTGCCACATTTAATCAGAATCTCCCTCCCTCCCTCCTACTTCCCCTTCCCCTCATCCCTTCCTCTCCCTCATTATACAGACACGGTCCTCTTGGTATAAGTTACCAAGTAAAGCTATCTATTCTCTCCTGGAAGTTCTCATGGGTTGATTCTCTATAAGCACCTCAAAAGAAAGTTTTATAATTCATTATCCCAGTAGTTGAGACATTTTCTTTTTTTTTTTAAGAGACAGTTTCTGACTCAGTCGCCCAGGCTAGAGTATAGTAGCACAATCATAGTTTGCTATAGCCTTAACCTCATGGGCTCAAAGGATCCTCCCATCTCAGCCTCCCAAGTAGTTAAGACTACAAACACACACCACAATACCGAATAATTTTTTTATTTTTTTATAAGAGGCAGAGTCTCACTATGTTGTCCAGGCTGGTTTTGAATTCCTGGCCTCAAGCAGCCCTCCCACCTCAGACTCCCAAAGTGCCAGAATAACAAGTGTGAGCCACTGCACCCAGCCAAGACATTTTCTTAACTTGAACTGCTTTCAATGCAAACATTTCATTATGCAAACATGGAAAACAACCTATTGTTCTGTCTCTTATGAAATCTTTTCACTTCCTGAACCTTTTTCCCCCTAATTTTTTTCTAGCATTTGTCATTTAAAAGGTTTTTATTGTTATGATTTTAAATGCTTAATACAGTATCAGAAGCTATTTTCTGATATAGTATCAGAAGCTATCACAAAATATTATCAGAAGCTATCAGAAAATAGCTTCTGATACTGTATATTAATCTGAGAAGCTACTTTCTTACTCTAAATTTTATCTTCAGTTGGAATTCTCCAAAAAATAATTTAAGTTACTATCTTTACATGCTTTGCAAATTATTTTAAAACCCTGTTTATTTTGGTACATTATTAGATCTTGTACTTCCCTTTTATTTTCCTTAAAAATGAGCTTTCACATTAATGTCTCTATACCAAGAAACCACTAAGCCAAAAAAATTTAAAAAATTTAAAAAATAAATTAATGTCCCCACCTCCCCTGGCTTTCTCCAGCACTATGTACCAGCTTTACTATCTTTTCTCTAGTGCTCTCAGTATTCTCTGGCGCTCTACTCCTACCTTTTTCCAACTGCCATCTCCTTTTACTCCATAATCTCCATTCTACATCATAGAATGTTTAAAAGACGTTAGGAAGGTAGACAATGGCAAAATAGTATGAGGAGAGATTTCTTATATTATACAATATACGTTCTTATAATGTGAGGATTATTTGGAGAGATGGTTGTTTTATGATATAATAATTATATGATTCATCAAAATTGTTTGCTGAATTCACTTCAATGCTTAAATGACTCCAACTTAGAGAATAAAATTTATTTTTTAATTTTAGAGATGGGTCTGCTGTGGAAATTGTGGGCCTGAGTAAATCTGCTGTTCGTTGGTTACTGGAATTATCCAAAAAAAATATTTTCCCTTATCATGAAGTCACAGTTAAAAGACATGGTATGCTGTTCATTTTATTTACAAGTAAACTTCAAATGTACTGTCTATATTCACAGCCTATGTAATCATCATTTGATTCAATCAACTAATATTAGAAAGTCCTTGAGATGCAGAGGGAAGAAAAATCATTAATTTACTAATATGAAAAATTGTAACAAATCTGGTTTCTAACCACATTTTTATAGCAACTTTGAACTGACATAAGAAAGGCAGCATAGTTATTGCCTTTATTGTGCTTCTCTTTTTCCTCAGTATGACTATGAGCAAGTTGCACTTCTGTGAGCAATTTTGAAATCTTTACGTCTCTTTTTTTTCTTTAAATCTTTCTCTAGAACAGTGCTGTACAATATGTATAATGTGAATCACACACATAATTTTAAATTTTCTAGTACCCACATCTAACAAAAAAGAAACAGGTGAAATTAATTATAAGATATTTAACTCAATGCATATAAAATATTATTTCAACACAATTAATATAAAATGATTCATGATCTATTTTACATTCTTTTTGGGTGGTACTAAGTCCTTGAAATCCAGTGTATATTTTACATTTATAGCACATCTCAATTCAGATGTGTTACATTTTCAAAACTAGGTAATTTATTGCCTTCTATGATATTAGATAAAAGTAAGTTAATTAAATATTACTCTTTGGCTGTATGTATGTATGGCTGTAGGTATGTAAATTGCTTTGAATGTTTAAAACTTATTTTTCAGGAAAGATTGTGAGAGTCTCATATGATGAGTGGAACAGAAAAATACAAGACAACTTTGAAAAGCTGTTTCATGTTTCAGAAGACCCTTCAGATTTAAATGAAAAGCATCCAAATCTGGTTCACAAACGTGGGATATACAAAGATAGTTATGGAGCTTCAAGTCCTTGGTGTGACTACCAGCTCAGGCCTAATTTTACCATAGCAATGGTTGTGGTAAGTTATTTGTTCATTAATTTTTTTTATTTATTTTTTTATTTCAGCATATTATGGGGGTACAAATATTACGGTTACGTATATTGCCCATGCCCCCCCCCTCGAGTCAGAGTGTTCATTAATTTTTAATTTTAAAAAATATTGTGATAGAGTTTTACTTAGTTCTTTATTCCCATTTGTTTTCAAATTCAGTTAATTACTAAAAAGTAGTGTATTGCTTACTGGATAGTGTTATATAGTCATTTCTAATTAATAAAGTATTATGCATATCATCTTTAACCTATAGTATTCAGCAAAAAATAGAATATAATGGATGATAACTAATGAAGTGTTTCCCAGTGTTTTGTCACATCCTAGCACACTTAGAGAATGATATTTTTAGAGCACACGGGGCTAAATGGACTAGGCTGCTTGTGCCAGAGCCAGCTGTTCCAGTTCGCCCCAGGCCTCACCCAGCTGCCCTGAAAACTGAGGTGTCTGTGTTTCTAGCCACCTGTGCCACAAGCAGCGCCTCAGCATGCTAGATGGAAAGCTCTGAACGAGTGAATTAAAGTGGGTAGCTTAAGTTCACATTCTGTTTCCTTTGTAGTATTACTGTAATTAGTTCCATCTAGCCAAGAATTCTAGACTCATTTTTTATCTATACTTTAATCTAAAAATAAACTATAAGGATAGTAAAATAGAGAAGGCTTGTGTTCTTCCATTCCTGCCTAGCTGTTTCCTCGTTGTCAAGAAGAGTACTAAACATAGAACTATAAATTATAGTAGAATGAAAAATGCAAAGGTACACAAAGATAGTTCAGTTCAGTATGCATTTGATTTCATTAAATCATTAAAATTAATGCAGATTCTTGGTCAACAATACTGTTGCTCCTTCTCTACATCACAGGTAAATTTACTTATGCTATTGGAATCAATGAATACTTGTTGACTAAGTTCTTCTGTATTTGATTATGACCCTAGAAGCAACAAATGGGCACCAGATATGCTTAAAGAAATCTATTGTAAATCTTCTGAAGAATGAATTAGATAAGTTTAGGTATATTCTGCCTTCAGTGTAGCTGTGGCAAATTCCTTTTGGAGCTGGGTAACCTTCTTAAAGTGACACAGGGAAATAATCACCTCTAAGAGCTTTCCTAACTTCTAAGGCCAAAAACCATGCTTCCAAGTCTCATAGGATTAGATCTGGTTAGGCATCTGCACTCAAATTCTGACTCACACTGGATTTTTAAATAATTTTTATTCTTTTCCAAGTTTATGCATAGTTTGTGTGAATGGGAACTAATTCTTCTGTGACCTTAAACATTTGTATATTTGGTTTTAATATTCATTAGGCCCCTGAACTCTTTACTGTAGAAAAAGCATGGAAAGCTTTGGAGATTGCAGAGAAAAAACTGCTTGGTCCCCTTGGCATGAAAACTTTAGATCCAGAGTAAGTTGGAATATAAGTATTAAGAATGTTAATATTATATTTAATCCAAATACATTGACATCAACCATAATTTTTTTGCTTGCCAGTAACATCTCTAAAATTGCATTCAAACTGAGTTTTTAAAAACATCTTCTACATCTTCATTAAGCATCAGTATTAAAAATGCTTTTAGCTTTATATTTAATAATCAATGAAAGTTTTAAATTTATAAAACTAGTATATAATGAATATTTTCTAATGCCTATTTTTTCTGATTATAATACATGATTATTGTATACATTGGAAAGTACAGATGTATATAAAGAAAAAAGTAAAATTTCTTAAAATCTCTTCATCCTTAGATAAGCATCACTACCATCTGGCCTATTGCCCAGTCTTTTCTGTGCACTTTGTATAAATTTTGACCTTACATGCACATACCTAGAAGAACTTACATAAAAAATTTCAATTTCTTGCTGCATTTCCCTACCCTCAATTCTACTCCTCAGAGGCAATCTTTATTTTGTAAGGTGTTTCTCCTAGTATTTCCTTCCATATTTCTAAATAATATGTGTATGCAGCTATTTTATGATTTTTTTAAATATTAGGCATGATTTGTTTACTTTTTGTGATGACAGATGAGGATTTAATTCTGCTCTCACCTCAACACTATTCCTCTCCATCCTTTCTATGCAATTATTCCATTCTTTTTACTTAAAAAATAATTTTGTTTTTATCTTATGATTGTGTTTATGCCGTGTTTCTTATCTTTTCCAACTTCTGTTTTTTCTTGAGTTTCTAATGACCTGTTTTTTTCCAACTGTTTTTCCTGAAAGTTTGATACTCATCATCAATTTGTTCTATATCAATAGATGATAGGACCCCGTTCCCCATAATTTTTATAGACTTTTCCTACTTTACTGTGTACAGATTTCAGTCTTGAGACGCAAAATTTTGTATGCGTATTCTTATCTACATTCTGAGATGTTCTCCACATTTTCAGAGGAGCGTTAAGAACCGCTGGTCAAAACTAAAACCTACAGTTAAAGCTGACTCATCGGCCCGGCGTGGTGACTCACGCTTGTAATCCTAGCACTCTGGGAGGCCGAGGTGGAAGGATCGCTCAAGGTCAGGAG
>VBSM01000529.1:76137691-76155886 GCA_008086735.1 Cheirogaleus medius
AAAAAAAAAAAAAAAAAAAGGTGATTCATGCAGCCAATTCTACTTAATTAAAAAAAGAAAAGTATCAATTTAATTAAATGGAATATAGATAAATGTCTTGTATAATCTGTTGCAGTAAGTTTGTAATATTGTTTAGTTTATATGTATATTATAAATTCTGTGTATTATAGCAATGTGTATATCAAAGTTGCTGTTTGTAATCTGATAATACAACTATTTTAATTTTAAAATAACTTCATGGAGAAGCATGTTTATTAACTCAAATCATTGTATGTATATTTTAATTATTATACATATACTAAAGATCTAGTGAAATAATTGACTTTAAACCAACCAACATTTAGTGTCAAGCTAACTCCTTGAAGGCAAGATGCCTGAATATCTTATGTTTTTTTTTCATTAGCCAGTATCTGTTAATCATTTCCTAACACATTGTTAAAGTCCTCTGAATTCAGTATATACTAATTGAAGTTTAAATGGATCATGTGCTAATGCTGAGCTTATTCTATAGATGGTATGACAAAATAATTTGATTTCTCTTACATTTTCTATTGAAATTTCTCTAATGCTTTCTATATAATGTCTGATCTTTTATTTAACTTAAATTTCAATCATTTTGCAGTGATATGGTTTACTGTGGAATTTATGACAATGCCTTAGACAATGACAACTACAATCTTGCTAAAGGCTTCAATTATCACCAAGGACCTGTAAGAATTTAATTTCTTACCTCTGAGTTTTCATTTTAAATAATTTTTCAAATAATTTTAGATATTCATAGTTCTTTTTTTTCTTTTCTTTTAAATCATCTTTTTAGGAGTGGCTGTGGCCTGTTGGGTATTTTCTTCGTGCAAAATTATATTTTTCCAGATTACTGGGTCCGGAAACTAATGCAAACACTATATTTTTGGTTAAAAACGTTCTTTCCCGACATTATGTTCATCTTGAGAGGTAAGTCATCAGGGGCATGTAATTTCCATAACTAGTGTTTAGTCAATTTAGTAGATATTAGATAAATAAAATTTCCTTAGAATTCATTTCTGTATCCCCTAGGTATCCCAATGAAATTTGAAAACTGTACTCTTTAACATAATGAGTTTTATCATGTAATTTTCACCTTCCCTTATTATTTAGGTTATTTATTTGAAGACTTGATATTATATGACTTATACATATGGAATAGTCTTTGATTTTTAAAACTTAGCTGATATTTTTAGATATGGTTAGCACAGGATAAATACAAAAATTTAAAGTACTTTTTAAAAAATAAATAAAAGTAAATAAGTGAAAACAAATTCTAATTCAAAAAATTTTTTTAAAAATCAAACTAGTAGTATTACAGGTCTTTTAGAATTTGTCTAGTAGGTTTTCTGGTCCTCACCGGAAGACACCCTACCTTCCCACGCAAGTTTAAAAAAAAACTAAATTTAAAAAATAAAAATAAAACTAGTAAAGGTGATATTAAAACTAACTACTCAGGCTGAGCCTTTTGAGTTAATTGATTCAAAGATAATAAGCAAATAATCTTCAGAAATGCTTTACTTAAAATATCAGAGTTTGCCTTTTGACTGTTATTTCAAGAACCATTTCTCACCTCCTTTGTCCTAATTATTAGCAGCTCAAGTGTCAGAGTTATATGTCTTTATAAGATGGTACAAATTCAGTCAAAGGCTATCTTAATTTCTCAAATCCTAGATTATACCTAAATATATCTATGTCTTATTGTTCAGAGTAATTATGTATAAGCAGAATAATTTTATCTACTGTCTTGCAAGCACACAAGGGACTTCTACCATCGTGAATGTTGTTATCAAAGTTTGACTCCATTAGCTTAAATGTAGTCATAGAAAACCCAACTGTACCATGATTCTACTACCTCATCTAGAGATTGAATCTGAGTCAATGTGATGTGAACGTTCATTGCCCTGTAGTATTTCTCATTATTTGCATTTATTTTCTCTTTCTTCCCTTTTGACCATGAAAAGAAGGTCATGGTCCCTTGACCATGGTCCCAGGGTCATGATCCCTGGCACTGCAGGGATCATTCCACTTTTACTTATGATCTCATCCCTTCACACCTGTTCCATGACCAACCTTGCTTTAGTAATTACCCTCTTTCAATCTTTCCTTCTTAAGCTACAAAGATATTTGTTGGCCCATCTTAAAATGGGCCTTTGTAACTGTTACTATCTCAAACCTTGTCCTGTCATTGTCTTTCCATCACAAACTTCCCATAGCAATAACCTCCTAATTCCTTTTACTTTCTGACCACCCACTTAGTCATTACCACCTTCAGTCTTGCTTCTGCCCTCACCACTCTGGAGAAGCCCCTCAACAAGATCCCTTCTGTTTCCAAGATCCCATAACTTCTTTCCAGTTCTCTTCTTTGACCTGGCTATTGTATTTGACATTGTTGGTTTCTCCTCTTTTCCAGAAAAACTTTATACTATCTATAGCATTAGGTTTCACTTGTTTACCTAATAACAGTGACAACTGTAATAATAATAAATAATATTTATTGAGCCCTTACTATGTTCTAGGCATTGTTCTAAATGTATGTATATAAAATCCCTCATTTAATCTAAATAACTATATAAAATAGCTACTACTACTTTTTTTATCTTATGTGACCATGGAGAAGTTACTTCTCTAAGCCTTAGTTTCCTTATCTGTATAATGGATAAGTTAGGATTGTTTGTAGGATTAATATATTAATACATGTAACATGGGCAAGATACTAACTCAGATATGAGCTATCATTAATTATCTAGAAGGCTGAGTAAGTTGTACAAAGTCAAATGGCAGGTAATATGGGAGAGCTCTTACTAAACTCCAGGCAATCTGGCTCCCCAGGCTGTGTTCTTTTTACTTTTTACTGGCTTATCTTCCTAACACCTAAATATATTAATTCTCCAAAAATCTGTCCTTCATATTCCTTTCTTTTCTATTTTATATTTCCTCCTGTATATTTCATCTCATTTCATATCTTCACTTATTCAGATAATTTCAGATTCTTTCACAAGCTTCAGTTCTACTTTTCAACTACCTGATGAACTTCTTACCTTAGATGTCCTTCTGCCATCACTCATTTTCCCACACGTTTTTTTCTCACTGTGGTTTCCATTTCTGTTATAGCATTGCCATTATTCATATTCTTCAAGCTCCAACTTTATAATTTTTCTTCATTACCTCCTCAGAACATCCAGATAAGTTGTCAAGACTTGATTTTCTCACTACTACCTTCTAAGAGCTCACCTTTTTTTCCTGTGGCCACTTCCCAATTTGTAACTCAGAACCTTTCTCTGGAGTAGGCAGTAGCCTCACACTTCAGTGTCCTCTCTATCTACCTCGTCATATTACCCCAGATTAATTTTGTTGAAATATAACTCTCACAATTTTAATCTTATGTTTAGAAATTGTCAGTAATTCCCCATTGCCTACAGAAAGAAATCCACATACTTTAGTTTCCACAATCTTTTCTCAAACTACCTTTCCATTTTTATTTATTACTGTCTCTTGTATGCTACTTTTGATAGCATAGTAGCTTCAGGTATGAGCTTCAGGTTCAGATTAGATTTCAACCTCTGTCCTTGCTGCTTACTTTACACATGACTTTAAGCAACTTATCTAACCTCTCTGAAATAAATTTCATCATCTATAAAATGAGAATAATATTGTCTCATTAGTTGCTGTCGAACTTACATGAGAAGATAGATCAAAAATACTTGTAACAGCTGGTTTTATCTAAAGTGAATTATTTGTCTTTTAATTATCTATAGAATCTGTAGTGATGTCACCATTCTCATTCTTGATATTGGTAATTTGTATTTTCTCTCCTTTTCCTCTGATCTGCTTGGTTAAAACTTTATCAATTTTATATTATCTTCTTACAGAACCAGCTTTTGGTTTCATTGATTTTTCTCTGTTGTTTTTCTATTTTCTATTCATTGATTTCTATTCCACCCTTTATTATTCCCCTTCTTCTGCTTACTTTAGGTTTAATTTGTTCTTCATTTTCTGGTTTCTTAAGGTAGAAATTGAGGTCATTGATTTGATACCTTTCTTCTCTTCTAATATAGGTGCTTTATGCTACAAATCCCCCACTAAGTACTAAATTAGTAGCATCACACAGCTTCTGATATGTTGTGTTTTTATTTTCCTTCAGTTGGAAATACTGTTTTCACTTTTTATTTCTTCTTTAACCCTTAGGTAATTTAGAAGAGTGTTATTTAGTTTTCAAATATTTATGAATTTTCCAGAGATGTTCTGTTAATGTTTTCAAAATTAACTCTGTTATGGTCAGGGAATATACTTGATATGACTCTAATCCTTCTAAACTTTTTGATAGTCGTTTTATGGCTCAGAGTATGTTCTATCTAGATAACCTATTTGCAATTGAAAATAATGTGTATTCTACTGTCATTGGGTGGAATATTCCATAAATGTCAAGTTGGCTTATAGTGTTGTTCAAATTTCTTAGGAATTTTCCGTCTACTTGTTCTATAAATTGTAGGTGGAAGAGTATTGAAATCTCCTACTATAATTGTCTACTTCTCTATGCAGTTATATTAACTTTCACCTCATGTATTTTGAAATCATATTATTAGATATATAAATGTTTAAGGTTATGTTCTCTTGATGAATTGACTCCTTTATTAATATAAAATGGTCTTCCTTATTACTGGTAATATTTCTCTGCTTTAAAATCTACCATGTTTGCTATTAGTAGAGTCATTCCAGATTTCTTTTGATTAGTTGTTACCACAGTATCTACTTTTCCATCTTTTTATTTTTAACCTATTTGTGTCTTTGTATTTAAAGTGGGTTTCTTGTACACAGAAGCATATAATTGAGTCTTGCTCTCTTATGTAGCCTGAAGATCTCTGCCCCTGGAGCATTTAGACCATTTATAATTAAATCTGTTTGTTTTCTATTTATCCTATCTGTTCTTTGTTAGCCTTTTCCTCTTTTTGAACTTCTTTTGAATATTTTTTACTCCATTTTATCTCCTTGCTTGGCTAATTAGCTATAATTCTTGTTTTCAAGGTTGCATTAGGTTTATAGTATACATCTTTACCTTATATTTTACCTTCAAGTAATATACCAATTCAAGTATAGTATAAGAAACTTAAAATAGTATAGTTCCTCGAGGCCTTTGTGCTATTATTGTCATCCATCTTGCTTTTACATGTTATAACCCCCACACTACAAGCTTACCGTGTTTCCCCAAAAATAAGACCTACCCATAAAATAAGCTCTAGCAGGATTTCTAAGCATTTGCGCGATAGAAGCCCTACCCCAAAAATAAGACCTAGTGATGGGCGTGGCTACGCAGCGTATCTGCACAACCCATGCATTTCGTCACGGAGTGGTAAAGAAGACGAGCAGCCCTTCTCATCTGCCCCATCGTGACAGCTACTATCCCAGAGGTGACCAAAAAGGTGCGGGCAGCCCCACCAACAAGGTTGGCTCCCCCTGTCAGGTCCCGGCCATCCTGTGCGTGCTGCAAGCTGAGGCTTTGAGGGGAAAATAACATATCCCCTGAAAATAAGCCCTAGGGTGTCTTCTTGAGGAAAAATAAATATAAGACCCTGTCTTATTTTCGGGGAAACACAGTACTATTTTTGTTTAAGCACACAGTTATCTTTTAAGGATATTTAAATAATACAGAAAAAAAGTTTTATGTAGTTACTCACTTAGTTGCCATTTCCAGTGCTTTTCATATCTTTATGATTATCCATATTTCCATCTGGTATCATTTTCCTTCTGCCTGAAGGACTTCCTCTATCATGTCTTGTAGAGTGGGCCTCCTCATGCTGAATTCTTTCAATTCATGTAAGTGTGAAAAGTTTTTATTTTGTCTTCATTTTTAAGATAATTTCACCATGTATGGAATTAAGGGTTGACAAATTTCTTTCTGTGCTTTAAAGTTTTTGCATTCTTTTGACAAGAAATCCGCTGTCATTCTTATGTCTAATCTGCCATCAATTCCATCCAGTGTTTTTTTCATTTCACACATTGTAGTTTTCATTTCTTAAAGTTTTATCTGGGTCTTTTTCATCTCTAACATATTTCTGCTTAATGTTTAGAACATTTGGAACATAGTTACAGTAGCTATTTTGGTGTACTTGTCCACTAATTCACTTCTGGATTGGTTTTGCTTGTACTTATTCTCTTTATTATGGGTCCCATTCTCCTGCTTCTTTGCCTAATAAAAGATACCAGATATGAATTTTACCCTGTTGGATGCTGGATTTTTTTGTATTTCTGTATATATTCTTGAGCTTTGCTTTAGAATGCAGTTAAACTATTTGGAAACAGTTTGATCCTTTCAGGTCTTGATTTTAAGCTTGGTTAGGCCTGACCAGAACAGTGTATACAGTCTAGGACTAATTATTCTCCACTAATGAGTCAAAACCCATCTAAGTTCTCCACCCTATATCCCTAAAATTCAGAAGTTTTCAAATCTGACTGCTGGGAACAAGTAGGTGTCACGTACTGCTTCATCTAATCCTTTTGGATGGTTCTCTCTTCATTCTTAAGTAGTTCTCTCTTATGAATTCACTAATTGGTACAATATAAACACTTGAGTGGGACCCTTTGCACGTCTTCAGAGTTCTGTCTTGGCACAGCTCCCTCCTCTCCCGAACTCTGTCCTGCAAATTGTACCTGCCTTAGTCTTCCTGGATTCTCAGTTCAACTCAAGGAGGCTCCATCTGCATTCCCCTTCCTGTACCAAATCCGGGAAACTCTCTCAAGGCAGTAAAGTGTAGCAATCATATGGCTTGCTACATTTGTTTCTCATTTTCAGGGATCACTGTTCTTCATTGCCTATTTAATGTCTTAAAAATTATTGCTTCATATACTTTGTCCCGTTTTTTGTTTGTTTTTTTGTTTTTTTTTTTAGAAACAGGTTCTTGCTCTGTCGTCCAGGCTGGAGTGCAGCAGTGTAATCATAGCTCACTGTAGCCTCGAACTCTTGGGCTCAAGCAGTTCTCCGACCTCAGCCTCCCAAATAGCTATGGGAGTGTGCCACCACACTCAGCTAATTTTTTTATTTTGTAGAGACAGGGTCTCGCTATGTTGCCTAGACTGGTCTCAAACTCATGGCCTCAAGCGATTCCCCCCACCTCAGCCTCCCAAAGTGCTAGGATTATAGGCATGAGCCACCACATTCAACCTGTCTAGTTCTTTACTTGTATCAGACAGGAAAGAAATTCTGTCCACACTACTTCCTGTTTGTCACATATAGAAGTCCTTGCTTCTGGCCCAGCATGATGTTCTAGGTTTATCTTTTACTTTCATGACCACAGCCCTGGAATTGGGCAATTCTCTAAGGAGCCCGGGTTCTTTTTTTCTTTTTCTTACTTTTTTTTTTAAACTCAGAGGCAAGAAGGAGGCTTGGTTCTTTATATTAACGAATGTTATTTAGAGCCAGATGTGGGCACTTGGCATATTCTATGCCCCCCAGTTGGTAGAGCTAAGGAACATATATAATACATACACATAGATACATGCATGCACACATATCTACATCTCTATGTAGTTCTGTCTCTCTCTATATTGAAAACCTGAACTCACACCAGTTCCAATCTGTTGCTCAGTATTTAATTCTATTTTTCTCCCTTCCCATATTGTAATTCTCTTTTCCAATAGTGAGTAACCTACTTCCCACACTGGGCTGTCACCACCACATGGATTCTGCTCAGCCTGTTTGGGCCTAATGGCCCACACTAGGCCACCTCCGTGGGTGGATGCCCTTCTTGTGCCACTTGGGCTCTGATTACCTACTCTGGACCACCCCCGCCCTTAGTGCTTGGTGTGAACGCCTTCCTCATACCTCTTGGGCTCTGATATCCCACTCTGTGCTACCTGTTACCCTTCCCTCCTCTCTCCCCTAGCGGTGGTGACCTCCCTTTCTCTGTCCCACCTAATGACTTTAGGAATGGGAAAATCCTTATATCAGTATGGGTATGTTCCCTATTGTGTCCAGATCTAATTATGAGCAGCATATTAGTGGTTTTATAACCTTGTTTTGTTCCTTAATTTTGGTCGTATATTAGTTTGCTAGGGCTGCTATAACAAAGTACCACAAACTGAGTGACAGACAACGGAAACCATTAAACACAATATTGTCTCACAGTTCTGGAGGCCAGAAATCTGAAATCAAGGCAGAGGCAGGGCCATGCTCTGTGCTAGGATCTCTCCCAGTCTTCTTTCCTTGATGCTGGTAGTTCTGTGGCTTGTGGCAGCAAAACTCCCATCTTCATGTGGCACTCTCTCTGCATGCATGTCTGTGTCCAGATTTCTCCTGTTTATAAGGACAGTGGTTATATGGGATTAGGGCCCACCCTACTCCAGTATGACCTTATCTTAACTAATTACGTCTGCAATGACTCTATTTCTAAATAGGTTCACATTCTGAGGTACTGGGGGTTAGGACTACAACATATGAATTCTGAGGGGAAGACACAACTCAACCCATTACAAGTACCCAGGTATCCAACATCAGAAATTTGGTATTTTAGGCCGGCATGGTGGCTCACACCTGTAATCCTAGCACTCTGGGAGGTCGAGGTGGGCGGATTGCTCAAGGTCAGGAGTTCGAGACCGGCCTGAGCAAGAGTGAGACCCCATCTCTACTGAAAAAAATAGAAAGAAATTAGCTGGACAACTAAAAGTATATATATAAAAAATTAGCCAGGCATGGTGGCTCATGCCTGTAGTCCCAGCTACTCGGGAGGCTGAGGCAGGAGGATCGCTTGAGCCCAGGAGTTTGAGGTTACTGTGAACTAGGCTGACACCATGGTACTCTAGCCTGGACAACAGAGTGAGACTCTGTCTCAAAAAAAAAAAAAAAGAAATTTGGCATTTTAGTCGGAGGTAGCTTGAATACTTAGAAACAAATGTTTTCTATATTTTTCATTTCTTTATGACAGTTTTTTAAAATATGGTACCCCGCTGATGTTGTT
Organism: Cheirogaleus medius; assembly: GCA_008086735.1. NCBI lineage: Eukaryota > Metazoa > Chordata > Mammalia > Primates > Cheirogaleidae > Cheirogaleus > Cheirogaleus medius. Next base: position 76,146,664 of record VBSM01000529.1, read on the forward strand.
ATTAGTTATTATCCAAAATATCCTATATTTATCTAGTAGAATTATTTTTTTTTCAATTTTTACTGTGAAATATTTAGAAACTACAGAAGAGTATATGTAACATAGCCCTGAGTTACAAATAACATAATAATGAAACAAATATGTTCCCATAACCCAACTTAAAAAGAAACATTACAGATTTCTGAATTTTTGGTTTTTATAAATGTACGTCTCATATTTAAGGGATTATGTCAAAATTAAGAATAATTTGATATACTAATAGTGCTATATTCTGATAGGGAGACTTGGAACAAGTTATTTGACCTCTGTAAATCTCTGTTACCTCTCTATAGATAGGAATAATCATGGTACCTACATCTTAGGGTTACTAGGAACATTAAATGAGATAATATAGATAAAGTTCTTGGTATTAGAACATAATAAATGCATAATAAACACTAAATTTGTTCAGTAGAATGAGAAATTAATTGGCTTTTTTTTAAGTAGAAAGTACTCTAGAATAGCATTTTTTTCCTAATCATAGTTCTTAGTATTTCTTCATTACTTCATTTGGTTTTACAATCTTATCAAGATCCCACATAATATGCCTGCATAATTACAATTTTAGTCTCATAAACATACTCCAAAAGGAATAAAATTATGCCTGAGAGGGTATTTGTCTCCATATTTTTATATTGCTTCTAATGATGGTTTCCTCTATGATTTTAATATATAAAGGGATTCCTTTGTATTTGTAAGTCTTAAATTCCAAAAATAGAATATGAAAGAATTATTTCAGTCTAAATTCTTTATATGTGCATCTTTAGGATATTGTTTTATTTAGCAAATGACTATATACGATTATTTTCTATACTAGAAGGTAAAATTCAGCAGGTCTTGCCTATTTTGTTAACATGTGTTAGATTATATCTCATAAAATGTCTTTTCTTTCTTTCAGATCTCCTTGGAAAGGACTTCCAGAATTGACCAATGAGAATGGCCAATACTGTCCTTTTAGCTGTGAAACGCAAGCCTGGTCAATTGCTACTATTCTTGAGACACTTTATGATTTATAATTGGTTCACGGATATTTGTTAAGTATGCAATCACTTGTATTATGGAGTACAAGGTCATAGTATAACATAAATGCCTTATATGCACATGCTCAAGTCATTTAAAAAATCTCATCTATTATAAAATTGATGCCCAATTAGGTAAGATTATAAAAGCATTGATTTTTCTGGTTTTTGGGGTTTTTAAAAAATGTACAGAGGTAGCTTTCTATTTGAATCAAAAAGAAACGTAATTATCAGTGGAATGTTTTAAGTTCAGTAAGTATTGTTCAAAGCCTAGAAATTCAGAGTTTGAAAAGGAAAAATCATCTATTTGTACATAAGTGAAAATAAAATATGAAAATGCAATAATGAAATAGAGAGTTATCTTTAAATCATGATATATATTATCTTCAGGAACAGTACATACTCAATTAGCTGTGGCTCATTAATGTTCTCACCATTTGCTAAGTATAGAATGCACTTTGCTCACTGAATTCAATAAATATTTAATGAATATTGAATGATGGAAGTTTTCACCTACAATGTATGTTCATAAATGGAGCACAGATGTTCAAAATGTGCTTTTATTTTTTTCACTGATATATTAATATTTTTTTAATAACGAATGCCAACAGGATATTTAACATAATTTACTATGCGAATGATGCATAGAATATAGGGGAAAAAATGCAAAGCATTAGGAAATTTCCTAAAAACGGTTTTGTTACATTAGTCTTGAGTTCCAGTTTCCTTATATGAGATAGTTTACATTTTTAAAGTGGAAATTATGAGAACTTTAAAGAAAAAATGTTATATTAATTTTCTAAAAACTTAACTAAATTATCTTTAGTTTGTGTACAAAAAAATCTATTGATAGATCATAGTAGATACTGGTTTCCTATTAACCAAAACCTACATTGACAGGTTTAGCACTGAGAACAATCTTAATAAAAATAAAAATATAGATATAAGTTCAGTCATTATCTTGAATTCAATAAAATTATTGAAAAGCTATTCAAGTTTTTTTTTAATTAAAAAACCTAGGCCACAGTGGTGAGTGAGAGCACTGCATCCTAACCACTAGACCACCAGGGACATGTTAAGGTACCTTAAATTAAATCTGAAATGGTCACAAGAGGAATAAAGTTTCTAACATTTATATGAGTTGACATTTTTGAATAGTACTACTTATTTCCTAGATGGAAGTCTTTGTTTTTTGGGTTTTTTTACTGTTTTTTTCCTCAAGAAAACACTTAAATTTGATCATTATACATTCAGTTGGAAGAAAGTAGTTGCAAAACTCCTTTCATTACGATTTAATATTATTCAGTGGTTTATTTATAGCTAATAAAATAATGGTACAGTAGCACTTTTCTTAGTGAGAGATCATATACCAAAACCCTTAACTATGGCTAAGAAATAAAAATGAAAAACAAGCAAACTGAAACTTACGTGCAGCAAAAAAATATATAAATGCTTCAGCTGTCAAATACTCATGCTTGAAAGCTCTTGCAACTTACTGTAGTATTACTTGCCCACCCTTCTTCAAAGTTGACCTTACTTTAGAAATAGTTTTAACTAGCTTAGTTTTCTGGTTTCCCAACCTAAAGCAGATGAAATCCTACAAATTTAAGGACAGTTGTGATAGTAATCTGATCACTATCTGTAAACACATTGCTTTCCAAATTTCCCTTCTTCAATTCCTTCCTTGCTCAATATATAACCTTCTGTACACTGCAGAGTCAAAAGAAATGACCTTCCTTGAGAGAACCATTAGTTCATCAAACGTTTGTGTAGTTTTGCTACTGTACCCTAACTTTTACATTAAAGGGGGTAGAAACAGTAGCAGAAAACATATTTAATGAAAGCAAGAACTAATAGCTGACAATTAAATGTGACCAAAAAAATAAATAACAAGTTGACAGTTTTAAAAATATAGTCATATTCGGTTATCTATAGTACGGCAAAGACTCACCTTGGTAAACTTTTAGGATATTTGCTTACACTAGAAAACCAAGTGTTTCATATTCCTAATGAGGAATATTAATTAAAAAAACATTGTTATACTCTGCATGGTCTATTTTAAAGTTTAAGAAGGCATGTTACACATTATTCCATCCAGAGTAGTTAAAATAGCAATTTTAGACGTTAGAAGGAAAACTGTTACTTGGCTAAAACAAATTTAGGTAGAATGCTTCATTCTTGAGTGATGCTAGGTAAGGTATTATATTATGTTTCGACAGTGGTCTATGCATTGGTTTTTCACTGATCCAAATCAATCTTTCCCTTTAAAATGAGAAGTAAACTTGCCAGTGTAACTAGTATGCTGTGGTATTTTAATAGTAAATACGTTTTCAAACATAATTGGGGAAACATTAGACCTGTCATATTTATCAATATTGTAACATGTGAATTGTAATCCATTTCTGATATGTCTTAAGCTGCTGTATGTATGTAGTGCACAAATGTCAGTTATGTCTGTGTGCCAAGAAAATAAAAATCTTTTCTAAAGGACCATATTTTGCTTTCATTCAGTCATTCACCAATTAATTTGTCAATGCTGACCACTGCAGAATGTGTGGAGGCGAGAGAGGAGGAAGAATTGTAGACTGCTTTGGTAATTTCTTTAATTAGCCATGTCAAATTTAGGAGCAAAGTAAACTTTCAATGTACAAATAGATCTTTTAGCAACTAGTATTTCCCTAGTATTTCTTGAAACTTTTTATACTACTGTGAACTTTTTACCTTTCTTTTATATATATTTTTATATATACAATTTATTAAATCAATTAATGTCATTCAAAATACAGTGCCAGAACATTATGCCATTGACCATGCTAGTAATGTTTGTCATGAAGCGTCTGTGCTCATGTGAGATTGGCGGCACCCCACTACTGCTAGTGGTTCCTAGGATTAATGCCAGAGCAGCAACGCTAGTTTTCTGGCTCCTCTGCATAGCGAAGGCAGAAAATTCCTGAACAGGTCACCTTCTTGACACTTTGCTTCCCATATTAACCTTTCATAAACTTACTTAAGGCAAATACTACAGGCCAGAATATACATGATGTATATACATGCCTCCTAAAATAGCCAAAAAGACTTTTTCACCTTTAATTACTGAATAATACATACATATTTATAGAGAAACATCTAATGACCAAAGTTGATCCAGTTGGTCTTTGCCTTAATTACTGGTTCATTTTTACTGCAAATGTATATATCTTCAGATAAAAGATATTAACCTATAAAGCAAAAAAAAAAATCTGGCCAAAGTGGAAGAAGAAAAAAAAAAGAAAAAAGATAATTAACCTAAAAATCCAAACCTGTAATTACCAAATGGTTTTAATTAATTTTGTCAAACTTACTTATATAGACCCTCAGAGTACCAATATAATAAGCTCAAGAAATTTGCTTAGGTTTTTTTTTTTCCATTTTTATGAGCCTTGAATTATAAAATAGCACTGATACTTTGTCATTTTGGCTACAATATTTTTTCTAATATATTTGCCTTGTAATTTTGGTTAGAGGTTTTTTGTTTGTTTTTGCTTAGCTTACAAAAGCTTTTTTCTTTAATCACATCTTTCAGTGTTTACCTTTGTGATCTCTTCTATCCCTTCAAAATTGAATCAGTCTCATTTAATAATTTAATAAATTTTGCTCCTATTTTCTTCTGGTTTTATTATATATTTTTATAGCTGCATCTGATATGAAGGGAGAAATTAAGTTTTTTTTCAAATTGTCATATTTCAAACTCATGAGTTGAATGTGATTTATGGTGATTATTTTTTTTTAATCATTGGATTTTTCCTAACTAGTAGGGTCTACTTCTAGGATATATTGTTGAAGTTTTCTGTGCCTATTCACTCATTTAATTATTGTAGTTTTTTGTTTTAATATTTATTAGAACTTTTCCTCACCACCTTTCTCTCTCACCAATACCCTACCCTCCTTTTGCAGAATCTTGTTATATATCTCCACCTATTCTTCCTCTATTTCCAAATCCAAAAGCTATTCTCTTAGCATTTTTACTAAACTTGCACTTATATAATTTGATAAGAACTAACATGTTTATGATATTTAATCTTATCTAAGAACATAGGGTGTCTGCATTTATTTATTGGAATTCTATCTGATTTTTATGTCTTTGGTTACTGTGATCCATTTTGGTTCAACTTGATAGCCAATTGGTCAGAATAAGAAATTCAGATCCAACAAACATTTATGGAGCCCCTACTAATTGGCAATTTCACATTGAAGGCATTTATACCCATTTTATAAATGAGAATGTTGATAAAGAGTCTTGCCCTAAGTCACACAACTGATAAGTTACTGGACTAAGACTCAATCACTGATCTTCCTACCACAAATCCTCTTTCACAGACCTTCAAGACTGCAGTCTTCTCTACTTGCCCTCATGCTTCCTCCCACCATCCACACATAGATCTAACAGTTGCTATTATGAGTTGCCCTTCTGACCATGGAAAGCTTTAGGTTTTTTTCTGCTTAGGTCTAGGTATACCCCCTTACTATCACCTGGTCAAAATTCTGTATCTGCAGCTATCTACCTTAATAAGATTACTGATGTAGTCCTGGCTGGATATTCAGACTCAGGGCCACGCATGGGCTAGGTTACACAACTGGGATAAATTTGCAAATGTAAGTATCTTATCAAGGAAGAAGAGACAGAAAAGTATGAGACAATAGGAAGCATAATAAGAGATAGGGACTGGTCAAAGTTGGTACAAGAGAATTGTGGCCAAAAGTCAGGCAGGGCTCATGCACAGGCATGCTTAATACCAAAGGAAGCAAGTTATATCTATACAAGTTTACTGACAAATTGGCACTTAATTGTACAAATGTTCAATGTTAATATATGTATTATAATTGATTTTTTATATATACACATTTTTTAGAGATGGGAGTCTCACCATGTTGCCCAGGCTGGTCTCAAACTCCTGGGTTCAAACAATCCTTCCACTTGAGCCTCCCAAGTGAGGTGGGAGTATAGCCATGTGCCATTGTGCCAGGCTCATGTAACTGATATAGTTTCAAAGTACAAAACTCAGCACTAAGTCCTATTAGACATCTTATTACATAAAGAAGTGCTCCAAAAATAATTCATCTTGACTCCCACCTCACATTCAATGGATCACAAACTTTTTTTTCACTTTTATCTGAGGTAGGTTCTCATATATTCCTTTCTTTCTACTTATACTTGTTTTGTGCTTAGATTAACTTCATTTCTTAATTGATCACAATGTACTCAATCCCTCATAGAACTATAAGGAAAACCTTTCTTGAACACTGATTATTTCCATCACTGCTCAGAGGACCTTGAGGATCCTCTGTGATTTGGCCTCAATCTCTTTCCAATCCTGATGTTACAATGTCTCTTTGCTCTTTCCAAAACTGATTACTTGCTTCACTGAGCCTTTGTTTCTTCAACTGTAAAAACAAGGATGACTGTAATACCTATTCCACATGGTAGCAAAGATTCATGAGGGTGACCCATAGTATATTAGGAATAAGTTTGCATATAACAGAACCAAAATAACCGTGGGGATCCAGAGTATGCAGTCCAAGGCTGATATGGTGGTTCTATGGTCATCAAGAACCAAAGCCAGCATCTATTGACATAAAACATCTTATGACTTCCCAAATATAATTTTTTTAATGTGAGCGCATTGTCTCCTAGATGTAATGAGCAATGCTTTCTCCAAATTATTTTTTCTGTTGACCTCCCAAAGCCTGATATTAAGGAAACAACTCAAAGTTTACATCACCTGAATTGGTGGCAAATTTTATGGGTTTGTTAAAATGGAGAACACATTTTCTTGTTAAAAAATTCTATAATTTTATACTTACATTAAATTTTAAAGAAGCAAAAGAGCTAGTATTGAAGTCTTTACTAATAAAGCAAGATAGAATTTTGTATGAATTGTTATTGTTTTTTGTTTGGTTGGTTTTAACTATACTTTGGTCTTTCTCATCATGGGACAAAGGGGAGAAATGTATTTCAGACAAATAAACGAACTAGTTTGGAATAAATACTTACAGTATGATTGCTTTGGAGACTTCCCTTTGTTTCTGAGTGTCTTCAGAAAAGATAAGTTTTAAAATTTTCTTTAGGCAACTTCAAAGCACTAACTCTAAGACCTAGAGATCTATGTCTATTAGAGGTTCATTGAACTTACTGGAATTCAGTTCTGTTTACTCAGAAACAAGCAAATATATGCTCTACCCAGGGATTCTTCCTCCCTATATGTTTCTCATAATATGATTGTTCCACTGGGCCAAATGTGATTCTAGTGTTTAAAAGGTGTCATTTTCTATAAAGCATGGTCCCCTAAACCAGTGCTTCCCAACCTTTTACGTGTTGTAGAACGCATTAAAAAAGATAGTACGCTGTGATAAACAAGAAAGGATGCTTCTGCCTGGTGACAACTAACGAGGGATAGGTTGGCTGAAGGGCTAGGGAAAACTGCCCCACAACTCTTGTAATCCATTCATCATAGAATCCCACGTTGGTGGGAAAACTGCACTCAACGCGAAGGCCAATCACTATACCTTGTGCTCAACCTAAAGAACAGTTCATTTACAATTAAAGGGAGAAATTGTTATGTTAGACTTTTAAGGGGATAGTTTATCAGTTTCCAGCCTAGAAATTTCTCACTGAATGTTTAATTGCTTTCCTAGAGAAAAAGAAATTGTGTTTTGAAATATATTGCCTATATAAAAGAGTATATAACATATATGAATCTTTAAAGAAGAATAATTAAATGAAAAACATGAGTCTACCACAGAGTTTAAAACTAAAACAAACTTCTTGTCCCTGTTATAAACAATACTATAGTAAAGCAAAGATAATAGCTATATGGCCAGGGTTGGTGGCTCACACCTGTAATCTTAACACTTTGGGAGGATGAGGCAGGAGGATCACTTGAGGCCAGGAGTTGGAGACCAGCCTGCGCAACATGGTGAGACTTCCTCTCTACAAAAAATAATTTTAAAAAATTAGCCAGGCATAGTGGCATGCGCCTGTTAATCGCAGCTACTCGGAGGCTGAGGCTGGAGGATCCCTCGAGCCTGTGAGTTCAAGGTTGCAGTGGGGTGTAGTAGCGCCACAGCACTTCAGCCTGGGTGACAAAGGGAGACGTTGTCTCTAAAAATAAAAATAAAATAGGCGTTTAATCCAGGAATTCCTGTCTAGGAAGATAAGATTATAAACCAACTAAAACAGCTTGCTCACTAGTAATTTTATGGTAATAATCTTTTTTTTTATTTCAGCATATTATGGGGGTACAAATGTTAAGGTTATGTGTATTGCCCATGCCCCTCCTCCTCCCTCGAGTCAGACCTTCAAGCGTGACCGTCCCCCAGATGATGCACATCTCACTCATTCTGTATGTATTTACCCATCCCCTCCTCCCCCTCCCACATGCCCGATACCCAATAAACGTTATTCCTATATGTCCACTTAGGTGTTGCTCCGTTAATACCAATTTGCTGCTGAGTACATGTGGTGCTTGTTTTGCCATTCTTGGGATACTTCACTTAGTAGAATGGGTTCTAGCTCTATCCAGGAAAATACAAGAGGTGCTATATCACCATTGTTTCTTAAAGCTGAATAGTACTCCATGGTATACATATACCACATTTTATTAATCCACTCATATATTGATGGGCACTTGGGTTGTTTCCACAACTTTGCAATTGTGAATTGTGCTGCTATAAACATTTGAGTGCAGGTGTCTTTTTTGTAGAGTGTCATTTGATCTTTTGGGTAGATGCCCAGTAGTGGAATTGCTGGATCAAATGTTAGATCTCCTTGTATAGCTTTAAGCTATCTCCATATTGCTTTCCACAGAGGTTGCACTAGTTTGCAGTCCCACCAGCAGTATAGGAGTGTTCCTATCTCTCCGCATCCACACCAACATTTATTGTATGGGGACTTTTTGATAAAGGCCATTCTTACTGGAGATAAGTGATATCTCATTGCAGTTTTGATTTTCATTTCTCTGATGATTAGAGATGTTGAGCAGTTTTTCATATGTTTGTTGGCCATTCTGTCTTCTTTTGAAAAATTTCTGTTCATGTCCTTTGCCCATGTGGGTAAAGGGCTGTTTAATTATTCCTTGCTGATTTTCCGGAGTTCTAAATAGATTCTAGTTATCAGCCCTTTATCAGAT
>VBSM01000529.1:76173633-76307712 GCA_008086735.1 Cheirogaleus medius
GGTGTTATCTTCAATCTCTGAGATTCTTTCTTGTGTTTGATCTGCCCTGTTCTTGAGGCTTTCCACTGTGTTTTGTAGTTCCATGAATAGATTCTTCATTTCCAGGAGTTCGGTTTGATTTTTCTTTATTATTTCAATTTCTTTAGTGAATTTTTCTTCCATATCCTGGAATCTTTTTGTGGTTTCTTTGTGTTGATTATCCATTTTTTCTTGCAAGTCACTGAATTTTCTTACAATCTATGTTCAAAATTCTTCTTCTGTCATTTTAGTGGTCTGATTTTGGTTGATGTCCATTTCTAAGGGGCTGGTGTTCCTCTTTGGGGGTGTGCTTTCCATTTGAGTCTTCATATTTCCAGAGTTCCTTCGCTGATTTCTTCCCATCTGGATCAGTTGTTGCTTCTTACCTTTAGGTTTTCGTTTGGATAATGACATGCCCTGTTTAATCTCTGAGCCAGTAGGTGGTGTTTGTGGGTGAGATTCGACCACACCCTGTGCGATGATTCAGTAGATGCCATGAAAAGGGTGTGCAGAATGTCCTCCCTGTCAGTAGGTGGTGCTTTCTCAGAAGAGCAGGCTACACTGTTGTTTTTGGGTCCTGTAACCAGCTCTTGTTCCTCTGGAGAGGCACTCTAGTGCCTCAGGTGGTGAGTGGGGCCCTGGGACTTCCAGGTGTGTCCTTATTCTCCACCTCAGCGAGGGCTGGTCTGGGAGTGAGTCTGGGAGGAGCTGGGTTAGGTAAGCTTGCCCTCAGGCACCACAAATGCTATCAGTAGGGGGTCAAAGTTCTGTTCTCTGCTTCCAGGAAAAGCTGTCAGGGAGGGGCTGGAATGGCCCCATTCAGTCAGAAAGTCTGTGTGTGGGGGTGGGGCTGTCTGAGACCTGCAGTCTGGAGCAGGTCTCGCTCCTTTCCACCCTCCCCAACTCCGGGGCTTCTCCTGGGCCTCTGTCAGCAGGTCAGATGTCATGCCACCGGGTCTCCTCTGGCTGTGATGGGGCCAAGAGGTTCCCTGTGCAGGATCGCTGCCTGGGCTGGGCACACAGCCCTCCCTTGGGAGGAGGGTTGCCCTCAAGCATGCTGATCTGCCCCTGAAGGCACACACACCTTAGTAGGCTCTTTCCTGAATATCCCTTCTGTGCCCCGGGAAATGCGAAACCTGGGTGCACAGGATCTGGTCTGCAGGTCTGATCTCTGGGCCCCGGAATCCAATCCCTGACCCCACCAGTAAGAGGGGTGCCAGTTCTAATTCACCCATGGGGAGCCCAAGCTGGGTTGATGTCTCTCAGCCTCAGGATCTGCCCCATTCTCCTGGAATCACCAGGCCAGCAGCACCGGGGAGGGCTGGCGGGTAGGGAACTCACCATCTGAGCACCCCTCAGTCAGCTGTAGGGCCCCAAATGGGAAAGTCCCATTCTCTGGAGATGCCTCCTGCTGGTGGCTATATTGTCTCTCTTGGCAGCCACGGTAGGGACAGGGGAGGGGAGACTGTAGCAATATGGCGCCTGCCAAGCGGCTCAGGTCTGTGAACATGGAGGTGCCCTGAGGGAGTTGGGAGCCTGGTGCCGTGTCTGCTACAGGCTTACCACTCACTGGCGGCAGCCATCTCTGGGCTGGTGTCTGCAGGTCTCTCCAACTGCTGGAGAGCCCACTAGCAGTCCAAGACGCAAGGGAGGGGAAAGTTAACTGCTCCATCTACCCTTGCCGCTGGTCTGCAAGCTTCTCGGGAGTTCACTTCTCCCAGTTCTCCTCTGCAACCTCCTCCCATGGAGTCTCCCATAGTCACAGGTACCCCTCCTTCTGACCCTCCTCCAATGTATGCTTGTTGGCTTGCTTATTTCTTCTACTTTCTTCTAAAAATCTGTCTTTTTTGCAGAGACACTCTGGCTGGCAGTTTTTCTCGTCCACCATCTTGCTCCCTCCTCTCTCCTGCCAAAGGGTGTTGTTTTAAGCTGCTACGTTTGTGGTAATTTGCTATACAGCAACAGAAAACTAATACAGCCCCCTATAAACTATTCTGCATCCTCATTGCACCTTATCTTCTTTCTCAGTGGCTATTACCTCTCTCTATGCTACAATCCTACCCCCCTCTGCATCCTCGCCCACAGGAATCTTACTCCATTGATTGTTCATGTTGTTTACTCTTCCTCAATGGTTCATCCCCCTCAACAGGTAAACATGATGAAATCTCTCCCATTAAAAAAATTAATAAACCCTTATTTGGCCTTATCCTCCACTGATCTCTTCCTCCCTTAGCTATCAGCTGATTTGAAAGAATAGTAGTTGATACTTGATGTTTCTGCTTCCTTACCTCTTGTTTACCACTGATTCATTAGAGTAAGCCTTTCAATCTAAACACTCTAACAAAATTGTTCTTAGCAAGGTCATCAGTGACCTCATTTTTGCTAAATTCTGTAGATATTCCTCATACTTGTTCTCTTTGCATATTTACTGTGTTGCTTGTTGGTATGCTTTTGGTTTCTGTGACATCACCTTTGATTGGGTGCAGGACACACTACTCCAAAATATTATTATAGGAGAACAGAATATGCCCCTCTAAATATGCCTCTTTGGCATAAGGATTTTATTGAGCTGCTTATTTTGGGAAACAACAGAAATAGCAGAGTTATGAGAACAAAAGTAGAAGTTACCCTTTGTGAGTGAAATTTACATCTATAAAGAAAATCTCCATTTGAAAGGGAGTCTCCTTCTCTGTACTAGGAGAAGGATGACTCCACTCCAAATCCCTGGAAACTCTTCTTGATGGAGAACTCACTAACTAAAATCTGCAAAACCTTGATACTGCTTACAGTGGTTTCCCTGATACCTCCCTATTACTTACCCCACCCCAATACCCTTCTTTCTTTCACTTGAACATGGCATTTAACCCTAAACTCAAAGCCACCTCTTGGAGATTTACCCATTTAACCTGAGTATCTCTCATGTATACGTGAGGTATACATGTTATTAAACTTCTGTTTGTTTTTCTCTTGTTAATCTGTCTTTTGTTTCTTAGTTGGGTTCATCCCCACTAATAAATATAAAGGGTAGAGAGAAAATTATTTTTCCTCTTCTACAGTTCTGGAGAACACAAAGGGACCTCAGCCTGCAGATGGGATCAATTAATTTTTGGCTTGTGACTCTGGTTTTAGGGTACCTATTTGGATTCATCTTTTCCTTCCATGGACAGCTATTGCTTTTGTGCTCATTTTATGTCCTAAGAACTTGGTTTAGCTTTCAGTCTGTTGGGGCATGTAGGTTATCAAGCTTGTATGTGCAGGTGGCCAACCTAAAGCTTGGAAGTCCACAAGAATATGGGCAGTCAGAAATGTGGGTTGTACCCCATTTGCAGCTAGCATCCTACCAACTTTTGACAGCTCTCAGGGGAGTTGTGCCAGTCTTTCTTTCCTTTGGCTATCTTAGGGGAGGGCTGTATATTTGCACTCTCTTTGGAGACACTATTTGTGTCCATGGTTAAGCCATAAGAGGCTTACTCGTTTTGGTCTTGAGTCACTTGATAGATATATCTTTGGTTTAAAGTTTGGTTTCTGATATTCAGAGCCTTATAGGAGCATTTTTTTTCATAAATCTTCTCTGTTCTCTCTATTGGATCCTGCTTCTCCATGGAAATATCTCAGTTTTCTGAAATTCCTTCCCAAAACCCAACTGACTACATGCTTCACCATCTCTATCCACCTTTTTGTTGGCATAATTTTGCTGAGGATAATTTGGAACTCATGGGCTGCTTTAAGAAACTCAAGATCTCCCAGACTGTCTCCTCTAAGACCTCTCCCTTCCTATTGCTTCTGTTCCTCCTTCCCCTTTTGCCACCTTCAATATTTTATCCCATTCTTTTGAATTCTTGTTATGTCCCCCTTTAAGCCCTTAATGTCTCCATCCCTTTCTCCACCATGGCCAGACCTTTTTCTTTCTCAATCCAGCCCCTCAGCTACCCTCTTTAGTCCCCTGCAAAGTACTTATCATCCCCTAAAAGCAACTGTCTGAGGCTGAAAAAGAAAAAGGCCAATTGGAAATAGATTTAGTATTTTATCCACTCAGATGGCATCTGTAGACATTCAGATAGCTGCTAGATGTCTCCTAAGTCACTTGCCTAAACTTTACTCCACAGCCTTCATAAGATTGATCTCTGGTGACAGGCAAATATACTCCACAACTTTTCCTTGGAGAAAACTCAAATCCTTTCTCTGGGCCTTGAGATATCAATTTTCTGCCCTGTCTTCTCTAGGACCTGAGAGCTATCTTTTTTAAATACAAAGTTTGGGGAGGTGGCCCTCACCAGAAGGAAAAAAAAAAGAGAGGGAAAGGGAAAGCACTATTTAGAAACAAAGTGGCAAATAAAAAAATATTAAATCTTTTCTACAAATATTAGTAAAAAGTTTTAGCTATCTGAGGAGCTAAAGCTAACTAGTCTCATTTATCAGAGATACGATTTGGATCCAGCTATTCTTTTATAAACTAGTGAGTTTCATATTATTGTACCTGACACATGGCCAAAATTTTACAATGAAAGACATGAGATTTCTGTGTCTGTCTATATGTTTATGTATGACTCTGTATATGTATGTATAGAAATGTGATCTTTTTCTGTCTCCAGATGGTATTGCCAAAATTAATTTGTAAAATAACTCTAATTGACTTAAAGAAAAATAAGAGCTTATATAAGTTAACTATTCCTAAAACTCTCAGAAAAACTGAAACTAATTCAAATCTTTTCCAAGTTCACATGATTTGGGATAATCTTTGGTTAATAAAAGGTAATTTAAGTTTGTTGGTTTAATCAAAACAGGTATACCTTCAGAGTTAACAGCACTCAATATAATTCAGATACACAACTTTTATTCAACCTGGGTTACTAGTCAAGTAAGCTTATGTTAATGCTACTAGATGTTTAAAATTATGAAAATTATAAATTAAATCTAAGAACAAGTGTACAATAAAAATGTTCTATCCTAGGCCAGGTATGGTGGTGCATGCCTGTAATCCTAGCATTCTGGGAGGCCAAGGCAGGAGGATTGCTTGATCCCAGGAGTTTGAGATTGCAGCGAGCTATGATGATGCCACTGCAGTCTAGACAGGGCAACAGAGCAAGACTCTGTTTCAAAAAAAAAAAAAATTCTATCTATTACTTCATGTATATAAACACAGCAATAAATCAAGAAACTCATGTATTTAATAACTTTTAGGTTTTTGTTTTTGTCATACTTACCTAACAGGCATGTGACATAAAAATAGTTAACAGGAAAATAACTTGATATGGTGGCTAGCTTTGTCTGCTGTCTCATGAAATTTTCATGAGTAAGCCCAACATAATTGTTAAAAATAAGTGAATTAAATAGATGTAATAGGGATAAACTTTATAAGTTTATAAATAAACTTTTCAACAATAATTATGTTCCATAATATGTCTACTTAAATACAATTTCCCAAATCTCTTTGTTAACTTACACCCTTAGAGTTTTACTAAGTTAAATGATGGAAATTTATTATCTAGACCATTTATAAATAACGTAAAATACTAAAACATTAATTGCCAAATGTAAATTTAAGTTCATGTACATTTGGTTTCTTATTACAGAAGAACTAAAGATTTGGGTCTGTTAGTAAACATGTCCTGTGCAACACTGAGAAATAGTACCATGAGAAATCATGTTTCTAGCAATTGTGAAATTGTATATTCATAAATTTGCCAATCTACAGAATGTTAGTACATGCCAGAGAGTTCACATTGTTTACTTTGTACTTTCCAGTAGAAATCAGGGCTACTAAGGATTAAGAATTCTAACCGATATATGAAATTAAAGCTGTTAGAAACAAAGGAAACAACTCTGTATACAAAGAAAGTAGGATATATTTTTGGTAAGAAAACATATGAGGTATGAAGATGGGATTTTGTTGAGGAAACGTAATTTTTTTTTTAGTTTGGAGGTTATTTAAATGTTGTTACAGAATGAAAAAGGAGAATGAAGGTCAAAAACTAAATGGGCATAGAATGTTGGGAAGAGAGAAACAGAGAATCTTGTGTGGTGAACATGGCTAAAATTGAATGATTTTAAGGCTCAGGTGAGCCTTAAAATCAGAAGTACTATACACTGATGCAAAACTGAAGTTTGCTCTTCTCTCTGTCAAAATGACCAAGTTTTCTTGGACTATCAATCTACTCTTGATAAAAGATTGGGAAAGGTTTTTCTTTACCTTCTAAGTAATCTACCTAGAAAACAAAGATGTTTTTTGTCTTATTAGAGTAATTTTCTGTGTTTCATGTTTCTTTATCAGGTCTTTGATTATTTTTAAAAAACTGAGAGGTAAAGTTTTTCTGCAACTATAACTTTCTGTATTTTGCCTTTGAAGTCTTTTAGTTGCCACCTTGATGGAACGGATAACTAAGTATTGTTTCACAATCACCTGCAATACTATTTTAATGAAGTCTTTAAACTTTTTGACCTTTTTTTTTTTTTTTTTGGCAGATGTCTGTCACAGGTTAGAACTTTTTGACATTTTTGACAAATTTTTCCAAATCAAAATCTAAATGAAGTTGTTTAACCTCGAACTATCTTTGGGATTTTCCAGAGGGCCCCTGGAAAATATCAAAAGAATTGTTCTCTTCTTATAAAAAGAAATAAGTTAAATAATTACACTTATTTGGTAAGTTAAATTGCATGAGAAGCATTATCAAATAAGAAGTGGTGTTTAGCCTTCTTTATGTTATATTCGTATAGGTATATGTTATTAATATGTCTTCCAGAAATTGTATAAAATTCCTAGTATGTCCAACTATACTGGTATCGGTCATAATTCTAGTTATTTTTAAATGATATGTCACAGAAATAACCAAATTTCCTCGTCAATTGCATTATAATGAACTCTCATTAGATGTTTAACCATCACCATTTTAAGTCTTTTGTCATCTGCAGACAGTTAATTGGTTTTACTATGGTGCTTTTCTGAAAATTGTCTCAAGCAACTATAATCCAAAAGTACTTTCTCTTCAAGGGATTCATGGAAAAGACTCTGACAAGTACAGGTTTCTGATAACTTTAACATCACACTAGATGAGGTAAGAATTTCCAGAACTCTCATGGAGAAGCTGATTGATTTATAAAACTGCTAAATTGAGATCAAACAATACAAGAATTATTACATGGGACTAAATGAACTGATGAGGACGATTATAGTATTTATGACATTTGTTTGAAACGTTGCTGGTTCTTTAATGTTTTATTTTCCAGATTTAAGGAAACACTTTTTTGTTTTTTTCTTCAATCATCTATAACTTATACCAATTTGGTAGGTTCCACACTTGTAAAGAAAAAATGAAACATTTATCTTTTTCTCCCTACCTGATCCCTAAACTGATTAAGTTTAGAAACTTATTGACTATTCTTGTTTTCATGACAATATAGTTATTTGCATAAGTTAAATGAGAATTTCTCTTCCTTTAACAGGACACAATTGGAAACATTGGTTATATTGCCAAGGCTTTGACTTGAATGTCATAATTGCAAATGATATGCATAGCAACAGATATAACCATATAGTTTTAAGGAACTAAGGTTGATTTTATAGAGCCAATAAAGCCCCTTGAAAAAAACTGTTCTGGTACCTTGTTTACAGGGCTACTGGCCTTACTGGGGAGACAGGAAGGTCACTTTCTGGCAGTCCCAGGAACCTAAGAATATTTTGGGAAAATTGAGAAGTCTGTTGGTAAGTCCTTGGCTTGGCTTCCTAGAATTGAGAGGCTTTTAAAATTCCAATCTGAGATTCCTTATTAAAACTTCTGGCAAAGCAGCATAAGAAGAGCCTATATGATCAATCACTCTATTCTTACCTCACTTTTCAAAATAACCCTTATGCCAAAGTGGCATACTTTGGGGTGGCGGCATACTCTGCTACCCTTCAGTGTGCAGCGTTATTTTACAGGGAGTTAAACTGAATCAGCTTTTTTTTTTTTTTTTTTTTTTTTTTTTTTTTTTTTGAGACAGGGTCTTGCTTTGTCACCCAGGCTAGAGTGCAATGGTGTCACCATAGTGCAATGCAACCTCAAACTCCTGGGATCAAGCAATCCTCCTACTTTAGACTTCCCAGTAGCTGGGACTACAGGCATGTGCCACCATGCCTGGCTAATTTTTCTAATTTTTGTAGAGATAGGGTCTTGCTTAGGTTGGTCTCAAACTCCTGACCTCAAGTGATCCTCTGGCCTTGGCCTCCCAAAGTACTAGAACTATAGGCGTGAGCCACCATGCTCAGCCAGAATTATTAGCTTTTCTTGATAGCATCTCTTGCTAAAGGTTAGAGTTAAACAGAAGTTTTGAGTATTATCAATGTAGAGGTAAAGGGAAAGCTTCCTCTATGCCCTCAGAAGGTTTGCCGAAAGATTAATTCACAAAAAGGCAGATTAATAAGAAAAAAGGCATACAAAATTATTGTTTCTATGCACGTGGAGAGAATCACAGAAGGATTGCCCAATATCCCATGGGGTTCAGGAACTTATATGCCATTTTGAGGTTATAGAAAAAATGGGGTCTTGGATCCTGGCAAACAGGTTGTAGAGGGAGGAGAAGAGGAATTCTGTTGAGGGGTAAAAAATGATACTAGAGAGAATGAATGGGTGGGGAACAGAGATTAACTTGTACATATTTCTCTCTGGAATTTGAATGATCTTTAGAGATAGACATTATCTCGTGAAAAGGTCTGTTCAGGTGTGGCTACATTCTTGGTCTTCTTTTCTGCAATGGATAATGAGACAACCGTGAGTGGGGGGAAATGACAGTTGTTCTCCTTGGTGGGTCCTTATGTAGATAGGGGAAAAGCTTCTTCCATGTTTGTTGATTTCTAAGGGCTTTTAACTCAAAATCCCCAGTATACCAGGGAACCATATTTTGGGGTAAGATTCTCTTTGCTCTTTCACCTGTAAATTTTATTTTACTTAAGAAAAATATTACAGAACACTTGATCTGAAGGATGATACTTGAGAGCAAGACTTAGAGTTGAGAGAGGACAGAAACATTCAGGGGTGTGTGTGTGTGTGTGTGTGTGGATGTGTAGGGGTAAGTTGGACCCAGCTAGTTCACCCTTTTCACCTAACTACAACTTCTCTTTACTGTCCTAATTTTCTCCAACTTTTTATTATGAAGGAGTTCGGAAAATGCTACTCCTAAATATATTTATTAGTTACTTTGAGCTGAAGGCACTTGAAAAACAGCAAATGCAGGGAGAGGCTTTCTCTGTCCCCTCCCTTACCTGCCTAAAGACAGATCCTCCAAAAGGAACTCTATTGTCATCAATCTCCTCCCCGGAGTTTTACCAACCAGGGAAGATTAACTCATAGGAGGAGAGATTAGAAGTTCACACCACACGCAGACAAATGTCACAAACTATCATCTGTTCTTCTAAGGGCTCTCCCCAAAATCATGTGTTCTCCCTAAGTTGCCCAAATCCCCCTCCCTTTTCTCCTGTGAAGAGGGTACATAGGTTCCTAACTCTCACTGGTTTGTTGAGTATTTACTTTACTTTCCTGTGTTGCTCTCATGCACATAATAAATTTCTATAACTTTCCTCCTGTTAATCTGCCTGTTGTTAGTTTATTTCAAAGACTGTTATGGAGCTCTCAGAGGGTAGAGGAAAAATCTTCCCTCCTCTACAATTACGTAGATCAATTTAACCTCTAAGGCTAAGTCTTTCTCTTTTCTCTAACCTTTGGACTTTGAGTTACAATGATCTGAGATCTTCAATGTAGGAGAAGTGAGGAACAAATATCTATATGATAATTCATATTTATAGAATCTGGAATCAGGACCAGGAGTTGGCGTCTCTGGATCACCAGGCAGGAGTAAAGCACAGGGCCTGGAGAGACCTCATTGCCTGGGTGAGGTAAACTAGCTAAGATCCGAAGCTAAGATCCAAGCCTGCTTGAATCACGGCATCACAAAGTCTGGGCCTTTTGGAAGTACAATAGGCAAAAACTAGGCAAGGAAGAATACTGACTTTATTCAGTCTGTTGCACTAGGAAGAACACCCCGGATGCAAGGAGCAGAGTGTCTCCACAGGTGATTATGCCTTAGCCTTTTTATAGGGAGGGGTAAAGAAGCTGCAGATGGGATGATTTACAGCTTAAGCTGTTTTGCAATCAAGGGACATTTTAGTTGGTTAGCTGATTTATCTGTCGATAGCTAATTTCAGGGAGACAATACTAATGTCAGCTAACCAACATGAGGCAAAGAATGGAAGTTGAGGATCTGTGTCTGCCCTTTGAGCAGGTTCATGTAAAAGGAGCTTGCCACAGGTAAACAGTGGAGTGGGGAATCTTATGGAATCACAAAAAAAGTCACAAAGTCTTATCTAAGTTATATGGGGCAAAGTGTTTTATTGTGATAAGCTATTTCTCAGAACACAAAAGGGTGGTGTAATTTTGGAAAACAAAAAGCTGAGGGGATTTCTTAAGCATCACTATTTCCAGGACACAAGGCTCAAGTAAAGTTGTATGTTGTCTCTAGGTAACATAATCTAATCACAGGCACGCCCCTGGGGGTGTAGATCAGAGAGACTATCTTAGAATTCTGTCTGCCTACCACAGGAGTAGTGCAAGAAGCTGAGAAAGTGGTTGCCTGATAACTTCAGTTTTCTTTTTGAGGTATGTGTGTGAGGGGGAGGGTTCGCATAAGGGACTGGAGGAGATCTGTGAAGATTGAAAATGATCATTGTGAAGAATAGAGAGAAATGACTGAAGATACAGAAGATCACCATGAGGTAGATATTTAATACTGTAGACCAGGGGTCCTCAAACTTTTTAAACAGGGGACCAGTTCACTGTCCCTAAGACCATTGGAGGGCCGGACTATAGTTTAAAAAAAACTATGAATGAATTCCTATGCACACTGCACATATCTTATTTTGAAGTTAAAAAACAAACAGACAAAAACACCCGCATGTGGGCCGCGGGCTGTAGTTTGAGGACGCCTGCTGTAGACCATAAATTTGCAATGGCTCTAATCCACTAAATTGTGTGGTTGTGTAATTTTCTCCAGAAATCTTTGGCAGATTGGTAAACTGAATCCCACCACAACGAAGGGGAAAGATTACTGTATTGATCCAAGTTAGGGGAATTTTGGATAAATGAATAGAAGTATGAGAGGACAGAGCAATGGAAAGTAATGGGAAGAGGTACAGTGAAGGTCAAAGCCAGATAGAAAAAGAAGAAAGAAAAAAGGGAACAGATAGAATAAGACAAATGGAAGAAACAAAGTGACTGGAAATCCTGAAGAATCCAAATAATAGGTATAGTGGGAGTAATAAAATGACAGAGCTGAAATGAAAGGAAGTTTTGGATAAATACCAAACTATGGGGTTTATTATTTCAGAGGAAGAGCATCTTGGTGATAGAGGCCAAAATGAGGCCATGGCTAAATAAAGTAGAGTTGAGGAACTAGACTCTAAATCACATGCTAATACTCCTCAGAAATGTGGAGAGGTGACTAGCAGATGTCAGGGATAAGCAGGGGCATAGGATGGTAAGAATGGAAAAGAAAAATCTGTTTTCCTTGTCAGTGAGGGAATAATGGCACAGTAGTAGTAGTAGGGAGCTAGAAAAATGACCACACAGCCATCCACATCTGGAGTAACTCCTTAATTAAATGAGTGGTCTTCCCAGCACCGGACTTGAAGGGGAGGAATGTCAATACCTTGTTATATACATGCTTCCTAAATACCTAGCACCTCCCTGTTGTAAAAATCATAACGTAGTATTTACTTGTTTTGGTGAATGCCAGCTTACTAAAAATACCACCAAAACAACCTGTGGCAAAGGCAAAGGTGATTTTATAGTTTACCACTGAGCTGGGCATGGTGGCTCATGCTGGTAAGCTCAGCACTTTAGGAGGCTGATGCAGGAGGACTGCTTGAGCCCAAGAGTCTGAGACCAGCCTGAGTAACACAGGGAGACTACATTTCTACAAAACATTAAAAAACTTAGCCAAGGATGATGGTGCGTGCCTACTGTTTTAGCTACTGGGGAGGCTGAGGCAGGAGGATCGCTTGAGCCCAGGAGTTTGAGGCTGCAATGAGCTACGATAGGGCCACTGCCCTCCAGCCTGAGTGTCAGAGTAAGACCTTATCTCTTCAAAAAAGAAATTAATTAATTTTAAAAAAGTTTACCACTGCTAAAGGTATTTTATATGTGTGTATATACAGAGACTAAAATTTACTTTTTTTGGTGTCAAATTCTCTTAGTTTTAACATAAGCATAGATTTGCATACCCGCCATTATAACCAGGATACAGTACAGTTACATCACTTCAAAAAATTTTGTTGTGCTGCTATTGATCTACTCTTAGTTCCTAATAATTCTGCCTTTTCCTGGGTGTCATATAATACAATCATATAGTATCCCATTATACAGATATATAACTATCTGTTTATGCATTCATCCACTGAAAAACATTTGGGTTGTTTCTAGGTTTCAGCAGTTAAAAATAAGGTTGCTATAAACATTCATGTATAGGATTTGTGTAAACATAAGTTTTCAATTCTCTTCAGTAAATGCCTAGAAGCAGGGTTGATGGGTCATTTAAGTATATGTTCAACTTTCTAAGAAACTGCCATGCTTTTTTTCCAGAGTGGCTATGTGATATTATATTCTCAGCAACAAGGAATGATAATTTAAGTTGCTTCACATCATTGTCTGCCCTTGGTATTGTCAGTTTTTTGTTTAGCCATTCTAACAGGTATGTAATGGTATCTTATTGTGATTTTTCTTCCTGATAACTAATGATGTTGACCATCTTTTCCTGTGCTTATTTATCATCTGTATATCCTCTTTGGGGAAGTGTCTGTTCAAATCCTTTGCCCATTTTTTAAACTGATTTTTTCTCATTTTCTTTTATCTTTTTCTTTCTTCTTTTCTTTATTGTTATATACCCTACAACACACAGGGATTATTTTTTCTTTTTAAGTTTTGAGAATTCTTTATATATTCTGCATATATGTCCTTCGTCAGACAGGTGATTTTCAAATATTATCAAAATAGTTGCCAACAGGTGATTATCATGATAGACAATTTTCAAATATTATCTATTTTCAAAAATAGAAGTCTGCAGTTTGTATTTTAATTCTCTTAACAGTGTCTTGCAGAGAAGATGTTTTTTTAATTTTGATGTTGAATTCATTTTGATGTTGAATTCAATTCTGGATCAGCTTCTCATACCTCAGATTTTGTTTGCAATAAATAAATATTCTATAGACAAGAAAAAAAAAAACAACTCGTCGTGGCCTGCACGCGCAGACGTGCGTGCTCCGCCCACAGGCTGTCTGCACTCTGATTGGTTAGCGTCACTGGGACCGATTTGAAACTTGGCGGTTAAAGCTGCGGTTGGAACAGGGCGGCGGGACACCAGGGAAGACCGGGGAAAGGACGTTTGGTTTGAGACGGTGCTGAGGTAGGATCATGAAGGAAGAGGCGAAGGGAATTCCTGTAAGAGTGGCTCTGCGTTGTCGCCCTCTGGTCCCCAAAGAGATTAGCGAGGGATGCCAGATGTGCCTTTCCTTCGTGCCCGGGGAGCCTCAAGTGGTGGTTGGTACTGATAAGTCTTTTACCTACGATTTCGTGTTTGACCCCTCTACTGAACAGGAAGAAGTCTTCAATACAGCAGTAGCGCCACTCATAAAAGGTGTATTTAAAGGATATAATGCAACTGTCCTGGCCTATGGGCAGACTGGCTCTGGAAAAACCTATTCGATGGGAGGTGCATACACTGCAGAACAAGAAAATGAGCCAACAGTTGGGATCATTCCTAGAGTAATACAACTGCTCTTCAAAGAAATTGATAAAAAGAGTGACTTTGAATTTACTCTGAAAGTGTCTTACTTGGAGGTTTACAATGAAGAAATTTTGGATCTTCTATGCCCTTCTCGTGAGAAAGCCCCTCAAATAAATATACGGGAGGACCCTAAGGAAGGCATAAAGATTGTAGGACTCACTGAGAAGACTGTTTTAGTTGCCCTGGATACTGTTTCCTGTTTGAAGCAGGGAAACAATTGTAGGACTGTGGCCTCCACAGCTATGAACTCCCAGTCATCCCGATCTCATGCCATCTTTACAATCTCCATAGAGCAAAGAAAGAAAAATGACAAGAATAGTAACTTTCGCTCCAAGCTACATCTTGTAGACCTTGCTGGATCAGAAAGACAGAAGAAAACCAAGGCTGAAGGGGATCGTCTAAAAGAGGGTATTAATATTAATCGAGGCCTCCTGTGCTTGGGAAATGTAATCAGTGCTCTTGGAGATGACAAAAAGGGTGGCTTTGTGCCCTATAGAGATTCCAAGTTGACTCGACTGCTTCAAGATTCTCTAGGAGGTAATAGCCATACTCTTATGATAGCCTGTGTGAGTCCTGCTGACTCCAATCTAGAGGAAACATTAAATACCCTTCGCTATGCTGACAGAGCAAGAAAAATCAAGAACAAACCTATTGTTAATATTGATCCCCAGACGGCTGAACTTAATCATCTAAAGCAACAGGTACAACAGCTACAGGTCTTGTTGCTACAAGCCCATGGAGGTACCCTGCCTGGATCTATGAATGTGGAACCATCAGAAAATCTACAATCCCTGATGGAGAAGAATCAGTCTCTGGTAGAGGAGAATGAAAAATTAAGTCATGGTCTGAGCGAGGCAGCTGGTCAGACAGCCCAGATGTTGGAGAGGATCATTTTGACAGAGCATGCGAATGAAAAAATGAGTGCCAAGCTAGAAGAGCTCAGACAGCATGCAGCCTGCAAACTGGATCTTCAAAAGCTAGTGGAGACTTTGGAAGACCAAGAATTAAAAGAAAATGTAGAGATAATTTGTAGCCTACAGCAACTGATTACCCAGTTATCAGATGAAACTGTTGCTTGCATGGCTGCAGCCATTGATACTGCAGTGGAACCAGAAACTCAAGTGGAAACCAGTCCAGAGGCCAGCAGGTCTTCTGATGCCTTCACCACTCAGCATGCTCTCCATCAAGCTCAAATGTCTAAGGAGCTGATTGAGTTGAATAAAGCCCTTGCACTTAAAGAGGCCTTAGCTAGGAAGATGACTCAGAATGATAGCCAACTACAGCCCATTCAGTTCCAGTACCAGGATAACATTAAAAATCTAGAACTAGATGTCATCAATCTGCAAAAGGAAAAGGAAGAATTGGTTCTTGAACTTCAGACAGCAAAGAAAGATGTCAACCAAGCTAAGTTGAGTGAGCGCCGCCGCAAACGTCTCCAGGAGCTGGAGGGTCAAATGGCTGATCTGAAGAAGAAACTGAACGAACAGTCCAAACTTCTGAAACTGAAGGAATCCACAGAGTATACGGTCTTCAAACTGAACCAGGAGATACAGATGATGAAAAACCAGCGGGTACAGTTAATGCGTCAGATGAAAGAGGATGCTGAGAAGTTTAGACAGTGGAAGCATGGAAAAGACAAAGAAGTAATGCAGTTAAAAGAAAGAGACCGTAAGAGACAATATGAGCTGCTCAAACTTGAAAGAAACTTCCAGAAACAATCCAATGTGCTCAGACGTAAAACTGAGGAGGTAGCAGCTGCCAACAAGCGTCTCAAGGATGCTCTTCAGAAACAACGGGAGGTGGCAGATAAGCGGAAAGAGACTCTGAGCCGTGGAATGGAAGGCACTGCAGTTCGAGTGAAGAATTGGCTTGGAAATGAAATTGAGGTAATGGTGAGTACTGAAGAGGCCAAACGTCATCTGAATGACCTTCTCGAAGACAGAAAGATCCTGGCTCAGGATTTGGCTCAACTCAAAGAAAAAAAAGAATCTGGGGAGAATCCACCTCCTAAACTCCGGAGGCGTACATTCTCATTTGCTGAAGCGCGTGGTCTAGTTTCAGAGTCAGAGGATTCTATTACAAAGCAGATTGAAAGCCTAGAGACTGAAATGGAACTCAGGAGTGCTCAGATTGGTGACCTACAGCAGAAGCTGCTGGATGCAGAAAGTGAAGACAGGCCAAAACAACGGTGGGAGAATATTGGTACCTTTCTGGAAGCCAAGTGTGCCCTGAAATATTTAATTGGAGAGCTGGTCTCCTCCAAAATACAGGCCAGCAAGCTTGAAAGCAGCCTGAAACGGAGCAAGACCAGCTGTGCTGACATGCAGAAGATGCTGTGTGAGGAACAAAATCATTTTGCTGAAGTAGAGACAGAGTTACAAGCTGAGCTGGTCAGAATGGAGCAACAGCACCAAGAGAAGGTGCTGTACCTTCTCAGCCAACTGCAACAAAGCCAAATGGCAGAGAAACAGCTAGAGGAGTCAGTCAGTGAAAAGGAACAGCAGCTGTTGAACATACTGAAGTGTCAGGATGAAGAACTTGAAAAGATGCAAGAAGTGTGTGAGCAAAATCAGCAGCTTCTCCGAGAAAATGAAATCATCAAACAGAAATTGACTCTCCTTCAAGCAGCCAGCAGACAGAAACATCTTCCTAAGGATACCCTTCTATCTCCAGACTCTTCTTTTGAATATATCCCACCTAAGCCAAAACCTTTTCGTGTTAAAGAAAAGTTCCTGGACCAAACCATGGACATCGAGGATCTAAAAGATTATTTAGAGCATTCTGTGAATGAGCATGAGGATGGTGATGGTGATGGTGATGAAGGGGATGATGGGGATGATGAGGATTGGAAGCCAACAAAATTAGTTAAGGTGTCCAGGAAGAACGTCCAAGGGTGCTCCTGCAAGGGCTGGTGTGGGAACAAGCAGTGTGGGTGCAGGAAGCAAAAGTCAGACTGTGGTGTGGACTGCAGCTGTGACCCCGAAAAGTGTCGGAACCACAAGCGAGGCAAGGATAGCTTGGTCACTATTGAGCGGACCCAGGATTCCGAAGGCTCCTTCAAACTGGAAGATCCCACAGAAGTGACCCCAGGATTGAGCTTCTTCAGTCCCATCTGTGCCACTCCCAACAGCAAGATCCTGAAAGAGATGTGTGATGTGGACCAGGTGCTGCTAAAGAAGACTGCCCCAGTTCCCTCCTCCTTTGACCTTCCAGAGTTGAAACATGTAGCAACAGAATCGCAAGAAAATAAGGCTCCAGGGAAAAAAAAGAAACGAGCTCTGGCCAGCAATACCAGCTTCTTCTCTGGTTGCTCCCCTATCAAAGAAGAGGCCCACTGAAATTGGAGTTATCATCTCTACCCCCAGTTTGGCTTGGAAGATGCTTTCAGGTTGCAGCCAGAAGGGGTTTTTTAATGACTTCTCTGGATTTCAGATTTCTTGCTGTTGATAAAAGGGACGGAGTGTTATAGAAAGGAAGGTAACCTTTGTTGGACGTTGGCTGTCAGTCTCCAGCCCCAGACTACTACTCTCTCCTCCAGAAGTGTGCTAAGCCACCTACTGAAGAGAGAACAACTGACCTTCCTAATGATTCATCAAAAACCAGTCCCAAGTACAATCTAGCTCTTCTTTGTGAGTAGTTAAGGCTGTCTCCTGATGGGGATGAGGCCAAGGCTTTATCATCTCTGGGTTGTCTTTCTTTTATGCATTGTGCTTTTGGTATCATATCTAACAACAGTCTACCTAACCTAGGGTCATGAAGATTTCATCTTATGTTTTCTTTTAAAGTTTTATAGTTTTTTTGTTTTATAATTAAGTCTGTGATTCATTTTTGAGTCAATTTTTGTACAAAGTATAAAGTGAAAACAGGTTCATTTTTGCATTTGGATGTTTAATTGATCCCCTACAATTTCTTGAAAATAGCATATTTTCTCCATTAAATTGATTTTGTGCCTTTGTCAAAAAACAGTAGACTATATGTGACTGAGTCTATTTCTGGACTCTATTCTTTTCTATTGATCATGTATATGCTTTTGCTAATTCCATAGTGTCTTGATTACTATAGCTTTATAATAATTCTTAACATTGGGTACTGTGTGTCCTCCAACTTTGTTCTTCAAATATTTTTTTCTGAACTAATTTCATTTTCCTTTCCTTCTGGTACTCCAGTGATATGAACGTCAGACTATTTGATATTGTCCCATAGTTCCTTGAGGCTCTGTTCAAATTTTTTTTAATATTTTTTTTCTGTGGTTCAGATTAGATAATTTCTATTGATCTTCAAATTCATAGACTGTTTCCTCTTTTCCATTCTGCTATCTAGCTATTGAGTCTTGGTCTGATAAGGTAATACCTGAGTTATCTTGAACTGGGGTTTGTTGTTTTTTCCCTTGTGAGTTCCTGCAATTTTCCTGTTTTTGTTTCTGTTGTTTTTTTCAATTGTTGAGCAATTTTGCATTGTATCCTGGATGTTTTAATTGTGTTATGAGACTCTTAAGTCCTGTTAAAATCCTCTGGGAATGTTGGAGTTTTTTTCTTTGTTTTGTTTTAGCAGATAGTAGTCCTAGTTATGTTAGGCCAAAAGTCTTGGCCTGCCTTCTGTGGGCCATGGTTCCAATGTAATTTCAGTTTTCAAGCATTTGCTCAGTATATGGATCTCTTCTATGAGTATTTCCCCAAGCAGCTAAATGGAACCTCAGCAGTGCTCTACACCACAGACCAATGTTTAACACCTTTGGTCTTGAAGGAGCTCAGGATATGCCACCTCAAAATATGCCACTTTGGTCGTATTGATTATTTTGAGTTGAAGATACTTGAAAAACAACAAATGCCTTTGGCATGTGGGGGGGGAGGGGTGGTAGGGGCAATGTATGTAACCCTAACAATATTTGTACCCCCATTATATGATGAAATAAAAGGAAAAAAGAAAAACAACAAATGCAAGGAGAGGCTTCTCTGAACTCCCCTTAACTGCCTAGACAGATCCTCCAAAAGGAACTCAATTGTCATCAATTCTCTGCCACGTTTCATCAATGGGGAAGACTGACTATTATCACAGGAGAGGAGACTGGATACCATCCCCAGACAAATTTTGTCACAAATTATCGTATCTTATCTATTCATCTAAGGGCCTGTTCATCTTTCCTAAAAATAATTTACTCTTCCCTAAGTTGCCTACGTTCCCTCTCCCCTTTCCCTTGTAAAGATGGTATATAAGCTCCAAAATCCCACTTTTTTGGCTATTCACTTTTTCCCCCTGTGGTGCCCCCATGCACATAATAAATCTGTATATTCTTTCTCTGATTTATCTGCCTATTGTCAGTCTATTTCATAGACCTAACTTTCTAACCTAGAAGGGTAGAGGGAAAGTCTTTCCTCCCCTGCAGTCTTCTACTTCAGATTAGTTTCACACATGAGCACTTTGGGGATGATCCTAGGACTTCAACCCTCCTTGTTCTCCTCCTCTACAAATTCTCCATAATACTCTGGTTCTCAGAGCTCCTTCTCCTGGACCTCTGGCCCAAATACCTGGCTTTTAATCTTCCTGTACTGTCAGACACCTCGCACAATGGGATCTCTCTCTATGCTATGGTCTGAATGTTGGTGTCCCCCTTTTTCTTGGGTGGAGCCCTCATGAATGGGATTAGCACCCTATTTAAGAGGCTTGAGGGAGTCCCTTTGCCCCTTCCATCATGCAAGGACATAGAAGGCGCCGTCTATGAGGAACATACCCTCACCAGACACTGAGTATGCTGGTGCCTTGATCTTGAACTTCCCAGCCTCCAGTACTGTGAGCAATACATTTCTGTTGTTTATAAATTGCCCAGTCTAAGGTATTTTGTTATAGCAGCACAAATGGACTTAGGTAATCTTCAAGGCAAATCAGCAAGCTGTTATAGTCACTGCCCACAGGGAGGGTACAACTTTAGAACTAGGGCCCTACAGAGCAAATAGAGGAAAATAAAAACAAAAACAGAATGTTTTCCATTCTCCTCGGTCTCCAGAGGGTCCTCTTCCCAGTCATCTTATTAAAGAGAGAGGTTCTCTTGGCTGTGCCTTTTGCAATGTTCCAGAATTTGGGTTGCCTTGAGATAATAGAGGGGAAAAAATATGAAACTCACCATTTTGTTGGTGTTTCTTTGAGTTTTGATTTCTTCCCCAATTTGTCTGCTACTATTTACTTTATTACTTTTATTATTTACTATACTAATCTCAGTTATTTGTTCCATGTATTCTGTCCAGGGTTTTTGTTGTAGTCACTGGGAGAAATAGGATAGAGTATGTTATGGCATCTTAACCAGAGCTAGAAATTGTACCTTTTGAAATAGTTAAAATTTACTATGTTGGTATGACCTATTGAGATATACTTAAAAGTTTTATGTTATGTAGGCCATATTGCTTTAAGCATATTTGAATCAGAACTTATCTAGCTTGAAAGTAATATCTTGTGGCAACAGGCACTTTCACTTTTATAAGCCTTTTTATAAACTGCTTAGCCTTTTCACAAATTATGGCAATGCTTAAAGTCATATGAACAGACATTATCTCTACATTATACCATAGAATCAAACTTGTGGTACACAGCAGTAAGGAGCAAAAATTGTTGTCCTGGTCTTCAGTTTAAAACACCTGAAAATTTAATCCTGAATATATAAAGAGTTGTTAATAGATAATTGTTAACTGTGACTGGTGGGAGACTATTATCTTAAACTGCTATGAAGAGCACACAGGTGTCTGAGTAGTATACAACATTGACACTTTAATTTGGGTGTTGATATATACATTTTCTCATTCTTTTCTTAATTACTATTGGATTTTCTAAACACACACAAACACAAAGTGTGTGTTTACTGCAGAGTTCATTTTATGAATACTTTGAGTTGGTTAAAATCAGATATATTGGCTAATACATTAATCTGCATTTTTTTCTGGCCTCACTTGAAATGTACCACAACTTTATGTAAAATCAACTTACATTGACTTTGTCTTTCCCAATTTGCTCATGGTAAAAGAGAAAGATAAATAAGTAAAATTTTAAAACCCTATTCATATTCTTAGTTTCTGTTTGAATTGTTAGCTTATTTCACAAGTATTTGGGGGCACTTTCCTATTAGACTTCAGGCCAGTCTGGGTAACTGATTAGTAGCTGAATCCCTTTGATTCTCAGCACTCATTAGTCTCTTTGAAGTCCAGCTGTTGATACCAAGCAGTTTGTTAAACCTCTATCCCAGTGGAATGATACCATAACAATTAGTCTAGCTTAAAAAGTAAGGGTAATCTTCATGACCTTGGATATGGCAATAAGGGTTTACTATCCAAAATATATAAAGAACCCTTACAAGTTGACAACAAAAAAAACAAACAACCCAATTAAAGAATGGGCAAAGGATTAGAGTAGACATTTCTCCAAAAAAGATATAGAAATGGCCAATAAACACACGAAAAGATGCTCAACATCATTAGTCATTAGGAAAATGCAAATCAAAACCACAATGAGGGCCAGACATGGTGGCTCAGTCCTATAATCCCAGCACTTTGGGATGAGGCCAAGGGAGGAGGATTGCTTGAGGCCAGGAGTTCAAGACCATCCTGGGCAACATGATGAGATCCCATCTTTATATCTTTATCTACTACTGATGGATAGTAGATAAATAAAATGTGGTATATCCATACGATGGAATATTGTTCAGCTATAAAAATGAATGTAGTTCTGATACAGGTTACAACATGCATGGACCTTGAAAACATTATGCTAAATGAAATGAGCTAAACAAAAAAGAGTGAGTATTATACAACAATGCACATGAAATATCTAGAATAGGCAAATTCTTAGATAACAGAAATTATTCCCTCTATATTAGAGGGAAGGGAGGTGGGGAGTGATTGAAAAGAATGAAAGTGAGGTGAACGAACAGAACTAGTCAGTGACAAGATATTGTGAGGTCCCACTGCTGTGGGTGTAGGGAATATTCTTTGAATTAGATGCTAATTCTGCCCTATAGGAGGAGCTGCCCAATTCATTGTCATTTGACCTTCTGGGAGGGAGTCCTTTCTTTATCTTTTTTAGCTGTATTGAAAATGGGCATTGGAAAATATGTACTCTTTGGAGGCTAAACAGTGTTTTGAGCTCATTTCCTGTCTATAGAGGGCTGGAGGCCAAGAAAACATGTTAGGTCTTGTCCAGGCTCTTGGTTCCTTTGGCACTACAATTGTCAACATTACTGGCTTCTTATCTATTTGATTCCAATAAACTTCATGGGCCAATAGCCATACCCACAGTTTTTTCCTTGATTCATCTCTGTTTATCTATGTACTTAATTCCTGGTACCTCGAGCCCATCAATCTTGATAGGAGAACAATACCTTTATTCTCTTTTTACTGAGCCATTTCATCCACTTGAAAGGACTTACTGGGTGACATCTCAATACATTTAGAGATTTTAAAGACATAAAAGTGTGACAGAGAGATACTTGCTTATTTGATCCTTATTTAAAAGCCTAGTTCTAATAGCCTTTTTTGGGTTTAAAGGCTTCAATTTGAAAAGCATTTGCCACTTGCAACCATGCAAGTTCCTGCAATTCCACGCAATTTCTATTTATTCCTTTCCATTCCTGCTTACAAATTAGTCAATTATTTTCTGAATACTTATCTTTCATGAAGTGTCTTGTAAAATACAGCCAATAGTAACCTACACATACTATTAACATTTCGTTTTCTAGTCTCTTTTCCTGGAGCTATGAACTTATTAGGTTCATTATTTTATTTAACTTTCAAGTTATTGTAGGTTGCAGTTTTATCAAACATTCCATAGCATAGCATGGATTATCATTCTTTAAGCTTCTAAAATGAATGTTCTAGCCCCTGTTACTTGACT
The DNA here is from genome assembly GCA_008086735.1 of Cheirogaleus medius. NCBI lineage: Eukaryota > Metazoa > Chordata > Mammalia > Primates > Cheirogaleidae > Cheirogaleus > Cheirogaleus medius. Next base: position 76,196,329 of record VBSM01000529.1, read on the forward strand.
CCTAAGTCAATGCCATAGAAGTCATATTTTTGTTAAAATACACCTATCACTTTCTAAATTAATCAATATATGCTTGGTTTTGTCAAAATCTTAGTGACATAAATAATAAAAATGTATTTCTTGTTCACATTTATATGTTTATTGCATGTTACTGGGGTCTTCTCTTTATATCTCCTCATTCTAGGATATAGTCTGATGAAACAATCATAATCATGCACATTTCCAGACTCTAAAGCAGAGAGAAGGAGAATTCTGTACAGTCACAAATTGGCAATTCAATTCTCTGGCCCTGAGGTGACACACATTACCTAATCACAACTCATTGCCCAGAACTAGTCATGTGGTCCCACTCAACAAGAGAGCCAGAAAGTGCAACCTACTTTGGGAAGTGCCCTGCTGGTAGAGATTGGGAAATAGTTGGAGAATAGCACAATCCAATTGCATATGAACTTCATAATCAAATGTACTCTAGGACTGGTGAATAGAGGCCCAACTGCGTTAGAGTTGCAGCCCCCCACCTATTCCCAGACTTCAGAGGCCCCCTTTAACAGCACGAGTACATACTGTACATACTGTACACCTTCTTCCTAGTCTTCCACAAAGGAACCTGTGGTGACTTTGTCAGGTTACTGCACAAGGTAAAGAGAAATCCCCAATGCTTTCATTTATATTTAACCCTGACTCTGAGATATAACCAATTCATTGATGGAAACATAACTTTAGAGCATCAGGTGATAACTGAAACTTTGATCAGAGTCAACAAGCCCCATAAGGAAGCAATCATACAGAGTAATTTCCCCAGTTTTTGAATGTACAGAGGGAGGAGAGGGCCTCAATTCCATGAAATCACCCTCTGGGCCCTTGACTCAAGAGTAAGTCTACTATAACAGGAAAAGCCAAGTAGAAGGCAGTGAAGCACCCCTCCTTGGCCAAAGGAGGAAATGAAAGGTAAGTTTATTTCACACCTATACATGTTCTATACAGTATTAAATTCTAAGATCCATCTCAGAACTAAAGGATCACATGACAGTTGAGCTATTATAATGGAAATAACCTCATTCAACTCCTCTTGGAAGTAAATGATGGACAAGTAGATAATCTTTGGCAATCCTTTCCAGTTCTGTTTATATTTAGGTTCTTTCCCCTGAAGAACTAACAAGAACAAGCCAGATTCAACTACTGTAATTTGGCAGCTTAAAACAACAAACTGGTTTTTCCTGATCGTGAGCTGTATTTCAACTCAATAGTTTTAAGAACTATAGTAGCATAGGAATAAAATATTTGGTAAAGGGATACCTGGGAACCTGAGGCTTAATTCTCTAAGCACTGAATTTTTAAAATGTATTTTAACTATTTTGGATACAAATTCTTTAATAATGTATATCACCATAGTCCCTGCCTTCTTTCTTTCTCGTGTGTTGTCTTTATTTTCTCCTGGGTCTTCTAACAACCTATGACATAAAGCCATTAAAGTCCTGAAACTACCAGCCTTGGCTCTGCCTGAAGATACCAATCTGGAGAATGTCATTTTGTGAGCATATAATGCTTGCAGTGTAAACTGCACCAGATATAATTCAATTTGGTCTTAATTTCTCTGGGGTACCATAGGGAACCCCAGTTATTATAATGCACTCATGGCTTTGATAGCATTATCAGATTTACCAAATAAAAATGTAGGATACCCAGAATTAGAATTTCTGATAATCAATAAATTTTTTAAAGTATATTCCAAATATTGCATACCAAACAATTATTCATTGTTTATTTGAAATTCAAATTTAACAGGTCTTCTGTATTTTATCTGGCAATCCTAATCAGGTACCACTGACATACTTAGTTCTATTAGGCCCAGGCTGCCTTTAGACTGGTATCTTGTTCTCATTTTTCTATCTTTTCTTTTCCTTTCTTTTTTTTTTTTTTTTTTAGAGATGGGGGCTCATTATATTGCCCAGACTCATATCACACTACAGCCCTAGACTCCTGAGCCCAAGCAATCTTCCCACCTCAGACTCCTAAAGTAGCTGGAACTATAGGCATGGGCCACCATGCCCAGCTTTGGCTGTCTTTACAGCTCCAAAATTTTGCCTTTAAAATCTGTTTGCCTTTAAAAGCTTTGGCCCAGTGTCCCAGATTGCTGTTTTTCTCTCTTTCTTCACAGTAAATCTGTTCTTCGCTGATACTTCTTACCTCTATTGCTACTTTAGCTGTGTTCTACCTTTTCTGTATACTATGCTCATTCCTCTTCTGTCCCATTTTTTCCTCCTTCGGCAGCTAAGTGTAGTGTTTTAAAGTATGCACTTTAAAGGGAGACAAAGATTTGAACCCCAGCTTATCCTTCAGTAGATATGAAAACTACATTAAGTTACTTAATGTCTGTGAGCCTCAATTTCTCTTTCTGTAAAATTCAGGTATTAATGCTTGCTTTATTGGGCTGCTATGAGAGTTAAATGAGATAATGTAGGCTAACCACTCAAGGATTATAGGATTGTTATTATCAAAAGAGCCTCAGACTTTGGATGCTGACTTGAGATGTTGGATGTCTAGACTTGTAGTTCAGGCTTAGCTGACATTCTTGCCCTGGTGAGCATTTGTAGTGTCTGGCTTATCTTTGACATCATTACCAACCAGTCCAGTTCAGTTCAGGAAGTATGTACTGAGTTTCTAAAATGTGCTAGGTGCTAGAGATATGAAGATAAATAAGATAGCTCTGACCTCAAGGAAAGTGTTGGGATGAGAAGACAGATATGAAACAGAATCACAATACAATGAAGTAAGTTAAATTACCTAGATACACATGGATGCCTCTAGATGTTATGGGACCACAGAGTGGGATTCAGACCCTTGGGAGGAAGGAGGCAAAAAAAAATTGCTTCAAGTTTGGGATGATATTTGAACAGAGAATTAACAATTGAGTGGGGCCAGCCATAAAAAATGTGAAGGAGTAGCAGAAAAGTATTTTACACTTATTAAACAGCATGAGGAAAGGAGTGGAAATAAGTACTATGAATGGTGTAAACAGGGAAACTCAAAGAAGTTCAGTATTATTGGAGTATAAATTATAAAGCTAGGAAAAGCTAATTTAAGTATTACTTTATTTTGGTCATCAGCTTTGAGGCTCATATTTTTATTTCATATCATCAGTTGTGAGTTTCACATACTTGGCCTTTTATTTCCATTGTTGCTCTTCTTTGCATAGATTTTTGGTCATTTACAGTTTCTTGCCTGTCTGAGGTGCCAAAGTGAATGTTACTGTTTCATAATTGTGTTTCCACTTCTCATTTTTATTATATTAAAGCTTTCTGAACACAACTAAAAGATCTTTCTTTTTTCTAAAGAATGTATATCCTAAGATGTATTTTTCTTGCTAGTATATTTTAAAAATATTCTAAATCTTTCCTTCCCCTTACAACCACATATTTACTCATTACCAACTATTTTTTGAATGAATATATGTATACGTGTACAAACACACACACATACAGGCATATGGAGATACTGCGGGACCAATTCCAGACCACCACAACAAAGTAAATATCGCAATAAAACAAGTCACACAAATTTTTTGGTTTCACAGTACATGTAAAATTTATGCTTATAGTATACTGAAGTCTGTTAAGTAGGCAATAGCATTATGTCTATAAAACTGTACACACCTTAATTAAAAAATACTTTATTGCTAAAAAATGCTAACAGTAATCTGAGCCTTCAGTGATTCATCATCATTTTGCTTGTGGAGAATCTTACAATAGTAACATCAAAGATTACTGATCACAGATCACCATAACAGATGTAAGAATAATGAAAAAGTTTGAATATTACAAGAATTATTTAATATTGTATGACATAGAGACACGAAGTGAGCACATACTGTTCGAAATATGGCACCAATGGATGTGCTGGATGCAAGGTTTTCACAAACCTTCAATTTGTAAAAAACATAGTATCTGTGAAGTACAATAAAGTGAAGCACAATAAAACGAAGCACAAAAAAAATGAAGTGTGCCCTTGTATATAAAAGGATCTTAGAATAGAGCCTAGCTGTTATTATCATATATCAGGCACATGGTTTCAAAAAAATTGGACATATATTAAGATCTAACATATATTTCACCATTCATGAATTTTCTCAAGATCATATTACAGAAAAATTTAAAGCCAGTTATTCTATTCTAACACAGTTGATTTTATATTTCTACATTCTCTTTTTTGTAAGTATGTTTCTCTTTAACATAGTTTTAATCACTGCAATATAGAAACAGGCTTAATTTATAGCAGCATTAACAAGAAAGGGATAATCCTGCTCTACTATTTGATGATCCAACTGAACCTAGAATATTAATTTCAGCCTGTTAATCACCATAATGGGCTGCAGTGGTTGGAAGGTTTCCAACAAAGATATTGGAAAGCCTTTAAAAGGTGATGTGTAAGGGATCCAGGCAACCAGGAAGGGGCCTGATCCCTTACAACGCTGAAATCCTCTGGCCCCACCTTTCTTTTTTTTTCTCTCTTGGTTAATGGCACTAGGCCCATTTGATGCAACGCTTTGAGTTCCCCTGAGCCTCAAGGTCTCAGCCAGGGTGGGAGAAGTGGAAGAAGAACAAGCCTTCTTCCAATTGGTTGGCAGCCTGTGCCAGAGCTAATCTGGTTTGTTTTCAGGTCAGTGTCATTTTTAAGAGAGGGTTCGTTTACTTTCAGGATCCGCCTCCCAACTCCTCTGAGTCCTTTGCCCCAAAGGACTTCGCCCTTTCTTTTGCAGTTGGACACCGCGGCACCTTCTGCAAACCGACAACTCCGCAGAGGCCGGCGGCAAGAGTTACCCCATCTGCCTCGGCCTCTCAGGAGGTGTCTAGCAGGAGGCAGTACTCCAGGCGGCCACGCGACGGTGAAGCAGTCACCGGGGGGCTGCCAGCGGAGCAGCCCAGGTGCGTCGCCTTAGGGACAGTGCTGGCAAGTGCCAAGCTGGGACAACCAGAGCCGAGGCTGGAACGGCGTTTGCCCGAGCCGAGGCGGAAGCCGGAGCATTTGGGGGACGGGACCGCGGGAACCCGGAAACGCCTGGGCTGCACGGAGCTGGCGGCAGCGACGGCGGCGGGAACGGGTGGCGCTGCGGGTCAGCGGTCGCGGCGGACCGGGCGGGCTCGGCAGCCTGGGGCGCCCGGCGGAGCGGAGCCGCGGCCCCCAGTGCGCGCAGCCGGCCGAGCTGCGCGGGAGGTGAGTTCTGAGCGCTCCCGGGGAGGGGCGGGCGCCTGGAGGCCAGCGACTGCGGGGCAGCCCGGGCAGCTCCCTGAGGAGGAGGAGGAGGAGGAGGCGTGCACCGGGGCTGCGGTGAAGTCTGTGTGAGTGAAGGGGATAGTGTCGACGACCCATAGTACAGTACTAGCTAAATTGGGGTGGGAGCAGGTGAGGTGACACGTTGTAACCCCGACGAACGACGTGTGGAATGTGCTGGGTGGAGGAGGAAAAAGGGCCTGAGGAGAGGGGTGTGTCAAGCGAATGAAAACGGCAGTGTGTGCCTCCGTCCGGGGCGTGCAGAGCGAAATGACAGTGGAGAGACTGGCGGTCAGTCGTTCCTTCAGTGAACGACCCTTGAGCTCCGGCTCGGTGTGCAGCCCTGCGGTAGGCGCGGATCCACCAGACCAGGACCTTGCGCTCCACAAGCCGCAGGGACTTCAAAGAATGGAAAGGCTGCCCTTGGTAAGGCTAGTGTGAACAGGGCTATCTGAGGGGGTGTGAGATTCCCATCAGAACAGGATGTGTGTGTGTGTGTTTTGGGGGAAGGTGGCGGATTTTAATGAACATGTTTATTTAAACCAACTGCAGCACCTCTCAGTTCAGGAAGGTTAGTTCAAATTAAAGAAGAATATTAAATGTAGTAATGGGCCTTGCTTTAGTAAACGGCTTATATTTCATTGCTTTATAGTAGAAGACCGACTCCTTTATTACGTTCTCTTAAATGCTGTATTTGAAAAGTAAATCTTTTTATTTCTAAAATTAACGTTAGAGTGGTAAAGATGAAATTTGGTACAGTTTCTAACTTGGCGCTTTTACTCACTTTCACTGGTAAACTAAGTTCTATTCCTTTAAGGGAATGACTTCTGAATTTACCTTTCTGATCCTAACTTTCCTCCTAAGTTTTGATTCTAATCCTTGAGCATCTCAGGCTTAGTTCTTCCCTTTTTCATTCCCACTACCTCTGGGCTAAATAGGCTTTTCTTTCCTCTTATTCTCACTATAGCAATAACTTCCCAACTGGACTTGCTGCCCTCAGCCCAGCCCCCTTCCAGTCACTCTCCTCAATACTGCTTTGTAATGCCAAAGGTCTTATGCCATTCTTTGGTCATTCTTCTCTCAGAAATACCCAGTGACTGTATTGACTCCACAATAAATTTTAAATTATTTAGGGAGGCATTTAAAGCCCTTCAAAATTTGAGTCTGTCCCTGGCTCCAATAAAATTAGTATGGTCCTTTCATCTTTTAAATTATTACTTTATCCCACATACTCTATTTTTTAGCTAAACTGGAGTCGTTAATTTCAATTGTAATTTCTGAACATGCTGTATACCTACTTGCCTTGGTCTTTGCTTATATCCTTTCTTCCTACAAGGAAGGTCTTCCTTACTGTCTTGTAGAAATTCCACTTACTCTTCAATGCCGGAAATGCCACTTCTTTCTTATGAAGCTTTTTGAAATATGTGAGTCCAGAACATTTTTTTTCTCTTGTGTGCTGGCCTTTATACATCTTACAATACTTGTTAAATTTGCATCATACCGTGGTTGCTTGAGAATTTTATTATCCTTACTAGAATGTAAACTTTCTAAGGAAAGTAATTATACCTTTTAAAGTTTTTAGCACATGAGTACTTGAGCACATCATGATATATTAGACTCTTAATAAACATTTGTTACATTAAATCATATAGTGAAACAATCAACGTCTGTTATAGTACTCCCAGAGACAAGATTAACTCTTGAGTTGTAGTAGAACATTACTATAGATTTTTATTAATAATCTTATATTTGAAGGTGCTTTTCTGTTCCATGTTTTAGTACCTCATTTGATCCTGGTAATAAATCTTTGAGTGAGGAGTTATCACCTACATTTTATACATAATATTAAAGGTCAGACAAGTCAAATAATTTGCCCTAGGCCCTACATATACTCCTTAGGCTACCTCCTTAGGCTGCCTGTATATATATATATATATATATATAAATATATATATATGTATACACACACACATATACACATACATTTTTTTTTTGATATGAGGTCTCACTGTATCACCCCAGGCTGGTCTTGGATTCCTGGGCTCAAGCTATCCTCGAATCTCAGCCTCTTGGGTGCCTGCCACTGTGCCCAATTTGCTTCAATTATATCTGAAATGGATATAATTTGTATCCTCAAACATGTCTTTTACTTAGTAGGGACTCAATATGTTGAATGAATGCCTAGATAAATAATAGAATCAAGGGAAATAATCTCAGTTGTAAATCTAATCTTATAATTCAGTAGCTGCGAACTATATCTTTTACATTTCTTTCCCTTTCCTGAAAATTTTAGAGAGTGAAGTTTCTATTTGATGTTAATCAACTGTGGAATTTTTTTTTGGTGGAATTGCCAGAAATTTAGAGTATTAATAATTTGTAGATCTGTCTGGGTAACTGAAATGGCTTGAACATCATCAAACTGGCAGTTAATGTGTCATTTGTGGGTACAAATTTATTATTAAAGTTTGGATCAATATGAATTGGTAGCCTAACATTAGATTTTAATCCTCACAAAAGCAAGTGTATGCTAAATACATTCAATTTAATTATCCATCAATGAAGGACTATAATGGTTATATATTTTTAACACATTGCCACTCTAGAAAAAAAATATTTTTCCTTGTGGCCATGGTGTTTTATTATGAAAACAGAGTAAAAATTTTGAAAGCAAAGCGATCCTTTCTAATTTAATGAAAAACAAAATTTTTGACTTCTATTCATTTAATCTATGTTTTTAGAATTACTTTGTCAATATTAATTGTAACAACAAGAACATCAACAAGTAAGATTTTGTGAACCAACTGCAGGGTTTTGCCCAGGTTTTGCTTCATGAGGCCCGGGCTCAAAACTAGCATGAGTTAAATACAACTTACATGGTAGTTAATGTGTTAATCATTGTTTTCTTAATGTGTTTTGTTATGTAAATTTTAGAGTGTTTGGTATATAAATATGAAAATGACTTTAGAAGCTAGAATGTTACTTAGCTTCTCTACCCAAACTGCCTACCCAGAACTCTTACTAGTTTATCATTTGTATTGGAGATACCATCTCAAATAAAACCAAAGAACCAGTTTAAGATAAGTTGCTGTATATTTAGAGATAAGAATTTTAATTGAAAAAGTATGCTAGGTCAGGTAGCATAGTAAAAATTAGAGTTAAGATGAAGCTGAATTTTTTAGGTCACTTCAGATAAAATGCTAAGAAATAAGTTCATTCCACAAAGCGTCCACATAGGACTTTATATCTACTCTGCCTAGTTTTTTCTGTGGAAGTTGGATAAGAAGTTTTTTTCTAAATTCATATGTGCTATAAAGCCAATTGCAAACAGCATTTCTAGTAACATTTTCTATCATGAGTAGGTCTTATAAAGGTGTTTAATGAATAAGGCATTATAGTATAATAATCACTTTATCTGATTTCTATTCTTCATAACCACCCTATGAGGTACATAGTCATCCTCATAACCACCCTATGAGTTACATACTATTATTTATCCCCATTTTATAGATGAAGGAGAGACAGAGAGGTTAAATAATTTGCTGTAGTTATTAAGTGGTAGAGATAGAATGTGAACTCAGTCCGAGACCAGAGGCATATTCTTGTATACTGTGGTGACTGATCCTCTAATATTTAGACATGCTTAACCACAGGCTTTACTGCAAAAACTATGGATTTTGACTGAGAGAAGTCTTAGTTAATATCTGAGCTCTGACATGTTATGCAAGGCAACCCATACACTTAATGTCTCAGAACTTAAGTTTCTTAATCTGTGAAATGAATGATACTTTTACAGATTAAATGAAATTTAAAGGAGATAACGCCTGTAATTCAGCTAGCACAGTGTCTGACGTGGTGTAGGTGTTAAAGTTTCTTCTATTAATTTAATTTCTCTTGTGTAGGTACAGTTATTAGAAAACATTTAACGACAACCAGTTTTCGGTTTGCATCTGTCTTTTATGTATTACCACAGAGAGATTTACAAAGAGATCATTCTCCCCTTCTGAGAATTTACATATTGTGTAGTTTATTTATCCTTTTATAAATCCAACTTAGAATAAATGCCTGCTGTACAACAGGCTCTGGTAAGGAGATGCAGGAAATATGATAAATAAAGAAGAAAGTGTATATATGTCAACAAGTTAGTCTGATAAAATTTATGAGCGCTGTGATAAAAGATATATACAAGAATGCATGGGAGTTTAGTAGAAGGAAGGATTCAGTCTGACTGGAAGACTTAGGAAACTTCACTAATAGGAGGCCTGTATTTTGAGTTCTGTAAGATATGTAGAAGTTCTAAAAGTAGAAGGGGGGAAGAGATTTTTTTAAAAGAGGAATATTTGTTGAGAGAATGCATGGAAAAATGTGTTTGACACAGGTAATAGTTTATGGCACGGAGTTTAGGTTAGGACCAGATTATGAGGGCTGTTCTATGTGAAGGAGTTTGGACACTATCCTCTATTTGGTAAGGAGTCCATTAAACTTTACAGAGGGAAGAAATGTGATTAGATCTGTATTTTCTTAAGATATTTGCTGTATAGAATATAGATCAGAATTGAAAGAGTCTGAAGCCTGTCCACATCAGTTAGGAGGCAAAGTGACATGAGACTTGAACAGTAAATATTGAATAAGCATAATTAATGTATATTCATATTCTATATAGTTTAAGCTTATAGTGTATATCAACTTCTAATAACATAGGTTTACCTAGGAATGGTTGCAATTTCATGTTTAGAAAGGGTGGTGGTTAAAAAAACAAAACTACACAGCATTTGAATTCTCATATTGGAATCTTGTCCTTAGGGAAGGGTGCTAATCTTCCATTAATTATCTAAGCATAGTCAACAGCTTGATTAAAAAAAAAAATCTTCGACAGTTTGTCAGACCATAAATCCATAAAAATTTGCTCATTCTATATGTTTTATTAAGTTTCAGTTAAATTATTTTCACATTTTTCTAAAATTTTATCATTTATGAATGCTACAAAGAAAACATTTTATGGCCTTTCACTTATTAGATTTATCCTCAGGCTGAATTAAATAGCTAAACATTATTCTTGATTAATCTTGTATGCTTTAATACCTAAACATTTGAAAAATCATTGGGAAATGCTGGAACCTTGTTATTAATGTTAGTGCTTAGGGAGCAACTCTGTCTTATAGAATGATTATGTTATGTTTTAATTTCTACATATAGATAGATAATATTTCAGATTGCATGTTTTGACACACGTAGCATATCTGAGACTGGGCAACAAATTAAAGGAGTCAACTTGAATACTCTAGTATGGACAGAAAGCTTAAAATTGGGAATTTTTTCTAGCTTATAAGCTTTATATCTGACTATATGTTATTACTATTTCAAGTTATAAAAACAGTGAAAATATCGACAATCTGTATGTTGTCTTGCCTTTTGTTTTTTTTGAGACAGGGTCTCACTCTGTTGCTTGGGCTAGCAGTGGTATGATTGTAGCTCACTGCAACCTAAAACTCCTGGGTTCGAGTGATCCTTCTGCCTTAGCCTCCTGAGTAGCTGGGGCTAGAGGTGCATGTTACCATTCCTGGCTAATTTTTCTATTTTTTTTGTAGAGATGAGGTCTCACTCTTCTTCAGGCTGGTCTCGAACTCCTGGCCTCAAGCAGTCCTCCTGCGTTGGCCTTCCAAAATGCTAGGATTACAGGCATGAGCCGCTGCTTCTGGCCTCTTTTGCCTTTTATGTCTTTTAAAATAGCAAAGAAATTGATGTTTTCTAAAATAAGCATTAGTAAAAGTATTACTTTGTGACATTGGTCAAGTCCTTCCCTTCCCTATGGAAATATTATTGAAGTTTTGTGAACAAAGTGTATGGGTTTTGGCTTTTCAATGAGAGAAGATTACTAGTGTAATTTCTTTCATTTGTTACTGAGTTAGGCGTTTACTTAAAACAATTTTTTGAGTGTATACTATGTGCAGTGATTGTTCTAGACATTCTTCAGTATAACCCCGCTTTCCTAATAAGTGATTTTTTTTTTAGTATGGAAACTTAATTTTAACCAGTCTTCCTTTGAAACATATTTAATGCTTTCTGCTTGAATAGACATAGAATAGAGAACAATTAGATTTTTAAAAAATACAGGCTTATATCCTTATATTAATTTCCTGTGGCTGCTATAACAAATTACCACGAATTTGGTGTCTTAAAACAACAGCAATTTATTCTCTCTCAGTTCTAGAGGCCAGAAATCCAAAACCAGTATCACTGGGCTGAAATCAAATTGTTAGCAGGCCTCACTCCCTCTGATGGATCTAGGAGAGTATCCATTCCTTTCTTCTGGCTTCAGGCACCTACATCATTAATCTTTAAGGCCAGCATCTTCAGATCTTTCTGTGCTCTATATTCATATTGCTTTCTTCGCTTGTGTGTATGTAGTCTCCTTCTTTTTTTTAAATTTCTCCAGCTTTATTGAGGTATAATTGACAAATAAAAATTGTGTGTATACAAGGTGTACAATGTGATGATTTAAGCTACATATACATTGTGACATGATTACCTCAATCAAATTAATTAACAAATCCATCATGACACATAGTTACCATTTGTATGTGTTTGCGAAGGGGTGAGGATGTTTAGGACTACTCTCTTAGCAAATTTCTATAGTATTAACTATAGTTACTATCTTAGTCCATTTTGTATTGCTATAAAGGAACCTGAGGCTGGGTAATTTATAAAGAAAAGAAGCTATACAAGAAGCATGACATCAGCATCTGCTTCTGGTGAGGGCTTTGGTCTGCATCTACTTATGACAAAAGGTAGAGAGGAGCCAGTGTGTGCAGAGATCACATGGCAAGAGAAAGGGGAGCTGCCCTACTCTTTTTAACAACCAGCTCTTGTGGGAACTAATAGAGTTAGAACTCACTGATTACTATGAGGACAGCACCAAGTCATTCATGAGGGATCTGCTCCCATGACCCAAATACCTCCCATTAGGCCAGATCTCCAACATTGGGGATCAAATTTCAACATGAGATTTGGAGACATCAAATGTCCAAACCATAGCAGTCATCATGCTGTACTAGATCCCCATGTGTTCTCCTCTTCTGTCTATCTCTTATATGCACATTTGTGGTGGCACTTAGGGTCCACCCAGGTAATCTAGGATAATCTTTCCATATCAAGATCCTTAATTTTATCTGTAAAATCCCCCTTTTAAGTAAGGTAATGTTTACAGGTTCTAGGGTTTAGAACCTGATATCTTTAGGGGCTGTTATTCAGCCTAGTTCAATCCTCAAGCATATTTTGATATACTAGGATACAGAGATTATAAAAATATATAGAATATAGGATACTGAGATCCTGTAAAGTTATTATATAAACTCAATTTACTTTTTACTTCAGCCTACAATGGAATCAGACTTTAGATTTGTTTTTCAGAAATGTTGACTCTGCTGCTAAATGAGAGGTGGTTTTGTTTTAGGGCAGTCATAGAAGCTTTCTGATTCCTTGCCTGGACCTTGGGCTGTGAATTTAGGGCCTCGGGTTCATTATTTTCTTTCTCCAAGTTTTCTAGCTGACTTAAAAGTCATCAGTGAACACCTTTATATCTTATTTCCAATAAAATGTCTGTGTCAGCAACTATTTGATTGCCCAAAGCCTTATCTTGATTATAGGTGTCTACAGGTGAAAATTTAATTTTACCTATGTAAGATGAACTACCAGTGTTTCTTTTACCCAAGACCCTAAATTCAAATCTAAAGTCTGATTTGAATAAAGGCCAAAGAGGAGAGTATTGGAGGATTATTGAAAAGTCACTAAGCAGCCCTCCTAAAACACTGCTATACGTAAAGTCAGAGATTTCAAAAGAATCTAGGAAGCTGGCCATGTCCTGCTGCTAGCATAAGATCATGAAACACAGCTGGTGGGAAACGTTATGGAAAGCTGTCACCTCTGCATAGCATCTTTCTATATTCACAGTCAAGAGTCAGCCTGAGCCCACTGTTGTTCAGTAGAGTCAGAAGTTGAGAAGAGCTGACCTACAGCAGGGAAGAGTGAAAATAAACTGGAAACTGCCAGCACTTTTGTTTCTATCTCACCACATTTAACGCTGACAATCTTCAGAGAGTAATGGCTGTGGCTTCACTCTGCCTTCTAAATCTTGTGCAGATTTTGTTTAGCCAGTCCTAACCCAGTACCATGCAGAGAACGGGTTTCTGGGAAATGTTTGAGTTTAATGAAGTTGACCAAGTATAATATAAGGTACCATAATTTCCCTTTCATATTTTCCTGTTGCACCCTTTCTTGAATTGTTTGAATAAGTGTCTTTTGTGCTAGAGAATAAGCTCTATGGAGAAACAGATTGTCTTGTTCATCATTATGTACCCATTGCTCATCGCAGTGCCTGACCATAGTTTGTCTTAAATATGTGATGGCTGATTGCCACTTGGAGAGTTGCATGATACCTATATTTTTTACTTCTGTCCCCAGTCATCTTAGTTTTGAACTTTTATTAATGGTCAGTGCCTTTGTTCCCTACCTGGCTTTTACACTAGTCTCTGTTCTTTGTAGAATACCTTTTACTACTGCCTTTAGCTGTAAGTAGTGGAAAATGACCATAGCAGAAAGTGGTATAACAGAATAGTATGGGGCTGGGGAAATGGGAGAGTGGGAAGCACCACACATTGGAAGGGGATCTTAGAGATATACTTATTAGGTCATTTTGTTTTCCAAATCACTGACTTTCTGTAGAGTACCATAATACTGAACAATTTTTATCTAAAAATTAGAATGCAAATAGGTTTTATATTTGTATAGTTGAAGAAATATTTGAATGCTATTTGTTTTACTTAAATGTAGGAATGAAAATTCTGCAGTCTGAAAGAACAAGTTAAAAATTGACAGTGCTGTAAGTTACATAGGCGTGATATTGTCTTATGTAAACAGACGCCTGACACCTTGAGGAAGAAAGGAAAGGAGGAACAATGAAGAGTTGTTTAACTTAGAATGTAACAGGAACCTGTAGGTGGTAAAGAATTGGTTGTTAAGTGTTAGTGAGCAAGATTTTGCTTTTCTTAACCACTTAAGAGGGAACTAATTAGTAGAGGTTATTATTTATATCATAGAAACAGAACTATAGTGTAAATTACTTTCTATTCATTTTTTACACTTATGTAAAAAATAAGATTTTTTGATTTTCCACAGGATTATTGTGGATTTCAGGTACAGCATATTGTTGCTCTTTTTCTTGAGAACTATATCTACTTCTGAGGTAGTTAGAAAAGAAGATATATAAACACCAGTGTGAAAAGTACAGTCAGTTGTGATGAAAGTAATTTGTCACTATTTAGTATGCAGATATAGGTTATAGTTTTAAAATTTTGGCATCATGGAAGATAATGGACAAAAAATTGCAGCTGGGCTCCACATTGCTGTATGTATTTACTTTTTCTGTTCATTTACTTGGAAAAACCTTATGTTTGTTTTTTACATCAGTAGTTATTTCTGGCTAGTATACAATGTTTATTTGCATAGCACTTTATAATTTATATGTTTTCATAATACTCTATTATGTAATTAACCTCTAGTATACTATTATATCATCTAAGGAAGTATATTTCAGAACTAGTGGTTAGAAACTATAAACATAGCTCACTCTAAAAATTATAACTTAGAAATTTAGCCTTTTGATTTTATAATAGGAGGAAAATTGGTTTATAGTATATATTAGATACTAGGTAATATTTTAAAAGGTATATGTATTTTATTACAGTTTTAAAACATTGACTAAGCATTTAGTTTTTTAGAACTTTTAGTGGCTAGAGACATATCAGCAAAATATGGATATTGTCTTAGAATGATAGCCTTTATACACAAACCTAAAGATTATATAGATTATATGTTGGTAAATCACTGGAGTAAGTGTAGCAATACTGCTTTTCAGATTTTCCTACAAGGTCCTATTTTACCTTTGAAAAGATGAATATCAATTATTAGTATATGGTGTTTTGAATATTTCAGAACTTGGTGCATATCTGTAATGCATTTAATGATGGTATAAATGACTAATTCCTCAGTTATCTTGATTAATTTGGGGCTAAGGGTAGTGGTAGTAGTATGCATTAATTATACATATACATTATGTAATATATATATTTTAAAACATTTAAACTTGTAAAGTTGCTCAGAATTGGCTGACAAAGCTTGTAAAGCAAGGATCTTTGGGAGCTACTTTAATAAAAATGAGGATAATTAGCATAAAATGTATTATAGTTTCTAGTGTGTTGGAAAACCTTTTTTCCTTAAGACTATTAAATTATTACTGACAATATCTTTGAATTTGAAATAAGCTTACTAATATTTTTTGTATAAAATGCAAAAGTAAATTCTAACTAAGCCATCATCCAAACTCATCAGATACAAATGAACAGAGCTTAGATGAATGAAGTTTTTTGATACCTTTTTCTCCTGAGAGGTGAAAAGAGATTTAAAAATGATAAAACTCAACTTTGTAAATATCAAACACCTAATAATTCAGAAGAAAAGTAGTAATTAGAAAGCAAATACAAGATCTATTAGGGTGACTAACCAAATCCTGAAATATTCCTTGTGCATTGGAATGTAAAAAACTTTTAGAAGTACTCGCAGTGTGATTGTTGTATCAAATTAGTGTGTTTGTAGTATATATACTTATATGCAAAGATTATAATTATATATTGTTATTATATAATAGTTTACTATATGTTATATATTACTAAATAGATATACTCAAAGTTTATAATTTACAAATTTAGACATGACTTTTAGAAGAAAGGTGAAATTAAATTAATAGAATCGTGTGTGTGTGTGTGTGTTTGTGTATTTGTATATGGTTTAGAACTGGAAGGGAGGGGATGAAGAGACTTTGGTTAATGGGTACAAAAATACAGCTAGGTAAAATAAATAAGTTCTAGTACTCAATAATATGGTAGAAAAATTATAGTTAACAATAATTTATTTTATATCTCAAAATAGCTACAGGAGAAGAATTTTCCCAAAACAAAGAAGAGATAAATATTTGTGGTGATGGGTATCCTGATTATCCTGATTTGATCATTACAGGTTGTATACCTGTATCAAAATATTACATGTGCCCCCAAAATATATGCAACTATGAGATATCAATAAAAAACATACAAACAATAAGAACTGGAAAAGACCTGAGAAACTGTATAAAATATTAAATTTTAGAAAAATACTTCTTCCAGTTGTCATATAAAAAAAGAAAAATAGCTTAAAAATACATGTGGTTTATATAATATTTAGAAGCTACTTGTTGAAAAATTTAAGATATAAAAAGGAAAAGAAAAGGGTCCTAAATGTTCATCAGTAGGAGAAAGAGTAAATAAAAGGTCCATTCATTTGATGGAACATTATAGAGTTGTTAGTAGCAATGAAGTAGGTCTATATATCAACACAGATGGCAAAGCAATGCTGAATAAAATAAGAACAATGCCAAATAATGTATATAGTTTGATGCTATGTATGTATATTAAAATAGTTAGGGTTTATAAGTTTATCTATATACATATATAAAAATTTGAAAAGTAGATTACAAATATATACTCCAAATTCATGATAATTGATTTATCTGGGGGAAGAGGAAAGTAATAGGACTTGGAGTTGTGGATTAAAGTGGACTTTGCCTTTAGTTGTAATTTTATACTGTCAACCTTAATGACAAGATTCAGGCAATATGATTAAGTATTGAGTTTCTTTGAGCACAAAGTTTGAAGATAGCCACCCTGAGGACACAGACTCTAAAAAGATGGGATCAGTGCTCTGAAGTATAGAGCTTTGAGGGTTGTTTATATAGGCAAGGTCTGGGGAGAGTTAACAAGATTACATCGTACATTCCATACATGGTTAGTACGCAGTTGCAATAATTTGATTGGTTATAGGCAGTGTTTCTTTTAGGCGGAAAGGTATATTTGACATTCAATATTAAGGATGTTGAATAGTCAAAGGGTCTTTTATCTCAGTCTAGGGGGCTTCTATCTCAGGGCCATCTGGTCTGAGCTGGGACCAAGGAAATAAGGAAGGAAGTTAATCTATAGCAAGAGGTCTGTAATTAATAGGTTGGACTCCCTGACTTGGTCTCTAAAGTCAGTCTTCCTCAGGGGCTAATAACTTTTAGAAGCCCAAAATAGATTATCTTTTTTCTCTCACAATACTTAGTAATATCATTTTAAATTTTCTACATTTTTCACATTAAGAATATACTACTTTTTAAAGTAAATAAAGCATAAATGCTATTTAAAAAAAAAAACCAGAACAAACAAAAACAAAGAAAAGCCATCAGAATGAAG
This sequence comes from Cheirogaleus medius, assembly GCA_008086735.1. NCBI lineage: Eukaryota > Metazoa > Chordata > Mammalia > Primates > Cheirogaleidae > Cheirogaleus > Cheirogaleus medius. The sequence continues at coordinate 76,213,911 of VBSM01000529.1, forward strand.
TAGTGTCATTTACCCAGTGATCAAGAAGAATGCGTTTTTCAGGTCTTAGTTGTTAAGGTGAAAATGGGGACATCTAACTTCTGACCTTGTTATAAATCTGAGAGCTTCACTGAACCCTGAGTAGGGTCAGGGAGCTTAGTAACTAGGCTCCTTAAAGGAATGTGGGCAGTAATTTGTTGACTGGTTTTTGATAATAAATCATGAAAACATAAGGTTTTTGACAGTAAATTGAATGAGGCTACATATGTGAAAGAACCTAACACAACTTTTTCTTGATTATTCATTTGTAAGTTTCTTGTGGGAAATTTTTATGAAACAAAGAGTAATCTGGAAATGAGAATTGGAGACACTTCAAAGGATAAAAGGGAATTAGGTAGTAAGAGGGGAAAAAAGTGTAGAAAGGACTGAAATTAAATCTTAAACATGAAATTGTTTTACATTTGTTTTCAGTTATAATGGGAACATATCATAGACTTTCAAATGAAGAAACAATATTCTTATAAATTATAAAAGTGGAAGATAATTTTTGTTCTGGCTGACTTTGTATTTATGGATTTGCTGTGCATTTATGATGAGTATTAAGTAACTAAACTTAAAACTTAGTTTTACCTATACTGTGTTCCAAAACCAAACTATGTATTTGTATAATCTTAGAAATAATAGCATCTTTATTATTTTCATTTTGAGCTTATTCTGCCATTAGGAATAATGCAGTATAAGTTAAATTATAATTCTTTATAGGTAATCTGGTACAAATGATTATTTGTTTGCATATATTCTACTTTCTAACTTTTTAAAAAATATACATTATAATAGACACCCTTGAAGCTCTGACTCCGGGTAAGAAGTTGGGGGGCAAGGCAACATATGTAACCTAAACTTTTGTACCCCCATAATATGCTGAAATAAAAAAAATAGACTAAGAGCATTAATCAGAACTGTATTATCATGGTGAATGTTTATATTGATGCATATGTTTGGGAATGGAAAAGCAGAATTGTAAAAGTGTACCTTGGCTTAGAAACTGACTTTTACATTTTCATTTGAAAAGAAGTTAGAGAGCATTGCTGTTATAATAGGTACATTATGGTATTGGTTGCTCAGAATAAACAAAAGACTTCCTTGAACAGATTTGAAGTCATTGTTTGACATTTTCCATAAGAATTAGATGCCTCTACCAAATATAGATTGCTGGCAACTTACTCTGCTTCCATATAGCATATGGGGGACCAGGGAGCCTGATACTTAACTGTGTAAACTGGTGTTTCCAATTACTAGTCATGTGACCTTGAACAAGTCGCCTAACTTCTTCATTCACTATTTTCTTCATTTTTAAAATGAAGAGATTGGATGATTTCTAAAGACTCTCCTACCTCTAAAATGCTGTAATTTTATTTCATGTTTGGATTCTTTTGGCACTGCAGATTTACAAAAATGGGATAGATGATTGATAAGGAAGTCTATGTATTCCTTTCTTTAAGCTTGATGCTTTATATGTAACAAAGAGATGTATTATTCAATTTTTGTCTCTGAAATTCAAATGAAATGCTTATGATCATTTTCCCCAATAATTATGTATATATATATGTGTGTGTGCAGGTTTGTATATATATATATGCACATACATGTTAAGTGGTAAATATATATATTTCACCATTAAAAATTTTCTTCTTATATTCATGGTGCTGCATTGTTTGTGTTTAGGATATATTCAGCTTAGGGTAGGAATTGCCAAATTTAGTAAGCTAGACTTTGTGCCTTCAAGAATAGGTCTCTCTGTAACCATGATACTTAGCCTAGTGTAGGCACTAAATAATGATTTTTTAATCTGTTTGAATATATTGTATGCTATTACAATATTAGCAATTAACAAAAAAGGATCATATATAGAACCATAAACTGTGGTAGCTTGGTTGTGAGAGCTCTAAAGATATATACTGTAAAGGGGTTCATATTCAAAGAATTTGAGGTAGGAGATGGAATCATGGAACAGATAGAGGTGAGGTGAAGAACTGACTTAAAGAATGTCATTGGCATTAATCCAAAGAAATCAGAGCCAGAATCAAAGCTCTGAGAAAGGCCTGGTAAGGAATGCTACTATTTGGTATGTCCTCAATTTTTAATTTTAAAAATCAATTTTATTGAGTTTTAATTTACATATAATAAAATGTACTCATTTTAAATGTACAGTTCAGTATATTCATATAATCATGTAACCATCACACAGAATATTTCCATCACCACCAAAAAGCCTTTGCAGTCCCTCTGCAGTCAGCCCTCAACCCCAGCCCTTGGCTGCAGGCAACTGTAAGTTTGCATCTGTCACTAGAGTTTAGTTTTGTCTTTTCTAGAATTTCATATAAATGGAATGATATAGTATACAGTTTTTTGTACATTTTTCGGCTTAGTATATTTTTGGACATTATTTGGAGTGTTTTAGTGTATATCACTATTTTGTTCCTTTTTTATAGCTCAGTAGTATTCCGTTGTATAGATGTATCACAGTATGTTCAGTGATTCACCTATTGTTGGGCATTTGGATTATTTCATTTCTGCCTGTTACAAATAAAGCTCCTTTGAGTATTCATGCACAAAGTATTGTGAACGTGTTTTTTCAAATTTATTGGATATGCCTAAGAGTGGAGTTGCTAGGTTGTATGAAAAGATTATAATGCTGTTGTTTTCTTTCAATAAGGAACTATCAAATTTGTTGTACCACTTTATCTTCCCACTAGCAATGTTGAGAAATCTATTGATGTATAGTATTAATTTGTATTTCTCTAATGACTATGATGTTGAATGCCTTTTCATATGCCTATTAACTATATATCTTTTTTTAGTATTGAAAAAAGTTTTATTTAAATGATTTTCAAATTATATTTTTATAATTACAAATAGTAATTTTAAAATTCTCAAAGTGCTTTTTTTCATTTCAAAATGTTACGGGGGTACAAATCTTTTTCACTATATGTATCAATTTTGTTATGCCTGAGTCAGGGTTATAAGTGTGCCCATCACCCAGATAGTGTTCATTGTATCTATTAGGTAGGTTTTTGCCCATCCCTACCTCTCCCCTTCCCCCATGCTTGATTTCCACTGAGTTTTACTTGCCTTTTTATACAAGTGTGCTCATGGGTTAGCGAGTACGTGTGGTGTTTGTTTTCCATCCTTGCAATACTTCACTTAGGGTAATGGTCTCCAGTTCCATCCAAATTGTTCCTAAGGGCCTTAATTCATCCTTCTTCATGGCTGAGTGGTATTCCATAATATACATATACCAAATTTTACTAATCCACTCATGAATTGATGGGCACTTGGGTTGATTCCATATCTTTGCAGTTGTGAATTATGCTACAATAAACATTTGAGTGCAGGTGTCTTTTTGATAAAATGACTTCTTTTCCTTTGGGTAAACTCCTAGTAGTGGGATTGCTGGATCAAATGGTAGGTCTACTTTTAGTTCTTTGAGGAATCTCCATACTGTTTTCTATAGAAGTTGTACTAATTTGCAGCCCCACTAAGAGTATATAAGCATTCCTTTCTCTCTGCATTCATGCCAGCATCTATTGTTGTTGAACTTTTTAATAAAAGCCATTTTAACTGGGATAAGGTGATATCGCATTGTGGTTTCAGTTTGCATTTCCCTGATAATTAGTGATGTTGAGCATTTTTTCATATGTTTATTGGCCATTTGTCTATCTATCTTCTTTTAAAAAGCTTCTGTTCATGTCTTTCGCCCACTTTTTAATGGAGTTGTTTGTTTTTTTCTTGCTGATTTGCTTGAGTTCTTTGTAGATTCTGGTTATTAGCCCTTTATTGGATATATAGCTTGCAGGTATTTTCTCCCATTCTGTAGGTTATCTATTTGCTCTACAGAGTATTTCCTTAGCTGTGCAGAAGCTTTTTAATTTAATTGAGTCCCATTTATTTATTTTTGTTGTTGATGTAATTGCCTTTGGGGTCTTAGTCATAAATTCTTTGCCTAGGCTGATATCTATAAGAATTTTTCCAACATTTTCTTCTAGAATTCTTATAGTTTCATGCCTTACATTTAACTCTTTTATCCATCTTGAATTAATTTTTGTGAGTGGTGAGAGCGATGGATCCTTTTTCATTCTTCTGCATGTGGCTATCCAACTTTCCCAGCACCATTTATTGAATAAGGTATCTTTTCTACAGTGTATATTGTTGTCTGCTTGGTCACGGATCAGTTGGCTGTATGTGGATGGTTTTATATCTGCATTCTCTGTTGTGTTCCATTGGTGTATGTCTCTATTTTTGTGCCAATATCATGTTGTTTTAGTTACTATAGCCTTGTAGTATAGTTTGAAGTCTGGTAATGTGATGCCTCCAGACTTGTTCCTTTTGCTTAAGATTGCTTTGGCTATTTGGGCTCTTTTCTGGTTCCAAACTAAGCATAGCATTATTTTTTCTAGATCTGCGAAATATGATGTTGGTATTTTGATGGGGATTGCATTGAATCTGTAAATCACTTTAGGTAGTATGGACATTTTAACAATGTTGATTCTACCGATCCATGATCATGAGTATGTTTTTCCATTTGTTTGTGTGTCTGCAATTTCTTTCCTCAGTGTTTCATAGTTCTCTTTGTAAAGATCTTTTACCTCCTAAGTTAAGTATATTCCTAGGTATTTTATTTTCTTTGTAGCTATTGTGAATGGTATGGAGTTTTTGATTTGACTCTCAGCTTGACTGTTATTGGTGTATAGGAATGCTACTGATTTGAGTACATTGATTTTGTAACCTGAGATTTCGCTGAATTTATTTATCAATTCTAAGAGTCTCTTAGTAGAGTGTTTGGGGTTTTCTAGATATAGGATCATATAGTCAGCAAAAAGCAATAGTTTGACCTTCTCTTTCCTGATTTGGATACCCTTTATTTCCTTCTCTTGCCTGACTGCTCTGGCTAGGACTTCTAGCTTTATGTTGACTAGAAGTGGTGTTGGTGGGCACCCTTGTCTTGTTCCAGTTCTTAGTGGGAATGCTTTCAACTTTTCCCCATTTGGTATGATGTTGGCTGTGGATTTTTCATATATGGCTTTTATAATCTTGAGATATATTCTGTCTATGCCTAGTTTGTTGAGGGTTTTTATCATGAAAGGGTGCTGATTTTTAGCCCTGATTTATCTTTATTAATGAAATATCTTTTGCCTATTTTTAACTTGGGTTGTTTTTCTTTTACTTATTGTATTATTAGAGTTCTATATACATTATGGATATAAGGCTATTGTCATATATACGTATTGACAATATTTTCCTCTGTAATATGGTTTGCCTTTTCATTTATTTTTACAGTCTTTGGAATAGCAGTTTTTATTTTAATATGCCCAGTTTTTTCATTTTTTTCATCTATGGTTAGTGCTTTTTGTATCCTACCTAAGAAATCTTTGCCTATCTTTACATGGTTACAATATTCTCCTGTACCTTCTTATTGAATATTTATAGTTTTAGCTTCTGTGATACATTTTTAGTTATTGTTTGAGGCAGTTAGGGTAGAGATTCATTTTTTAAAAAAATGCAGACATCTCATTGTTCCACAACTATCTGCCTAAAAGGCTGTCCTTTCTGTTTGGAACTTTTGTTAAAAATCATTTGATCAAATATGTATGATGCAATGAACCGAATATTTGTATCCTACCTTCTTCCTCATTCATATGTTGAAATCCTAACTCCCAATGTGATGGTATTAGGAAGTGGGGTCTTTGGGAGGTAATTAGGTCATGAGAATGGAGCCCTCCACCTCATGAATGAGAGTGGAGCCCTCACGAATGAGATTAGTGCCTTTCTATAAAGGAACTCTGGCGAACTCTCTCTCTACGTGAGGATACAGTGAGAAGACAGACATCGGCAAACACAGAAGAGGGGCCTCACCAGAACCCTACTATGCTGGCACCCTGATCTTAGACTTCTAGTCTCTAGAACTGTAAGAAATAAATTTCTGTTGTTTATAAGCCACCCAGTCTATGATATTTTGTTATAGCAACCTGAACTAAGACATGTGGATCTGATTCTGAACTGTATTCTGTTCCATTGATTTATACTTCTGTCCTATGTCAATATCAATTTTGATTACTATAACTTTCCATTAAGTATGGAAAGTCAGTAGTTTAACTCTTTGAACTTTGTTTTTCTTTTTCAAAATTTCCATGTGAATTTTAAAATCAGCTTGCCAGTTTCTATTAATACTAAAAAACCAGGCCGGGCGCGGTGGCTCACGCCTGTAATCCTAGCACTCTGGGAGGCCGAGGCGGGTGGATAGCTCAAGGTCAGGAGTTCGAAACCAGCCTGACCAAGAGCGAGACCCCGTCTCTAAAAAAAAAAAAAAAAAAAAGTAATACTAAAAAACCCAGCAGGGATTTTGTTTGGGTTTGAATTGTATCTTTAGATAAATCTGAGGCAAGGAATGTAATCTTGAGTGGGAAAGAAGCCAGCTGACCACATACTCTGCATGAAGTCCTTCCTTGAAGAATGATCAGGATAGAGTGTCTCTATGTCTACTTCAGTTATGGTGGTTGATAGTGTTCAGATTTTCTATATCCTTACTAAGTTTTTTTGTATATTCTACTTATTACTGAGAAAGATAGGTTAAAAATATCTAATTATGACTAGATTTATCTGTTTTTCTCTTTAGTTATGTTAGCTTTTGCTTTATGTATTTTAAAGCTATGTTATAAGGCACATATATATTTATAATGTTTGTATTTTCCTGATGTATATTGATATTGACTATTTTATCATTATGAAATGTCCTTCTTTGATGCTAGAAATAATTCTTATGTAATCTACTTTGCCTGATATTAATAATGGCCCCCTCCAATTTTCTTATAGTTATTTTTTCATTGTATATATTTTCCCATGCTTTTATTTTGTAACCTATTTGTGTCTTCATATTTCAAGTGTTAAGTGTGTCTGTTGGAGTAATACTGAATTATTTGAGGGAAAATATAGGGACTTTGTGACTATTATTATTGGAGGAAGCTGGGCAAAGGGTACATGAGAACTTCTGTAGTATTTTTCAACTTCTGTGTGAGTCTAAAAATTATTTTGCTTGTTTATAATGTTGCTGGGTTTTTTGTTTTTTTTTTTTTTGGAGACAAGGTCTTGCTTTGTTGCCTGGAATACAGTGATAGAGTGTGGTGTGATCATAGCTCACTGCAACCACATGTTCCTGGGCTCAAGTGATCCTCCTGCCTCAGCCTTCCAAGTAGCTGGGACTATAAGCACAAGCCACCGTGCCCAGCTAAATTTTTCTGTTTGTTGTAGAGACAGGGTCTTTCTCTTGTTCAGGCTGATCTCAATCTCCTGACCTCAAGTAATCCTCCTGCCTTGGCCTCCCAGAGTGCTAGGATTACAGATGTGAGCCACTGCACTCACCCTGTTGCTGTATTTTTAAGATAGCTTCTTTGAAATTCTTCTCTTATAATTCCAACATCTGTGTCATTTCTGCATTGTTTATTGATTGTCCTTACTCATCCAAGTTGAGATTTTTTTCTGGTTTTGGGACATGATGAGTATACTCATTTTGGATTGTATCCTGGACATTTTGAGTATTCTATTATGAGACTCTGGTTCCTTCTTAAATCATCTATGTTAATAGCCACTGGGGAGGGAGGAAAGGTAATGCCTCTTACTGACATTCACCTTGTATAGGACAGGAATCGTCAACAGATTTCATCCCATAGTTCTTGTGGCTGCAACCCCTAGTGGGGGAAGGGAGGACCATCATCTCTACTCTCATTTTGGTGCAAGGATGGTCACCAGGACTTCATCTCACAGCTTACACAGTATCCAGCTGAAAGGATTTCATCCTGCAGAACTGCTATCTTCCCAGTCCTTTGGTTAGAGAGAGTAGATTTTTCTTGGGGATTTTTTTGTTGCTGTTGTTGTTCTATGCCTCTTGACAGTTCCAGGTTGTGAATTGTTGTAGCACTCAAGGTGGCAAAAAATCTTGGGGAATTCATTACCTAGACATTGCTCAAGACCTGAGGTCTCAGCCAGTTTGCCTTATTTTCTTTACATTTTAGAGTGTTCTGGTAGTTGCTTTTGGTCTTTGGTACAAGGTTTTTGGTTGTAATTAGCAGGAAAAACTGGGTGGAATGTGCATACCCTATCTTGTCTGGAAGTTGGTGGTTTTTAATATACTATTAATAATTTCTTTGTGTTGTAATTTTATTTATTTGCCCTGTTTATTTTGTTTTTCAGGCAAATGAAGATAAAAAAATGTCTGCCAACCTAAAATACCTTTCCTTGGGAATTTTGGTCTTTCAGACTACCAGTTTGGTTCTAACAATGCGTTATTCTAGGACTTTAAAAGAGGAGGGACCTCGTTATCTATCTTCTACAGCAGTGGTTGTTGCTGAACTTTTGAAGATAATGGCCTGTATTTTGTTAGTCTACAAAGACAGCAGTAGGTATCTAGGTTTTTTGTTTTTAATCAATGCAATTTATTTAGTTTACATATATATGTAAATGTATATTGGTAACTACACGTTTGAACTCTTGCATTATCTAATGCTCTAGTATTAAGGACATTTTGATATTATAAAAAATTTATTAAGATAATCTAAATCTAGTAATAAAGACATTTTATCTTAATCTGTATCATGATTCATGTCTTTTGGTTAATGTTGTAAATATGAAACATAGTTTCTTGCATTTATAATAATTTGAGAATAAGAGTAAATTTTATAATTATGTGACTGTTAGAACTTTAGAGGGAAACAATAATTCTTTGCTAAAGTAAAGTCTTTTTATTTTACTTCCTTCATTGATTAGTCCAGTAGTGACTACTTTTATATAGTTTTTAAAAATAGTTTCATTGAGATATAATTCACAAACCATATAATTCACACATTTAAAGTGTACAATTTAATGATGTTTTGGTGCATTCCATTTTTAAACTTTTTAAGTTGTAAAATGTACATATATAACATAAAATTTGCCATTTTCACCTTTATTAGTGTATAATTCATTGACATTAATTACATTCACAGTGTTGTACAGCCGTCACCACTATTTCCAAAACATTTTCATCACCCTAAACAAAAACTCTGTAACTATTAAGTAATAACTCTTCATCCTCCATTGCCCTCAGCTCCCAGTAACCTGTAATTTACTTTCTGTCTCTATGGATATGCCTATTCTAAATATTTTGTATAGGTAAAATCATATGTTTGTCTTTTTAGGTCTGGCTTATTTCATTTAGCATAATGTTTTCAACCCATGTTGTAACATGTATCAGAACTTTGTTCTTTTTTATGGCTGAATAGTATTCCATTGTATGGATATACCACATTTTGTTTATCCATTCATATGTCGTTGGACATTTGGGTTGTTTCTACCTTTTGGCTATTGTGAATAATGCTGGCATGAACAATGAGTAATGCTGCAATAGATGTATAAGTATCTGTTGAATCCTTACTTTCATTTCTTTTGGGTATATATAGGTGTGGAATTGCTGGGTCACATGGTAATTCTATGTTTAACTTTCTATAGAACCATCAAACTATTTTCCACAGCAACTGGACCATTTTACATTTCTGCCAACAGTGTACAAATGTTATAATTTCTCATTCCTCACCAACACTTATTTTCCATTTTTCAAAAAAATTATAGCCATTCTAGCAGGTGTAAAGTAGTGTCTCATTGTGGTTTTTTTTTAAAGACAGCGTCTCACTGTGTTGCCTGGGCTAGAGTGCCGTGGCGTCAGCCTAGCTCACAGCAACCTCAAACTCCTGGGCTCAAGCAATTCTTCTGCCTCAGCCTCCCAAGTAGCTGGGACTACAGGCATGCACCACCATGCCTGGCTAAGTTTTTCTACATATTTTTAGTTGGCCAATTAATTTCTTTCTATTTTTAGTAGAGATGGGGTCTTGCTCAGGCTGGTTTTGAACTGACCTTGAGCAATCCGCCCACCTCGGCCTCCCAGAGTGCTAGGATTACAGGTGTGAGCCACTGAGTCTGGCCTCATTGTGGTTTTGACTTGTGTTTCTCTATGACTAATGATAATAACTTTTCATTTGCTTACTGGCTATTCATATATTTTATTTTGAACTACATCTGACATTACTTGCTAATAGGTTGGATATGTGAAGGTCAGGAAAAAGGAGGAATCCAGTTTGAGGAATAACTTGGAGATTTTTAGATTAAATTACTGGGTGAATGGATACTGCAATGAATGATATAGGAAAGATAGATTCAGGGGAAAATTAAGGCTTCTCTTTAGGCCTTATTAAATTTGAGGTACCTATAAAACATTCCAATTGAGATGTCAAATAGTAGAGTCTATGAATATGGAACTCAAAAATTTGTCATTTTAAGGTTAAGCATTGGATGAGATAACCTAGTATATATTAGAAAAGAAGGTCAGACTGAGCTCTGTCACATTCCCAATATTTAGAAGTCAGATTCAGAAGGAGGAATCAGTAAAAGAAGACTGGGAAGGAGTCACCAGCAAGATAGAAAGAAAACCATGAAAATATAATAGGAAAACTGAGAAAGTAGTGTTTGTGCTTTTCATGTATAGATGAGAGAAGTGTCCACTGTGTTTAACATTGTGGAGCTAAAGATATCTTTGACACAAATAGTTGCATTGTAGAGAGATGCAGCAAAACCAACGTTCAGTGAATCAAAGCACAAATAGATATACCATACACAAAAATAAATTCCAGGCGGATTAAAAATTGACATTTAAAAAGTAAAACTTTATGACCCTGGTTCTATGAATGATTTCAAATAAGATATAAAAGGCACAAATAAGACTTCTGGCAATAGGCAGCAGAGCCATGGCTGCTCTCTGAGCTGTGCTGAGGTTGTAGGGGCCAGCTGCATGGGGGAAGGCCTCTCCATGGGCTGTGATTCTGCATTGGGTGGGAGAATCCTATGAGGTGGGTGGGGAGCATGTCACCCACCTCAAAGGAGAAATCGCCAGACAAAGAGATTGAAAGATTCCAGATGGTCTATGGTTTTGATACCTTCAGAGTCTTTGGGTACATCTTTTAGCTGTAGGTGGCACAGACTGCCCTGACAGTGGTGGCCTTGCCACCAGGTTTCTACTGGTGCTTCCAGGGCCTCATGACTCTCAACTTCCTGTGCCTCGTGAGCAGGATAGCTGGCTTCACCCTGGATATGCTCTGCTGGATGACCTATTTCTTCCGGAGACTGGTGGGAATCCCGTATGTGAATGAGTCTAGCACCATGCTGCAGGTGGCTCAGCTAACCTTCTGGGGCTAGTAGTAGGACACATACTGTCCTGTGGCGGATGTGATGCCCTTGACAGAACCGAGGAACAGCCCAGGAGCTGTTCATGCATATCTAGCAGTACAGTGGGAGGCAGACCCTCTACCTCACCCTGCACTATGGGATGCATCCTGAACAGAGAGTGTTTCTCACAGGTGTTTGGGATGCTGGACACACTCAAGCTAACAAATGGGAGCCAAGCCTCTGGGTGGCCCTGAACTGCCTAGATCTCTGACAGAAAGACTGAGGGTGTGGGTAAGGCTGAAGAAGGGAGTCAGACACCTAGAGAGTTTGCCAGGGCCCCTGGGATCTTGTCTTTAAGGATAAAGAAATTTCATGAGACAGAAGATGGTAACCAGGTTTAGGAAAAAGGCTTTTAGTGCAAGTTCTTACTGGACTTGTGTATGACATTCAGTCAGATAATGGCCAGAAGTTTCTGTTAAGAGCCAGTTCTTAGAGGAAGCTATGCCAAGTCACCCAGACAGTCCACTGCTGTGCAATTGGAAGACAGAGGTTTGGTAGGGGGAGTATACGATTCGGAGTCAGAAGTCTTGGGTTCTGTCAGTTATCAACTCCCTGTCCTTGGGCAGGTTATCATGTCTCAATGGTTTTCACATCTGTAAAATGGAAAGTCCTACCTGTCTCATGGGATGGGTGTGAGAGTAAACAATAAATGTCAATGTGCATTGCAAACTCAGTAGCCCAGAACAAACATTAAGTGTTTGGTCAGAGGCCAGGGCTTAGTGAAAGGCTTCCAGGCAGTCAGTAGTGATTTCCAGAGCCCTGTGCTGTGCCCCTTCATGTACCCAGGAGGAGAAGGGACTGGGGTGAAGCCTGCATCCTACCAGGATAGTCACTGCACATTGACTCAGGCAGGATGTCATCCAAGTGAGCACAACACCCCAGCTAAGATTTTGTTTACTACCCAGAGGTCTAGGGGGCTATTACATTGGAAGGCTTTGTAGTCTAATAGAGTCAGGTCAGGAGGCTGAGGTGGGAGGATCACTTGAGCCCAGGAGTTCCAGCCTGGGTGACAGCAAAAGACCCTGTCTCCTAAAATAAATAAAGGAAAAAAGGAAGGAAGGAGGGAAGGAAGGCAGGCAGGCAGATGGACTGTAACAACAGCAACAAAAGAGGCACAAATAAGGCCATAAAGGAAAAAATAGATAATTTGGGGTACATTAAAATGAGAAACATCTATAAATCAAACCAAGTGAGAAGACAAGTCCCAGATTGAGAAAAAATGTATATCACATGGAACCACCAATATTTAATAGCCAGAAGTACAAAGAATTTCTAAAACTCAATAAGAAAAAGACAACTCAGTAGAAAAGGAGACAAAGGATATAAATAGGCAATTCATGGAAGAGGAAACGTGAACGGTCAATAAATATATAAGATGTTCAACCTCACTGGCAATCGGGGAAATCCATTAAAACCAAGAGACACAAATTGCCCTCAGATTGGCAAAAATAAAAAGTCTTAATAATACCAGGAATTGACAGGAATGTGAAACAGACCTTCCCTAAGTGCAAGTGAGAAAAATATGTGATAGCATTCATTATTTAAAATTTTAATTTAAAAATGTGTCAATATTTGAGATTTTTTTTTCCTAGTAAAACTAAGAAAAAAATCTTTGGTGACTTTTAGTTAACAGTTTTTTGACTATTATTTTGGAATGGGGAGATGGTGGGTAACAGGTGTCAATCTTTAAAGTTTTTTTCATTTCAAAAGACTTTTCATAATCAAAGTTTTCCCATTTTATTTTGGGAGAGAAAATCATCAACAAAGTGTCATTGTTGGTAAAGTGGTAGGGTTCCTTGGAATTTCTTTCTTAAGGGGTTTATATGTCTCTTAAAATTCTTTGGACATTTTTTGTGACTGATACTATAGGTTGGCTAGTTCAAAATCCATTTGTAATCCCTTTCTCCCTTTCCTGTCTCTAATATGGAGGAAATACAGGAAAAGACCCAGCTTCCTTGCAGCTAAGGGTAGCTATGCAACATAGTCCTGTTCAATAAGAGCCAAGAAGATGACTGCCAGTTTCCTCTTCTTCCTTCTTGCTGTCTGAAACAAGAACCAGAGGTGCAGCAGTCATTTGGTGACCTTGTTAGGATAATCATATAGACAATAGATAAAAAGTATGAAGGTAAAAAGCCAATATATATGTGTATATATATATATATATACAGTATTGTATATGAAAGGATCTTAGAATAGTACCTGTTATTATTCAGGAATAAATCAGGTACATTTTGGTTTCAAAAAAATAGGACATTCATTATTATCTAATATATATTTTATAATCCAAGAATTTTCTCAAGATCATATTGCAGAAAGTTTTAAAGTCAGTTATTCTACTCTAACACAGTTATTTAATTTTATTTTTCTGCTCTCTCTTTTTTCTAAATATGTTTCTCTTGGATAAACTTTTTTTTTTTAATTTTTTTGAGACAGCGTCTTACTTTGTTGCCCAGGCTAGAGTGCCGTGGCATCAGCCTAGCTCACAGCAACCTCAAATTCCTGGGCGCAAGCAATCCTTCTGCCTCAGCTTCCTGAGTATCTCAGATTATAGGCATGCACCACCATGCCCAGCTAATTTTTTCTATATATTTTTTAGTTGGCCAATTAATTTCTTTCTATTTTTAGTAGAGACGCTCGCTCCTGCTCAGGCTGGTTTTGAACTCCTGACCTTGAGCAATCCGCCCACCTAGGCCTCCCAGAGTACTAGGATTAACAGGCGTGAGCTACCGTGCCCGGCCTGGACAAACTCTTAATCATTTGCAATATAAAGAGACATAGGCTTAATTTATAGCAGCATTGTGTTAACAGGAAAGAGATAAATTCTGCTCTACTATTTGATGATCCAACTGAACCTAGAATATTAATTTCAGCCTTTCCATCACCAGAGTGGGCTGCAGTGGTTGGAAGGTTTCCAACAAAGATATTGGAAGGCCTTTAAAAAGTAGTGTTAGGAATCCATGCAACCAGGAAGGGGAGGGCACCGCTTTGGTGAGGTCTCAGGGTGGGAGTAGTGGAAGAAGAACAAGCTTTCTTCCAGACTACTGGTTGGCAGCCTGTGACAGACCTAATCTGGTTTCTTTCAAGTCAGTGACAGTCATTTTTAAGAATGGTTTTATTTGCTTCCAGGATCCACCTCTCTACTTCTCTCAGAATCCTTTGCCCCAAAGGACTTTGTCCTTCTTTTCGCAGCTGAACACTGTGGGCACCGTCTGCAACTTGCTTAATGTAGGGTTGCCACAAACTTTCAATTTGTAAAAAACGCAATATCTGCAAAGCACAAGAAAGTAAAACATGATTAAACAAAATATGCTTATAGATAGAAAACCTGGATCCCAGAGCTGTTGTAGAAGTTTTAGATCTGGACTCATGATATGTGAGACAAGCCCCTGTGGGGTCGAGTTCGTGTTAGTTGGAATTAACTAACCAACCAAACCTACTCCCTAATTGATTTACCTATTTTTATCATTAAAATCTCACAATTATTAAGTGGTATAAATGGATGATGATATATGGAATACATGAAATATAAGTTTTTATAATGTTACAATAAAGTAAGAATATCTGGTTGATAAATTAATACTTTGAGCTTTTGGTTATCATAAATATATATACATGTGAGTGTGTATATATGTAGATAAATGCATATAATCAATTTGATTATATATCAGAATGAAAGATTATGGGGATAATGCTTTTATTAATATGCTATCTTACAATATTTAACATTAGAAAAATTAGCATCATAAAGGTATATTTTAGACCTAAACATACCTTACCATGTAGCTCAGTTTCCTTTTTACACAGGTGAGAAAACCGAATCCTTGAGAGAGAGGATATGCAACTTATTCAGAGTTACTTAATTACTGATTTTTCCCATTTAATGTTTTTTCCTAGAATGTAGTCTAAGAGCACTGAATCGGGTACTACATGATGAAATACTTAATAAACCTATGGAAACACTTAAACTGGCTATTCCATCAGGGATATATACTCTTCAGAACAATTTACTCTATGTGGCACTGTCAAATCTAGATGCAGCTACTTATCAGGTACTTAAAATATATATCTTTCTTTCTTAAAAAAATTTTATTGATACATAATGTGTGTACATATTTATGGGATACATTTGATATTTTGATACATGCATACAATGTGTAATGATCAAACCAGGGTACTGAGGATATCCATTACCTCAAACATTTATCATTTCTTTATATTGGGAACATTTCAAATCTTTTCTAACTATTTTAGAATTTATAGTTTTTATAAATAATGAATTATTATTAACTATAGTCCCCCTACTGTGCTGTCAAACACTAGACACTTTCTTTCTTTTTTCTTTTTCTTTTTTTTTTGAGGGAGCGGCAAGGTCTGCCTCCAGTACAGGCTGGCCCCATGCCCCTGGAACTAATTCTTTCTGTCTAACTGTATGTTTGTATTCATTAACCAAGCTCTCTTCATCCCTCCTTCCTGCTTTCTTCCCAGCCTCTGGTTACTATCATTCTACTCTCTACCTCCATGAGATCAATGTTTTTAGCTTCTACATATGCATGAGAACATGTCTTTTTGTGCCTGGCTTATTTCACTTAACATAATGACCTTCAGTTCCATCCATGTTTTTGCAAATAACAGGATTTCATTCTTTCTTTTGGCTGAATAGTATTCCATTGTGTATACATACCGTATTTTCTTTATCCATTCGTTCATTGATAAGACACTTAGGTTGATTCCCTATCTTGGTTATTGTGAATAGTGCTACAATAAACATGAGGGTACAGGTATCCCATTGATATACTGATTTCCTTTTCTTTGGATAATTACCCAGTTGTGGGATTGCTGGGTCATATGTTAGTTCTATTTTTAGTTTTTTGAGAAAACTTCATATTGGTTTTCATAGTGGCTATACTAATTTACATTCCCACCAATAGTGGGAATGTAAGTTCCCTTTTCTCTGCATCCTTGGCAGCATGTTATTTTTTGTCTTCTTGATAATAGCTATCCTAATGAGGTGATATCTTATTGTGGTTTTGATTTGCATTTCCCTGATAATTAGTGATGTTGAGCATTTTTTTCAAATACCTCTTGGTCATTTGTATGTCTTCTTTTTATAAATGTCTATTCAGGTCGTTTGCTTGCTTTTTAAATGGGGTTATTTGTTTTTATGCTATTGAGTTGTTTGTATTCCTTGTATATTCTGGATATTGGTCCCATGTTGAATGAATAGTTGCAGATATTTTCTCCTGTTCTACAGGTTGTCTCTTCACTTTGTGGATTGTTTCCTTTGTGGATTGTCTCCTTCTGCAGAGCTTTTTAGTTGAATATAATCCCATTTGTATATTTTTTTCCAGTGCTTTTGAAGTTATAGCCATAAAATCTTAGCCTAGATCAATGTTCTAAAACATTTCCCCCTCTGTTTTCTTCTATTAGTTTTATAGTTTTGAGTCTTAAGTCTTTAATCCATTTTGAGTTGATTTTTTAGTATGTTGAGAGATAGGGGTCTAGTTTCATTCTTTTGCATATTGATGCGCAATTTTCCCAGCATCATTTATTGAAGAGGGTGTCCTTTCCCAGTGTGTGTTTGTGGTGCCTTGTCAAAAATCAGTTGGCTGTAAATACATGAATTTATTTTGGGATTCTCTAATTGTTTGTGTCTATTATTATACCAATACCATGCTGGTTTGGTTACTACAGCTTGGTGGTATATTTTGAAGTCAAGTAGTATAATGCCTTAAGCTTTGTTCTTTTTGCTTAGGATTGCTATGGCTATTCAGGATATTTTGTGGTTCCATATTGATTTTAGGAGTACTTTTTTCTATTTCTGTGAAGAATTTAATTGGTATTTTGTTGGAAATTGCATTGAATCTGTAGATTTGCGGGGGTAGTATGGTCATTTTAATATTAATTCCTCTGTCCCTGAACATGGGATGTGTTTCCATTTGTTTGTTTGCGTCCTCTTCAATTTCCTTCATCAGTGTTTCGTAGTTTTCCTTGTAGAGATCTTTACCTCATTGGTTAAATTTATTCCTAGGTTTTTTTCTTTTGTAGCTATTATAAATAGCATTACTTTCTTGATTTCCTTTTCAGCTAGCTTATTATTGGTTTATAGAAATACTACCGATTTTTGTATGTGGCAACTTAACTGAATTCATTTATCAGTTCTAAGAGTTTTTAGGTGGAGTATTTAGTTTTTTCTAAATATAAAATTATGTTGTCTGAAAAGATGGACAGTTTGACTCCATCTTTTCCAGTTTGAATGCCTTTTATTTCTCTCTCTTGCCTGATTGCTCTAGCTAGGATTTGCAATACTAGTTTTAATAAGACTGGTGAAAGTGAGCATCCTTGTCTTGTTATAGTTTTTAGAGGGAAAGCTTTCAGCTATGCCCCATTCAGTATGAGGTAAGCTGTGGGTTTGTCTATATGGCCTTTATTATGTTGAGATATGCTCCTTCTATGCCTAATTTGTTGAGAGTTTTTATCATGAAGGATGTTTTAAATTTTATCAAACACTTTTTGCATCTATTGAGATGATCATATGGTTTTTGTCCTTCATTCTGTTGATGTGATGTATTGCATCTATAGATTTGCATATATTGACCCATCCTTGCATCCATGGGATAAATCCCACTTAATCACGGTGAATAATCTTTTTGATACACTATTGGATTCCCCTGGCTACTATTTTGTTGAGGATTTTTGCATCTATGCTCATTAGGAATATTCGACTGTAATTTTCTTTTTTTGTTGTGTCCTTGTCTGGTTTTGGTATCAGGGTTATGCAGGCCTTGTAAACTGAATTAGGAAGAATTCCCTGCTTTTCAGTATTTTGGAATAGTTTGAAAGGAATTGATTTTAGTTCTTCTTAATAGGCTTGGTAGAATTCAACAGTAAAGCCATCTAGTCCTGAACTTTTCTTTTTTTGGGAGACTTTTTATTAATGATTCAATCTCATTACTCATTATTGGTCTATTCAGGTTTTCTATTTCTTCATGGCTCAATCTTGGTAGGTTGTGTCCAAGAATTTATCCATTTCCTCTAGGTTTTCCAGTTTATTAGTGTAGCTTATAACAGTCTCTAATGGTCCTTTGTATTTCTGTGATTTCAGTTGTTATATCTCCTTTTTCATTTCTGATTTTATTTGGGTCTTCTCTCTTTTCTTCTTGGTTAGTCTAGCTAATGGTTTGTTGATTTTGTTTATCTTTTCAAAAAACCAACTTTTCATTTCATTGATCCTTTCTATTGTTTGTTTGGGGTTTTTTTCCTTTTTTTGAGACAAAGTCTCACTGTGTTGCCCAGGCTGAAGTGCTGTGGTGCTAAAATAGCTCACTACAACCTTGACCTCCCAGGCTCAAGGATCCTCCAACCTCAGCCTCCTGAGTAGCTGAGACTATAGGCATTCATCACTGTGCCCAGCTAATTTTTAAATTATTTTTTTGTAGAGACAGGGTCTCGCTATATTGCCCAGGCTGGTCTTAAACTCCTGGTCTCCAGCAGTCCTCCCAACTTGCCCTCCCAAAGTGCTGGAATTCGGCATGAGTCACTGTACTTGGCTCTTTGTATTGTTTTTTAGTCACCATTTTATTTAGTTCTGCTCGGATCTTTATTATTTCGTTCCTTCTATTCATTTTGGGTTTAGTTTGTAATTGCTTTTCTAGTTCCTTAAGGTACATCATTAGGTTATTTATTTGAAATCTTTCTACTTTTTTGATATAGGCATTAAATTTTCCTCTTAGCACTGTTTTTTCTATATCCCATAGGTTTTGGCATTTTGTGTTTCCATTTTCATTTGTTTCAAGAAATTTTTTGTGTTCCTTCTTAATTTCTTCATTGACTCAAAGGTTGTTCAAGAGCATATTTTTTTATTTCCCTGTATTTGAAGAGTTTCCAAAGTTCCTTGTTATTGATTTCTAGTTTTATTTCCTTGTAGTCTGAGAAGATATTTGATATGATTTCAATTTTTAAAGATTTGTTAAGAATTGTTTTGTATCCTAACATATACACGTGGTCTATTGTGGAGAATGTTCCATTTGCTGATGAGGAGAATGTGTACTCTGCAACTGTTGGATGAAATATTCTGTAAATGTCTGATAGGTCCATTTGGTCTAATGTGCAGTTTAAATCCAGTGTTTCTTTGTTGATTTTCTGTCTAGATGATCTTTTTAATGCTGAGAGTGTGGTGTTGAAGTCTCCAACTATTATTGTATTGGAATCTATCTCTCTCTTTATTTGACTTCTTTTTGCCAAGTTCACTGCATAATATTCTGCAAGCAGTTTTTCTCAATTGTGGCACTATTGACTTTTTTTTAGGATCTTGCTGTGTTACCCAGCCGGGACTCAAACTCTTGGGCTCAGGTGTCCAAAGATCCCTGGTACCTGGTAGGAATTCCTAAGACTAGCATTGACTGGAACTTTAGATTCCAGTTCCTGGCCAGGTATGACCCACTAAACACGCCCCTAGGATCTTTAAAATACATTTCTAATAGTGCTTTTAAGAAACGTACAAACATACTGTAGCACTATTCACAACAGCCAAGATATGGAATCAACCTAAGTGTCCATCAATGGATGAATGGATAAGAAAATTATGGTACATATACACAATGGAATATTAGCTACAAAAAGAATGAAACCCTGCCATTTGAAACAACGTGGGTGGAACTGGAGAACATCATATTAAGTGAAATAAGCCAAGCACAGAAAGACAAATCTTGCATGTTCTCATTCATGTGGGAGCTAAATATTAAAAACAACTGATCTCATGGAGACAGAGAATAGAGTAATGGTTACCAGAGGGAAACCACACCATGAAAAAGGTAGCAGGGAGTGGGGGATAAAGTGGGGATGGTTAATGGGTACAAAAATACAGTTAGGAAAAATGAACAATATTTGATAGCACAACAAAGTGGTTATAATCAACAATAAGTTAGGATATACTTTAAAATAACCAAAAGAGTGAAATTGGAATTTCCTAACACAAAGAAATGTTAAATGCATGAGGTGATGGATATTCTAATTACCTTGATATGATTAATTCACATTGTATGCCTATATTGAAACATCTCATGTACCCTATAAAGATATACACCTAATATGCACCCATAATAATTAAAAATTTAAAAACATATAAACTAACAATAATATTGCTGTTTTCTTTTTTAGGTCACGTATCAGTTGAAAATTCTTACAACAGCATTATTTTCTGTATCTATGCTTGGTAAAAAATTAGGTGTGTACCAGTGGCTCTCCCTAGTAATTTTGATGACTGGAGTTGCTTTTGTACAGGTAACTATTCAAGATGAGTATATCTTTTGTTTTTTATCACAGTTTCAAAACCTTATTTATTTTGTATGGAGAATCTGTTATTTGTTGAAGCAAATAAATGCTTATTCCTTGCAACTGGAAGATATATTTTAGGGGTTTCCTTTGTGTGAGATACCACATTGGAACTGTGTCACAAAGAAATTAATAAAAATAAAATGATATTACCTAAAGAAATGAACAGTCTAGTTGGGGAAATAAGACACTGCATACTAAACAAAGATGATTTTATTGGATATCTGTAGCAATTAAAATTATTAGTCTTTTATTGTCTGTCAACTACACTGATACCATTCTTTCCTGGTTCTTATATCTTTCTAGTGATTCCTTATTGGTTTCCTTCTTGGGCTCATTTTCCTTGATACCCCCTTAGATATTGTGGTTGCTTGTAGGCCTGTTATTTTTTTTCTAATTTGTATCTTTATTTTTGGAGATTTCATCCATTTTGGAGGTTTTTATTAACACATATGCTGACAATTCCTCAGTTTGTGTCACTAGCTCTGGTTATCACTTGTACTTTCAGATTTATGTATCTAAAAGTCTCTTGGATATCTTCACTTGGTTGTTCAATAGGCCTTATAAACTCAGCATATCTAAAATTAAACTTTATCTCTTCCCTATAAAACCTATTCTTGTTTCTATTTTTCTAATTATTATATTCAACCTAGGAGCTGTCCTAGATTCTTTCTTCTACCTCTATATCCAATCAATAACTAAGTCCTTACTGATCCTGCCTTCTAAAATTTCCTGATTTTGTCCTTGTCTGTCTCTCTACTGTCACTTTCCCAGTTCATCCTTCCTTGTTTGTCATGTTATCTTTTCCTCCTAACATTATTTTTACTACAGTTTTACCCATCCCCCCAACCCAGCCTCTACTTAGTTACTACTATGGTCTGTCTAAAAACAAATCCAATCATATCACATTCCTGCCATTGAGAAGGTCTCCGTCACTTCCCCCGGAGTGTGGTATGTATATTTCGAATAAATATTTTTAATATTTATTTATTTTAAATGGGTATTATAATAGTATAAATGGCATATCAAACTGATTTTTATAAATATTGCTTAGGATAAGCTAAAGTAGGTATTATTTCAAAAAGCGAGGTATCTTAAATTAAAATGTCAAGTAATTAATAGTTAAGGTGGAACATAGGTTTGACAAAACCATGAAAGTCATAGGCAAATAACTGAAGCTTTAGGAACAATGGGCCAGGTGCAGTGGCACATGCCTGTAATCCTAGCACTCTGGGAGTCTGAGTCAGGTGGATTGCTTGAGCTCAGGAGTTTGAGACCAGCCTGAGCAAGAGGGAGACCCCATCTCTACCAAAAATAGAAAAAAATTAGCTGGGCAACTACTAATAGAAACAAAAAATTAACCAGGTGTGGTGGCTTGTGCCTGTAGTCCCAGCTACTTGGGAGGCTGAGGCAGGAGGATCGCTCGAGCCCAGGAGTTTGAGGTTGCTGTGAGTTAGGCTAACGTCAGGCACGGCACTGCTTTGGTGACAGAGTGAGACTCTGTCTCAAAAAAAAAAAAAAAAGAAAGAAACAGTGACCTATAGGATAAAGCCCATGATGGTTAGCATAACACACTGACCCTTCCGTAATGCACCTACAGCTCCAGGCTCATTTCTGCTGCTCCACACTTCACCATCTGAATTTCTAAAACTGAACTGCTTGTAGAGGTTATTTTACCCATCTGTGTGTTTATGCATCCTCTTGTGCCTACAGTGACTTCTCCCTGTTTAACTCCTACTCATTTTTTAAGACTCAATTGAGGTGTTACCTCTACCTGAATACCTTCCTAACATTCCAGGCATAGTATTATCCCTTCTTCTGTGCTACCATAGTACTTTGTACATATCTTTTCCCGGTTACCTTATGTATATATATATTGGGAGGGGGGTGGTGTTTTTTTGAGACAGAGTCTTGCTCTGTTGCCCTGAGTAGAATGCAGTGGCATCATCATAGCTCACTGCAACCCCAAACTCCTGTGCTCAAGCAATCCTCTCACCTTGGCCTCCAGAGTGCTAAGGATTACATGTGTGAACCACTGCACCTGGCACCAGGTTACTTAAATGCTTGTCTGTTTTATACCTACAACTTGAGTTTGTGGAAGGCAGCAGCTGTATTTCACTGCTCCTTCCATTTCTGGTGCCTAATCAGCAAAATATAAACATAGTTTAAGATCAGGAAAAACAAGTGACATTTGGTTTTACATGATTAGTCATCAACTGATTTTATACACTGTAAGTACAGATCACTTTTGGGAAACCTTCAGGGAGGAGGTTAGATTTAAATTAGGTTTTGAAAGATAATAGTTATCATGAAATCTGCATGTTGAATACTTATTAAATACTTATATGCCAGGCACACCACTCGGTGCTTATCCTGTATTATCTTATGTAATACCTGTTTAAGGTAAATATTATCCTTCCCAACTTACAGAAGAAGAATTAAAACTCAGAGAGAGTAACTAAGTTGCTTAAGATCACAGATCTAGTAGTGGCAGAGCCAGAATCAAAACTCCTTAAAACTTTTTTCACTATTGTCTTTCAGTAGGTCTGAAGCACCAGAAAAAGCATTATAGAAAAAGGATGGTTAAAAAAAAATACAGGTGTGCAGCTGTGGATAAGCACAAGATAAGTTAAGAAATGGTAATAAACTTTGATTGGAACAAAGGATTGACAAAAGATGTGGTAAAAGATGAAATTAGAAAATACAGATTGTATAAGTTTATATGTGGTCTTCAGTATTGAGGTAGGAGCTTAGACTTGATGGCTTTTGGCTTTAAGGCCTCACTGGATATATGGAAGACAGAGAGGCATATCAGAGGAATCCTGTTGGTGTGCACGGCAGATTGGTGGGGAGCAAAATGGAAGGAATGGAGAGTATAATGGGGACCTAAACTAACTGGCCAGTTAGTAGGGTTGGAATATCTCAGAGTAGGATGGAAGACTTGTTACAAGGGAAGAATCAGTATGAGTTTGAGACTAATAAATATCATAGGGAATGGAGATCAAGGAAATTTATGTTTGAATGGTGATTTTTAATAGATATAAAGGCATCAAAAGCTATGTTTATTTTGGACAGGGATGAGTAAATTTTGATCCCATTAGCTTTAAGGAGATAATAAGCTTCTGAATAGGAGCAATAGAAATCTTGGACTTGAGCTCAGAAGAGATGTCGGTGCTTCTGTGAATCAACTCTCCAGGCTACAGGGGATTGGTATAACTATGCTGTAGAGTGATGCCGTCCAATAGGGTAACCACAGATCAAGTGTGGCTATTTAAATTTAATTAATTAAAATTAAATAAAATTGAAATTTCAGTTTCTTAGTCACACTTCCTACATTTCAAGTGCTCAATAGCCACATATAAATAGTGGCCTCCCAGTTGGATAGCAACGATATGGAACATTTTCATCATCAGAGGAAGTCTATTGAGTAGTGCAGGTATAAAGATTGGGAGAAGAGGACCAAGGAAAAGAGCAGGTAGTTCCAAGAGGCAAGGAATGAGTAGTCAGTAGTGTCAGTGGTACAGTGAAGGCAACCTGGGAATTGTAGGGAGTGGACAATTTTGTTATTAAAAGCTATTTAACATTGATTGAAAAGTCTTTGGTAGCCATGAAGTTTCAGGCTGAGCGTGGTGGCTCACACCTGTAATCCTAGCACTCTGGGAGGCCGAGACAGGTGGATTGCTCAAGGTCAGGAGTTCGAAACCAGCCTGAGCAAGAACGAGACCCCGTCTGTACTCAAAATAGAAAGAAATTAATTGGCCGACTAAACATATATAGAAAAAAAAAAATTAGCCGGGCATGGTGGCACATGCCTGTAGTCCCAGATACTCAGGAGGCTGAGGCAGTAGGATTGCTTGGGCCCAGGAGTTTGAGGTTGTTGTGAGCTAGGCTGACGCCACAGCACTCTAGCTCGGGGAACAGAGTGAGACTCTGTCTCAAAAAAAATAAATAAATAAAAATGCAGTTTTAGAAGGAGAAGTAGCTTTAAGAAGTCCAGGTAGTAGGAGATCAAGCAGAGGAGTATGGAAATAGATATGAAAGAAAATTGAGCTAGGTATAAGGTATTCGATTAATTAGATTAAAGGTCATTATCATTTAACACAAAAGTACCATGCCTGGTATGATGACTCAAGTCCCTTCCACACATTTCCTTTCTAGTGTACTCAGAGTTTTCCATCATTTTCTTATGGGCTATCTTTCTCTTACAGTGTTTGGGGTTCACCTCCCAACAGCTTCTCTTCATTATGTTTGATTTAGCACATTTCTTTCCAGTGGCCTCAGCTTTTGCTGAGGCAGCAGAGGGAATTTAAGATTTTTAGTCTTTCATCTACCTATATTTGAAATGGTGCTTTTTAATAAATTAAACTTTAAAGAATTATATCAAAGTAATAAATTTGTCTCTGTAAGAAATGAAATGTAAAATATTTGTTGTTTCTTACGGTTTCTTAAAAATTATAAATTGTGGCCGGGCGTGGTAGCTCACGCCTGTAATCCTAGCACTCTGGGAGGCCGAGGCGGGCAGATTGCTCAAGGTCAGGAGTTCAAAACCAGCCTGAGCAAGAGTGAGACCCCATCTCTACTAAAAATAGAAAGAAATTAATTGGCCAACTAAAAATATATGGAAAAAAATTAGCCGGGCATGGTGTCGCATGCCTGTAGTCCCAGCTACTAGGGAGGCTGAGGCAGGAGGATTGCTTGAGCCCAAAAGTTTGAGGTTGCTGTAAGCTAGGCTGACCCCACGGCACTCACTCTAGCCTGGGCAACAGAGTGAGACTTTGTCTCAAAAAAAAAAATTATAAATTGTAATAGTAATATATTATCACTGTGGGGGAAAAAAATCAAATAGTTGTAAGGTTTTCTTTCAAAAGCTCTCCTCTGCAATTCCCAGGAATGACATTGGTCACCTTTTCATTTTAAAGTCTAAGAGTAGGCTCTTAATATGCAATTTGTAAAGTATTATAGGAATTCAACTTTAATTTTCTTTTTATTTAGTGGCCCTCAGATTCTCAAGAGCTTGATTCTAAGGAACTTTCAGCTGGCTCTCAATTTGTAGGACTCATGGCAGTTCTCACAGCATGTTTTTCAAGTGGCTTTGCTGGAGTTTACTTTGAGAAAATCTTAAAAGAAACAAAACAATCAGTATGGATAAGAAACATTCAGCTTGGTAAGTTTTAAATGCTTTCTAATATTTTTTTTAAATGATTATATTGTTAATTTAAAGATTTCCATATGTCTTTACATAAATAAGCCTTGCATAAATCTGTTGATCCAAATATCTGGCAATGGGCCGGGCGCGGTGGCTCACGCCTGTAATCCTAGCACTCTGGGAGGCCGAGGCGGGCGGATCGCTCAAGGTCAGGAGTTCAAAACCAGCCTGATCAAGAGTGAGACCCCATCTCTACTAAAAATAGAAAGAAATTAATTGGCCAACTAAAAATATATAGAAAAAATTAGCCGGGCATGGTGGCGCATGCCTGTAGTCCCAGCTACTTGGGAGGCTGAGGCAGAAGGATTGCTTGAGCCCAGGAGTTTGAGGTTGCTGTGAGCTAGGCTGATGCCACGGCACTCACTCTAGCCTGGGCAACAGAGTGAGACTCTGTCTCAAAAAAAAAAACAAAAAAAAAAAAAAAAATATCTGGCAATGATTTTGTCTTTTAAAAAAATTGGATTTTAAATGAATGCCTTTTGTTCAAGAATTTGAAATTTTAGGTCTGTGACATAAGGGTGTAGCCTCACCCTTCTGTCCTCACATTTGGAGCCTTAGTAACTTTATCCTTCATTGCCTCTTCTTTCCCAGAAGATGTTGCAAATAACTTACATATTTTACTCCTAGAAAAGGGGAGTAAGGTACTTAGATGGAAGAAATTTAAAATGATGAACTTTTTGCCTCCATTTTAAAATCTTATATGCCTTTATTTCAAAATGTTATGTTTTAGCTCTTAAATACTCAATATTTTTCTAACCGAAAGTAAATAGTTTAAAAGAAAAAATGTCCCACATATTGATGTATAGCCTTTGAACAAATATTTAACCTATTTGTAGTATTGTAATATTTAAATTTTCATACAAAGATTCCATCATTTAGTATTCCCGGCATGTATTCATTTCTGATGATGCTGCCAATAGTTCTGCCAATAGTTCTTCTGATAGAACTGCCAATGTGCTGGGCATGGTGGCTCAGGCCCGTAATACTAGCACTTTAGGAAACCAAGGTGGGAGGATTGCTTGAGGCCAGGAGTTTGAGACCAGCCTGGGCAATATAGTGAGACCCTATCTCCACAAAAATTAGAAGAATTAGCAAGGCATGGTGGCATGTACCTGTAGTCCATACTATTCAGGAGGCTGAAACAGGAGGATGGCTTGAGCCCAGGAGTTTGAGACCAGCCTGGGCAACATGGGGAAGACCTTGAGACCTGTCTCTACAAAAAATAAAAACAAAAACAAAAGAACTGCCCGTGTGAGAAGCAGCTCATTAGCAAATAAACACATGTAATGTAAATATATGAAAATCTAGACCTAGCAATAGGAAGATACAAATATAATGCCATATGCCAAAATCGAGGATTTTACAAATATTTTAGCCTTGGGATCATGTAATTTATGCATTATAATTTTTAGTGCTCTGAAGTCTGTAATCTCTGTTCTTTTTATATTCTGTATCTTTTTCTTTTTATACTCTTATGTCTTTGCCTTATAGTCATAATATAGTAGTAAATATACTTTTATTGATAAGTTTATAGAAACCAAGTAATAATTTTAAAAAGTAGTCAAATTTTATCAAAAAGAAAAAGTTATGTTTAAAATTATTTGGAATGTCAATGGAAAAATATCTCTTCAAACAGACTGACATCTGATGTAGATTTTACATTTTTTTTTAGGTTTCTTTGGGAGTATATTTGGATTAATGGGTGTATACATTTATGATGGAGAACTGGTATCAAAGAATGGATTTTTTCAGGGATATAACCAACTGACCTGGATAGTAGTTGTTCTCCAGGTAAAGCATTTAGAGTCTCATATTTAATGCTAATAAACTTTATTTTAATATAGAGAATCAAAGTAGCTACTGATGTGAGGGGAAAAGATCCCTCTTGTTAATATTCTCATTGTATCTAGTTTATTTAGGAAAGTTAAAATAGAACTGGTCTTAATGCCCTAATGAAAACTTATTTTGAAAGGAGTCTTAAGTAAACTTTGTGGTATTTAAGTTGAACATAATAAAGATACAAGTTTAAGAATAAAATAGTTGAAACTGAAAGCAAATATAACTTTTGATTTTTCTAAACTCCTATCATTGTACGGGAAGTCTGCAGTCAGCCATCAAGACCCAACAAGCAGACTTAGATATTTAATTCTGTGACAGTTGATAGCCTCATATTGTAGTTATATTTTAGACTATTCCTGTCAATTTACTTCAGTTTATATGTAACTTGAAATTAAGTGTTGAGTAATTAATTTCATCTTCAGAAAATACTTGAGTATTCTAGAGAATATAAAATGAAGATACAAGTAACTGCCCTCAGAGCCTTTTTCTATTCTCCTAGAGATTCTTGAAGCCTAAGGAGCAGGTTCCAGAGGATAAGTGAAGGTGGCAAAGGATAGTTGTGTTTTAAAAGCATGAAATATACTTCTATTTTTAAGATAGGAGAAAAGAGAAAAGGACAAATGAAAATTTGAAAAAATAAATATTTGAGAGAAAATTTGAAGTGCAGATAAGGTACGTTAGGAGAGTTTATGTATAATCTATTTTATCCTAGGAAAGAGAGGAAACCATTTTCCCTTAAGAAGGGACTAAAGACATGAGCAAAATAAAAACGGTTTGGTGTAAGTGGTATGAGGAAGTCAATAGAGAATAAATAGATGAATGACAACATTGCCAAGAAATACTGGCACCCAAACATTAATTTATAGTGAGCTCAATTGGCGTAATTCATGACTTTCTCTAAATAAAGTTTCCATCTTAGAAAAGGTACAGTGAAAATTGTTTAGGTAGGTAATCCAGATTTGGAAACTGATAAATAGTGTTTGGCAGAAGGCAAAACGATGTAGTATAGTAAAACCTCATTATTCAAGTAGCCACAATTTGGAATTTGAAAGGGATTAGGTAGAAAGTTCCTTCTATACTCTTAAAGAAGCACGATTAAAACTCTGCTTTAGGAAGAGTAATCTGACAGCAGTGAGAGGTGGATTAGGTTGGGGAGAAACTAGAGGAAGAAAGCCAAATTAGGAGGATATGGAAAGGCTAGTAAAATCACTTTTGAGTTACTTTATTTTTACTCAAAAGTAAAAATATTTCACTATTCCGAGTGACTACTCTTCCCACATTTGTCTAAACAAGTGATGTTTAATTGCTAAATTGGATGAAGATAGATGTTTTATTTATAATATGGTCACACTGCATTATAATAAACTGCAGATTGCTCTAGTAGTTACTTTATTAGATGCCCTTTGAAATAAGAGGGCTATTGATAGGCATGATAAATAACTGTGTAGGGAAAAAAAAAAGGAGGGCTATTGAACAAAACTAAAAGTCTAGGCCGGGTGCAGTGGCTCACACCTGTAATCCTAGCACTCTGGGAGGCGGAGGCGGGAGGATCGCTCAAGGTCAGGAGTTCGAAACCAGCCTGAGCAGGAGCGAGACCCGTCTCTACCAAAAAATAGAAAGAAATTAATTGGTCAACTAAAAATATATAGAAAAAAATTAGCCGGGCATGGTGGCACATGCCTGTAGTCCCAGCTACTCAGGAGGCTGAGGCAGGAGGATCGCTTGAGCCTAGGAGTTTGACGTTGCTGTGAGCTAGGCTGACGCCACAGCACTCTAGCCTGGGCAACAGAGTGAGACTCTGTCTCAAAAAAAAAACAACTAAAAGTCTAATGGTTATAAGAGATGTTTAATATAAATCACTTATTATCATGGGATTGAATTTATAGAACAATCTAAAGCTTCATTGATAGTAACGTTGTTTTGAAAAGCAATTGTATGTTTGTTTTTAAAAATAATCTTTTAAAACTTCTGCAGGCACTTGGAGGCCTTGTAATAGCTGCTGTTATTAAGTATGCAGATAATATTTTAAAAGGATTTGCAACCTCTTTATCCATAATATTATCAACACTGATATCCTATTTTTGGCTACAAGATTTTGTGCCAACCAGGTAAAATATTCTTTTCTATTTCTTTAAATCCCCAAACGGAAATAAGAATAGAAAAATAAGCAGTCTTCCTAAGGTGATGTGACACATTTTGTTCTATTACAACTTTTGGAGAATCATTGAAATGTAATTTAAAAATCCATTTAACTGTCTTTTTAAAAAGATTTCACACTAAATGCATGAAAGATAATCTTCTCCTGGAAACTTTTTAATACAAATTTGGCTAGCCAGAATTTTTCCAATAGAACTGAATGTTTTTCCCTTAGAGTAAAAAGTCATATAAAAAGTTAATACGTTATATAAAATGATAAAATAAGTCCTATAATGACATTTTTAATACATAATTTACATAATTAAAGCCAGAATAGTAGATGACATTCTTGAAGAAGATAGTTTATATAGAGAAGGTAGTTCATGAGAAAACTCTATTAGGTGATAGCAGGAAGAACAGTTTGGAAAGGAATTGCAAAAGGAGTGATAGGTAGGATAGGAGCCCCTGGACCTTGTACTGTTATCAGTGCCAAAGGAGGAGAAAGAGTCCAGAGGAAGTGAGTGTAATGAATACCTATTACAGATGGTATTGAAGGTTCTTTTTTTTAGTATAATTATTGATTTATAATCCCAGACTAATGGGATTATATTATTTGAATCGCTTCCAGGACACCATTCTTGGTCTTCCTCCAACTTCACTCTCCTGATTTTTTTAACCTCTTAATTTTAGAATCTCCCAAAGATCTTTTATCTGCACTCATTCTCTTAGGTGATCTCTGTTCTCATGGCTTTAAATATCATTTATATGCTAACAATTTTTATTTAAATTTGAATTCCAGGCTTGTATATCTAATTGCCTATTCAACATTTTCACTCTGTCTACTAGGTAACTCATTGCCTATTCCTAGTTGTTTTTCTCATTTCAGTAAATGGCAGCATTTTCATTCTTACAGTTGCTGAGGCCAAAATCCTCCTTGGTTTAAATAGGAATATAGTTTATCCATAGTAACCCAATATATATAGGGATATAGATAGGTTTGTAAGAGAAGGTTAAAATGTTTGGAAGTTCTTTATTTTCTGAGCGAGGTAAGAACTAAAGTCATCAGCTTCTCTTTATCTTTCTCTCATATGTCATTCTATTAATAATCCAGCAACAACCTGTCAGCTCTTCCTTTTTAATATCTCCTGAATTTGACCATTTCTCACAACCTCTACTGCTACCACTCTGGTCCAAGCCACCGCATTCTTATCTAGATGAAGGGACTAGTTTCCTGACTTGTCTCCTTGCTTATTCTCTTGCCCTGTACCCCTAATCTTCTCTATTCAGCAACCAGAATGATTCTTTTTCAGTGTAAATCATATATTATTCAGTAGTAACTTTGCTCAGAAACCTTCTTATTGCTTCTGATCTCACTCAAAATTTGTCATTGCTCAGTGGGAGCCTATTTGATTTGCCCTTTTATCTTCTTGGAATACTCATCTCCTACATATTTCCATGGCATATCCCCTTACTTCCTCAGGTCTTGGCTCACATATCACTTTACCAAGAGATCACCCTAAATAAAAGAGCACCCCCTCCATTCCAACCTTCTCTTTCCTCCTTTCTTCAGAAGACTTATCACCATCTGGTAAATAAGCAGAGCTGGTGCTTGGAACATAATGGATACTCAGTATGTTTGTTGAGTGAATGTTTAAGATCTTAAAATTTTAACATACCTAGTAAAAATTCATTTGTGTTTTTGAGTTAGTGAAATAGGATTATGGATGGAATTTGGCAGTAGAAATATATATGCTTTTTCTATTTCTGTATTGAACATTTATGGTTTTAATTCTTTTCTGGCAACCTGCACAGCAGGTCTGGGACATGCATGTTGAGATCTGTAATTTTTATGAGACAAAATTTTAAAAGTATTTCTGTTTTCAGCTTTGTGTGGAAATGAATTACTTAGCTTGTGAGACTAGCCTAACAATGATTATAACACCTATGTCTTGATGCTTTATTCTTTGTTCATTAGATGAGGAAATCATGTGCTTTAATGTTATTTGAGAATGTTTTGAACTTGAAGATTTTTAGGGCATACTTAAAAAGGCACACTTTTTAAAAAAAAATATTAAACCTCATATAAGACTGAGGTAATTAACTTTAAATTTTTGAATTATTCTTGGAATAAACAAGTCAATGAACAAGTAAACCAGTAGAGGAACAAAAGAGTAGTAGTTCATCAATAAGATATACACCTACATGTAAATTCATGTTGCTGAGGGAGTGTGTAAGGTATGTTGGGATGAAGATAAGACAATTATACTGTTATTGAATGAATGAATGAATGAATGTTTTGAGAATATGCCCAGGGCACCAAACCAGATGGATAAGATGGATTATTTTTCCTAAAATAGATAAGTATGCCCTCTATCTTGTTGCAGTCTTACTTTTGTGAAGAATCCATTTTAGCAATAAATCCAGTGACTTTTTCTCTATCTTCATTCAACTCTATTCCGAATGTAATAATATATTTGCCTTTGTTATCTCCATTTCACCTCCTGAAATTGTTTTTTTGGCTTCTCTGAAGTGGTATGCCTATACCTGTCTTTCTGATTATACCTTTGGTAGCTTGTCAACTGCCGCTCACTCCCTTGGCCATCTCATCCACTGCTATCTTATCTTTTCTCTCTATGAAGATAAGTCCCTATGTCACCTAAGCTCTGTAGATCCCTATATTCTACAGACTGCTAGACATCTGTACTGATACCATGTTACCAGTACTTACTTTCTTAATTTATTTTTCTTGTGCTCACTATTTTGCTTGTATTACCACCCTTCCAGTTAGGCTTGCTTATTCTTTTATCAAAAGTTTATTAAGTGTCCACTATGTGCCTGCCAGTCACTGTGCTAGATCCTGGGGAAAAAGGAGTGCACGAATGAAACACAGTTTCTGGTCTTCAAGGAGGTCACAGTGATTGGAGAGAGAGACACTTGAATAAATTATAACTATATGATCAATGTAGCAATGGAAATATATATATATATAATTCCATTAGAGGGGCTCAGATCTTTGAAATAATCATTAAATTCTGATAGTTTTTTTCCTAACAAATTTTTTTCTACAAGAACCATCTAAAAATTGCTGGCCTGAGAAGCAGGGATTTCCCGACATTATTAGGTATTCAAGTAAATCCTATTAGAGATATCCTAGAAGGGATTCTTGCAGAGAGTAGAAAATTGGATCAGACAACATTTTAGCTACCATGAACTTTCAGTCTGTGCTGTTCCTAAGTTCCAGAAAGCTAAGAAAAGTTCATAATGACTGATGAAGAAAGTATCTAATCAGAAGCTTATGCAAAGCCTAAATAATTACCAAATATTCCTATGGTAGTAATTTCTTCAAAATACATTATAGGAAGTTTTATGTTATCTTAATCTTATGTGTATAACTACATCCAGGGCTTTTGGAAAGTTAATTATTTGCATCAAGTCAACATTAGTTATTAATCATAACAGATAATTATTGAGCTCCCTATATATGCTAGGCACTGGGGGTATAATAATGAAGAGTACATGTTGGAACAGAGGAGCAGGCATATAAATAACGCATTATTTACTAAAAGTGTGATAAGTGTGATGATAGAGTAACACTGCCTTGGGGAATGAATCTTGGGGACATTAGACCTGAATTGTTATGAATAAAGATTTTTTTGGGAGAAAGGAAATTGTAGATAGAGGGAATAGCATCTATAAAAACAGTCATGAAAGGGCATATTGTGTTCACTGAGTAGAGCGTCTGAGTTATAGATTGGGTGGGGTGAAATATGGGGGGATGAGGTTAGAGGGACCATATTATGAAGGGCCTTTTATGTCATAGTAAGGATTAGTGATCTTTTTCCTTTATAGAACAAAAAAAAATTTTGAATCAGGAAAGTGACTTTGAGCTGTTAGTAGAAACTTTAAAACCAAGACCAATTTATGTCTCTGTAACAGCATTTTTAAAAATGTACATATTAAAAAATTAAGATTGCTAGTCTGGTTTACATCCAGTCTAAGTTCATTTTCCGTTTATAGTAGCATAGATTAAATCTACAGATAGATAGAATAAAGAAGCAGCCAAAAATTTCCCTCATTTAATATAATTTCCTTTTGTAAAGCATCCTGTAAAAATCATTCCGGAGATTTGCTTCTTATTACCTTGGGTTTTAAACTGACTTTACGTTGGCTTAACCTGGAAGAATGAAATTTTCCTTTTATATTTTCAGATATTTAAAGAATTAAGACCTTTTATTATTGAATGTATTGCATGCAAAATGCATATTAAGGTGAAATACAGCATTTAAAACATTTGTTTTGGGAGACAATATAATGTGATGGATGAGAGTGCAGACTCTAGAGTTAAACATACTGGATTTGAATCCTGTTTTTCACTTAAAGTTATGGGATTTAGGCATGTTACTTAAATTCTTTAAACTGTTTCTTTCATGTGTAAAAAATTAAGATAATACTAGTACATCTTCCTAGGATTGCAGTCAGAACTCAAAGAGATAATACATGTAAAGGGCTTAGCTAAATACTTACTGATTTAGTAAGTACTCAGTATTTGTTAGCCATATTACTAGAACATTTTTGCCCAAATTATGATTGTTTTTATAGTAAAGAAATAGAAGGAACTTGTTTTGCCTTTAATCTGATTTTCTCTTTTTATTTTTATTTTTTTTCATCTTATTTAGTGTCTTTTTCCTTGGAGCCATCCTTGTAATAACAGCTACTTTCTTATACGGTTATGATCCCAAACCTGCAGGAAATCTCACTAAAGCATAGTCATATACTGTCTTTAACTGGTTTTTCACGATGGTGCACTAGGAATCTCGACATTAATCTTGCACAGAGGACTTCTACAGATTCTGTGAAGATATCATCATGCTGAATCTGATCATATTATTCAAATGGTTTAAAATTTAAAAGTTTAAGGCTAAAATATGTATATATGTAACAAAACAAATGGCATCTAGAAATTAAAACTTGAAAGTATTTCCAGGGATTAGATTTAGAAGGAATATTAAATTTGAAATCTGAGTTTAAAAAGATTTTACCTTTTTGATTGCTGCAGAAATGTCCTATGCACTCTTTGCAAGATCACACAACAAATGTCAGATATCAGTTTTTGCAAATAGATCTATTTAATCTTATCAAATGTTTTATCTTACTCTTTCTGTATAGATATATCAAATCACATGGAATATTCAAAGCTTGAAATAGTAATTACCTATAAATCTGTGAAAAAATGGAAGTATGATTTGAAAAAACATTTTCATGTATCTGAGATTTTTATATTTATACAAAAGTTTACTGAACAAAGGATTGCTAAATGTTTTTTGTTCAATTACGTAAAAATCGATAAAGTAATATTCTGGGTCTGATTTGTCAAAGAACAAAATTTATATTTAAATTTAATGTAGAGATATACACATCTATTTCTCCATATACATTTTAAGATCGTTTAGTGTCTCAAGACTGCTGAAAGCAATCCAGTTGCTCCTGTGCTGGATAGTAGCCAGTGACTTTTACATTAATGGAGTTTTGCCCTTAATCTCGTAATTGCATTTCTTTTCCATAAATCAGATAAATCCTTAATATTACTTTAAATTAAATTTGTGTATGTGTTAATTGCCATTAAACTTTTAAAAATAATTAAAAGAGATTAAATAGTCATTTAATAATTTAAAATAAATTAATTATTGTCTAATATCTCCATTTGGAGAATTTTGAACTATCAAGCATATATTGTATATGACTAGAAAGTTTTTAAATGAATATTTTACTCATTGATCTGTAAAAACTTCCTTTAATCTGTAACTGTTGATAAAAACAACAACCAAATAGTAGTACAGATGTCAGTGGACTGAGACCAAAATGACTTTTCTTGGAGACATTCCAGATTGCTGTATTACATTATTTTAAATAGCACTATAACTTTAAATTCAAGGCTGCTCAGATGAACTTTTTAGGCTCCTAATAAATCCACTGTTCCAGGAATACTCTGATCTCATGACTAAGAGAGTTAGCCAAATTCTGAGGTCCTTTTCTGTGTCCCCACAAGAGCTGCTGGGAAGGAGCCACCATTTTGCTTAAAAACAGTGGGGATTTTTCCTTTTTGATTAACACTGGAGCTGAGGAAGCAAATTACATGAATTATTTAATAAGTTGGTTCAAGGGAGAGAGAATATATTAGAAATGGTAAGATGACTAGGGCAAAAATGCTTTCTATGATTGGAATATAGGTTTAATTTAATTATTGACTATAGGCAGAATTGCTTATTGAGTATAAGAAGTATTTTACTTTATTTTTTCATTTATATTGTATATATTTTTAAAAGTCTGTTCTAATAGATATAAAAACTGTAAAAAATAAATATTTTTATATAGTTCTAAATGGACTTTGTTAAACAGAATTTGGCTCAAAAATACTATGTCACAAATTGTTGGGTACTCTTAGCTAATATAAAGCGGCAGTGTTACCATGCTACTGCGAATATAGTCTACAGATTGTAGGCCTGATCAATTCCATCCAGAGTTTAAAAGGCTTAAAATTATAAAATATTTAAAATAAATTTGCTGGTGATTCCAAGAAAACTTTCTGGATGCTTGACTTAGAGTTTTCAGTAACCACCTGTTACAGTATTTATTTAATAAATTTACCACATTTTGAGTGTGGTGTTTTTAGACTGCAACAATATTCAGACTAACATCCTATTACCTACAGTTAAGTGAAATCTAAATCCTGCAAATGCATGGAATTCAAAATATAACAATATTTTGAACAACAAATTGACTAAATATAACAATTTATGTTCAGCTCACATTGAAGTGTTGATTGCATACTTATGTATTAATGCAGTGTATGTTCACAATTGTTAATTCAGATTTAGTCTGCCCCTATTTTAACATTTTAAAAAATTATAAGTAAATTATTGGATATTAGACATATTAATTACAGTAATAACACATTCTCAGGTGTTCAAAATAACAAAATTTTCAAGATTCCTAACAAAAGTTATAAAAATGTAATCAAGAGTTGTAAAAATGGACAAAATAGTCTATAATATATTTTCAAAGCAAACTTTTATTAGACAAGCATAATTTATATTTTTCTTTTCTAATGGGTTTGAAAATGTTTATTAGAGATTGGTCTGTGTAGTTTAAGTTTTAATTGATAAAGAAATAATCATATTTTAAAAAGCAGATCTGTGTCCTAGATCATGTCATATATACAGATAATGCCATTTTCTTGCGTGGTGTGTGGTGTGTGTTTTCATGACCTCCAAAGGCCTTACTGTATCAAGATTTTATAATGATGACTCCTTGATTATTTAAATTCCTATCTTTTTAAAGTTTATTATGTCTCAACTACTTTGTTCAATGTGAAAATGTGTTAATTCATGGGAGAAGAGTGTCAATTGATAGTTCTATTAAAAATTAAGAATATAGTATTTGGAAAGAAATGCAAGAGGTAGATGCTTCAGTACAGTAATATTATTAATTCTTTAATAAATGATTTTAGAGAAGTTGTAGGTTACTGTTATGGTGAACTATGTAGTCTAGAGATGCAAAACTTAAATGTTTACATCAGTTTATATTGAATGTCACAGAATTTCATAGAAGGAAAGGTAGTTTGATATTTAAACTAGATTCTAAGGAGATAGAATCTAAAAGGAAACTAACTGACTATGTGCTCTGTACACTTACTGTAATACTGACTATTCTTACATATCAAATTATTGGACTTTTAAAATGTCATTGCATAATCATTCAACTGACTTTTTTAAAAACAGAGTTTAGCATCACTCATTTACACATTCGCTGTTATAATATTTAATTACTATGGGTGTATGCTTTACATAAGAAAAGGTTTATAAAAGTTATTTGTGCTATGTTGAAAGTCATCTATAGAATCTCCAGGAAATTTAAAATAGTCAAAGAAGCAAACAAAAAGCACCTTTATCAAAATCTGGTCCTATGTGCCTTGCTTTACCAAATACCTGACTTTTCTGTAGAATATTTCTGTAATTCACAACTTTAGACACATGGGCAAAACTAGAATGTTTAAAGAATAACTATAATTCTATTTTCTGGTTGTTTCAAGATTTGATCTTTAAATCCATTATCTAACAAAATTAAAATAGATATATTGTAAAAGCATTAGTGAACAAACAGTACTTATTTAAAAAAATGGTGGCACCATTGCTCCATCATTGAGCTTTTTGAAATTTTAACAATTGTGTAAAACTGTTATTTTGTTGTTTTGTTTCTTATTACAAGATATAATTTACTGTGATTTTTAAAATATTTTTTAAATGACTTGGATCCTGAATTTGTCTATGTCTGTATTTCATTTTTTTAAAAAAGATTCTTTGGGGTTTGGGAATGTGATTTGTATATTTAAATTTTTTATGGACATAATTCAAAGGAATGTATAAAATGGTCTTTTGTTAAATGGCTTTTTAATTGATAAATTTGTCATTTTGGGGGTATCCAGTTATTACCTATTTAATATATTTGTTCAAATAGATTATTTTCTTAACTCTATATAGATTTTTTCTTGTTTCCTTATTTACCTGTGTCATGACTTAACCCATGAATTAGTCTTCTCTCTTTATATATCAAAAATGAATTGCTGATCTTTTCCCTACCTCTCTAGCTAACTAAACACATGTGATCTTTCTTTCTTTTCTCTATCCTATGCTCTTGCATGAAAGACTGGGTTTATTTTAAACTAGTTAGAATTTCTTGTATGATGATAACAGCCTGAAAGTTTTTTGTTTTAAATAAAATATCTCTTTGCTAGCCTCAGGGTTAAGTAATTATAGTACTTTGGTGTATATTTTTTTCATAATTTGAATATATTAATAATTGCTTCAATTGTGACTATCAATTCAATGCATAGAGACCAAATGTGATATGCAATATACAGGATTTTATTCCTATGTCAACTACTGAAATAACCTTACACAAAATGTTTTCTTTTAAAAGATCACTAAGGCCTAGCTCAGGAGTTTGAGACTAGCCTGAGCTAGAGTGAGACCCTGTCTCTACAAAAAATAGAAGAAAAAAAAAATTAGCTGGGCATGGTGGCGCACACCTGTAGTCTCAGCTACTCAGGAGGCTGAGGCAGAAGGATTGCTTGAGCCCAGGAGTTTGAAGTTGCATTGAGCTATGATGATGCCACTGCACTCTAGCTGGATCACAGAGCAAGACCCTGTCTCACAAAACAAAACAACAACAATAAAAACCCCATTAAATATCAGCATTTAAAAAATGTATATTTTTCTTTGGTAATTTCTCATGAGAAGCACTAAGTGAAAACCTTTAATATTTTTTTTTGTATTAGAATATTTCTTTTGTTGAAAATATATCACAATCCTTAAATCTAAGTGCCATGTAAATATATTTTATAATCTAAATTTTACAGATACTGCTGCCTTCGACAGAGTCAGTGACCAGCATTAGTGATCATACTGGGCTTTCTCACTATTCTTAAAAAAGAGAATTCCTTCAAGGCAGGACTGATTATATACTCCAGAAAAGAAAATAACAAGGAAAAAATAAATTGCCTTCAATTACCAAACATTTGAGTTTCTAGTGTAGTTGAGAGTGTCTGGATGATTGCAAATTCAGGGGTTTCCCAAGTCTACCCTCAGTAAGAGCTGAAAGCTATTATACTCACAGTCACATTCATTACAGGGAAATGAAATACAAATTAAAACCAGCCAAAGGAGGGGATATGCAAAGCTGAGATTAGGAGGGGTCCAAACTAGGCTTCCAGTGTCTTCTCCCTAAAGTCATAGATGGTGTTATCTACCCTTGGACATATGTGACAATACCCACTGAGTATTGCCATTCAGGGATGCTCACTTGAATGTGAGCTCAAGCTTCAGTGTCCAGATTTTTACTGAGGCTCTACCAGTTGGCATGGTTGATTGATTCTTTGCCCATATGGTTGTACTCTCTCCAGCCCTAGCACCTTCTGGAGATCTAGCTGACATCAGATTCCAGGGGCTGGCTCACCATAGGTAATCTCCTTAGCTTAACTGTCAGGTGTGGTCTGAAAGGCCCAACCATGAACATTATTATC
Source organism: Cheirogaleus medius (assembly GCA_008086735.1). NCBI lineage: Eukaryota > Metazoa > Chordata > Mammalia > Primates > Cheirogaleidae > Cheirogaleus > Cheirogaleus medius. The sequence continues at coordinate 76,253,783 of VBSM01000529.1, forward strand.
ACTGGGACCTCCCACAGACTTAGGCCAGAACTCTCTTTGGGCTAGGCCAAAGATAGTTTAGTAGTTCTAAACTCTCTAGTTTAGTAGAGGTTAGTAGTTCTTTACTACACAGTGACCATTCATTTCTATACATTTTCCTGAAGAGGATGACACAAGCAGTGACAATTCTTGTTTATAGAGACTTTAATTGTCCATTGTTAGTTTTAATTTTAGAATTTCTGTCAAATGATTCTCAACATAACATGAATCCAGAGTAGAAAAACATGTTTATAATCATACTGTAAGTAACATATATATTATTAATATATGTACAACACAGTATTGTCAGTTTTCATTTCTCATGTTTAATGACAACTTTATTAAATGCTGGAATATTTTAAAGAACAAATTTAAAAATTGGTTTATAGACCTTTTATTTATATTGTATATTAATATACAATTTTCATTTTAAATTAGCCATTACCTATCACCATTATAAGGAGGAGCTAATAGAATAAAACCGATACCACTTGTTACTTTGGCTCACAGTAGGGCTTCACTGTTAATTGTTAGGTCCACATTTCGCTCCATTGGACCTGAGGACCAGGTATTTTTCATTTTTGCATTTATTCATTTAGAATTTCTAAAATGTCAGAAGTAATAACTTATTTAAAACAAATAACATGATATTCTTTTGGAAATACATAGTTTACCTTAGATATATACTTTCTTCCTTTTTAAGGTAGAACTCACTGAAGGTTTAAAAGAATAATGAATGTTATAGTGTTTGAGGGTAATTATCTGAAAATTCACTCTTATTAAAATGTATTTTAATTGTAGATATTTAAGAGGTTTAGTTAAATGTGCTAAATAACACTTGTGTATTTTTAACAAAATATGTGTTTGCTCTTTTAAAAGACAATGCTTATACAAACATGATTTCTAATAATTGAGGGCTTATTTTTTTCCTTTAAGCTAAAGTTTTATTATGTTTTATTTTAGTTTGCTTGGATAGTAAATGCAGCCTTTTAAAATTATGATGCTAAGTGCTTTTCTACATATATGCATGCTGCTTCAAAAAGTCTTCTAAATATGGGAAAGTTGGGGTAATATTTCCTGTGTGATTGATAGTATTGCAGAAAATCATGAAAGATATGAGCCTATGTTTCTTTCTTTTTTTTTTAACTGTTCTAATAGTATTGCTATAGATTCTAGTATTTCAAACTTGCAGCTTATTTTGGGTGTTATATACATAATGCCTCAAATTTCCATCACTTCATATTATTTGTGTCCATTTTCCTCATAGGCCAAGTTTGGTTTGTTTTGAATATTTCGATTTTATAATATTGCCATTTGAATGGCTTCAATCATGCTATGATAGATTGTGCCAGCTTAGCTTTAAAGAATTCATGGGTTATCTCCATGAGCTCACAGAGATGGCATTGTTTAAAAACTTTTTTTTTAATTTAAATATTCTCCAGCTTTTCATTTTGCACCATGCATAAATGTTGAAAGAATGGTATACCACCTAAATTCAACCATTATTAACATTTTGCCACACTGGTTTTATCTCTAGCAAGGCATTTTACCCTTAAATACATGCATGTCCTAAAAGTAAGGACATTTTCCTTTAAACCCCAACACCAGTATCACATCTAAGAAAATTTAAATTATCATCCAAGTTCAAATTCAGCTACAGTTGTCCCTCAGTATACTCTGGGAATTGGTTCCAAGACCCCCTCCCCATGCTAAAATTGGCACATGCATAAGTCCCAAAGTCAGAAAACAGTGCCTAGGAAAAGTCAGTTCTGTAAATACTGTATTTTTCATCTGCATTTGGTTGAAAAAATTCCACCTCTAAGTGGGGACTTGTGGAATTCAAACCTGTATTGTTCAGGGGTCAACTGTATTTCCAGTTGTCTCAAAAATAACTTTTTACAGCTTTTTTATTTTGGAACCAGGATACAATTGAGATTCATGCTTTGTATTTAATTGTCTCTTTTAGTCTAGAGGACCTCTCCATGCCCCACCCCTCAAGACTTTTTTTTCTTAATACCAAGAGACTCAAAATGTCACCCCCAATGGCATCCCTATGATGTGACTCTTTGAAGAATCTAAGTCACTTGGTTCCTATTCTGGATCTTTGTTCTTTGATTTTATTCCCTTTATTCTTTGCATTTCCTTTGAACTGGAAGTCAAGTCTATAGGTTTGATTAGCTTCAGCTTAAATGTTTTTGGTAAGAATATTTCACAAGTGATGTAGATTTTATATTGTATCATACTGAAAAGTACATAATTCTAGATTGTCTCATTACTATTATGTTGGGAATTATTTGGTCAAGGTGATGCCTACCAGATCTCTTCTTTGTAAAAGTCATTTTTTTCCCCTTAGTAATCTATGGAATAATGTTTCAACACCATGGGAATATTTTGTTTCCCAACAGCTTTTCATTCAGTGGCTTTAGCGTCATCAATTAATGATTCTTTTTTTTTTTTTTTTGAGACAGAGTCTCACTCTGTTGCCTGAGCTAGAGTGCCGTGGTGTCAGCCTAGCTCACAGCAACCTCAAACTCCTGGGCTCAAGCAATCCTTCTGCCTCAGCCTCCCGAGTAGCTGGGACTACAGGCATGCGCCACTATGCCCGGCTAATTTTTTCTATATATTTTTAGTTGGCCAATTAATTTCTTTCTATTTTTATTAGAGATGGGGTCTCACTCTTGCTCAGGCTGGTTTTGAACTCCTGACCTTGAGCGACCCTCCCGCCTCTGCCTCCCAGAGTGCTAGGATTACAGGCGTGAGCCACCTAGCCTAGCCAATTAATGATTCTTGACTGAATCTTTTCCTACAGTGGGGTCCAAAATGGTGATTAATTTTTTTTAAAAAATTCTCAAATTGTCTTCTACATTTATAATCTTCTATCTTTAAAAAGTATATTTTCTATATACAACTATGTATCCATATAATTAAAAATAATTTTTTTTTTTCGGAGACAGAGTCTCACTCTGTTGCCCAGGCTAGAGTGCTGTGATGTCAGCCTAGCTCACAGCAACCTCAAACTCCTGGGCTCAAGCAATCATTCTGCCTCAGCCTCCTGAGTAGCTGGGACTACAGGCATGCATCACTATGCCTGGCTAATTTTTTCTATATATTTTTAGTTGGCCAATTAATTTCTTTCTATTTTTAGTAGAGACGGGGGTCTCACTCTTGCTCAGGGTGATCTTGAACTCCTGAGCTCAAACGATCCGCCCACCTCAGCCTCCCAGAGTGCTAGGATTACAGGTGTGAACCACAGCGCCAGGCCCTAAAAATAAATTTTTAAAAAGTATATTTTCCTCCTTTTTCCCCAATACCCTTTTGTCAAATATCACTATGTCTTCATGAATTTTTAAAAAATTATCCAATGTATTAGTCAATCAGTCATAGTTCTTTATAGCCAGAAGTCACTACAAGCTAGTTCTTGTGTCTTTTAGACACAGCCACATTAGTTTTTTCTTCAGGCACAAGATTTCCAGGGTTGCCTTGTACTTGTCTTATTCTAAACCTGGAAAATCAGCTATTTACCCACAGAGTTCTATTCCTTTTAAAGGGAATGGAATTTATTTTTTCGTTGGAATTTTACTAGCCAGGGAATGGAATTTAGAATTCATTGTTACTGAAGTGTCATTGCTTCTAGGCCATTTCAGTGGACAGAGCTAGGAAATACAATTTTTAAAAGAGCATGAATTCAATTAATATTTACAATTAAAATTTAACATCATAACTTTTTTATTTTATATTTGCCTCTCTTTTCTCTTATAGTGAAAATCTTGGTTCCTCATAACATTGTTTACTTCTATGTTTAATTATATAGTATTTGTTTCAGCACAATACCAATATTATATTACAAACGGTAAACATACTGAGTAAAATTTAAGATTTCCTTGCATTTTTCTTTGTCCTTGGAATATAGTGCACTAAGGATGACTAGTCAAGAGTATGTGTTCAAAAGTTAATAGAAATCACTTTTCTGTATGTTTTTGGTTATCAGTGTGATATAATTAGGTTCATTTGTTCATGTTTGTATTAAAGTTTAGAATTTAAAATTTTCATTCTACTTTTGAATATATGAATCATTTATATGGTTCAAAAGTTGAAACTTTTTTTAAACCTGACATAGTGAACATATCAAAAGTTGAACCTTACATGAAGAAGTATATTCAGAAAAGTCTAGCTCTCATGCCTATCTCTCTGCTCCATTCCTAACCACCTCCTACAAGTAATTATTTTCATTAGTTTCCAGCTTACCTATCCTGTGTTTCTTTTTTAAAAATAAACAAATATGTATATTATTATATTGTGTTTGTTTCACGACATGAAGTCTGGTTTATAAAATTTCTTTTGATGTTTAGAAGAATTTCTGTATTCTAGTGGTTATCTTTATACTGATAAACATTTTATGGAATGCTTCTAGAGCCAGCCCTCTTTTTGCTTGACTAGGCTTCTATTTGATTGTCAGCTTGAAATGATGTTCTGTTGTCTAATTGTCTATGTGACAGTCAATGAATATATTCTCCCTTCTCCTATTTTTTTAATTGCCTTATTTCTATGTGATTAGAATGTATAACATTTACAGACTATTTTCCAACCCTAGTCCCTGTCTTTGGTATTAATATAAAATTAAATATATTCAAACCTTAAAAACATATTTAATAGTCTCCACCAGAACTTTACCTAAAGCCTCCTCGATCATCTCTTAGACGGATGAAGCTCTTCTAGTATGATATTCAAGGAGGGCTTGTAAGTACCATACAGTGTTCTCTGAGTTCTGGCATGTTTAAAATTTCTTCCAGAGCCTAGATACTTCAAGTACAGGTTGGCTACATACAAAATCCTTGGCTAATGCTTTCCTGAGTCTTTTGAAAATGGTGCTTCACTGTTGTGTTGCTTGGTGTTATCATCAAGAAGTCTGGCACCACTTGATTTTTTTCTCCTTTTGGAAATGACATTTTGTTTGTTGTTGATTTTTACCTGGAGGTCCAAATAATTTTTTTCTATGTCATTTTATCTCTGATCCTTTTTACCTCTTTCATTTTTGTTCTCATAACTGTTATATTTCTCTTTTCCGTGTTTCTTACTTTATTTGTATCTATTCTTTCAGGTATTCCGTAGTTTTCATTTTTCAGATGTTTTTATGTTTTCAGTATACAGTATTGCCTGAGTTTGATCAACTTTCATTTTACATCTTACTATTAAGTTTTAAAATGTTTGTTGTGTTCTTTCATATCTGCAGTTGCTTATTTAATGGTATTTAATTTATGTTGGGAGTGTTGTTTTCCTCTTCACATTTTCTAAAGAAATATTTTCTTTTCTTTCTTTTTTTTCTCTCTTTCCTTTCTTTCTCTTTCTTTTCTTTCTCTCTTTCTTTCTCTCTCTCTCTCTCTCTCTCTCTCTCTCTCCCCCTTTCCCCCTTTCTCCCTTCTTTCCCTTTCCCTTTCCTTTCCTTCCAGGGTTTCACTCTGTCACCCAGGTTGGAGTGCAGTGGCGTCATCATAGCTCACTGCAACCGCAAACTTCTGGGCTCAAGTGATCCTCCTGCCTCACCCTCCCGAGTAGCTGGGACTATAGACGCACACCACCACGCCTAGCTAATTTTTTGTGGAGATGGTCTCCCTATGTTGCTCAGGCTGGTCTCAAACTTCTGGCCTCAAAGGATCACCACTCCTCAGCGCCCCCATCCTCCCAAAGTGCTAGGATTACAGACATGAGCCATTGCGCTGGGCAAGAATAGTATTTTCTATTAATTGAAGTTTTCATTTTCTGTTTTCTTTTTGTAGTAGTCTTGTATGGATTTTTGGTGGCTTTTCTATTCATGATAAGTTGTGTAGGATTTTCTTGGATCAGCAATAACATGTTTTTATGTAAGGGAGGGGAGAAGGGATGTGGCTGATTTACTTGGTTTCATAGTTAAAGAGGGCCCTCTTCTGTTAGCACAGTGAAGTGCAGTTTCCTTAATAAATGGTGCAGTGGCAGTAGGTTAGAATTCTGTGATACAATCTTGTTTCTTTAGGAATCTTTAGCTTCAGCTGCATGGCCTTCTCTCCAAGTAATCCCTCTCTCTTTCAAAGTGCCTCATTTACTGTTCTCATGAACTTTCCAAACTTTGGTTTCTGCCTGTTTCCAAGCCTGATTCTTGGCCTTCTCATTAATTTTGGAACTTCCAAGATCTTTCCAAGTTCATTCCCTTTTGCTTATGTTAGCAAGTGCTAGTTTCTGTCCACTGTGACCAAAGAACCCTAACTGACATATCAACCTCTTAATGTGAAGTTTGTGAATACAGTCATCCCTCTGTATCAGTGTGTGTAGGGGGGTTGGTTCAAATCCAGTGGATACGCAAATCAGTGAATGCTCAAGTCCTTTATTTAAAATGGCATAGTATTTGCATATAACCTATGCACATCCTCCTGTATACTTTAAATCATCTCTAGATTACTTATGATACGTAATACAATGTAAATGCTGTGTATTTACACTATATTTTAAATTTGTATTATTATTTTTACTGTTTCGTAGTTTTTTTTCTGAGTATTTTTAATCCGAAGTTAGTTTTAAAACTGTGGATGTGGAGGGCCAACTGTATTCACAACCAAAATCACACAGAAAGCCTCAAGTATATACACAGTAGGCTTGTTAGAACAGCACTGATCTCTCGTTTATCATTGCAGCCCTTCTAGCACAAAGCCTGGGACATTCTGGACATTCAGTATGTGTTAAATCCTCTTATTACTTTATTTCTAACAGCATTTACTGCAATCTGCAATTATCTTCCTTTTCTGTTTTGTAACTATATCCCCCTCTAGAATGTAAACTCCATGCAGATAAATATTGTTTCATTTATTAATGTATCCCCAATGGCTAATAAAACAGTGACAAATACATACAGGTACTCAGTAAATATTTTTTGAATGACTGAACAATAACCAATTCTTAAGGCTGACAAAATTGGTGCAGCTAGATGAAGGATGATTTTGAGGAGCTATGAAAAGTCAGAATAGCCATACAAATTATCTCACCAACCTTCTCCACCCATCCAAAACAAGCTCCTGGAGATTTAATTATGAAATTATCTCATATTACTTTCTCTAAAGAGCTTCAGGTGGACTTCAACTAAAAAGTTTCAGCATGAAAATATTTTTAAAAACAAGTATGATGAGTTTACTTATTGATGGGAAAATATAAAGTATCTATCAGGCTAAAATGCCTGTCTTCTACAGTCCATGGAAATTGGTTTGTTTTCCATTTCTAGTCTGTATGGAAATAGAAGGAACAGAAAATTCAACCAAATTATTTTATAACATTTTATTTTGAAATAAATTTCAAAATTACAGAAAAGTGGCAAAAATAGTACAAAAAACTCACACATTCCTTTCACCCTGTATTTTTCCTTTCACTCTGTATATTACTTGTATCTGTGTAACAATCCCAAAGCTTAGTGGCTTAACTAAAGTACTTTTTCTCTTACATATTAATAGTTTCTGAGAGTTAGTATTCCAGGAGTTGCTAAGCTGTGTGGTCCTAGCTCAGGGTCTCTCATGAAGTGTGGTCAGGATGTTTGTTGGCAGAGGTTGCAGTCAGCTAAAGGCTTGGTAAGGAGTGGAGGATCCACTTCTGAAATGACTCACTCACTTGGCTTTTGGTAGGAGGCTACAATTCCTGGGCAACTGAATCTCTCCATCGGCTGCTTCAATATCCTCAAGACATGGCAGCCGACTTTCCCAGGCTCTGGGCCCCAAAATGAATGAAAAAGAGAGCTAGCAGGAAGATGCAGTGCCTTTTATGACCTAGGCTCTGAAGTCAATACTGTCACTCTGCTTTCATTTACCAAATGGAAAAGTCACTAAAACCAGCCCACACTCAAGGGAAGGAAAATTAAATTCCATATCTTCCAGAGAGGAATACCTTTGCATTTGTGAACATATCTTAAAACCACCATACCCAGCTTCACTATTTTTTAACATTTTGCTTTGTCCCTCTCTACCCCTCACCTATATACACACTCATGCATATACATATTATTTTCTAACCATTTAAAGGTAGGTAGCGTGCATTGTACTCCTTCACTTGTTTATTTCTTAACAAAAAGGATATTGTTATACAACACAGTAGTTATCAAAATCAAAATTTAACATTGTGACAATACTTTAAATCTACAGTCCATATTCCACTTGTGTCAACTGTCCTTTCTAGCAAATTTCCCATCAAATTTATTTTTAGATAATTTAGTAGAAAGGTAGTGGCCTATAAAGCGTGACAGACGTCATGTAAGTTTTAATTGGCAGGGAATACAGAAAAGGTCCTGAGATGAGGGAGCTTCTGTAAACAAGCACTGTCCAGTTGAGTTATAGTGGGGGGGCCCTAAACAAAAGACTTTCTGAAAAACCATCTTTACCTCTTAGGTTACCTGCTATTTCTGGAAAATGATTTCTCTTTACTGTTCCCTTCAGTTCCCCTCCTGGTTAGAGCACAGTTGGAGATCATGCTAACAGTTTAGAACGTCTGGTTAGAACTCCAGTGCAACCACTGATCAGCCGTATTTCCGTGAACAGGTAACAACTTTCTGAAACAGACTTCTTCGTCTGTGAAGAGGGGTACAGTACCTGTCCCCATCGCCCAGAACTGCCGTAAGGACTCAGCGAGCTGGTGACCCGAGGGCACAGGGCTTGACAGGCGGCCAGCAGCGCCCAGCGAGCCCGCGCGCTCCCTTCCCCGCCTCCCTCCGAGCGCCCGGCCGCGCGGCTCGCGAGCGGGCGGGGCGGCGTCACGTGGGCGGGGCGGGCTCGTCGGCCGATCGCACGATGTGACGCGCCGCCGGAGGCAGGCCGGGCCCTCAAGATGGCGGCGGGCGCCCCGAGCGGCTCGGCCCGGCGGTAGTGGCGGGACGGCACTCGCCGCTGGGGCCGGCCGCCCCGGGAGTGGCTGCAGCAGCGCCAGGAAACGAGGATGGTAAAATGACCCAGGGGAAGAAGAAGAAACGGGCCGCGAACCGCAGTATCATGCTGGCCAAGAAGATCATCATTAAGGACGGAGGCACGGTGAGCTGGGGTTCTGCGCCGGCGAGTGTTCCTTGGGGCCCCCATCCGATCTCTTTCTGCCCCCCACGCTGTCGCCCCCCAGGCGCCCCCACGAGCCCCCGCCCCCCTGTCTGCCGTGCCGGTGTCTCTTTCCGCTGCTCCGGGGATTGTCCTCCCCCGCTCCGGCCTGCGGCCTCCGGGGCCCTTCCTCGCGTCTCCCGCACCTGCCTCCCTCTGCTCCCGCCGCCCCCGGAGGCCCTGCGGCCTCAACCCCACGTGCGCCTCCGCCGCGGGGAGCAAGGTGCCGGCCCGCCCGCCGCCGCAGCCTCGTCTTCGCTGCCAGGCCCTGCGAAGCCGTCGCCGCGCTTGCCATGGGGCCAGGAGCAAGCCCTGCCTCTCCGTGTTGCTAACGGGATGGCATCTGGCGCGGCGACCCCGCTGCAGCTCGGTAGTACGTTCGCTTTCTCCTTCCACGTCGCTCTGCGTCGGTGCTGCTGCTCTTAGCTGCGTGCTGTGCGGTAGACCTGGTCGGGAGGTGGGCTTCCCTCTCCACTGCCCGGCGTCGCAAGCCGGACGGTAGACACCTGGGGCCTACAGCTGAATCGGCTGGTTTTCAAAGAGCAGTCATCACCTTGTGCCGTAAGATCAAAACTACTACTAGAATTGATCATGGCCTAAGGATTAGAAGAAGATGCTTTGAAAGGATGACAGGTTGAGATCAAGAAAAAAAAAATGTTTGCTTTTTAGAAACAGTTGTCATCACAACTTTATGCGCTGTGTTGTAGTTAACCAGCAGGGGACATAGGATTTGTAATTGAAAAAAAACCCAAAAACCTCACTTATACTTTTTAATGCTAACATTCCCCGTTGCTACCCTCTCTGGTCTTTGTTGCACCCTTGGACATCACGTTCTGAAATAGAATGAAAAGGTGAAATACATGTTTGACTTTCCTGAGATGTGTGCAGAAATGGTTCCTTTAATTCCATTTCTGTTTATATTTTATTGGAGCCCTGATCACTGCTAGCACAGCACTCAGTATGTAAGTAGGCCAGCACTGAAGATTTGCTGAATTCACTTGAAATACATGACAACTTTCTTCTGACATTTCAGAACACGGCCCAGTCAATATGCCAAAATTTAAATAACTTGGGACATATGTAATGATTTCACAGTATATTTTTATGTAATCAAATTTATTAGATGTCATAGCTTTGAAGTTTGTTGAAAAAAGAAACTTCAAAATTCCTCTGATCCTTTTTATTGAGCTTGATTAATTAAAACATTACTTTGATGAAATCAGTTATTAATAGCCATAGCTTTTGATGGAGTTGGTAAGAACTATGTGGGGAGAAAAATACTGTTGCCTTTGTCAACCTTTAGAAAGAGACAATATTTTAAATTCTTCATAAAAATCTACAAAATAGAGGCAGTGGAAGATTATATTTTTATAAGATCAAGTGATTTTTAAGATCAGTATTTTTTGCAAAAGAAAAGAATGGAAACTGTGATAAACACTCTTGCATTTTCCTTGTAAACTTCAGTCCTATTACCTCTTTGGGGTTTTGTTTGATTTACTTTACAGCATATGAGCATGGGGGTATTATCATTTCTCATCTTTATACACTTAATATTGCACTTTCCATTCTAAGCACTGGACACTCTTAGAATAGGAGCTTTGTTTTGCATCTTTGAATGCCACAGGACTTAGTATGTGAATTTTAAAGTGATAAAAACACTTTTATTTTGTAGTAGCGCATTCCTAGATGAATTTTTATTATAATTTTTATACATAATCAGGGGATATATTTCAATAAATGTTGGGAATTTTTTGCAGTATTTGTATTTTAATCTATTCCAGCCTTAAATGAAAAAAGTACAGCTGTTACAGTCATAGAAATGATTTTAAAATCATTAAAATCATTGGCATTTGCTTTTCTGCCTCTCTGCTTACACCAGGTCAGACTGTTATGAACATTTTTTAGGAAAGGGGAAAAAATTGCCATTTGATATTCTGTTCTTGTGTGATTTTTTTTAAAAAATTCATTATATCATAGAATGTTTTAGAGCTATTGCTATTGTCATTACAGTTTCAGAGATTTTAGAAAGTTCCGGCAGTAGGTAGATTCATTCAGAGTCGAGGCTTATGGTCGTACATGGCAGGATTTGAGCACTATTTCACATACCTGGTTAGTGGTACGGATCTGATCCCCTTCTGTTTTCTTTCTCCTATTCAACAGTGTTAATAAAATTCTTTCCCATTGTCCTTCTGCTGATGACATATGTGTAGGCCTGTTCAACCAGTTTTAAAATTTATAAACAAAATAGCGAGTTGTTAATGATTTGTCTAAAAAATTAGAGCAGATTTATAGTGTTTAATAGTTGAAGAAGTGAACCTGAACACTTCTAAGTGAACCAGGTTAATCATAAGTTACCGACATTTTTTTTTTCCTTGAAATTGTATTTCAGTTGGCTCTGAAGCCAGGATAAGGCTAATAGGCTGCCTATTTTGAGTAGTATGCAATTAAGGTACATTAAGGTGTGTGATTCTAGATCAGGCATTCTTAACCTGGGCCTATTCACCCTGAAGCTGTTTGCACAATTTTCTTTGACTATATATTTTTCTTGGGAGATTCCCCAAAGGGTCCATTCAAAAGTTTAAGAGCAGTTGTTGTGTTTGAAAAGAGCATAAGTAGCTAAAGAATAAGTTCCACAGGTTATATTCAGTAAACATTTATTTAATAATATATTGTATACCATTTCACTGATGAAAGTAGCCATGACATTGGTGGATTCACTTTTGAGGCATCCATACTGTCGATATACAGTTTTTAGTTATAAGTTTTAATGTACGTAACTAACATTTTGATGTATCTCAGTGTAGACTACTTAAGACCACTGAATTAAAAATGCATTCTGACATTTTGGAATACTAAAATTTTGTTTTGATCTGTTAAATCATAACCATGTGTTATTTACAAGTTGTTTATAAGCATTCCAGTTAGAGGCTAAGAGCTAAAGAGTTATTTACATTGTTCAAATTGAATTTTCCTTGTGATTTTTAAAAGTTGCTTTTTTTAAATATGATCTTTATTGTTTTGTGTGAATATAGTTGTGGGACTGCATCTCTGACAAAGTGGAAAATGTATGGTTCTTTCCCAGTGAATTGGTAAAATGACTTTAAAAATTTGATAGAAAGCAAGGCATGTGTGAATTGCTTTGTTGAATGTACCTGGAAAAAGAAGACTTAATATATCATTTCCAAAGTGAAATACATATGCCCAGAAAAGCAGAGCATCAGATTTTTTTTTCTTGGCATCTCTGATTTTAATTAGAGTAAATAGGAGTCAGCAACAATTCTTTACCTACAAGGATGGCTGAAGTAGTGGCAGGATAGCTCTCAGGGGTATAAGGCTTCTATGGACCCAGAAAGCTATTAAATAACTTAGTCACTAGCATACTGAGGGGACCCTGTGATGCTTTTCAAAAAGCAGCCAGTGCCTAGAAACATCAGGGTGTATATACTGTCTTTGGCAGGTATGTTGTAGGCAGTGCCATGAATGACTTTAACTCCTAACCTCCATGGATCAATGTTCGCTTTAGGTTGTGTTTACAGATAAGTTAGTAAGCAATTTTCTCAGATTAATTACTGTGTATATCCAGTTCATTCTGATACATTGGAAGACCTGCTTCCGAATATAATCATACCATTTGCAGAAAATCCCTTATTCCTTTGCAACTACCAAAAGTTTGAAGTTTGAGTAAAAAGAATAGCTTTTTCTAAGCAGCATTCCGACAAGTATATATGATTTACATTTTTTATTCATTTAAAAGCTCAAGTTGTCTTTTAGCACTATTTTGAGTTAGAAGTCTCAAAGTAACAGTTGATGATTTCAGCTGGGGTACATCAAGATCCCTGAAATAGATTTTGTCTCTTTGATGGCCAGGTGTTATACCTTATTCTTCATAAAGGGTTGACTTTGTCAATAATGTATAAAAACAGTTATAAGTTCTGTCATATGAAATATTTTCCCTTAGGGAGTCTTTTTAAAACAAGGAATGGTAGATAATATATATTTATCATTTAGCTATATAAATCGAGTAATTAGAGATCACACGAGTCCTGATTTCAGGACAGACATTAGTGACAGTTTGATTTTTGAGTTAGTGGTGGTTTTTAAATTTTTAATTTAATTTTATCTTTTTAGTGAGTTCAAATTGTAGTCATTTGAAACAGTGTAATTTTGATGACTTAACCTGATTTAACAGCCACATCTCTTCCTGCTAAGAATGGAAGAAGATAGATTATATTGTCTTGTTGCTTATCTTTTCAAAATTTACCACAAAGCAGTATAATCTCAAACTCTAACACCCACCCCCTCTTTAAGAATAAAACTTAATCTTGATAAACTCCTGTGAAGAGTATTTTTAAGAAGTATCTTTCATTCTATTTAGGAGCAATTTTGACCAATACTGCTTTACTTTGTGATGATGCACAGATACTGAATATCTCTCACTTTAAAATTGATCCATAGCATGTAAGATAATTTTTAAATATCAATGCAAATTAAGCCAATGTGACTTAATTAGCATAATGGTGTCACTATATGTTTATGGTGATTCATATTTTCAGAAAATTGAGGGTTGGTTTCCTTTTTGCTTTACAAATGTAGTAAACTCTGCCCTGTTTGATTAAAGTCAGAGAAAACAAGAAAAAACACCACGATACCAGATACTAGTAGTAAAGCCTTACATGTCCTCCAGCCATACCATAATGTGTCAGGATCTCATTAAAGCAGCTTTGTAGTTACAGTATTTTCCATAGTAACTTTTTTTGTTCCTCCATGAAAAGCTCCAATTCTTTGATGCCTACAACTGAGTATCTATTTTTCTGTGTAAGACTTTTACATTAAATTATTTTAGTCAGCTTAGCTGTATACTGGTAAGAGGAAATGCATTTTTTTCCTGAAGATGTATTTTACTCTCATTCTTGATTGATAACTTGTCAGAATATTAAATTCTAAGTTCAAAATTATTTTCCCTCATACTTTATTTTGTTACTTGTCATGTTTTTTTTTTTTATTTTCCTAACTTTTTGAGACTTCACAACTACAGAAAAGATGCAAGAATAGCACAATGAATATTCATTTGCCCATCATATAGATTCACGATTTACCAGTTGTTAACATTTTGGCACATTTGCTTTTACTTTCTCTCTATATATATATACTCACATTTTTTTCCTCTGAACCATCTGAACATTAGTTGTAGACATCATGACACTTTTTCCCTAAAATACTTAGATATGTCACCTAAGAATAAGGGTATTTTCCCTTATAACCACAATCAGAAAATTTAACATTAACGCAACACTAATTTGAAATATATAGTCTACAGTCACATTCCCCCAATCGCCCCAATAACATCCTTTGTAGGTTTTTTTGTTTTTTTTTTTCCGATGCAGGGTTTAATCATTATGCTTAGTTGCCATCTTTCTTCGGCCTCTTTTTAGTCTAGAATAGCTTTTTTTCTGTTTTATTTTCTTTTTAATGATCTTGACATTTTTGAAGAGTCTAAGCCAGTCATTTTACAGAATGACTCTGGTTGGTTTATTCTCATTGTTTCCTCACAAGATAGCATGCTAATTAATAAATAGAATTATAATGCCCAGTTGCTCTTGGAACAACTTCTACCTCCTGGCCAACAATCCACATAAGCTCCTAGTTCACTGATACCCCTTACATACCAGGCATTGTGCTATGGATTAGAATGCTATAATGGAGAAGACTTGATCCCTGTACTTAAGAGAGTGATAGTCTGTGGCAGTGTATGCAATAGTTAAGATTTGGTCTCTGCAGTTGCTTGGATCGGACTCTGCCTCATCTCTTATTTGCTGTATCGGACTGTAAAATGGAGATAATAGTATTTATCTTGAAAGGTTGTTAGAAAGCATTAGATTATGAATGAAAACCATCATAAATTTTCAGTAATATTCTTTTATTATTTTAATGTAGTGTCTGTATAATCAATCCATGTAGTGAACAATGGGATATCAAACTATAGACGAGGGAATTAATAAGGAAGTTGCAAGTTTAATTAATGTACTGTGTTTAAATATAGTAACTATACTAAATACTATGGTAATAGGTAGAAGAGACTTGTAGAATAATTCATTTCAGTTCTACAAATGTCTATTAAGCACCTTTGTGCTATGCATGTGCCAGATGATCCAGATCATAGAAGAATAAAGCACAGGGCTGCCTCAAGGAGCATGAGCTTGAAAAAGGTAAGTTTAGGCCAAATAAAATAAATACCTTACATAGCTAAATTTTATGAAAGTTCAATGTAATAGAGTAAAATAATAAATAAGTAGATTTTTAGAGGCCCAGCCAAAAGCCTAGGTAATGAAACTATGGTCTGTTACCAATAGACAGTATGATTTGGAAATCTGGGCATTAGATTGAGGGGTGGAATTGGGGGATAAAGGAGATTGCCCCTGATTTCTCAGGTTAAAGTGAGAGATGACTAGCATGGAACCATCTCTCATGCCTTCATAAGAGAGAAATTACTCAGCTGAATGGACTTTTAGTATAGTAATTATTATAGTTTTTGGTGGCATATTTTGGCATTAGTGGTTGGGTATGTGTTAGTTTAGGTTCAGATTTGTCTCCTTGAGAATTTTTCACTTTGTACCCCCGGCATTTTTCTTGAGCCATCCTCAAATGTCATTTGTTGATAAGATCTCTTTATGATCTGAGCTGTCTACTCTAGACACTGTAAACTACTAACTGGTCAAATATTTTCATGTCTTCTTATCCATTACCTCCCCCCTCTGGTTCTTCTGCCTAGTCCATGACCAAATATTCCCAAATTGTCCTGAAATTTTGCTTATGGGTGGGTATTCCATTACAACCACCAGTGCTTGTGTCAAAGTCCTACCTAGAAGTTTTCTTAATTCCAAATCAGTAAAATATTTTTTAAATGTGTCCATGTTATAAAGATGTATTGCTTTTGAATTCTTTAAAATAGAAGAGATGAATATGGATAAAATACAGCTCTCAAAATAACTAATACTTCAGAACAAGCAAATATCCTCCCTCTCTGCTTTTTTAAAAAATAAATAATATATGTTTTCCTACCAGTTCTGGGAAATTTGATAGAATGTTCAGGAGGGACAAGTATGTGCAGCCTATCTATATTTCTCCATTCCAGTTTTACCTAGTTTTTCTCTTAAGTAAACAACACATGTTCCTCTAAAAGTACAAGGATGCTTATTAGAAAAGATTTAGAAAATTCAGAACAATATAGTAAATAGATTTTTTATTGTTTTTCACAGTTGAAATTACACTACATATATAATTTTATTTCCTATTTTGACTTTTTAAAATTTAACATTGCCATAAGCATTTTACATGTCATTATAAATCATCCATAAATAATTTGGGGCTGCATATTATTCTGATTTACATACTGTGATTTGATTATGGGGTATGTAACAAAAAACAATAGTTGAACATTTAGTTTTCCATTTTTCCTATTGTAACTGATGCTGCCATGAATATCTTTGTGGAAAAGCTTTTTCTGGATGTTTGATTATTTCTATAGGATAGGATGTTATTAAATATTTTAAAAATTATTAATGTATGTCCTTTATATTTTTTATCATGTCTTAGTGCTTTTGTATTGGTTTTTATGAATGCCTCACCTGGCTAAGATAGTAATCTTTTGTTATTTCTTGCATAATCTTCCTCAGTTTGTTTGCCTTTTAAATTTAGCTAATGTCGTGCATGTTTTTCTCAAACCAGTATAACTAAAACTGAATTAATCTTTTATGCTTTCTCCGTTCCTTACTGTCTAGTCAACCAAGCCAGAAACTGAAATCTTATTTCTTCATTGCTGATCTTCCCTTCCCCTCTGCTACATCTGGTCAACCACTGAGTCCTATTGCTTCTACCTCTTAAATGTTTTTCATATCCATTTGCTTTACTCCATTCCTACTGCCACCGTCTTATTCAGGTTACTGTTACCTCTAACCTGGGTTCTGGTTTTTCTGATTCCCTTCCAACCTGTTTGCCACATGACAGTGAAAGTTGTTATTCTAAAAAGCAGTCATGTGATGTGATTTACTCTTTGGCTTAAGACATTTCAGTGTTTTCCTGCTGCCTTAGGTTAAAGGCCTTAATGTGACTTTAAAAGACCTTTTTCGGTGGGGCACGGTGGCTCACGCCTGTAATCCTAGCACTTTGGGAGGCCGAGGTGGGTGGATCGCTCAAGGTCAGGAGTTCAAAACCAGCGTGAGCAAGAGTGAGACCCCATCTCTACTAAAAAAAAAAAAAAGATAGAAAGAAATTAATTGTCCAACTAAATCAAAAAAATTTTTTAAAGAAAGACCTTTTTCGAGTTAGCTCTCCAACTTCACCTCTCCTAACCTCTCAGCCTCAACTATTGCCGCTTTCCTCCTTAGATATCAGATACTGAAATAAGCTGTAATGTCTCCTGTTTTCTGGCCTTCACATATCAGGTTCTCTTTACCTCAAATACTCTTGGTCGTCATATC
The DNA here is from genome assembly GCA_008086735.1 of Cheirogaleus medius. Classification (NCBI taxonomy): domain Eukaryota; kingdom Metazoa; phylum Chordata; class Mammalia; order Primates; family Cheirogaleidae; genus Cheirogaleus; species Cheirogaleus medius. The sequence continues at coordinate 76,271,364 of VBSM01000529.1, forward strand.
TCCCCTCACCTCCCACCCCATCCCATACACACCTGACAATCCTGACATCTCTCCCACTGGACTGTGAGGTGTTAGCTTAGATGATACTGCCTTTTTCCTGGGAAGCCTTCTCTGACATTCCTCTTGACTGACTAAGTGTGCTTCACTTAAACATAGAGCCACTTTTAACATATTATTTTCTACTGTGCTTTTTGTTCTGTGTGTATATTACATATTTTTAATATAATTACCATCTTTTTATCAGCATTTCCCAAACTTTTTTTCCACAGAACTCACGTGTCCATGAGATATTATCTGTTGTGTAAAAGGATTCCATGTCCGAGGTTGAAGAACAGTGCACACTATATTTTCTTGGAGATTTATAATATAAGTTAGCATGTTAAAGGCCCTGAGAAGTTCTACCAAGCTTTCTACTTGGTGCTGGGTATATGTGGTGGTGAACAAAACATGTCTGGAGCTTACCAAATCCTATGGCCATTTTTAGATCTTATCTTACTATCCTTGCTTCATTTGGTACTTACTGGTCATCGCCCCTTCCTTCCTAAAGCTACTCCTTTATCATCTGTGACACTGTAGTCTCTTGATTCTCCTGATATTTTTCTCCTTGTTCTTTCTTTATCTTCCTCATGGGTTCCTTTTCCTCTGCCTACCACTAAAATGTTGGCATTCCTTGGGGTTCCGTCTTAGCCCAGACTGCTTTTTTACACTTTATCCTCTCCTGAAAATTTCATCCACTCTGGTAGTTTCAAACATCACATTTGCTGCCGACTAACTGTTTTAATCAGGGCTCAAAGACAATAGAAATATTATAAGTAAAGAGGACAATCTCACAGATAGGACCTGAAGTACATCTGAGCCTCGTGGGAGAAAAAGCATTGGGAAGCCACCACCTTCTGCTACTAGACAATCAAGCTAAAAATCTGGAAGTCATTCTTGACTCTCCCTCCCACTATTTATGAAGGTCTGCCATCTTCCAATTCTGAATACTTACATCCATTCCCTCCCTTCAGAGTCCATACCACTCCACTATTTCATGTCCACATCCTCTCGTTTGAGCTGATCCAAATAGCCTCCTTTTGCATGCACTTTGCTCCTCAGTTTCTATCCTTTCGGAAATCACCAGAGTGATGTATTGAAAAATGCAGGTCTGATCAGATCATTCTCTTGCTTGAAACCCTTCAGTGGTTTCCTGTGTCTCCAGAGAAAAGATGAGAATTTCCTTAGCAAAGTATAGAGGCTACCTTTTCTGCCTCCCTCGCCTTATTTTCCAGCAGCTTTAAATGGTTATGGCCCTTGTCTACTTCATTCTGGTTTTCTCCAAAGTGACTATCGGCACCACTTTATTTTCTTTCAGTACTCTTCTCCTGCTTCCTAATCTGTGCGTATTTCTTGTATTGCATGTACGCATAAGCAGATGATTATAATGAGGTTTCTTCCTCTCTACACTGTGAACTCCTTGCCATCAGGTGTCCGTCTTAATTGTTTTTGTAATCCTGGAACCTTTGGTACATAGCAGGTGCTCTGTAGATGTTTTTTTAATGAATGAGATCTTATACAAATTCATTTTCAGCAATGGTCCCTAACCTTGAGTTCTACCCTGAGGGTTTTCAAGTACCTGAATTCTGTAAGTTGGGAGAGACCTCTGTTATTTTAAATGATGATGATGCATTGTGACAATACTAAAAATGATGCAGCATTGTTTTCAGCATATAGAGAAATCAAAACACTTAATATTTTTGCATAAGGCTGTTGAATGTTCTTTAAAACTTAGGTATGACATTGTAATTTGTATTTGTTTGCATGCAAATCTGGATCTTAAATGTTTAAGTTGATTGATGAGGCCAAATAGCAGTAGTTTAGACATTTGTCTAGAACATCTTGTCTTATTATACAAACTTTTTTAGTAGAGACTAAATTAATATTATAGGTTATTTGTTTTTCCATCAATTTCATATTGCTCTTTAAGATATGAAGCTTAACAACGGAAGTAATTCTTTTGACATATCTAGCTACAGTATAAAGATGAACTTAATTTTGCACTTTCTTTTCTTGTGTACATGAAATCCCAAACCACTTACATGCTATTTGGGGACTGTTCTGCTTTTGAGCCATGTTGTTATCTGTTATTTTTGATGCTTGCTTCATTTATTTTATGAGTTAGTGCAGTAGTCTCCTAACTGCTGCACCTTTGCCAGAAAAATCTTTCTTAAAACTTTCATATAATCATGTGAGTTTTACTTAAAATCCTTTAGTGGCTACCATTGCCTTCAGGACATAGACTTCTTAGCTAGTCGTTGAGTACCTCTAGCTCATCTTTCATTGCGCCCCAACATGCTGCCCTTGCTCTAATTGTACTGAACTACATGTATCAGTCCCATAATGCCTCATGCGCTCAGCCTCTGAACCTTTGTGCAGGCTGAGCTGTCCTTCCCACCGTCTACCCCCACCTGTCTCACTCTGTTATATCCTTTCAATCTTTCTCTTGGAGGTCCGATATTACCAGCACCGCCCCCCGCCACCCCCCTCCTTCCCCCACAGTATGTTCCCATTGCACACTGTGCTTACAGAAATGAATTTAGTTGTTTTCTTGTCCGACTCTGTCACCTAGAGCACAGGGACAGTCTGTGCAGATGTTTGACATGGTGCCCAGTACATATATGTTCTTAATAAATGTTTATTGACTGTTGCCATCATTGTTATTCTGGAATGTACTCTTAACTTTTAAAAAAATCTGTTTTGTAGCCTCAAGGAATAGGTTCTCCTAGTGTTTATCATGCGGTTATCGTCATCTTTTTGGAGTTTTTTGCTTGGGGATTATTGACAGCACCCACCTTGGTGGTAAGTAATCTTTTAACTTATTTATCACTGACTCTAAAGTCTCTTTTTCTTTAGTTTTGAATGAAAAAAATGTCCCCTTTTCCTTTCCATGTCTAATTCTCCCACCAAAATTTTCAACCCTTCAGTACTGCTGTATTTTATTGCTTGAGTTGTCTTTTCCAACCTTCTCCTTTGCTTTTTTGGAGGAGTAGAGGGTGTGTAATTGGACATATTTGGGCACAGGCTCATCACCGCTCTATTTGGATGGGGTGGAAGGGATTCTGACAGGTTTAGGAAAGATGATCTCTGTGACCTGCATGACTCAACATAATTATCTTGAGAATCATTTATGCAGTTGCATTTTCTAAATACAAGTTTCTTTTCATTTGGGCTGAGGATTGAGAGGTAACCATCTAGAAGAGTTATTCTTTCATAGGCCTAAGCTGATTTTACCCAAATTTCCCCAGATTTAAAATGTTAGAAAAGACCTTCCTGCCAGACTGCTCAACTCAGGTGATAGTTGGTTTTCTCCTACTGTTACAGATAAAAAGAATGGAATGAGGGAAGGAGTATCTGCGGTAAAAATCTATACTATCTTAAAAGGAATAATTAGGACAAATGTATAGCTTACCAAGTCCCAGAAGGATAAAATTTTAAAATGATATACTATCTTACATTTTCATGAGATTGTTCATTGTTATACAAAAAAGCTTTTTACAAAAAGGCTATTTATAGAAAAATTGGATGATCACATAAGTAGGGTGAACTAGTTTAAGAACATTTATAATCCATATTTCTTGGCATATTTATTTACAGCTTCATAATCATTACTATATATATATAAAATACTGACGTTTAACAGTTATTTTGAATATACAGGGGATAAGCATAAGCACTGCTATAACAAGATTCAGAAGAAAAGAAAATCTTCAGATAAATGCATTTTTTTTATAATAAAGCAGGCATTGCCAGTTAGAATAGCTCCCTGAATAACTGACATATATTACAATTGTAAGAATGCCAATTTGAATGTTTCTGTTGAAATCCTTTTCTTTTTAAGAAGTGTAACTCATTTACCTATAATGGATTATCAGTTTTACATAAATGGATTTTCAAAATAATTGAAATATGGACTTTTAAAATAGCAGATTTTTTTTAACTTACTAATTTCTGATGGAAATCTTTCAAAAGTTAATTTACATATTTCCTGTCTTCATAATCCAAGTACAGTGATTAGGAACTTCCTCCGATGATGCAAGTTCATTATGACATTTGTAACTTCATTATATTGTAATAATTTGTTGTCAAGGGCTACTGAGGTGCTGTAATGACTTGTGGTCTCATGACTTTATATTAGCTTTCTTAATGCTCCAATGTGCTTGTTTAGAATCTACTACCAGTTTAACACATAAATCTGTCTGGTGGATCATCACTCCAATGATTTAAAGCACTTGAGCTTTGTAATAGTAAACAGTCTATATGTATTTACATTTTCATGGGTGCAGGCACAGTCCTAGGCACTTTAAATACATTATCATTTAATCCTCATAACCACCTTGAGATATTAGCCTCATAATACAGATGAGGAAATTTAGGTTTAGAAAAGTTAAGAAACTTGATTGCTACTGTGATAGTAAACTGCAGTGTTGATATTTGAATGTAGGCTTGCTTGACTCTGCTGCTCAGTCTTTTAGTGAGTGGCTCATACCCACATTTTAGATAGTTGAGGTTGTTGGGCAGCCCAACCACTAGCTAAGTAGGGGGGTTAAAATGTGGGTAAGCTGTTAGCAAGCTGTCAGAAAAGCTTTTTGTGATGTTTCCATAATTTGTCATCATAATTTAAAATTGGTTTACATTTTTTAGATATGTCAACTTTTTGTGCAACTTTGGTATAGTTTTTTTCCCCCCTAGTTGAACAAAGGGAGACTATCTTCTTTAAGAACAAAGAAGGAATCTACTTATTTAGGCAGAAAGTCTTTATTCATTTTTTGTAGACATAGAAAACAGACTTTGTGCTTAGTGTATTCTTAATTATTTTTAATTAAAAAATAGACAATATTTTTAATTTTTCTTTTTTTCTCTTTTTAATATACAGATGCTCCTTGACTTATGATGGGGTTAAGTCCAGAACCCATCATAAGTTGAAAATATGTTTAAATTGGAAATACATTAATACACCCAACTACCAAACATCATATCTTAGCCTAGTTTGCCTTAAATGTGCTCAGAAGGCTTACATTGGCCTACCATTGGGCATAATCATCTGACAACAGAGCACACTGTAGAATATCGGTTGTTTACCTTCGTGGTCCTGTGGGTGACTGGGAGCTGCTACTTGCTGCCTAGCATAACAAGAAAGTATTGTGTTTACTGTAGAGTGTCTTTTTCCAAGTGCCCATCAATACATGAGCAGATTAATAAAATGTGATATATGTATACCATGGAGTACTACTCAGCCACAAAAAACAATGGTGAACTAATACCTCTTGTATTATCCTAGATGGAGCTGGAACCCATTCTTTGAAGTGAGTTATCACAAGAATGGAAAAACAAGCACCACATGTATGCACCATTAAACTGGCAATAACTGATCAATCCTTATGTGCACATATGGAAGTAACATTCATTGGGTGTCAGGTGGGAGGGGAGAGGAAGGCATGGGTAAATTCACACCTAATGGGTGTGGTGCACACTTTCTGGGGGATGGGCATGCTTGTAGCTCTGACTCAGGTGGCGCAAGGCAATATATATAACCAAAGTGTTTGTACCCCCATAATATTCTGAAATTTAAAAAAAGAGTATTGTACATATCAGTAGCCCCAGAAAAGATCAAAATTCAAAATCTGAAGTATGGTTTCTACTGAATAGCTTTTACACCACTGTAAAGTTGAAAATTGTAAGCCAAATCATCGTAAGTCAGGGACCATCTGTACTGAATTCTGGTTAGGAAAATGAAAGGTCCTAATTTGTGGGTACTTAATAAAGTTTTTTGGGGTTTTTATTTTTTTGGCCAACATGACTACATATCTTAGAATAACTGCTATGATATCTTTCCCAGTTATGTTTACAGCAAGACTTTGTTTTTCCGTGATTGTTATCAAAGTTACTTTTACTCCATGTTTGATCTTTATACATGAATTTTAAAATGGTAAAATGATGTTATTGTTACTAGAGAGAATTATTTTATTTATTTATTTTTTTTTTTTGGAGACAGAGTCTCACTTTGTTGCCTGGGCTAGAGTGCCGTGGCGTCAGCCTAGCTCACAGCAACCTCAAATTCCTGGGCTCAAGCGATCCTTCTGCCTCAGCCTCCCTAGTAGCTGGGATTACAGGCATGTGCCACCATGCCCAGCTAATTTTTTCTATATATTTTTAGTTGGCCAATTAATTTCTTTCTATTTTTAGTAGAGACCGGGTCTCGCTCCTGCTCAGGCTGGTTTCGAACTCCTGACCTTGAGCAATCCACCCGTCTCGGCCTCCCAGAGTGCTAGGATTACAGACGTGAGCCACCGCGCGCCCGGCCTTAATGAGTTTTTAAATGATTTTTTAATCCAATGATTTTTAACCAGAAGTGAATATCAGTGAGGGCTGGGAGTTTTTCAAAATACCTGGGCCTTACTGCATGTCTTGCTAAAATCGGAATCTCAAGGATGAGGTGTAGGTATATGTATTTTTTAGAATTGATTCTGTTATATATTTAGTATACATCACGAAGAATAAGATATTAATTCAATATAGGATTTTCAAGAAGGTTTTGCTCATTTTGAGGCTTTTGCCTGCAAATTTTGTTTTTTGTTGTTGCTTTTGTGTCAGTCTTCTTTGTCTTGGACCCACACTCCTTACCCCTCTCCCTCAGTGTTGGAGTGTGTGAAGAGATGGATTTCAGGGTAAAAGAAGGCACCAAGAAGCACTTTGCTCTGAACCCCTGTTAACCTTTAAACATTTCATATCTGTCTTATGTGTTTTAAAACTGATTATAAATGGTGCCTTAAGAGTTACAGCTTTTAACATTCATTTAAAAAGGGAAAATAAGGATAAAGATATAATTCAACTTATTTATATTTTAAGTCAGCATCTCTCTCTTCCCATATATAACTCTCAAAAATTGTATTATAGTTTGTTTCAGCATTTCAAATTTCAAAGGTATTCTTTAAATTAATTCATTTAATAATCAACTTTAGACATCAATTATAATGAGTGGTTTTAGATTTATGATAGCCTTCATTTCTTAATTTTTAAAACTAATGTGATATTTTTAAGAATTTTTTTTTTAACTTCATACGGTTGCAGTTATCTTTCAATTTTAAGCTCTCATAGAACACAAAGAGCAAAGGCTTTGTTCTATGTGGAGGACCTGCCCAGGGGAAGATAGTGAAGCCTTCACCAACAAGGGGATTTAAGTTAGCTACAAAGAAGAATTGACAAATATTTTTTTAAGGACCGAAGTCTAACACTTTTGAGAAGTTATGAATATATGGTTGGTCATAGTGATGTTCAACCAGTGATCATCCATTGCTTAAATAGCATATTAGCTAGCTAAAGACAATTAATGACAGTAGTATATAAGGATCTATAATCCTAAGGAGTGGCTTTACTCTTTTGACAGCCCTATGGTTCTGAAAATATCAGGCCAGTGTTTGATGATTTAAGCTGATAGGTACACAGTCAATGTTATGGAACACTCAATTCTCTAGCATCTCTTCTACCTAAATGGTTTTGTATCTTTGCTACAGAAACAGTCCCAAAGCATTTAAAGTTCTTAAAATTTTTAAGATCCATAAAATTTCTTGGAAAATGTTACATTCTTTCTTATTTAATTCTAAAGACCAGTGCTGAAGGATCCAGACAGATGAAAAATCTTTACAACATTTGAATTACTTACTATGTTTGTTTCTCTTTTAAAATTTTGTTAGAAGTTATATGGTTCTAAAGGAGAATTGATTGCTTTAGAGAGGAAAGTTTGGTAGCAGAGGAACAATTTGGAAGGTCTGGGGGTTGGCTACATAGAGAAGATAAGGGAAACAATCAAAATGGACAGTATGTCATGTATAAAAATATGAATGTTGGAAAGCATAGGAATATTTCTAAAATATTGATTGGAATGGAAGATAACTTGGCAAAGTGAATCATTATTGATAAGCTTTAGCGTATTATAAAGCTTCATGCATTCATTATGTTCCTTCATTCTTTTTAACACCAAACCTGTTCTTTTATACCTAGAAAGATCTGGCTTGCCATAGTCCCTTTGTGATTATTGAAAGATAAATAGATTTGAGTTGATTGTAAAAGGTTTGGGGATACCAGTTTAAGGAATTTAAATCTTTTCCTTTAGTGCAAGGACTGAGAAAGTATGGCCAAAGGACCAAATCTTTCTCACATACTCTTTTTGTAAATAAAATTTTATTGGAACACAGCCATACCCTTCATTTACATGTCGTCTATGACTGGTTTTGTTCTATAAGGGCAAAGTTAAATATTTAAGATAGAAACTGTATGGCCTGCTAAGGTGGAAAAAGCTGAAAATACTTATTATCTGATCCTCTACAGAAAAAATTTGCAGAGCCCTTCTCTAGATTTGTTGTTCTTTATTATAAATAATAACAGGTTTTCTCAACCTCAACACTATTGACATTTTGGACCAGTTAATTATTTGTTGTGGGTGGCTGACCTATAATAGTATGTTGCAGGATGTTTAGCAGCATTCTTGACCTCTGTGTATTAGATGTCAGTAGTATCTTCCCTTCTCTTCCCTCTGCAAGTTGTGATAATCAAAAGTATCTCCAGCCGTTGCCATATATTCCCTGATGTGAGGAGAGCAAAAGTGCTGTCATTTGAGAATCACTGATGCAGACAAAATACATGAATATCATAAACATATGATTTTTCACATGTTAATGATTTTCTTTGCTAACATTTCATTTCTAATTTTCTTTGGTTTTATATACAGTGAGTGAATTTTTGTTAAATTTCTAGTTATTGACAGAAAAGAGTAACTAAAGAAAAGGGGGCAATTCTAATCCTTCTAAAGGTGGTTCTTACAAGATGTCAGAAAGTAGAGTTACCATAGTGTTTCTTCCTATAGAGAAGACTTCCCAGCCTTTCTTCTTCTTCACATTGACATTGTCTCTTGTTTTTATTGAGACAGCATCGTATAATGGAGGAAGCATTGGTTTCTAAATCAAGCAAGAATTCAATTGCCTCATCTATAAAGTGGCAGTATTACCTAATTCATAATGTTGGGAGTATATAAAAAGCCCCTGACACATGGGCTGTAAAGTAGCTGCTATTTTTTATTTTTCCAATGGCAATTTCCTCCAACTGCCATTTCATTCAGTGGGTTCCCACTGGTTCGCTTGTTGCCCACCAAACAAATTGATGCCATTTGATTTGAGAACAGGCCATGGAAAGGATTGAATAACTTGTTACACATTTTCATAGATTGGTATTTTTTTTTCTTACTTTTCTAGATCCACCGTATGGCAACTAAAACTTCACTATTGATTCTCCCAGCCTCCTATCCTAGATACTATACCCATTTGAAAGAGAGTTATAAGTCAGTTATACGTGGGAAGAAGCATAGCATAGTGATTAAAAGCATAGGCTTTCAAGCCTGACCTCCTGGGTTCAGATTCAGTTTTGCCACCTACTGACTGTGTGATCTTGGACAAGACATTTCACCTCTGTGTATCAATTTTCTAATAGGGTTGTTATGAGGAATTAAATGAGATAATATATGTAAAGTACCCATTTTAGGGCCCCATAACATAGTAAATGCTATACAAATCTTTGCTTATTAATATTTACTCATATGCATGTATAGTGTAATACAAGTCTGAAGATTTAAATGAAATAAAATTAGATTGTATTATAAAGGGATGTTTGAAAATGTCAATGTAGAAATTTTACTAAGACTAAAATGTAGCATGTGATTTCTATTTTGGCTTTTATTCTTTAGGTACTACATGAAACCTTCCCCAAACATACATTTCTGATGAATGGCCTAATTCAAGGAGTAAAGGTAGGTTCAGTCATATAAACACACACATACATATGCATGTACACACATAAATACTTATGTATATATAATTCTGCCAGCATATTAAGTTAGCTAATTGACTAATCCAGTAAATAGTAATTTTTATAATTAGATTGAGTATATTTTGAGGATTGCTTTATACTTTTTAGACTTAACTGAGTTTTAAATGTGAGTTGACTGAGGTATAGCCGACTATGTATAATAATAAACCACATGATAACAGATTCCCTCTATTTTATTTTGGCATTCTTAGTCCAAAGATCTCAATGCTTTCATAAACTAACAATAAAAATATAGATTGAAGAGGGGAAAACTATACTAAAAATAAAATCATAAATATAGAACTATATCAGTATGGTAAAGTATTCGTTATTATACAGATTCTTTACTCTTGATCTAATTTGACCAACAAATTTTATAAACAGATAATTAACCTATGGATATAAAAATAGATAATTAGCATATAATCTTTCTAGAATTGCTATTGTGGAGTTATTGTGATTGAGAATTCATGAGAGCATTTCATATTTAATACCCAGCCAGACCCCTGCAGATGATTCCAGATTACTGGGGGTATTTTAAAATTATATCTAGATTAGAAATACATTATTTATCTGAAGTTTAGTGATACATTTATTTATGAAACAAACTTGTTTAAAATTCTTCTATGGTAGTAAAATGATTTATTTTGGTTCATGAATATATAGTATAAAATTTTTTTTTTTTTCATTTAAATTTTTTTAGGGTTTGTTGTCATTCCTCAGTGCCCCACTTATTGGTGCTCTTTCTGATGTTTGGGGCCGAAAATCCTTCTTGCTGCTAACAGTATTTTTCACATGTGCCCCAATTCCTTTAATGAAGATCAGCCCATGGTATGTGCATATTCATACTATAGCAATTAAATTACCAATTTCTGTTATTGCTTTCTTAATTCCTTTATTTCATTCAATTTTCCTGTCAGCTTATCTATATAGGTTTTTATTTTATTTTTCTAACACATTTATTCTTTGACACAGATAGGAAGGCCCCTAAAAATAGCTAAGTAATAGTTCATAAAGGTTTTAGAACGAGGTGCTGCTATTGGAAGCATCTAGACTACTGTCTAATCTGCTTTTGGATTCTACAGCCCAAATTTCAAAACAATATTTTGGGGACTGGATAGGATTGCTAACATTTTTTCTTAAAGTAGAGTGTTAAAAACACACACAAAGTTTATCATTATCTGTATTAATTAGGAATAGGCTTTGCTGCGTATCACTAAAGCCAGAAATAAAAAATCAAGGGAGTTTATTTCTCTCTCCATATGAAAAAGAGTCTGGAATTGAGCAGTCCAGAGCTGGTATGGCAGTTCCAGCGGACCAGGCTGTTTCTGTCTTGCTGCTCTTCCATCCTCAGCCCTCACAAGTAGTCCAACATGGCATTTGTGCTCCAGGCAACAAGGTGGAAGGAGTGGCTACAAAAAGCATACCACCTTCTTTTAAGGAAGATTTACAGAATTCCCATCAAATCTCTGCTTGTATCTTTTTGGTCAGATTTTAGGCTTATGCTGCTCCTAGTCGGAAGAGGCTGAGCTCAAAGCCACCCTGATTAAAATCAGGATTTTTTTTCCATAGGGAAGATAAGAAGGGAAAGCTCACAAAAAGAAACTGATTATCCCAAAGTAATAGAGCCCAATTTGGTTGTAGATTTATTATCTGAGTAATGTTCTTTCTACTCCACTGAGTATTAATGTTAGTTAATTCTATAACATCGTGCATGGGCTATAATTCCATGGTGTTATCTAGAAAGGCTCAAAGGGTATATATGGGGTAGGATCTTCCTCACGTAGGTTAGATACAACTCTAAAGACTTGATGAAGACCGCTCATGGAAATGAAATCTTACCAGAAGAATCTAGGGAATGAACAAAGAATTTGCTGTGGAAAGCAGTGTGTTAGAAAAATAAAGTCCTGGTGGAATGATATTTTGAAAGTTCATTATGATTGCAAATGATTTTAAAAAACTAAATATCAGCATTATAATAGAAACTTCTTATTCCCAGCTAGATATTTTAGAATCATCTATAGCAAAATTATAGTTGGCTTTTAAAAATATCTTTTGTTGAGTCTTTATAGTAACTGCCTCTTCTCAATTTTATGAACACTAAACATTGAAATACAGGTTTCTTTTGTGTGAAGAAGTCAGTTGTTTTGCCAACATTTGAAGAGCTAAGGATAACTTATGGAAAACACCTAGTTTCTATGTATAGGCTCAAAATAAATAGGAAAAAACTCGTTCCTCAGTTTTGTTTACTGGATTTGTTTTTTGTATAATGTGGTGGTAGAAAATAGTAATGGATGGATTATAATAGACTTTAGTTTGTTGCTATTTTTAGTAGAAACAAGCCACTTAACAGTTAAACAGTTGGGCAAAAGATTTATATGAATACATTATCTAATTATTCCTGTATAGTAGCTGAGTTACTATTGAAGGGCCACTTCTTTAGCCCTTTGTTTTCATAATATCTGTGGATTATGATTTATAGAATAGTTAATCCCTGAACTATCCTAGTAAGCTATTCTTAATCTAATTAACTTATATTTAATAAAAATGGGCCCAGCATGGTGGCTCATGCCTGTAATCCTAGCACTCTGGGAGGCCGAGGTGAGAGGATCGCTTAAAGTTCCGAAGTTCAAGACCAGCCTGAGCAAGAGTGAGACCCTGTCTCTACTAAAAATAGAAAAATTAGCTGGATGTTGTGGCATGCACCTGTAGTCCCAGCTACTCAGGAGACTGAGGCGGGAGGATCAGTTGAGCCCAAGAGTTTGAGGTTGCTGTGAACTATGGTGACACCACTGTACTCTAGCCTGGGTGACAGAGTAAGACCCTGTCTAAAAAATAAATAAAATGAAAGAAAGTTAAAGTAACAGTAATTGATTGTTCTAACCATTTCTTGTTGATTATCTTTCATTCCTAGGTGGTACTTTGCTGTTATCTCTGTTTCTGGGGTTTTTGCAGTGACTTTCTCTGTGGTATTTGCATATGTAGCAGATATAACCCAAGAGCATGAAAGAAGTATGGCATATGGACTGGTATGAGTATTCTATACCTTTTATATCTGCTGAAAAATAATTTGTTCTTAAAGTATATTTTATTATAAGCAGTGCAAACCTTTACATTACAAGATGTATTTTTTGCACAAAATATATTTTGTAGTAAAATCACCCATTAGACTACATTTAAAATTTTTTTCATTTTACATACAAAGGCATGTGAGTTCTGATACTTTCCACTCATGAAGTATTTATGTCACATGTCAGAATTGAAATTACAGTTGCATATTTTACCTCATTAGAGCCCTTTTTAACAGAATCCTAAAATTAAGAATTATTTAATATTAATATGACATGAATTAAAAAATTACTACCCCTATTCAATGCCTAATCTGAAATACAAGAGGCTTACATCTGGCTTGAGGATCAGTTAACCTTTTCTGTAGCTTTGTAGACCATATAGTCTCTGTCTCATTCTTTTGTTTTTGTATGTATACACGTGTTTATAACTCTTTAAAAATGTAGGGACCATTCTTAGCCAGATTTAGGCCACAGGCAGTAGTTTGCCAACCCCTGAACACTGTTTTGGTAAATAAACTAAATAATGGTGGTACAGTCTATCATCTGTCAAATCTAGCAATAGAATGGCTACTATAGGCACAATAATACACATATCATTCTTAGATAGCCAGAAGTAGGACAGTGATGAGTTTCAGTAAATATGGGACAAGCACCTTTTAATAAGTAAGGACCAAATATTGTGTCAGGCTGAGTCTTAGTTTTACAAGGGACTGAGCTCTGATTCAGAGGACACTATAACAAAGAATCATGGAATTAGGAGGTTTGGGGGTAGGGGGAATACCTATAGGGACAAATTTGCAAAAAAGAACTAATGATTTCAGTTTTAAACTTGAAACTTAAATGATATGAGACTGGTAACAGGAATTTTTTAAACAGCTTTATTAAGGTATAGTTACATACTTTCATAAAAGTCATCCATTTTATGTATATAATTCAGTGAATTTTAGTAAATTTATATGGTTGTGTTATCATCGCCATAATCCAAATTTGGGGGCTGGGGGGCATGTCGACTGGAGTAAATTAATTTGCCGTAGCCAAAGCTTGGGAATTAACAATTTTCAACCTGGAGACTTTGTGTATTAAAGACATATTGTGGCAAATGACCATTTAAATCTTCTAGAAATACTATGGATGCAGATAAAAGGGGGGAAATGATCTTTGTGGTCCTCTTTCTAACTAGAAAGAAATGACCACTCAGTGGGGAGAATTAGGAAGGGAAATGGCATAAAACACCTATACTCTGACCTTTGCTCACTGCTTTGCAAATGTGGTCTCTGTGAATGCCCTCAGATACCTCACTGACACAATGAGAACCATTGTCCCTTTCCCTGCACAAGTGCCAGAGCTCCAGGTCTCCTGCTGAGACCCAGGTCCCTCAAGAGACCACAGGGAGAGCTGCTGTAACAAATTCCACACAATCCAGTTTTAGAACATTTCTCTCAGCCCAAAGGGTTCCCTTATGCCCATTTGCCATCTATCTCTATTTCACCTCTGACCCCAGGCAACCAACAGTCTACTTTCTGTCTCTGTGGTTTTGCCTTTTCTAGAAATTTCATATAAATGAAATAATATAAAATGTAGTCTTTTGTGTCTGGCTTCTTTCACTTAGCATAGTCTTTTGGGATTTATCCATGTTGATACCATAGAACAATAATTTGTTTCTTTTTATTTCTGTGTAGTATATGCCATTGTATGGTATAAACTACATTTTATTTACATTTTATTTATTCACCAGTGGATGGACATTTGGATTGATAGCTAGATGATTGACATTATTAGAATTTTATATATTTGTTCAAATAATTGACCTTTGAAGGTTGAATTGCTTGTCTTTGAGCAATAAACAGCTGCAAATAAATACTGCTGTGAAGATTAAATTTTCCATCCAAAAGTCAAAAATAGCATAGAAACAGAATAAAGTTCCAACATTAATTCCTAATTACCTTTTACTGGACTTGAACTCCTGGCCCCCTGTGATCCTCCCACCTCAGCCTCCTGAGCAGCTGGGACTACAGGCACACTCCACTGTGCCTGACTATGAGTGTGGTTTCTATCTAGTATTATCTGCTGTCACATCTTCTGCTAATTTGCAGGCCATTCGTCCAGTAGGCTGGGTATGTCTGAGGTTAAGAGGTTTTCTCTACTTGTGTTCTTTCGACTTTAATCTCCATCTTCACTAGGCTTGAATAGACATCCTCAGAGTTTTAGAGATGTTCTCAATGCCTGGTATGTGTGATGTCATTCTTCCTTACCTGGCCACCTAAAAAGATTATCAAGTTCAATTTGTGCCAGGGCTTAACACTATCATCGATGAGAAGAGATATCTCAAAGTTTTTAAGCTTTATGTCAGCTAGCCCTAAATATGTATCAAGCTAACTGTTCATTTAATTTTAATTTTAATATTAGAAAAAAATCACAATGAAATTGGATTTCCTTAGAGCAGTGGATTTTAGACTCCTTTCACAGAGAGCACTAAGAGTTTGTGGAGGTGCTCTCAGGCCTTGCATGACTGGCAGTCAGGGAGGGGGCATTTAGACAATCCCCAGCCCAGCCCCCCAACCCTTCCTCATTTAAAAGTTTTTTTTTTCTTTTTTAAAATCTGTTTTACCTATGGATTTGTCAATAGGATTTATTTGAACAAAGGGCTCCAAGGCTTAAAAGAAAGTTTGAAGTCACTGTCCTGAGAGGCTAGTACAGTTTTCTGAGGCAAGAATTGAATTTTTTTGTCTTCCTGCAAAAGGAGAGAGTGTAAGAAAAGTGGCTTAGGTAGGAGGAGGAAAGGGAGAGTGCAACAGAAGGTCTCACGTAAGTCAAGATGATGAAAGGAGTTACATGGTGTTGAAGTAAAAAGGCATCTTGACTAATTTCTTTCTATCCTTCATTTGTTGCAGGTTTCAGCAACATTTGCTGCAAGTTTAGTCACCAGTCCTGCAATTGGAGCTTACCTTGGACGAGTGTATGGGGACAGCTTAGTGGTGGTCTTAGCTACAGCAATAGCTTTGCTAGATATTTGTTTTATCCTTGTGGCTGTGCCAGAGTCGTTGCCTGAGAAGATGCGGCCAGCATCGTGGGGAGCTCCCATTTCCTGGGAGCAGGCTGACCCCTTTGCAGTAAGTTTACACTTTCTCCTTTTCTTGTGATTCAGTGCAGCATTAATATTTTCTTGTGGTTGTTTCTTTGGGAAAACATCTTGAAGGATTTTTTTTTTAACATTTTGAAATACTTTTCAGAATAGTTTGAGGAGAATGAAAAAAGCTAAAAAAAAAAAAAGGGCAACTAGTTGTCGTTGTGTTTGCTATCAAAAGGAATCTTCTTAAGTGTTTTTGATGTAAAACCTTATATCAGTCTTTTTCTTGTTCTAGTCCTTAAAAAAAGTGGGCCAAGATTCCATAGTGCTGCTAATCTGCATTACCGTGTTTCTCTCCTACCTACCGGAGGCAGGCCAATACTCCAGCTTTTTTTTATACCTCAGACAGGTAAAATCCTATTCTACCAAGGTAGACTTTACTTTCATTGTTTAATGCCATGATAAAAATATTTAATCTTGAGAGAGCTATTAACAGTAGAGACCTTTAAAAATGAATACCATTTTATAAACAGTTCATTAGACTTAACTTCCTGTTTGGTATGGCTGATGTTCCTTATGCATTTCTTATGGGGTATTTTGTATATTAAGATTGTTAGCTTAGACAAAAAGATGGAGTTTTTTCCATCAACGTAGATGGTGAGTTTATCATTGCTTATAGAGGTGATGGGATGATTTAATCAATTCACCTACTCGAAACAGTTTCTTTGTAATTTAGAGCATATATAAGTAGAGCAGCTAGCCAAAATGAGAACAAAACAAAAAAAAATGTTTTTTTTCTCCTTGGCACTAATCTTACTAGGCAGAGATCAAGCCTTTATCAATACCTGTAAAAAGCACAGAATGCTGCAATATTTATCTGTAAAATGATTCTAAGTGCTTGATACCTGTCTTCAATTTAGTATATCCAAATCAAGGGACCTACCATGTATAACTAGGTATTTTTAGTATGTTAGTACGTGTTATATTTCCTCTAAAGAATGCTTTGTTTATAAATGAGTTACATTTATTTTTTCTGGCCCATTTAATGTTAATATATAAATAGTTGCATTAGTATACTATTTGTTATACATTTTTATTCATTAATGTTACTTTTTCTGGAAACCTTCTAGATAATGAAATTTTCACCAGAAAGTGTTGCGGCATTTATAGCAGTCCTTGGCATTCTTTCCATTATTGCACAGGTGAGTTTTTTGTTTAGAGTGATGTCATAGAGGGTGACCCTGGCTGGCCATTGAAATGGGGCCTCATAGAGTAATGGTATCTTGGTGGCGTCACCAAAATCAGGAGTTTGAGGTTTGTAGGTTCAGAATTTTTGTTAGTGTAGCTAGTATTTTGGGGACTAATATATATTAATCAATATATGATATATAAACCAAAAAGCCAGCTTATTGTTGTGCACTAGAGTATACACCAGTATGAAGTCAGAAATCCTATGTCTGTTGTCAGTCCTTGTTCTACTGTTAGTTCACTCATTCAACAAATATTTATTGAATACCTACCAAATGTCAGGCACTGGGGATATAGCAGTGAACTTAACTAAATTCCTGCTGTTGTAGTATTTACATTCTAGTGGGATAAGACAGAAAATAAATAAGTCAGTATAAATGTATCAGGCGTAATGAGAACTACAGAGAAAAAGGGGAAAGGGGATATAGAGAGTAACTGGTGGCAAAGTGTTATGGGTTGGGGGGAAGGCCTTGCTTGATACAAGGTGACATTTGAGCAGAGACCCAAAATATGAGGAACAAGCTGTGAGAATATCTGGAGAAAGAGAATTATAAGCACTGGGAACAGAAATAAAACCCCAAGGAAAGACTGTACCTGGCCTGTGTAAGAATAGGAAGGGGGCTAGTATGGCTCTAGTGGAGTTGAACGAGGGGAGAGTGTTAGGAAGTGAAGTCCAAGAGGTAGTGAGGGGCCAGATCTAGTAGGGCCTTGTAGGTCATTATAAGACTTGAGTAAGATAGGAAGCCATTGGAGGGTTTTGAGCAGAAGAATGACTTGGAAGTATGTATCTTGGAAGCCCAGTTGGTAAATATTAGTTGTTTGATGAATAAGATATTAATCAGCAGAGGAATTTGGATTTTCTTAGGCAATTTTCTTCATCCCGG
The DNA here is from genome assembly GCA_008086735.1 of Cheirogaleus medius. Classification (NCBI taxonomy): domain Eukaryota; kingdom Metazoa; phylum Chordata; class Mammalia; order Primates; family Cheirogaleidae; genus Cheirogaleus; species Cheirogaleus medius. The sequence continues at coordinate 76,289,528 of VBSM01000529.1, forward strand.
CCTCCAAACTTATCTCTTTTCCACAGTAAAATACTATTTTTCTCCAATGACCATAATTCTTTCACACAGGGTCTTTCTCCTTTCTGTAAAAAGCCTCACTCCTTTCTTGCTATTTGGCTTAGCTTTTTCTAGAGTCTCTGAAAATGATCTACTCTAAGTTAACACTTTTTCCCACCTTAGATCAATCTACTAGATTGCAACTTTAACTGTTTTATTCTACTTTTAAGAAAATGGAAGATAGGGTCCTTTGAATTGGATTCTTGGATGGTTCACCATCTCTTGGGTAGGATGTCTTCTGCAGATCTCATCATTTATGACTTTTTGGTGGGTTTACTGATAAACTTCAAGTTTAAATGTAAATCCTATAATATACATCCCCCATATCCCCACACATACATACACGTGGTATTGTGTATTAGTACTATTTCTAACTTCAGTTTTATCCTGAAAATCCTTGATCTGGAAAAACTAACTGCATTTAAGTATTTATTCCTAGCCATCAGATAAATGCCCTTCAACTTTGGAGGAAAATATATTGTGGTCTATATATAAAAAAGACTTTTTAAAAAAATACACCTTTTTGAAGTAAAATACAAAGGAAAATGTACAAATAGTAAGTGTAGAACTAGATGAATTACTGAAGGTTAACCTGAGGCCAGGCGCAGTGGCTCATGCCTGTAATCCTAGCACTCTGGGAGACCAAGGCAGGAGGATTGCTTAAGCTCAGGAGTTTGAGACCAGCCTGAGCAAGAGTGAGACTCTGTCTCTACTAAAAATAGAAAAATTAGCTGAGCATTGTGGTGTGTGCCTGTAGTCCCAGCTACTCGGGAGACTGAGGCAGGAGGATCATTTGAACCCAGGAGTTTGTGGTTGCACTGAGCTGTGACGCCACTGCACTCTACCCAGGGCAACAGAGTGAGATTCTGTCTCAAAAAAAAAAAAAAAAAAAAAAAAAAAAAAGGTTAACCTGACCTTGCAATCCTAGGATTCAATCCAACAACCTTGTCTTGGTTTTCTTTTCCATATATAGCTGAGATTAGATCTGCTAATATTTTGTTTAAGATTTAGGTAAAGAGAAAAGGCTAACATTTACTGTAATGGCACTTAAAAGATTGATAGCTGTAAGGTCTTAAGTTCTGTTTCATATTTAACTGATCATGGGAACTGTAGGCACCTAATAAATTTGAGCAGTAACACTGCAGACTGAGTGATGAGTTGAAGGTGCTTTAGAGGGATTTTTTCCTCTGTTCATCAGATGGCACCTGGCACAAGGATATAAGATGAAAACCAGTCGCTGAGAGCGCAGAATCTGTTAGAGTAGACATATAAATAAAGGAGAGGGGTGTAGTTGGATTTATATTGGAAAGATCACTGCAGCAGCAGAGTCCTGAAGGCAGTAAGACTGGAAAGGAACAAGCAGCACTCCAGCCAGCATTGTTGACACTGCACAGATTTCTACAGCCACGCAGCCCCCTAGGGAAAAGGTCCGTAAGTGACCATTCAGCTTTTCATGCCTACCTAGAAGCACAGTTCTTGAGATAGAAAATCATATTAAGAACAGTGAAAAAATTAGTTGGACTTCAAAAACAAGTGAATAGGAGTGTATACTCTGCATATAAAAATTGATACTACATTTTTATGTTGTATATGAACTACTAAAATATTAGCTATATAACCCCAAAGGTGGAAGAATGATCTTATATTCTCATTTCTACAGAAATACACAATTGAGACTGACTTGTCCCTTGTTGACCTCTCCTGCCCCTGAAAGACCAGTGTCTTTCTCCCTCTTCCCCAGCAGCACAGAGCTGCTCATAGCTCTCCATTTATCATTTGTGCTTCTGTTTGTTTCTTACTCATGTGCCTTTGTTCCTGCTATATTTTCTGTCTCCCCTTCTTCTACCCTAAGTATCCATTTTCTGGGTTTCCATATCTTTATGATTATACAGAATCTACTGTGGTATTGATTTTACCTGTGTTTATTTCTGATATTTTTCCCTCAGTAGTTTGTGAGCTCTAGTGGACTTCTGAATAGATTTCGAGGTCAGGACTATATCATATTCACCTCTGTCACCCTGGCACCCTGCACTGCCTGTAACCCAGCAGGTGCTAACTTAAAGGTCATTGGGTTTTTTCCATAGTGTTTTTAAAACCTTAAAAATTAATAGTAAGGATTTAAAATTTGGGAAGTGTTATGTGAAATTATGGATAGCTTCTCCCCAAAAATGATTAGATCTGGTAACACTGGAGGGACCCACCTTCCAGTGGGAGCCAAGTAGCTGTCCCCTTTGGGGCCTTTTCTGTGTGGTTTGCCATAGGTCTTGTTACTGATATGTCAGTTACTAACACTTTCACTAAATATATATTTATAAGAGGACATGGATACAGTTCTACACATTTTCCCCCTCTGTATTCTCATATCTAGTCATCTGTGTACCTCCAGGCCAATTCCTGAGCTCCTATTTGACACATGGGCTGGACATTTCAGCCTTAACACAGCCAGAACTAAAATGTGGATTTCCCTACCCCAGTCCCCTGCCCGTGCTCTTAGTCTCATTTGGTGGCATCACCACCTCCTGGTTATTTGGGCCAGAAACCTCAACATTCATGATTCCTTTCTTTCTCCTTAGCCCACATCCAGTTTATCTGTCACCTCTATCTCCAAAATATATCCTGAATCCAAGCATTTCTCATGCTTTTCGTTACTAGGAACCCAGTCTAAGCCATGGCAGTAGCCTGCATCTGGTGTCTCTGCTTCCATTCTTGCCTTCTTACAGTTCATTCTCCACTTGGCAGAGTTAATTTTTGTAAAATGGAAATTTAATCTCATCTCTTTTCTGTTTAAACTTACTTTCTGGCCAGACGTGGTGGCCTATGCCCGTAATTTCAGCATTTTGGACGGCTGAGGCAATTCACAAGTTTGAGAGCAGCCTGAGCAACATAGCGAGACCCAGCATCTACAAAAAATAAAACAATTAGCCATGCCTAGTGGCATGCACCTGTAGTCCCAGCTACTCAGGACGCTGAGACAGGAGAATCGCTCAAGCCCAGGAGTTTGAGGTTGCAGTGAGCTATGATGACAGCACTGCACTCTGGCCTGGGCAACAGAGCAAGACGCTGTCTCAAAAACAGAAAAGAGAAAGGCCTTCCCTGGATCCTGGTTCAAGCAGCATATCTGTCACACTACCCTATTTTATTTTCATCATAGCAGCTACAACCTAGAAGTATCCTACTTGTTAAATAAGCATGCTTATATATTCATCTTTCCTCCACTAGAATGTAGTCTGTGTGCTGACTGGTACTTTGACTTTTTTACCATTGTGTCCTCAGACCTACAATAAGAGTTGGACTTATTAGGAAATTGGCAAATATTTGTTGACAGACTGACCAAGGTGATGTCAGTGTTAACTGTTAACCAGCTGTGTCATCTTGGTTAAGTCATTTAACCTTTGGGACTCAGTCCTCTCATCTTTAAAATGAGAGTTATATTAAATTAAGGGAAGCAAGCCAATTTTTTTTTCTGTCTAGTACACTGTATTAAGTAATTTATTCCATTATTATTATTGAGTTGAGAATATTGTGACATTAAAACTCATGCATGCTTTCTATAAAGTTAAGAACTTAGTAGGTGCTGGGGATACAAAGGTGAATAAGAGAAAAGTCCCTGCCCTCCTACCCTCAAGAAAAAAAAATCTGTGTCCCCAGGTAGAATGTCATGTGATAAGTATCAGTGTCCCTGTGGCTTGGGGGGGTTCACAAGATGATAGAATATGATGGGAGAAGGGGGTATGAGAGGAAGTTCACACAACAGACCTGCTGTAGTAATTCTGTATATAAGATATTACCCCAGGCAGGGGGATTGGTATTTCTGAATTCTCTTTTCAATTTTAATGACTCATCTCATGGCCTTAAGAAAATATATTCACCATTTTTTTCCAGTTACCACAGCTATAAAATGGAAATGGGGCCAGTAATGTGCTCTCTCTGAGCCTTTATTATTGAATTGGAATTTATTCTTTGAGAATAGCTTCCCACAAAGGGAAAGATACCAATTTCTATAAGTAAATACTTACTGGCTAGCTGGGTTGGATGAAGGGCTATGAGTTGACTGCATCTTACAAGCATTTTATTGTAATATTCATGATCTGTGCTTGAGAAGCATCAGCTTCCTTAGACCAGCATTACTGAAAGAATGCATGCTCCTGGGTACACAGCTGGCCAGTTCATCATCTTCCCACTGAGCTGGGCTTGCTGGTCAGTCTTCTTCACTTCCTTGTCTCATGGCTGAAGTGGCAGGTATTTCATCATAGGTGAAATCTCTATTTTTTAACAGCACTCCTTCCTCTTAGGTTGCATTTAGCAATGAATGATGAGAACAAATGTTTTCTGCCCTGTGAGTTCCTAGAGCCATAAAAGGAATCACAGCTTTTTAGATGAAACTGCTACATGTGGGGATATTCTTGAAAATAGTTTCCCAAAAGTTATTTAACTTTGCATATAGTTCCTTGTCCTTCCCAATTTGATGCCACAGAGCTTTGGGTATACTCACAGTTTGCTTTTTCATAATTAATTGAAACCAGTCTTTGATACATTCTACAAATAAAATCAAGAGATACTAAAATCCTAATCATTTCTAATCTTTTGGTTATTTTTATAATATTGGCCACCGGCCCACCCATAAACCATGCGTAAGGTTATTTACCACCTTAGAAGGAAGTAACAAGATCATACAGGTTGCATTTGACTGGGAGCAATAAAAATTGAAAATCTTCAGCATACTTGTCAGAGTGGAAAGTACTGGCTTAATAGTGAAAGGATGATCAAATGTTTCTTTAAGTTGAAGTTTTTTTTGGTTAACTGCTGGCTTTGGGTGAGTTCCCTTCTGTGGCTGTGGTTGCCAAGGTGTGTAATTCTACAAGGGAGCCACGCCTTGTGGAATTCAATCTTTTACTCAAGTGATTTAAGTGAAAGTCTTAAGAAAGCTGTGAGTCCTAATTATTCAAAAATCCTTAAAAGAATCTGCATTTGCTTTTCATATCTACTGTCCCAAAATCATTGCTGAATTTCTATTAACTGTGAAAGAAAAGTCTAATAAGAAAACCCATCCACTAATAATATTGTTTATTAAATGCTTACTATGTGCTAGGCCCAGTCATTTAATTCACATGACAAGGTTTTGAAATAGGTGCTATTCTTAAAGAGATAAAAGTGAAGCTTAGGGTGAAGCGACTTGCCCAGGGCCACACAATTAGAGCCAAGATTATGATCCAGGCTGTTTTTCCAAAGTCTGTGCTCTTGGTTATTATACCATACTTCTCCCAAATTATTCTTATTAAATTGATTTACTGTTTATAAAAGCTTCATGGTTTCAACAATAGATTAATTTAGGTAAAGAATATATGGGTGATCATTATAATATGTCAGTTTTTCTTAGGGGAATAAGCATTTTGGACTAACTTGGACCTAAAAAAAACTTATTTAAAGCTATTATATATAGGCCTCCAAATCATTAGTTAGAATCTTGTGACGCTACTACCATTTTCAACTTCTGGTTTAAGTGGTCCTCAGTACTGAATAGAAAGTTTTACCTTTCAGTTTTCTTTCTCTCAATCTGGATTTGTATCAGCAGAGAGACCTTTCATCTGCTTACATCACTTGGACCAATGATCTCAGGTATATTCAGGGCAATTGTTGCTAAAAGTCAAATTGTAGAAAAGTAGTAATAATAATCCTTTTGTATTATAGGTTTAAAGAAGTCACCAAATATTTTATTTTTATTTTTAAAAACTTTATTCTGATAAACCATTTTGGCTTTTTTTCTTTGTTTTTTTCCCCCCAGACAATAGTCTTGAGTTTACTTATGAGGTCAATTGGAAATAAGAACACCATTTTATTGGGTCTGGGATTTCAAATATTGCAGCTGGCATGGTATGGCTTTGGTTCAGAACCTTGGTAGGTATATTTTAATGTTAATTTTTTTAATTTTGGTATTAGCCTTTTTTTCTTTATTTGCTTTACCTAGGGCATAGACTTTAGTCTGTCTCTTGCTATGCTTTTTTTTCCCCAAAATATATATAATACAGATCTCTCACTTGTGTATTTATATATTCTAGAATAGCTTGAGGATAGAAAGGTGACCTTTTATAGCTAAGTGACAGGCTGAATTTTTGAATGATATTATAGAGCTTTTGAATCTCTAAGGAGCATTTAATCTAGGTAAGTTTGTCACTAGGAAAAAACTATGTAATTCCATAGCAATAAGGCCCTGAAAGTTAGCATTATTTACCATTTTTGTTTTTCTGATTAGAAAAAAAGGTTGTGTAACACCAGTGATCATTACTGATCACAAACCAGAAGTGAAAAAAGTCCAGTTGTTTTGGTCCTGGCTTCATGCTCTGTCTCAGCCAGCCTGGTTTCCTGCAGGCAGCTGATGGTAGTAGCAGTGCTGATGTCAGGCTGCCCACATATGCAGTATCATTGTGCTCAGGTATTACAGGACTGAACTCTGTTGTTCGCACTAATGTTTCAAACAACTGACCACTTCATCTGTGTTTGGACTTGGATATGAGTAAGCATCAAGTGTGTGTTTTGGTGGATGATTTTCTAGTCTAGCTTTTACAGAGAGGTGCTCATAATTTAAATTATCTAAAACATTTCTTTTAAATATTGAGCCAGGAGCATCCAAGTTACTTATTCTTTAAAATTTAAGGATTAGATAAAATCAGTGATATCTTCACACTGAATTACAAGTTCGTGAGACCCTTGCTGAAAGACTTCTTGGCTTCATATGTTTGGAAACATTTGATGATGTTTCTTTATCTGTATTATACATTACTCTCAAGATAATCTCTCATAATTTCTGTACTTTGTGCAGAAATAATACCCAACACATTTTACAGTTTGGAACATGATATCCCAGTTTTATATTAACATCTCACACCATTCTTGTGAATAAGTGGTTGTGTTTTTGTTCAGGGTTAGACTTTTAAGTGACATTCCCAGAGTCACCTAGTAAGAAAGGAATAGAGCAAGTCCAGTTCTCCTTTTCCTGTACCACAGCAAGAGTTACTTGATTTTAAGTATGTAGTTTTGACTTTTATGGAGATAGTGGAGAAAAAGAATTGAGTATTTTTGTTTTGTTGCTTTGATGGCAGGATGATGTGGGCTGCTGGGGCAGTAGCGGCCATGTCTAGCATCACCTTCCCAGCTGTCAGTGCACTCGTCTCACGAACTGCTGATGCTGATCAACAGGGTGAGTTGATAAGGGAACCGGCGATAATTATTTAAAAGCACAGAATATTCTAATCCTGTGTTCTTTCCATTTCCTAAGTTCTGAAATACAAGTGTATCTTCAGGGTAGAGAATTTAAAAATTGCTTTCAGTGTAAACAGGAAAAGCAGATTCTAGGGTATTATCCTTAGGTAGATATATATTCCTTTGTCTCTCACTTTAATATGTGGCTCTATCTGTTCTTTTGCTAGAAAATGTTGTAATGAAGGTTGACCATCTTATATTCACTAAACATTTATTTATTGTTTGCTGTGTTATGCTAAATACCTTGGTATATTTTCATAGCCCTTTTATTAAAATCTTATGGTTACAGCCAGGCATGGTGGTGCATGCCTATATAGTCCCAGCTACTTGGGAAGCTGAGGCAGGAGGATTGCTTGAGCCCAGGAGTTCAAGACCAGCCTGGGCAGCATAGCAAGACTCCTATCTCTAATTTTTAAAAAATCTTAATGGTTTTAGTTATCTAAAGATATATAACATAGCAAACATATTTTTATTGTCTTATGCTTTTGTGGTGGGAACATTTAATTCTTGTAATTGCTAACAGATAAGGAATAATTCTTTGAAAAGGATTTTTTATCTAGTCATAAGGGAAAAAAGTGTGTTGCAAAAAAGTAGCAGTGATTGATAAATAAGGAAGGAATGGCCTATGGCTAAAGCAAATAGCATTTTAAATTGGAGAGAAGATCCCAGAGAGATAAATAAAAATTAATCAAACTATAAAAAGGTATATATTTGACTAAAAGATGTTTGAAATAGCTACTTGGGGACAGAATTTTTAACATTTGTGTTAATACTTGTGAACTCATGACTGATTTTTAACCTCCTAGGACATTTTGAAGGCTGATTCTAGGAAAATAAAGTGCTTCTGCCCACTTGCTTCTATGTTAGACCTTTATATTGGTACATCTGAGCTCCTGTTTGCATAAGGCAGCTTACTATATTTCGTAGAGCTGATGGCTCCTAAGTTTTTAATAGCATTGCTATAAATTGCTAGTGTCTAATAAATGCCTTCATTTTGGATCAAGTGATTTCATATTTGTACTTTTTCTAGGATATGAAAAAATAGGTAGATTACTAAATAATAGTTTGTTTAAATAATTCAGGTGTTGTTCAAGGAATGATAACAGGAATTCGAGGATTATGCAATGGTCTGGGACCAGCCCTCTATGGATTCATTTTTTACATATTCCATGTGGAACTTAAAGAACTGCCAATAACAGGAACAGACCTGGGAACAAACACAAGCCCTCAGCACCACTTTGAACAGGTAATTATTCATTCACATGATAAAACTGTATAGTTTGGATTAAAAGATAATGATTTTGGGTCACAAATGCTTTCATGTGAGATTCTTATTACATAGAATAAAACACTTAAAAACCAAAGTCTGAGGGACTGTATTCTCCTATATACCTTTATGAAATTGGCTGTACATACTTCTCCCTTGAGAATGAAAAATTATTTAAGATATCTAGTTTGTCAATTTATACCTAACGGCACGTGTAATAGCCATTTGTCTATACTACTACCTGTCTTTTATCTGAGACCTTTGTAACATCACAGTTCCCTATATTAAGCCTATTCTGTATGCAAAGTCAATTATGTGCTGGTAAATATCTTTTTTGTTTGTTTGGGTTTTTTTTGAGACAGAGTCTCACTCTGTCGCCCAGGTGAGAGTGCCATGGCATCTGCCTAGCTCATAGCAACCTCAAACTCCTGGGCTCAAGCCATCCTCCTGCCTTAGCCTCCCAAGTAGCTGGGACTACAGGCGAGCATCACCATGCCTGGCTAATGTTTTTCTATTTTTAGTAGAAACGGAGTCTCACTCTTACGACTGAGCTAATGTGATCATCCTGCCTCAGCCTCCCAGCTAGGATTACAGATGTGAGCCACCGTACCCAGCCCATCTTTGTTCACTTGTTTACTAAACTTCCTTCCTTACAAATGAAAATATTCTGCATGTACTACTAGTCCTCTAGAAATAAGTATGTTTAAAGTAAAGCAACTTGAAACTCTAAAAAAAAAAAAACAAAAAAAACAACAAATGAAAATATTAATGCCAAACAACATTGATCATATTAGTCAATACAGTTTATCATTTTACTGGCTTATTTTGCAGCGTTCCACATTAATCTTCCAACCAGCTAAGTCTACTTTTAAATTAAAAAAGAATATTTGTTTGTGAGCTACCCCACAAGTGAAACTGGCAGTGCAAGTTTTTGCTAAGAATGAATGCATGTAATTTTGAGCTAAAACAAAGGTCTGTTTCTTTTAGTAATAACCTGTGTTGTTCTCACTTTCAGTCAATATAATTACCCTTTTGAAACAAAGAAAATGGTATTGATTCTGTTACAATAGCCAATATTATATGCTACTTCATTTCAAGATCTTCCTATAAATATTTTCCTCTTGGACTAACAAATTAAGTGAAGGTTCATGTCTGTGTTCAGATTTTGTGCTGAAAAGTGACAATATGGTATTTTTGCATAGGCTGTTTTGCAAGTTGTTATCCCTAGAATTTTATATTCAGAGTATGATAATGTCCCTTTTGGCTTATAATTCATAGCAGTCAGTTACTACTAAGAGATAAGTAATTTCTTCTTATGAATAAAGGTGTGCAAAAATCCTAATTGTTTTATTCTTCCTCAGAATTCCATCATCCCTGGCCCCCCCTTCCTGTTTGGAGCCTGTTCAGTATTGCTGGCTCTGCTTGTTGCCTTGTTTATTCCGGAGCATACCAATTTAAGTTTAAGGTCTAGCAGCTGGAGAAAGCACTGTGGCAGTCACAGCCATCCTCATAGTACACAAGCGCCAGGAGAGGCCAAAGAACCTTTACTCCAGGACACAAATGTGTGACGACTGAAAATCAGGAAGATTTTTCTATCAGCACCCAGGTCTTAGTTTTCACCTCTAGTTCCGGATGTACATTCCATTTCCATCCACAATGTACTTTACGATTGTCTTAAGAAATGTATCTGCATGAACTCCGTGGGAACTAAAGAAGGTGGGAACTAAAGAAAGAACCGGACAGTTTTCCAAAGATGTTACAATTTCTTTTGAAAAGAAACCTTTTGTTTATTAGCACCAATTTCTTGCCACTAAGCTGTTTGTTTTATTATACATCCTTTAATTAAAAACTATATATGTAACTTCTTAGATACTAGCATATGTCTCTGCTACCATTTCCTTAAGGTGTTGAGCTTTAACTATTTATGCTGACCCTCAGTGAGACAGAGTAGGTAGTATGGTTGTGGACTTGTTTAACATTTTAAAATCTTGAGTCAGATTTTAATATTTTAAAATCTTGGGTCAAATAATTCAAAGCCTTAATGCAGATGCACTAAAATAAAGAAATGGTAAATGAATTGTTTGCATTAAAAAAAAACTCTTAAGAAAATTGTACTAAATCGGAATCATGTTTCAAGCTTCTTTGCAGTAATTTTATTTTAAACATTATTCACGACCATTTTTGAAGTGAAAAAATATCAGCCATTTAGAATTTAAATTGGGGTGTTCAGAGCCTATAAACCTAAATGTTGGCTCAAATTTGTTCCCCAGATACTTCTTATACCACTATTCTTTTAATGTTTGCATAATCATAAGAACCTCAACACTTGAATACATAATCTAAAAATTATATAGTAAAGCTGGTAGCCTTGAAAATGTCAATGTGATATCTATATGTAGATAAATATATATAGTGGCCTTTCAGGACTGTCACAGTAACACTTTATTTACAGAGCTAATGTTTGTCCTAAATTTTCAGGACCCTAGAGGAGAGCTTTATACAATTACTGATGTGAATTTCTCTAAAGTGTATATTTTTGTGTCCAGTTATATTATTTAAAAAAGTGTTACTTTGTAAAAATTGTACATAAAGTATTGTATAGTTTACACTGTTTTCATCTTGTGTGTGGTTATTGCTTAATGCTTTTTAAATTTGGAACACTCACTATGGTTAAATAAGGTCTTAAAAGAAATGTAAATATTCAGTTAATAAAATTAAATATTTTAATGATTTCTTTTTTTAAAAAAAAAGTCTTGATCTGTGAATCCCAATAGGGCCTGTTTGGGCTTTATATTACCATAATCATTTATTTTTACAGTAACAAATCAAAACTTTATCCCTTCTCTCTTTGAATCCATTTCTTTTCCCTCACTAAAAGATACTCTTGTAGAAAGATGAGGAAAGAAATGAAAACTTGGTATGCATATTAACCAGAGTACTTGATTTTCTAAGCATAGATGTTGCGATCAATCTTATTTCTTTCATATACTTTTTACATGTCATACTCCAAAAGTAATTTTAATACTTTATTATACAAAGCTCACAGTTTATAGAAATAACATTAAATGCAACATTTTGTTTATTAACACATGTACAATTTTACACTGCAAAACCATTTCAAATAAAATTTTAAGAGGTAGAACAAATACTTGGAAGCCTGTATATATACATTTAATACAAAAACATCTGCAGCAAGTTGGTATCCAGAATGATGTTATCCTATCTTTTGGAAATGCTCTCAATTTTCCATGTGTGGCTATGGAAAGGAGTATCTATATTAAAAAAAGAGAGAGCTACCTGTATGTCATGTATTCCATCCCAAACCTGTCACAATGTTTCATATATATTATATAGTATTTACAACAAAGCAGATTCCAATATCACCAAGAAGCTTCTTTCCAGAATAGTAAGTGCTTTCAAGTTATGGTAACTAAATATTCTTACTAATGTATATCTAAGTGAGAGGGGGAGTCACTGCCTAATATTAGTTACTGAATTTTCAGATTAGATCCCTAGTTTAAGACAGCTTGCAATTACCAGCAAATTCAAAGTATAAGACTCTAGATAGTGGCGTCATAAAAAAAAGTTAGCAAAGATTCTTTGTCTTACCGTGGAACCCAGTAACGTTGGTATGTCATTAATATCTTGAAATGTCTCTTTCCTTATCTGTAATAAAGTACTTGAATATAATTTTTAAACTATCACATGAGCGTTAGCACTGTGCAAACAAAAATTGATTTGGAGGACACAAAAGAATGCTACTTGGTATTGGATGGTTGTCAACAAGAAAACACTGGGGCCCTATGATTCTGGGTGAGTTTTTTAAATCACCTAATTTTTTCCAAGAAACAGTTCTTACTGGAATCTTATAAGGAAGATAAGAAACTTGTAACTTCTAAGTTATTTGTTTTGCCTACTTTATTAACATTAAAATCAACCAAAGTTTTAATATTATAAAAACAAATACAGTGAATATTCATGATGCTCTTATAGTAAAGATTTTGTGTGATGCCAATTTTTAAAACAAAATTCCACTGATACAGACTTAACTGCATAACTAATAAAAATCCAAATTGAGAAAAATTGGATGAGTGAGAACTTTCAGGAAGCACTAAAATCCTTTCAGCTCAAATGACTAAAGCACTTTATACCTGATCTAGTCATGTAAATACACTCTCCAAATTATTTTTACAAATATATCCCATTCATTTAGTAGATTCATTCAATAAGTATTTCAAGGAAAATATATTTACTTGCTATTAAGGCTTAATTCATTTCAGTCTTTTAAGGTTAATTTAGGATTTTTCCCTTTAATGTAAACATCATCAATAATATAGATATTTTAGGAGATAATTTTCCCTCATAATTTTCAGGTGGTAAATTTAAAACTTACCAATGAAAATGATAAAAATGAATTATTATCATTCTTTGGTTTCATACTATTACATTCTAAGCAAGTTTTAATTTACTCAGATTTTCAAAATGATTAGAATCTCCCTTATAAGGATCAATTCTTTCCTTAGAACTGAATTTCTAAGGATTAATTTAATAAAATTCATACATTACCCTATAAAGCACCACATTCACAAACCAAAAGTCATTTACTCAGAATCTTTACCAATCCCTGAGTACAAATTTGTTCCTATAAACTGCCATAAATGACAGCAGCACTTAATAAAGAATCCAAACAATCTACAGTAGCTGAAATAAATTTGAAACTTGCTTGTTTAGGATTTATGTTAACATCTTTAAACCACCCGAGTTTCTAAAAATGTCAATAAAAAGTAAAACATGACACTAGAATTAACTGTTTGGTAACTGCCCAGGGAAATATGCTGAAGATGTAGAAGGGAGCACTGTGGGTTTGGAAGATGTCTGTAATGCTCCTAGAGTGCCATCTTTCTGATGGTCTGCAAATGAAGACAAAACAAAATTATTGGTACTCATTCAGTTTTTGTATATACATTCAAGAAAACCAGTGTACAGAATCCAATTCAGAAATGCCTTCTCACCTGAATTACTAAATAGATTCTGGCTGAGTCCACGTAAAGGAATGCTATCTTCCCTTTTCTTCAGGTATTTAGATTCCAGCCCTAAATTTTCACCACTTAAAAGGAAAATAGTAATAACAAAGTCTTATTTTGTCTTCATTAGTTAATTCTGAAGGTTTGTCTCATATACACATATAAATTATATATAAAATAACTAAGTTGTATTTATAGCTTAACTTTGTTCAGATCATATTCACTGGTTTCCTAAACAAATAATTTGTCTACATGTAAATCAAAGTATCCTTTTCCGTAAAGAGTAAATTGCAATGAATTAAAAGTTCTAAGACCTGAGATAAAGACTGTGGAAGAAATGAAAATCTACAAGTACTATAAAATTTTAAACAGTAGCACATAACTGATACATGATAGATATAAAAAAAAATACATACAAACATGCTTTGAGAATATCACTATTACTTTAATAATTTCTATCTCTTCCTGTATTTAAAATGAATAAGATTTATTTTTCCTTTGACCAAAAGCTCTTCAAAATTTTGTAGTGCTTCAAAGTAATCATTATCAAATATTAATACATGGTAATAATGAACTCTGGTCAGATGAATACAAATGTGACATTTTGAAAAATAAAAAAAGAGTATTTCTGTATTTTTTCCCATTCCACCACTGCATTCCTGCTTTCTAATTCTGTTCAGTGTTAACAGTTTCCCTAGTAGTACACTTATAATAAGAAGTTAAAGGGTCTTGCAAAACAATGACAATATATCCTTAAAATTAAATGCTGGTTGATCTTTTCCCAATTTTCAGAAAATAAGTGGGTGAACAGGCATTTTTTTCAATTTCAACTTTTTTTCTTAACCTTGATAACCACTGCCACTTTTTGCTAGCTGATAACAAATAAACCAGAAAAAACTCAAAATCGCTCAACAGTCCTAATTTTATGGATAGATGATTGATTTTGTACTGTAAGTATAATTGTCATATTTTCTGCTAATAAAATTGCTCTTGGTGTGTATGATGAATTAAATATATAAACATGTTTCTCTACCATTAATAGGAATATCATGTGCTCTGCCTCATGAACAAGTGTGATATTAAATGTAACAAATACACACATTTCAGGACCTCCAGGAATTCTGATCTTTTTGAAAAAAGGGAGGCTCACAAACATTAACTATTTTAATACTCATCCTAGTGGCAATTTCGGAAGATCTAATGAATAAAGGCAGGAGAGCTAGGATAAGAACCCTTTCTGAACTATGTTAGTAATTTAGTTTGCAATGTATTGAGATGGTGATAGCTCATGATAATGAGTGTCAGCAGACAGGCATTAAAGCTATTAAATTTTAAGTAAATACCCATAATGATTAAAAACAAATTACAAACATGAAGCCTACTCAGAGAGAAAAGTCTGCATGTATATGTTGTTTAACCACAAGTTACTTAGTCAACAAACTTTACTATCTAAACCTATTTAAGATTATTACTATTTAAGACCTAAAAGCTAGGGAAAGAATGTGAGCAGGCAAAACAAGTCACAAATTGGCATTAAAGCTTATTTATGTTACCTATGGGACAATGTCACAAACCATTTTACTCTTATTTACCATAAATTTCTAGCAGATTAACTTGCTGGTCTCTTACACTATGTTACACTGGAAGTAATAAATCAGAAAAATGGAGAGCTTCCAGGGGCAGACACAGCCATACAGGAAAACAAAAACAAAAACAGCTGACCATGAGAAATCAAAAAAGATTTCTATGTATATGCCCCAAAATACTAAAAGGGCGATATTCAGTTATGTAGGAAAATCTCTTAAGACAAATAAAATCTTACTGTGTGTCTCAGAGTATCCCAAAGCTTAAAAAAATAGATGAGAAATCTCTTTTTTATAGGTAAAAGTGACTCAACTTAAAATTCCACTGACCAATAACTTAAAATGTATCAGATATATAGGTGGGCACCATAGCTTTCACTGATAAAAATTCTTTAAGATAACCTTCAAAAGTGCAAACATTAAATTTTATGTCAATAAGTACTTACTTTTCCTTATCAGCTGAACAAGGCATACTAATAGTTGCTCCTGACTGAACATCTCCTAGCGATGTATTTGGTTTTGTAAATTGCAAGTTAAACTGAACCTGTGAAGAGGAAAAACATCTCATGTAACTGAATTAATGAGAACTGAGTTCTATATTGAGATAGGTGGTGAAATTGTTTTTCTGATAAATCTACCACAAAAATAGAGGTTTCACCTATATTTTATAACACAAGCACATTCTATTGAGAAGATTTAATAAAAAGAATCCTATTTTTCCTTAGCAAAGAAGTACCTGTCAAATAAGACAAATAACACAAAATGATTCTCTTAATTAATTTGAAAGAAAAACATCAACACTAAATCATTCAAATGAAGTGTTACAGAGTTAAAAGTAACCAAGCACCACAATAATGCATTTACCTCATGCATTATGAAAATTCTTCTCTTTTCATGACTTTTAAAGCCTGTTATATTTATTTAAGGATTCTAAATGAAGCTTGGAATTTGAATTTTGAAATAGTCAAAAGTAATCAAGAATCTATGCAAAAATCTAGAGTAAAATATTAGCATTTATTAATGAGATATAGTAGCTTAAAGTAATAATGTACTATGACTGAGTGGGTTTTATAACAGGAAGGTATAAATGGGCTCTATATTATGAAGTCTATAAACATAAATCATTAAACCAATAGATCAAAGAAGAGAAATCATGACCACCTGTATACAAAAAGAAAAGGCATAACAAAACAATACACATCAATTTTTGGCGAAAACTCAAAGTAGGAATAGATACTAGCTTAATATAAAATTATAAATTAGGAAGATATATGCTGCTGTACTTGGCTACCAAGGTTCAATAATGTAAAGATATCAGTTCTCCCTACATTAACCTACACTTAACATATAGGTTTTTTAAAGCAAGACAAACTGATTCTAAAATTTTTTATAGAAAAATAAACATGCAATAAGAGGGAAGAAAATTAAGAAAGGATACCAGATATTAATACATAATAGCTTCCAGTCACCAACCATAAACAATTAAAAAAGTAGACAAAATAAATGAAAACAATATCCTCAGATATCAGACCTCAGATAGTGCAGGACTGTGATTTCTGAGAGAAGTGTTATTCCTATAATCAATCCAGCTTTCTGTTGGAGGCAATTTCCTGCCAGCAAGTGCAGAGGAAGAACACAAACGCTGAACTGAGATCAAGATCAGAATTTAGGGAGGTTGGGTGGCTGGAGGCTGCAGGGCTGAGTTCTGATGAAAAGGGAGCTATACAGAGAATAGTCCTAGAAATCTGCCTGTTGACCTCCTTGAGATTTTGCTGAGTACTAAGTACATGCATACAGTAAAGCTCCACAAGGATGGGTAAATAAAGACAGCAGCATTTTAAGCTGAATAATTTCCAAGGTTCATAAGCGGAGAGTCCTTGGCTAGAGTGGAGAGCCACAAAGGATCACACCTTTGTATTAGGGCTGAACAGTGCCTTGAGTAGAAGATACTTTAGATACACACTAGTAACACTAAAGAGAAAAGAAAAAAAACTTTGAGAGAATTAGAATCTATATAAAATGAAGCAAATAATAATAAAATAAATAAATGAACAGTCTCAGTGGGACAGTATTATGTGATCAACAAGGTATAACTGGAGTATTGGGAGTACCACAGGAAGAGAATAGAAAAAAAAATGTGAAGAAATAATGAACAGAATTTCCTAAAGTGATGAAAACTATAAACCCCACCAGTTGAAGAATCTCACAAAAACCCAGTGCATATGGATGCACATGCACCACACCAAGCACATAATTAGGATGTTGAAAATTAATGCTAAAAAGAAAATCTTAAAAACACCCAGAAAAAAAGTCACTTTATAGATAGAAAAAATGATAAACTTGGATGACATCTTCAAAATAGAGAAAGGAAAAAATAATCTGTCAACCTAGAATTTTAAATGCAGAGAAAATGATGTCAAAATAATACTCTGGGACAAATGCAGAAGAATTGCCTGCATACCTGCACTGTAATAAATCTTAAAGACTTGTACTGTAAGAGATCTTAAAGTTATTAAAGAGAAAGGAAAATGATGCCAGATGAAGACTTAGATCTACAAAAAGGAATAAAGAGTATGTAAATAGTAAATGTATGAGTAAACTAAAGACTTTTACTCATTGTTTAATTTCTTTAAAATATACTTGATTGTTTAAAGCAAAAAAAAAAAGTGGGATTCATAACAAATGTAAAAGTAAAATTTTGACAACAGTAGCAGCAAAAGGACAGGAGGGAGGAAATGGAAGTATATTATTTTAAGGTTCTTATTTTACATGGAAAGTATTATACTATTATTTGAAGGTAGATTATGATAAGATGAAAATGTATACTGTAAGCCAGAGCAACCACAAAGAAAATACAGTCAATAGTAGATAGAAAATGGAAAACAAAATACAATGCACAAAGGCCAGCATGTCTGCTCTCACCACATTTACTTAAATTGTAATAAGGCGGGCCGGGCGCGGTGGCTCACGCCTGTAATCCTAGCACTCTGGGAGGCC
>VBSM01000529.1:76310907-76321981 GCA_008086735.1 Cheirogaleus medius
AATAGAGTGAGACCCTGTCTCCAAAAAAAAAAAAAATTAAACTACTTTAAAAAGCAAGGCATAGAACAGTAGGCATATACTATTTATGCTTACCTATAGAGACACTCATATGTGTATATATATATATATGAACATACATGCATATATATGTATGCACATATATTCTTATATATGCTTTAAATATTTTTGGAATGTATCACAAGAAATTCCAAAATGTTTTTCTCTGAGGAAAGAATGGGGATCACAGTACAGATACTTAGACAGTATTATCCTCTTATACCTCTGGAATCTTCTTATACTCATACATTATCTATTTTTTAAAATAGTTAATACTAAATAAACAGAAAATTTATTTAGAATCATCCAGTGAATGAGGTGGTTAATCAAACCAAGTAATGCTATCTCTAGATAAAAATCTGTTTTTGGATGCACGCTGTGGGCCAAACACTATCAAGATAAAGAAATCAATCATTGGGCCCCTTTTTCACTCTAAAAAATCTCTCACACACTTAATAATTTCCTTGATGAATGTTTTACCTTGAAGATTAAGAATTTAATCAAAAGATTCAATCACAAGTATTTTCTTCGACATAAAATAATATCTTCTTTAATAACAGTTCAGTTTGAAAGATACTACAGTTTACTATCTAATGGTATTTCACCACAAAATGTAAGCGCCAGAGTAGCAGGGGCTTTATTTTGTTCAACACTGTATCTCCTGCAACTATTAATAGAACAATGCCTGGCCATAATATACATTCATTAAATACTTATTGAATGAATGAATACTTGCTATTACTGTCTTCAAAAATAAAGGAGAAAAAGTAAGTAATTTTGTCTATCTTGCTTTAAAATATCAAGTGTTTGTTCTATTTGTCAGCACAGCACAATTTTTTTAAATACTCTTATGGATTCTTTCAGCATGATTTTGTTTGTTGCCTAATTTAACTTCTCATGTTATTTTACATCCTCACAGTTAAACATCTACTTATACACCAGATCTTTAAGACATCAAGAATGTTACAGGTTCAATGTTATAAAATAAAATATTTTTTTAAATTGTAACTCAAAAGAACATGTTTTAACCACCATACCTGCTAGCACAAGGCTGCCTAGATCAATAGAAAAATTAGCTTACTGTGGTTTTGTACACCTGTAATCCCAGCTACTAGGGAGGCTGTGGCAGGAGAATCCTTTTAGCCCAGGAGTTTGAGGTTGCAGTGGAGCTATGATGACACCATTTCACTCTAGCCCAGGCAATGGATCAAGACTCTTGTCTCAAAAAGAAGAAAACAAAACACTACCTACACCAATGGCCACCAAAGTAGGCAATGATTAAGACCATCCATTGAGGTTTGAGAAGAAAATCTTATAACGTCAATTTATATCCATTCGTAATCTCATTCTTTAATTTCTATTTTTGAATATATTTTATTATTAATAATAGTAGATAACATTTATGGAGCACTTATCATGTATCAGGCACTATTCTGAGCAAATACATTAATTCATTTAACTCAATAATCCAGTAAGGTAGAGAAAATTATCACTCCATTTTACACGTGGGGAAATGAAGCATAAGAGTAGGATATTCTTTGTTTTATAGTGGCTTCCTCAACTTTACATTGATAGATACAGGATTTAAAGTCTAACATCAGATTCCACTTTAACTACTAAATTATACTGTATATAATAAACTATTTCAGCAGCATATGCATAAATTCATAAATATTCATGAATTAGAGCTCAAAGTATTTTGTTTGTTTTAGGGTTTTTTCCTTACTGTTGGGAATACATGATCAAAAGAATATGGAGAGCAATGATATAAAAAAACACAAAGTCTTGCTCTTGTGTTTAAGAATATTCTCGTTATAACGATTCCTGTGATTCCATAATACCTACAAGAAAAATAATCTCATTATTTTATAAGTCATATTGTTCTACCAAGTAGGTAACTATCGTAGTTCTTGTCCTCATTTTGTATGTGTTATATATATATATATATATATATGTATACATGTGTGTGTGTGTACACACACAATTTTTTTTTTCCTGGAAAGTTGTTTAAAATAAAAAACTGTGAATTCCATCATAATTCTCAAGAAAAAAAATGATCCCAAATGTAATCACACTTGCGTATACTGATATTTATCATAGAACAACAGTATTCTTTTGAATGCACATATCTAACTCTCCTTAAAAAGCAATGCATGAAGAGCCAATAAATGCCTCAAAATATTCTTTACATAACAGTAGTCTAAGCACAAAAACTCAGGTTTAATTCTCATTTCATTGAGAATTCTCTATAGCTCCAGATAATTAATAAAGCTATGGCTAAAAAGAGCACATGCCTAAGCAACAAAGCCAACTTATTTTTAGAAGAGCCCAGACTTAATTTGATAAAGAGTTTATAATACCAGTTTCAAAGCCCTAAATTCTATCTTTTATAAAGTATTTTTTTCATAAATGTTTGTCTCCATGATGTAGGAAAAAATCAACTTGGACCTGAAGTTAGGAATAAAAATAAAAGCAGTGACTAATGTGGGTGGATTAAATTATTGTGAAAATAAAATTGTAATACATATGAAAACTATATTCCTAATGGTACTTATCTATAAATATATATATATATACATAAAAAACTAAGACATTAGTAATAATAGTGATGATGAAGAACTCAAGTGGATAGAAGAAAGTCTTAACAAATAAATCAAGGGTTGGAGGGATTGCTAGTCATACACTATTTGAGATAATGTTGCCAGAACTACATTGTAGAATTTGATATAAGCCTGCCCTACCAGAGCTTTCAATTCTGGCAACAAAATCCAAAAATGTTACCAGAGCTAATACTCCAGCAGTATATCCTGGTCAATAACGCTAGTTATGCTTGAGAATTGTAGGATATATTAATATAAGCAGAATGAATAAAAATGGAGAGGTTGATTAGAAATAAGGTTTAAGCAGACTGATATCCAGTTTTTTATAAATTATAGTGACTCAAGAAATACAGTACATATATTTCTATAAACATATATACTATTTAGTAATGTATTCGATTTAATATATTACCTAATATTTAGCAACTGACTAAATAAAAAATGAACTTATAAAAGATAAAAGATATTTGTATGCTAATAAGTTGCTATATTTTTACAGAAAAAGTATTAGTTAATTTGGCTACCTTTGGTCCTGAAACCGGGTGGATGGTATTTTTGGCAGATATGGAATGAGGAAAGGTATTCTGGAATGCAAATGCAGAGGAGACAGGATAGCCAATCCCACAAGTTGGGTAAGTTAGTCTACCATCAACCTAAAAATAAAAACACAAAAAATGATTAAAAATGAGAAATTCTAAATAGTATTTATTAATCAGGAAGCATTAGCATGTGTTATAATAACTAACAGTTAAGAGCACTATCTCAGAGGCTAATTTGTTTATGATACCACAAAACTCTGCTTTGTTATATAGCATGAAGCTGGGATACCTTTGAACCAGATGGCTTTTTTGAGTGGCTGTGCAAGCCTAGATAAAATAAACTACTGGACCTGTCTTTGTACTTAGTTAAAACAAAGACTTCTGAACCATCTTGTTTTATTCTAGGGTTCCAGAAAAGCAGGGGAATTGGGGATGTGGAGTCATAGATCAATAGGCTAATCAAAGATAAAATAAAAATTTTCTGCCAAACTGAGTAAAAAGATCAGTGTTCTTAAATGGACTAATTGGGACAATAATTGGCTTTGCACTAATTTTCAATATTCTGGCATCACTATTAACCAATGTTATAAAAACAGTTTATTTTTATAAGAGACCAACTGAAACAAAAATCTTTTTTTTTTTTTGAGACAGAGTCTCACTCTGTTGCCCAGGCTAGAGTGAGTGCCGTTGCGTCAGCCTAGCTCACAGCAACCTCAAACTTCTGGGCTCAAGCAATCCTTCTGCCTCAGCCTCCCGAGTAGCTGGGACTACAGGCACACGCCACCATGCTCGGCTAATTTTTTTTTATATATTTTTAGTTGTCCAATTAATTTCTTTCTATTTTTAGTAGAGACGGGGTCTCACTCTTGCTCAGGCTGGTTTCAAACTCCTGACCTTGAACAATCCGCCCGCCTCAGCCTCCCAGAGTGCTAGGATTACAGGCATGAGCCACCGCGCCCGGCCTGAAACAAAAATCTTAAGAAGCATCTGTACAGACAAATGGCTGCACAACAAAAATACCTTTCACATAGCTGTTTATCATCAGTCATTCAAGATTAAGCCAGTTAAATTTTTTCAAATTTATAATTCAGACTTAAGCACTTCTATACCTTTTTCCAATTTAGCAGCAATTCTCTCCATTCTTTAGACATTTAGTACTATCTAATTTGCCAGAGTAGATTAAAAATCCAATTAGGTATTTGAATTTCAAACCCTCTACCATTCCTTCCAGCCAAAGACCATCAGGAACACCCCTATAGATGTACAAGCTGGGTTTATTCCTCCTTACAACAGGGAAACTGCATATCATGGAGAACCACAGGGTGTCTCATTAAGTGGGTGTTAAACGGAACTTACTTTATGGCTTTAGACAATGGTAGATGATTTAAGAGAAAATTTAAGAAGCTGGGGCTTTGCTATGGATTGGAAGCTGTCAGGAAGTGGGAATAAATATATGACTGGGTATCTGAATAAATCCTATCTAATAAGGGAGGAGGAATGCATTAAGGCCAAAGCTATAACTAGTAAAGCAGCAGCAGACACTCATGTTAGCCAGGAGAAGAGGATGTGTGGCCATTTTTGTGTTTTAAAAATGTTCATATTTTTGTCTGTGTTCAGACATGATTGTGGAGTAGCCTTAGTTTTGTCCTGATCCATCATGGTCACAGAGTGACCTTGTCTGATGTTGATATTCTATGAAATTGTTATGTTCAACAGGAGAGCCCCAAAGCCTATCTGTGAGCACTAGGCAAGCTCCTAGCAGCAGCATCTAGGCCTAGCCACCTGATAGTAGCAGGACATCTCCAAATGTAAAGAGCTACTTTTCTTATTCTCCCTTTTTTCTTGCAAGGAAAAAGCAAAAGACCCAGTCCTGGGAGCTAGAAAGCTTACATCTCATACCAGTTTCTTCTTGAATCTAGAGCTGACAACCCTGGTCACAGGGCTTTTCTTTTTCTTTTTCCTTTTCCTCTCTTTTTTCTGACAAAATTCAGCTTAGGCTTCTATCATAGTTCCTCGCGCCCAAACCCCAAATTCTCTCTTCTTGAAGTCTCCTAAATATAGTATGTGTATGTTTTAAAGTTTTTCAGCATATTTGGCATTACCTTAGTTAGTACTGAATGATTTCTATACCCAGTAAAGTTTTATGATGAAGTGTGCCCTTGAAACACAGCCTTTTTTGTTAAAAGCAGGTATGCCTTTGTCCCACGTCAGGAGCAACTTAAACTTTACTTCAGTGCTAATAATCGTAGGACTTCAGCCTGTATTGGTACCAACACCTTAAGTCATGGAAACTTCCTAACAATCTGGGAATATTTTTGTTTCAGAAAATTCACTAAGATCACTTACACCTTATTTTAATCTTACCACATTCAAGTTAGGAGAAATTCCACTTCTGATTGTGTTGCTGCTAGAATGTGCAGGTGGAGTAGTAGAAGGTCCCAGTACATCTTGCTTTCTCACTAGCTGATTTTCATTTAGTTCTTTATTTAACCATGTAATTACTTAAATAAAAGAGCAAAAGTCAAGGTAATTTGACTATTTTTATTTTTTTAATCATCTGAAGCAATTTTATTAAAATTTTTTAAATTGTAAGTTTTTATAATGACCTTACATCACATGAGAACAATATAGGTTCACCTAAATGTTTGTAATTAAAGATTCTTATTTTAGCAACTGCCACACAGGACTCCTTTTTCTATTATTTTCAGAAGCACATATTTCTGCCGGTCAAGCATCTTTTTGAAAGCTTTCATTTCTAGAATACAGTTTACTTAAAATTCACAATCTTAATGTCTGATACTCAGGTACTAGAAACTGAGAAAAATGTTAGAAGCTTAATCTTATATTTTAGTTTCAAACAGTTCATACTGTTACTATTAGATAAATAGCAATTTTTAAAAAGTAGTGAAGAATTTAAACAGTAAATTATATTCAACATATTAAATAGTTTTAATTTGGGGTTAAACACATGGGATATGGTTTTCTTCATAATAATGATAACTATTTTACTGGGCAACTGATATAATTTACTATAGCAAAGACATTAAGATAGCATATTGAAAGCATAAATTACTTACATATAGCAATATCTTGATTTACCCACACTTTTATGAATTCAAATAAAATTTTCAGGTTAAGAAAATTATAAATCTCATTTACATATAATGTAACATACTTACACTTTTCATTATTTTTTAAAAGCTGTTTGCTTTCTTCAAGTTTTTGAACTGTAGCTTCTAATTGTTCTTGTAACTTGCACACCTGAAATATTCCAATCCTCACAGTAAGTCAAGAAAAGTAAAGATTAAATAAAAACTGAAGAAATGGATTTACTATCAATTAAATAAATACTAATATTAAATGAGAATAAAGGAACTAGCTCAACTTTATAATAAAATATTTATGTGTGTATATATATTTATATATATAAGTAATCAGGGTATTTGAGTCATGATAATTAACTTTTCAAACTGAAATAGGTTATTAACTTCTGCTGAACCTAGTGTTCTTTTATTAAAAAAAAGAAAAGGCCAAAGTCACTAATATAACAAAGTGGAAATCTTTAAAAGTACATCTGAGGAAATAAAATAGTAACAATACAAAAATATAAAATATTAACTACCTCTTGCTCTTTAATTCGAAGAGACTGTCCAACATCTTGTAATTCCTTTTGCTCCTTCTGTAATTTTTCCTCCTTCTCAGCCAAGAGTTTTTCCTGCTGAATAGTAACTGTATTCTTCAGTTTCAACTTACCCATTAGAGTTTTCAGATCTCCTTGTAACTTCTTGATAATTTCATTTGCCTGTAAAAGAGCTGATATGTATATCTCTACATAAGCTGATGAAATATTAATTTTCTACTAAATTTTAAAAACAAACCTTCAGCAGTTCTGCTGATAATGATTTTATTGTAGCTTCAAGTTTTCCTAGCTGTACTTGATTTTTCTCCCCATTTTCTTCTAAGGCCACCTGATATATATTTTTTAAAACATGAATAATTAGGGCATTTGTGTTTATTTAGGAAGAGCATCTTATAAATATGATCACTTTGTTTAGAAAAATTTAAAAGTAGACCTTCTGTTCCTGGATTGTATCAAATGCTTCTTTTGTTCTTAAAACAAGCTGGTCCTTATCCTTGATTTCCTGTTCTAAAACTGCCACTTTTGTTTGTAGCTGATTAATATGCTTTTCTTTCTCGTGGCATTCAGCATCTAGTGTAGAATT
Organism: Cheirogaleus medius; assembly: GCA_008086735.1. Lineage (NCBI taxonomy): Eukaryota > Metazoa > Chordata > Mammalia > Primates > Cheirogaleidae > Cheirogaleus > Cheirogaleus medius. The sequence goes on from VBSM01000529.1 coordinate 76,318,327, forward strand.
CTCTCTTCGCAAAGAGAGGACTTCTTGCTTAGTTCGCTGCAACTCCTACAGGGCGAAAAAAAGAAATTATACATTATAAAAAAAGGAAGTTGGCTGGTCTAGTTATATATAGTTAAGATCTTTAAAATATCAAAAATATCTTTAATAATTTTAAAGTTTTAATTCATATTGTTTCTTTAAAAACATGAAAGTCTATGATATGTGTAACTTATAGATTTGGAATACAATTATAAAATACACTACTATTTAATTCAACCATATTAAGGGAATATAAAACAATCCTGATTTGTGAATAAATTACTACAACTTTTAAAAACTTGTAGGAAGAATTTTCTGATGTCTCCCCAACTGATTCTAAGGATAGCCAAGGATGAGAGCCACAATCTAGAGTAAACGTTTTTCTCTGTTGCTTTTATCTACAGATTTTTTTTAAAGGCTCATACTGTGCAGTTTATAATCTATCTTCTTCACCTAATATATTACAAATATCTTTCCATGTCAATAAATATGTCAACATTTCTGCATTTCCTTTTGGTTCACTCTTTGAGGCACAAATGACAATTGTTATTTATAAGTAGATTGTCAAAAATTCTAAAATTAATCACTTCTCAATCAGCTAATACTAACCCAAATGCTGATACACACAGTTTATTATATAGTATTCCTAGATAGTTTTAGTCTTTAACAAAAATTTAAAATATTAATTTTACAGTATTATCCTATAGTGGTTTTAGGAGCATAGAATCGAACAGAATTTAAATTCTGTGATCTTGAGAATTGCTTAATCTCCCTAAATCTCAGTTCCCTCACTGGTACAACAAATAAATGATAACAAATACTTAATACATTATTTCATTTAACCTTCATAAAAATCCTTAAATTGCCTTGCACATTGGCTGGCATATAGTAAATACTCAATAAATGACAGCAATTATTATTGTTAGGGCAGTAATGCCTAAAGAGTATAATTTAAGAAAGTTCCCATAATATGCTGAAATAAAAAAAAAAGAAAAGAAAAAAAAAAGAAAGTTAAGTAATGAATACTCAGAAGTAAAAAAAAAACTTCCCAGAATTCATTATTTGTAAGTCTTATGCAAATCTTAGAAGATATACTTTGATTAGATTATACAAAAATCAACATAATGAAGACTGTCTATACACTGAACAGTTTCAGGGCTGAGATAGAAGAAATCACATAGGATTATAATTAATCTTTTAGACAGCCAATATACCATGAGGTCTGAAATGTTTTACTAACCGATGTGAAGGGTGTTAAGTAGGAAAAACTGAAGACGTCTATTGTTGGGGCAAAACACTATGAGGATCTGAACATAAAATTGATCAGACGTTAGAGCTTCTAAGCAGGACAGACTGGAGAAATGGAAGCGGAAAAGTCTTGTGAATTGGAATAACATTGGTGATCTTTCTATTTAAATATGATAAACTTTGAAAATCTATATATATTTCCTGATAATTCATATGACAATAATGTATAATAATGATACACAGCCTGGCATCAGTGCCAAAGCATCAACAAATTTGCCATTACAGCACAATTTTAAAAATTTCTTTGTTGCCTGAGGGAACAAGGTAATACAAAAGACAGGCAAATAACAGATGGGTTTAATCCTTGGCTTCCACTTACTGGATGTGACTTTACGCAAGTTATTTAATGTACCTTAGTTTCATCATCTGTAAAATGGGGATAATAATAAAACTTACCTTAAAGAATTGTTGTAACAACTAAATGCACTAATATATGCCTATCACATAGCAAATGTGATAGTAAGCATTAGCTATTATCTTTACTATTACTATTATCATTATTATTACTGGACACTAAACTTCATATAATTGTGTGATATGTTGAGTTGGCTGAGGGAAAGAACCACCCCTGTCAACACTGACACCCTATGAGACAGATGCCATACTAATATTAAAAATACACTCAAGAATCTTAGAGCTGTGCCAGCAAGCTGTTTCTTAAGACTCTAACTAAAAACATCCAAGTTCACCTCCGTTCTGTTCTGAATTAGCCTTTTTATCAAATTTCAGACTCTCAGTTTTCTTTGCCTTGTCTGAATGGATTACCCTAACACCACAAGAGAGCTGTGCAGAGCATCCAGAGGACCACCACCCACATAAGCAATAAAGTAACCAAATTAAAATAAAGTGACCAAATTAAAGCATTCTTTTAAATTGGAGGGGGAAAAACTCACAACATTCAATACCTCTTCAACACCAGAAAGTTTTGCTTTAAGTTCTCTAATAGTGGAGTCTCCTTTATATTTTCTTTCGGTTAGGTCTTTATTAGCTGCTTCTAACTCAGATACTCTGTTTTGTAGCTGGTGGATGTTTTGTTGATGGAGAATTTCTAAATCTTTTTTCTGTTGTTCATGCTGCTGTTGATATTGAACCTGTGCCTATTATATAACAAAAACATAGTACCAACATTCAAAGAAAAAAATCAGAAATACAAATATAAAAATATTTTGATAAAAACTGTAATTCCTTCTTTATAATTATTAGATGTCTCTGTTTTTAAAAGATTCTATTTTCAATTATGAGTTTCATGAAAGAGAAAGTAAGGTCAAGAAGGGCAAATTTACCATGATCTTGTTCATCACTTCTGCTTCTCCTAAACCCGCATATGTTTAAAAGTAATAGTCATCAGGGAAAGAATGATATATGATTAAGTAAAAAAACAAACTGCAAAATGGTATATATAGTATGAATGTACTTGTGTTAAAAAAAATGAACAGGTATATAGAACTTTTACTTTTTGCTTTAAACACTATTTTGTTTCAGTTTTTACAATCAGTACATGTATATATATGTTTGACAATAGAAAAATACCTAAAATTGTAAAATCAGCAAGGTTTGTTCATTAGGCCAACCTCATATTTAGTTGTCACATTTTACCAACAATAAAATTTGAACATAATTGTAACTGTGCAATCTCTAGTGCCTGTCTAAATCATACCACAAACCTAACTTAATAATTTCTGTTAATGAACACTATCAAATCCTAAATACCTTTTTAAAATAGTCTATTTTTCTGATTATGAAAGTTAAACATATTTTGAAATAAAAAGAAAAAAATTATATAGTGTATCCATGTAACAAAAACATTTGTACCTTCTTAATATTTTGAAATAAAAAGAAAAAAAGGTTAAATATGCTCCTAAAGGCAAAAGGGAAATCACAAATAACCCCTAATCCCACCAGGAAGTACTCCTAGTATTTAGGAATATTTCTTTCCACTCATTTATGTACTTATATTGACATCCCACACGCACACACAATATACATATTTAAATTTAATGAATTAAAATCAAGCTACTTATGCAATTTAATTATGATTTTTATTTCCTTAGCATTTGCACCATCTCACATCTTTAAAAAACTCTTTGTAGGCCGGGCGTGGTGGCTCACACCTGTAATCCCAGCACTCTGGGAGGCCGAGGTGGGAGGATCACTCAAGGTCAGGAGTTCGAAACCAGCCTGAGTACGAGCGAGACCCCGTCTCTACTAAAAATAGAAAGAAATTAATAGGCCAACTAAAAATATATAGAAAAAATCTGCTGGGCATGGTGGTACGTGCCTGTAGTCCCAGCTACTCGGGAGGCTGAGGCTGAAGGATCGCTTGAGCCCA
>VBSM01000529.1:76322081-76344802 GCA_008086735.1 Cheirogaleus medius
AAGAAGGAATCAAGGAAAAAAAAAACAGAGCAAACTGGTAAAGATAATAAAGATACTAAAGGCAGAGGTGTCTGAAAGCAGTAAAAATAAAGAACTGGTTTTACCCTAGCAATTATTAGGATCCCAGGGATTTTTGTTTAAACAAGAAAGTGTGAGGGATAGGATTACAAAGTTTACATTTTCTACTATGTTCATGTCTGAAACATTTGAATATTTTTAGAATAAATACATAAGAAAAATATTTCTACTCTGAAACAAAAAAGAATTTTTGAAGGGATAGTTTCAGAATTATAGCAAAATAATCAAACCCAACAGAAAACGGAGAATTTGCAAAGGTGAAAGCAGTATTTGTCAAAAGAATATTCTACAGAGGCTTTAATCAAAAGAACACACAGTAGTTTTAAAAGAACATTAGATGAAAATATTTGCGGGATGGATTTATAATGCTAACAATTAGAAAATAAAGACTAGTCAAAAATTTTATGAAAAAGAAAAGTGAATAAAACAGAGAAGTCAGGATCAAGAAAATAATACATAAGGCCGGGCGTGGTGGCTCACGCCTGTAATCCTAGAACTCTGGGAGGCCGAGGCAGGAGGATAGCTGAAGGTCAGGAGTTCGAAACCAGCCTGAGGATCGAGGCCCTGTCTCTACTAAAAATAGAAAGAAATTAATTGGACAACTAAAAATATATAGAGAAAATTAACCAAGCATGGTGGTGCGTGCCTGTAGTCCCAGCTACTTGGGAGGCTGAGGCAGAAGGATCGTTTGAGCCCAGGAGTTTGAGGTGGCTGTGAGCTAGGCTGACGCCACGGCACTCTAGCCCAGGCAACAGAGTGAGGCTCTGTCTCAAAAAAATAAAATAAAATAAAACAAAACATGAAAGATGGGTGATTCTGCTTGTTGCCAGAACTTTCCTCACAGAAAAGAAGCTGCTATAAAAAATAGAAATCAATACAGAAATAATTAAGACTTGAGTAGATTTTTAAAAGTAGGGATATGATGAAAACATGCAAAATAAGTATAAACATAAAGAAAAAATATGCAGCAATCGAATTTGCCCTAACTTTTCAAATGTCCTAAAGATGGTACCACAGGTTTAATGTCCACTTGAGTAGAGAAATGGCAAAGGTAGATATACAGTCATCATATTCCCCGTGACATTTATGGAAATCATCAAAAATGGGAGGCAGTTTGCCTCGACAGATTTCTATATATAGTCATGAAATTGGCCTAATTTGGGAAACAGTACTCTATGGCAGTAGTAACCAAAGTTAGCAGTATCACTTGGGAACCTATTAGAAAATCAAGTTCTTGGACTCTACCCCAGACCTACAGAGATTCTGGGGATGGGGCCCAGCAACCTGTATTGTAGTGGGTCCTCCAGGTGATTCTCACGCACACCACAGTTTTACAACTACCACCCTACGGAATGTCTATCAGCAGGAAGAGAAGTGTTGGCCTGGTTTTAAAGTCCCAAAAGACTGCTTGAGGAACCTATTAAGAAAATGCAATGAGGGCTGGGCATGATGGTTCACACCTATAATCCCAGCTACTCAGGACGCTTAGGCAGGAGGATTGCTGAGGACAGGAGTTTGAGACCAGCCTGGGCAACATAGCAAGACCCTGTCTCTACAAAAATATTTAAAAATTAGCCAGGTGTGGTACTGCATGACTGTGGTCCCAGCTATTCGAGAGGCTGAGGCAGGAGGATGCATGAACTCAGGAGTTGGAAGGCAATAGTGAGCAATGATTACATCACTGCACTCCAGTCTGAGGGACAGAGTGAAATCCTGTGTCTAAAAAAACAAAAACACAAAAAAGCAAAAGGAAAATGCAATAGGGAATGCAAACAAATCTTTCAGTCACTTTGAAGTTTTAGACAAATGCATTTAGAAAGGAACTTTTAGTACCTAACTTGTTTGAAAATCAAGCCTCTAAAAAGGTAGTAAATAACGGAAACGAATAAAATGGGGGGAAGGAAGAGTACAAATTAAATAAAAACTGATTCTTCAAAAACACTAAAAAATAGACAAACCATCTAGTCTCATAAAAAAGACAAAACAAATTAAGAACATATGAGAGGTGACATAGAGATTTAAAAAACCATAAGACAGTATGTATGATAGTGTACGAATACACTTAAATACACAGATGATAGCTGGGCACAGTGGCACGCACCTATAGTCCCAGCCACTTGGGAGGCTGAGGTGAGAGGATTGCCTGAGATATGGACTTCAAGTCTAACCTGGGCAACACAGCAAAACCTCATCTCAAAAATATTTTTAAAAATCTTAAAAAATAAACAAACAGGCCAGGTGTGGTGGCTCATGCCTATAATCCTAGCACTTTGGGAGGCTGAGGTGAGAGGATCCCTTTAGGCCAGGAGTTTGAAATCAGCCTGAACAAGAGCAAGTCCCCATCTCTACTAAAAATAGTAAAATTAGCTGGGTGTGGTGATATACGTCTGTACTCCCAGCTACTCAGGAGGGTGAGGCAGAAAGATCGCTTGAGCCCAGAAGTTAGAAGTTGCTGTGAGCTAGGCTGACGCCACTGCACTCTAGCCTGGGTGACAGAGTGAGACACTGTCTCAAAAATAAATAATAAATAGACAAAGGCGAACCTTCCCCCAAAGTCCAAGGAAGCTGAGAGGCCAGAGAAAAAGGCTGACATACCCATTTCTCAGAAAGAAACATTTAATAGGGACTTATGAACAGAAGCTGTGTCTCTGGCAGAGGAAAGACAAGATGGTAGATCCCAGACCCAGGATCATACACCATAGGGATGGGATGGGTAGGACAATTGAAGTCAACCCTCTCAGGGAGAGAAAAGAATGCTATGTGAATCTGCCTAAGGTCAGGATATATGGTCAAGGTTGTTCTGATCTAAGGGCAGGATTTATAGTAATAGTAGATAAAGTAGAGATCTATAGGCATTCCAAGAACAGAGGTTAATCAGAAGTAAACATGGCAGATTAGCATCCAAGATGGAGTTGGTTTAGCCTCTACAATGAAATACATGGCTTTCTAAGAAAATGTAAATTAACAAAACTCAAGAAAAAATTGAAAATTCAAACCGATCCATAACCATGGAGGAAATGGCAAAAGAACTTAAAGACAAATCCCTCAAATAGGTATCAGATCCAAATGGTGTTAAAAGCCTAATTGCATCAGGCCTTCAAAGAATAGATAATTCCTTGTTATTGCACTGTTTCAAAGCATAGAGAAAAACTGAAAAATGTTTTCATTCATCTCACAAGGCTAGTATAATTCTATAACCCATAATTGTAACAAGCAGACTAAGATAAGGAGACAAGGGCAATCTTAGACCAATGTCACTTGTGAATATAAATACAAACATCCTAAATTAAATATTAGCAAATTGATCCAATAGGATATTAAAAATTCCTATGACTATTTAAGTGTTATTTTATGACTTCAAAGATGATTCCATATCTGGAAATCTATTGTTATAATCTATTACACTATTAAAGATGAAAAATGATTTAATTATTTGGTTAGATCTCCTAAAAATCATCTTATCTGACTTAGCATTCTTTAAAATTTAAAATTCTTTAAAATTTTAAAATTCTCAGGAAGCAGGAATAGTAGAAAACTTTCTCTCTCAAATGCAGAAAAAACATCATACCTAATCATGAGGTATTTTAGTCATTTACCAAAAAAGTCTGGAACAAGATAAGGATTCCACTATTATTCAACACTTTCTGTACAAGAACAAAAAAGGACACAAATCTTAGGAAGAGACAAATTGCTATGTTTATGACTTATAAATCTATTTGGAAAACCTAAGAAAACAAACTACAAAACAATTAGAAATAGTATGTAAATTTAGTAATGTGGCTGGATATGATATTAGTATATACTTGCAACAAACAATTATAAATTTAACCACAGTGGTGGAGGCAGGGGAGTGGATGGTCTATCCCATTTATACAGAGCAAAAATCTGTAAAATTCCTAGACAAAACATTGTTTAACAAAACCATAAAGGAAAAACAGAGAAGGAAGGAAGTAAGGAGAGAAATAAAAAGTAAATAAGCCTATTTTAAAGAAATACAACCTGAATAAATGAAGAGATATCTCTCTCCACTGAATGAGGAAACTCTAAAGATATCAGTTCTTAACAATAGTCCAGAGATAAGCCCAAGTACATAAAGGAATTTAGTATATAATAAAGATAGCATTTTAAATCTTTGGGGGAATATAGTATTGGAACAAATGACTAAATGTCCAAAAGTATCTACCTTATATTGTACTCTACAAAAATATATTCCAAATAGATTAAAGAGCTAAACATAGAAAGAAAATTATAAAAATAACTAGAGTATTAGAGAATATATTTTATAACCTTAGGGTGGCAAAAGCTTTCCATACACAAAATGAAACCTTAAACCATAAAGGCAATGACTGACAGATTTGATGACAATCAAATAAGTAGTAGTACATATGGCAAAAGACACTGGCAAATGGCAAATGATAGGCTGAGAAAAATGTTTATAATACACATGATAGATAAGGTGTAATACCCTTTATACCATTAAGAAATGAAAAGGCAAGCCATAGACAGAAAATATTCCCAATGCACATATCTGAAAAAGGACTCATGTCTACAATATACAAATAAATCCTCCAAATCAATGAGAAAAATATTAATAGGCCAATTTAAACATGGCTTAATGACTTGAATGGGCACTTCACAAGAGAATATTCACATGATCGATATGTATATGAAAAAGTATTCATTATAATGAGATACTATTACACACCCACAGAATGGCAGCATAAACTTGTATACTCACTTTGGGAAACTGTTCAGTGGTTTCTACTAAAGCTAAACATATACCTACACTAGAATCCAGCCTAATCCTAACATATACCCAAGAAAAATGAGTGCATGTGTCCAGAAGTAAACATGTACAAGAATGTTCATGCCAATTTAATTAATAATAGCAAAATAACAGAAATAACTCAAGTGCCTACTGACAGGAAAATAGATGTATTATGGTATATGGTATATTCGTATAATAGGATACTACACAATAAAAAGAAACACACTAGAACATAATTGAATCTCAGAAATATTATGCTGAGTGAAGGAGGCTACATATAAACAAACACATATTTTATGATTCCACTTAAACAAAATTCAAAACCAGGCAAAACTAATCAATGATGATAAAAGATAGAAGTATAATAACCTCCTGTGGGAATATTATATGGATAAGGGAAGGCACACAAGGGAACCTATAGAGGTGGTCAAATTTTCTGAATCATAATTTGGGTGAAGCTACCCATAAAAAATCATCATGCTGTACCCTTAGGAGCAAAAATCTAGTAAAATACTTAAAAAAAAAAAATTTCATATTAAAGAAGCTATAAGATAAAAGGTAAAAAAAATAATCCTTACTACAAAGCAGTAGGAAATGACCACACAGAAAGGAGCAAAAAATATTAAAAAGTAATCCACAGGAGAAACAAAAATGGTCAAAAGTCATATTAAAAGGTACTTATCTTCACTAAAAATAAAAGCAATATAAATTAAAACAAGTACTACCTTAATACCTCTCAGGTGGCAAATATTAAGAAGGTTAATAATAATGTGAAGAACATGGGGAAAATAAGTATCCTCACACAAAATCTTTGGGATGGATTCCATTTGATTCAACCTTTTTGGGCAGAAACTGTGCAGTATCCACCAATATTTTATATGGATACATTGCAATTTCACTTCTAAAAACAAAGAACATTCATTGTAGTATTGTTTGCAATAATCAAAATTTGGGGTAAGTACTTAAATAATTAAGTTACATTCAAACAATCAATACTATGCAGCCACTAAAAAGGAATATATGAACTGATACAGAATGATATCTATGACGTCATGTTAAGTGAAAAAAAGTTACAATCAATATATCCAGTAAGACCTCATTAGTATAACAAAACCAAAACCCACTAGTATACATATATGCTTATGTAAATTATATAATTTAAATGATATATATTTATAATTATATAAGTTTATAAACAAATATTATAAATTGCATATGATTTACATATAGAGAAAAGTCTGAAAAACACACATGAAAATGTTTATTCAAAGACTATACTTTCAGGGATTGTTTCTATAGTTTGTTATTAGAGAAGTTTCTCTAGTACAACCTACAAAAGTTTCTCTATCTACATGTTTCTAGGTTGAACATGTAGAAAAGTTAAAAAAAATAACAAATTAAAAGAATGTTTATAAGTTATCTCTGGGTAGTAAGACTTTGAAAGAAAGACTTTCAATTTTTATTTTATATATTTCTGTAATGTTTGAAAAATTTAAAGCAAAAATATATCAATTTTATAACTAACAAAATGGCCAACAGTAATAAAAAATATTTTTTTCAGTTTCCTTTAATGTTCTTACCTGCAAGGCTTTTTCCTTCTCGTTTGTTAGTTCCTGAGAGTGCTTATTTGACAATGCTGCTGTGTGTGATGCCCATTCGTTCCGTAACTTATCTAATTCTTGGACTTTTTCTGATAATGTCTATAACAGAGTTCAATATAAAATATTAATATTCTCCTGAATATGTTATACTTCTGATTGTAACACAGCAATATTTACAAGGCTATTAAAGAAAAAATTACAGCTCTTCAAGACATACTCAAAGCCTTTTCCTACACAGATTTTTTAATTTGAGAAAATCAAGATTAGAATAAAAGCAATCTTAGGTCAAGCTTAACTATCTTTAAGCTTTTAGTTAAATCTGGCTTTTTACCACCAAATCCTCTCCTCTGGCATTAAGAAATAATGCAACTCAGGATGGAGCAAGTCAATTATAAGGAGTAGTTCACTTATTATACATAAAACCCAGTAAGTAACAAAGTCCCAAAAAGGGCCATATTGTGCAGGGATATTTTCTGCCTGAAGCTATGCAGCTTATCAGATACTTTGGCCTGCAATTTCAAGGTCTAAGGGCAGAAATATGGAAGCTATGATTGAAATGATGCTAAGCCTATCAGAGGAATTAATTCTAAATGTAAAAGAAGGAAGGGAAAGGTTTAGAAGATAGGAAATGAAAAGCCATTTTAGGTTGGAGGAATGAGGTGAGTAAAAGGAGAGTAGAGAACTAATATATAACAGACACCATACATTATCTTATTTACTGAAGACTCGGAGGGAATATATCATAGATAGAAGATAACAGAAATGTGTGGGTGTAATAAAATATTAATAAAAGAAAAAGCATCAGATTAAGATAAGTAACTGGCAGGCAAAGGGTGGTAAAAAGGAGAGGAAATTCAATGGTGGCATGTTTTTAAAGAAAATTACAAAAAAGCTTGGAATTGAGTCAAGAAGTCAGAGCCAATGTCTGGGTGAGTTAAAAAATTACGAATTACCTTTTGCGTGAAGTTCAGTTGCCTAGTAACATCATCTAGTGACTGTGTCAATGATAATTTTTCTTCCTATTTATAAAAATAATAAAATGTAATTTACAATTTAATCATCTATAGCCATGCTACTCAAAGTGTACCAAGATATAGCATCAGCATCATCCTGGACGCTTGTTAGAAATGCAGAATCTCAGGCCCCATCTTAGATCTTCTAAATCAGAATTTGCATTTTTAAGAAGATCCCCAGATAACCTGTATACCATTAAAGTTTGAGATGCACTGATCATTTGACTAAAAAGACTTTCTAAAAACTCCTAAGCAGCATCTCTATGTTGTTTCCTTGTGCCATATACCTTACATAGCACTTTGTAATTTTCAAGACACTTTTATATATTTTATGTCATTTAAGATGGGCTAAATAGGGTAGATATTTCCATACATATCTACCAGTTGATGAAACCATGATACAAGAGTTTAAGTGACCCGCCTAAAGTCACAGAAAATTAGTAACAACTCTGGGACCTAAGTTTCTCAATTCCTGCTCCAATACTCTCCTTGTTATATCTTAACTAAATGAAAAACAATAAAATAAAATAAATTCATTACATGTTATAAAACTTTATTTAGAAAACAAAAACTTATGGCAATATAGCTCTTCAGTGATGTAGTAAAGACATGTGTTACTTATTTTAAAAGAATAACTTAAAATTAAATCTTACCTTGCTACATTTCAAACAGCCTGCTAGAAATTTCTTTATCTCCACATCATTTCCAGGTAAAAGTTTTAGTGAGAGGTGTGTAAGATGCTTAAAAGGATTTGTTTCTACCACATTTAAAAATACAGGTGAGTTATCCAAAATAGCTGCTGGAGAAACTAACTGTAGTAAAAACCTTTGAAAAGAAATGTTGCATTATAACACATTTATGAAATTATGAAACTCTTTCATTGAATCATAAACTCCACTATTTAGAAAAATCGGGAAAGGGCACATATTGAAAACATAGGGGCCAATATGAAAGGACTCTCAATGGTAAAAGACAAAATAAATTGGGTAAAAAACAGAAAAAAGATTGACTGAAACACAGTAAATATATAAAAGTCCATGAGTTCATAATAAGAGACAAATGAGAGAGAAAGCAAGAATTAAAAACAAAAACTCATTGAACACCACGGAAGTAACTGGAGTACCAGCTTAACTCTAAAAATTGACAATTTAAAAGCAAAATTAAGCATTTATCCTTTCCTACATGACTTTTCAGAGTAATCAAATAGACCCAATTGATGAGGGAAAGTTCTTTATGGAAGAATTATGCTTAAATAAATATGGGAAGTCATAGATTTGGAAAAGCATATTTTTTTTAAAAAATTTATTTTATTATTTCTTTATTTTTATTTATTTAGAGACAGGATCTCACTCTGCCACTGAGGCTGAAGTGCAGTGGCACCATCATAGCTCACTGCAGCCTCGAACTCCAGGACTCAAGGGATCCTCTTGCCTCAGCCTCCCATGTGGCTGGGATTTACAGGCACGTACCACCATCCATACCCAGCTTAGAAAAGCATCATTTTGTAGTTCCTAATGAAATAATTGATTCAACAACAATCACAAAACCAATAAATAAAAGTTGATAGTAAACTTTACAATGACAGGATAAGGCACCACACACACACACAAAATCTTATTCTTCTCCTTTTTCCAGATCATTATAAAAACAAATACTTGATGTGTTAAATATTGCAAATAACTTTAGTGGCTATGTCAAAACATGAAAATTAAGAGGTAAGTATTTCTGATTTTAATCAAGATTCCTTAAAGTTTGAGATTGAATGAAGCCCTAATTCCAGTTTTAAAAATAAACAGGTGTACTTATAATACATGTAAAATATTTTGCCATCAACTTGTCTTTTGAAGAACATGTCTTAAAAGAAGTTTAATAATGTAGTGTTCTCATGTGACTTACCTTGGAATTTCTTTGGTGTATTCTTGAGTACACTGCTGAAGGAGATCTATAAATTTTTGTGGGAAAGCTAAGAAGTCTACCAGAAGACCTTGCTGGAATTTTAAACTATACAGAAGACAGGAAAAGAAATTTTTTAAAAATGTAATTACTTTAAATTTAATTATATTTAATTATAATTAACACTCTGATTCTTTTTTTATTCACTGAACATCTATCATAATCAAGAACTAAGCTAGGGAACTTTGATTTTTATAAAACTTATTCAATGAGAGGGAAAAGGTCAATAAATTTAGCTAAAGCTCCAAATTTCTGAGTTGTTTTAGGTAGAATTCTGATAATCCATGAGATATTTATTTTCAAAAGTACCCTAAATAATTACAGTACAAATAGTCCAATATTCTTAAAATAACTAAATGTTCCTAATAAGTATGTGTTTCAAAGAGAACAGTGCCAATACATTCATAAAACTTAGAAACTTACTTATTCCTAGATTAAATATAAGATGAGAAAAAAATTAGTTACCTTTGAAAATCTTCTTCAGATATAACAAGGTTATATAGAAAAAATGGATCCATGTCATCGGTCAGACGGATAACTAAGTCCTAAAAGAAAGTTTGTTGTTTTTTAATGTTTTCAGCAGATTTGGCTTTTAGAGTAATTTCTCTCTTCTTGAAAGTAAAATGATCCAATAACAACAATGTATCACAGTTATACTTCAGATAGCTTTGTGTTCTGATGCTGCTGATTTTTTATTAGTCTTTAGAGAGCTAGAATCTTAAATGGGGGTAGATATTCTGCTCCTTGAGAGCCATAAGAGTTAATTAAATGCTAAGAGTTGAAGGCTTAAGAAAATTCAGACCCAACCCTTGCTGACACAATGACAAAAATATTCTTTATGTATGAACATACCATTCAATTATATTTTCAGTTTCCCTCAAATTAACTGGTCTGGCATTTCAAAAGTGGCAAATAGGCCAGGCGTGGTGGCTCACGCCTGTAATCCTAGCACTCTGGGAGGCCAAGGCAGGAGGATCACTCAAGGTCCGGAATTTGAGACCAGCCTGAGCAAGAGCTAGACCCCTTCTCTACTAAAAATAGAAAGAAATTAGCCGGACAACTAAAAATATATAGAAAAAATTAGCTGGGTGTGATGGCGCATGCCTGTAGTCCCAGCTACTAGAGAAGCTGAGGTAGAAGGATTGCTTGAGCCCAGGAGTTTGAGGTTGCTGTGAGCTAGGCTGACGCCACGGCACTCTAGCCCAGCAACAGAGTGAGACTCTGTCTCAAAAAAAAAAAAAAAAAAGTGGCAAATATATCAGCAGAACTGACAATCATCCACCCAGGAAAAAGAAGGAACTTTTGTCTGTCAGGCAGAGGACAGGGGTGTCAGGTGACAGGCTGTCAGCCCTGCTTCTGAAGAGCCTATTCTCTCCTACTCCAGGTGGCCACTGATATGGAACCCCATCTGTTTTCAGTCTCAAATGAAGTGGGTACCTTTCATAAAAAAACAGTTTCCAGGTAGTTAAATTTATAGTGTGGCAAATCATCCTAGCAGCTAATACTGGCAAAAAGTACACCAAAATTATGTACTTCAGAGAACACTGGTGCAAGGAAAATAGGGTACAGCTACAAGATGATGTAAGACTAATAAAGAACTAAGCATTCAGGTTAAGAATAAGCATGAAATAAAATCTACTCATTGCCATTAAGGAACTGCTAAGGTTTTAGAGAAATCTAAACCACTTATGAGTACAGCTAGAAAATGAAAAGGTACAGCAGGCATAATAACATGTAAGAAGTACGATATATAATCCCTACCTGGGGAAATTAGCAATCTGGGTATTTGCTCTGCCTCAGAATGCCTTGTTCTTGTGTAGCTTCTATTTAAGTACTTCTTGAAATTCACCCCAGGATGCTATTAAAAACTAAAGCTACTACTAGGTCCCTGAATGTGTTCAGGGAAAGCTGTGATACAGAGAAAACAGATGCTGTATTTCTTAGCCCTCTATTCTATATCCTTAGTTCTGTTAATGACTCAGACTTTTGAAGATCATATGGGACTGATGCTTTAAATGCCTCTCTTCAAAAGATAAAGTAAAACATTCAAGAAAATCACCCTGCAGTATTCCAATTTATTCTGTTCTCATATTTACACCAAGAAATACCAATTCAATAAGGCAACAATATATGTGTATATTCCAGCAACTTTTTTTGAGATAGGGTCTTGTAAAACCAGGGTGGTTTTGAACTCCTGACTTCAAGTGATCCTCCTGCCTCAGCCTCCAAATAGCTGGGATTACAGATGAGAGCGATCATATCCAGCTCCTCTAGCAACTTTTAAGTACACTGGGCAAACCTAAGGGGACTGTCACCCCAAATTCTTCTTGTATGCTTTAGAAATATATGGTATAATTATCTTTTAGTTGCTGTCTCAGTAGATTCCACCATCCTAGATTTGCAACAGTTACAAAATTGTCCAAAATTATAAAGCAAGATGGGTGTAACAAAACCACATTCTTTTTTTTCTTTTGAGATGAGACAAGGTTTCACTCTGTCACCCTGGCTAGAGTACAGTGCCATCATCATAGCTCACTGCAACCTCAAACTCCTGGGCTCAAGCAATCCTCCTGTCTCAGTCTCCTGAATAGCTCAGACTACAGGCACACACCACCATGAGCAGCTAATTTTTCTATTTTTGGTAAAGACAAGGTCTTGCTCATATTCAGGCCAGTCTTGAACTCCTGGCCTCAAGTGATCCTCCGGCTTCATCCTCCCAAAGTGCTAGGATTACAGGAGTGAGCCACTGTGCCCAGCCAGATCTCAGACTCAGAACAAAAATAATTATCTATAATGTACAGAAATTATCATATTTCAATAAATAAATAAATACCAACCTTTCTGTGAACTGGATTAGAAACTGATTGTAGTTCAATGCTCACTCTAACACTTACTCTCCTGTATGAAAAGATATGTTCAACTATCAGAAACATTCACATGAAATGAGTTATCACTATCATTTGCATTAAAATTTTCAGTCTGAAGCTACTAGATTTTCCACAGGTGTTCTCTAATTTAGCAGATGTTTGGAAAGCATACTGGATTTGAAATTTAAGTTCTTATTTTTCTACTAGTAAATAATGTAGCAGTTTTTAACCTCAGGCTAAATTTTTCTCATCTGTAAAATGGGGATGTTGTGAATATTAAATGAGATAAACGATAAATGATGTGGAGTGCCTAGTACTAGCCTGGTATACTAACATTACTGCCCTGCATCTAAAATAACATCATCTATTGAAAGATAAACCATCAATTTAGTAACAACTTTTCACATTTTAAAAAATTACCATTTCAAGTGATCAAATTGACTTATGAGAGATTACATTTTAAAAACTTAAAATGTTAAGTAATGTTGGAATACTTAGAATGTTTAAATTCAAGGAAATAACATATTCCCTACAACACTTATACATACACAAAATGTTTTTTTCAGATCCACAAACTAAATTTGCTCAATATATTCTCTATGCAACATATCCACAGAAGTACTGTCAACAAGTTTATTATTACCTTTCTTAGCCTAGAGTAACTGTAAGCCTTGACAGGAAGAGACCACAGTGTTCCATATTCTAAACTGCATCTTAGAGTATTAAGAATTGGATAGAGGCATGTGAATAAAGGGGCTCATAAATTTTGCTCAATTAATCAAAGTGAGCAAAAATGCTTAAATAATTCAGAAAATGTCAGGAAAACTTAGTGAGAAACATCTATGCACGAGTGGCTCTCAAACTATTCTGTTAGAATTAAAAAACAATGTTCTTTGGTGTGCAGGTAAAAAAGTAAACAAACATAATTTGTTCAATTTTAAGCTATTCTTCTAAAGATTTAAACCTTTTCCACACTTTACTACCTACTACAGAAGGGTACAGAGATAGCAACTGAGTATTGATAGAAAAACTTAGAAACAAACAACTGACCAAGGCTAGATTCAATTGTTTAGATTTTTTTAAAACTCTGACCTATAATTTTATTAGTTTAAAATGTGTCATTTTAGTTAAATTTCTTGTTGAACATGATTGGATGCTAAATCTTAGTTCAAATGATGAAGTTAAATGTTACCATAATTTGTATCTGTTACCTGAAAAGAAACAAAAAGAACTGGTCTATATCACAAAGATAGGAAGAACTATTTTAAAAACAAGAGAATGTGTTGTTTCTATTTTTCTAGTATCTAGAGCAGTGTATGTGAAACAGATTACAGTCCTACTCCAATTCCCCTTAAATTAAGCTTTACTGAGGGAGAAACTCCTCAATTTCCTAATTTGGAAGATAAGTGAATTCAATCAGGTTTGTGAAGGACTACAATGCCGTTATGTTTGGTTTTGATCTTTTGAAATATTTTCTTGTTTATACTGACAACAGTTATGTTACATACAGTATGATACTGTATGTAATATACTGTATGTATATGTAATATATACTGTATGTAATACAGTATGATACTGTAGTTGATATCTAACTTTATATGGTATTTCAGTTTTAAAAGCCCTGTCATACTTCATAAATTTGTAAAACATTCAAGAAGCATCCATTTAATAAAGTGTTCTTTACATAATTCTATTAGAGTTATATTACTATAATTTACCAATCATATTAATTATATTATTGTATATATTCCAAATGCCTATACGCACTAAATGTTAGGAGAAAAAAGAAAGGTCCACAAATTAAATCTATTCCCCAAGTTTACTTCAAAAACACCTCTAGAAATATAGAAAAATATGAGTCTTCAAGGGTTACACTATCTGAAATCACAATCTTATTTTTTCCATTATAATGGTTAATGTCATAAGAGCAATATAAAATCAACAAAACTCAATAAAAGATGTTATTTCTCATCTCATAAATGTCACACTCTGAACAATGCATAAATCTACATAATATTCTCCCTGTGAGTTAGATTTTGCTAGGTGTTCTTTTAAATAAAAAGTATCTTAAACATTGGGTATTAGCAGAACTAGATTCTAGCCCACCTCTGCCATCCAGTAGCTGTGACCTTAAACTCTCAATTCAAACAAATAAAAGCTACTCTAAGCCAGGTACTGTGGTGGGTGCTAGGGATACAAACAGAAATAAACATGGTCCATTTTCTCCAATTGAGATCAGATTAAATGACTTTTCCCTGGATTTGCTTCTGATTATACTGTTTCAAGAGAGGGGAGGGAAGAGTTACTAACACTGCACACCTACACTACTGAGAACCTGCCAGGTACTTTACATATATCATCTTATTTAACAATAGTCTTGTTAAGTAAATATTACTTCTTTTACAAAGAAAGAACCTGAGGCTTACAGAGTTACTTACTTGCCTAAGGTCACATTGCAGAGCTCAAACCAGAACTTAGATCTTTCACCTACACCACTCTAATAAATGAATAAAAGCAATTAATTTAAACGGGCAACTTTGAAGGGTCCTTATAGTGAAGTGATTTAAGACACATCTTGAAGGTTATGAAAGAAAAAGCATTTGAGGCAGAGGGAACAGCAGTAGTAAAGATACGGTACAGAGAGAGTATCAGATACATTCAGAAGATAATAAGAATTCTTGTGTGACTAGTATATTGGAGAGACAAGCTTAGGAAACAAAACTGAAAAATCAGGTTGGTGTCAAACCATAGGTTTCAAAATTCTGCATTACTTTTCTCCAGATAGAGTTCCTTGATCATGACTACTGTCCTCAAATGAATTTCCTTCTCTATGACTTTAGTATACTTCCATTACTTTATGCATTAATTACACTTTATTAATAGCTAAAGTTCAGTGAATGCTTATTATGCTCTAGGCACTATTAAAAGCACTTTATTTGTATTAATTCATTGCATTCTCGTAATAATTCTATGAGGTACGTACTATTATCAATGTAAAGATGAGACACAGAGAAGTTAAGTAAATGGTACAAGATCAGTCAATAAGTGGCAGAACTGGGATTTAAAACCAGGTGATCCGGTTTCAGAGCCTGAACTCTTAACCTGTGCTATGCTGCCTCTCCAAGGAAAATCTTTTTATTTCCTCTATTAAAGTGTGAATTGCTTGAGAGCCAGAATGATAATAGGTTTTTGTTGAGGGTTGGGGGAAGTTTTATATCCTCAGCACCTAGGACAGTTTCTGGTACACAGTAGGTATTTGTTGAACTGAACTGGCTTTGAATACTCAACTAAAGAGTATGGATTGTTCTTCCTATAGGTAGAGTATAGCAAATCATTCTGTAAAAGGCCAGATAGTAAATAGTAAATATTTCAGCCTTTGCAGACCATAAGGTCTCTGTCTCAGTTACTCATCTCTGTCCTTATTATGCAAAAGCAGCCACAAACAATTCATAAACAAATGAGTAGGGCTACGTTCCAATAAAAGTTTATTCACAGAAACAGTGGGCCATTTGACCCATGCACTCTAGTTTACTGACCCCTGCCATAGGTGATAGTAATCTATGAAAGGTTTCCAAAAAAGAGGAAGGAAAAGGTTGAAATTGTGTTTTAAGATTAACTGTGATGACAATGTAACGAGATGAAGAAAAGCTAGGAGTTTCAATATTGGAATCAGAAGTGATGGCCCCCCACTGTTCATTCTAGAACAGTGTTGCCCCACAGAGATACAATGGAGGCCACAAATGTGAGCCATATATGTAAATTTTAAATTTTCTAAAAGGCACATTAAAAAAATTTTAAAAAGCAGGTAAAATTAATTTTAATAATATATTTTATCAAATATACCCAAAATATTGCCTTTTAACACATAATCAATATAAAAATTGAGTTTTTTTTCCATAGGAAGTCTTCAAAATCCAATGTGCATTTTACACTTATAGCACATCAATTCCAATTAGCCCCATTCCAAATATCCAATAACCACATGTGGCTAGTGGCTACCATACTGGACAGCACAAAAGAATGACCAACCTAAATAACACACAAATCTCCATATACGGCTGCTGGTTTTGGTACCATCTCCTTGCCTGGCTTGCCATTGATTCTGGACCTAATTTCGAACTATGTATATTACAGTTTCACATTACCGGCAACTCAATAAGGCAATATCTTCATTTTTTATGTTACATTTCCACATCATTTAGTTTTTACATACATTTTCGCCCTTGATCCTCATTACAATCATGTCGGTAGGCATGCTATAACAGTTTTACAAATGCGGAAACAACGTTCAGAGAAAAAAAAGATACACCTATTCAGTGGTGGAACTGAGAAAAAAAATTAAATCTCCTGAATCTAGACAAATCTATTCAAGCCCCAACAGCACAACCTCCTTAGTCAAAGTTGCAACTCTGCATTTAACTATGAGACTGGCCTTTATTGCCTCCATGACTGTAAACTCCATGAAGAAAAGGACTGTTTTTCCTGACCAGTGTATTCCCAGTGCCCAGCAAGGTGTTTTACAAGAAGGCAATATTTAATTAACGAAGTTTCTGATTTTCTCAGTTTTAGTAGATTAAACGTAATTTACTTTTTTAAGGAACGAATGTGAAAAAGAGCAAAGTACACCATGAAGTTGATTTTTTAAGTTGACATTTAAATTTACTTTCAACATACTTTAAAGGAGTAAGGGGGGGGGAAAGGCTGGGAGCCGTGGCCTGAGTGCTAGTGCTGACTCTGCCATGAACTCGCTGTGAGCCCTCGCGTAAATTATTTAACTTCTCTGGACCAGAGTGCTTATCTCTAAAGGGAAGCGTCTATCATCTCCACGATTCCCTTCAGAGCTACGATTTTTCACATTAACTTGATGTGAGTCGGCTTCCCATTTCCTCACACCCTTCCTTCGGTCCCCTCTGCAACTACCGACTTGGTGAGGGAGGTAACCATTAGGTCCCAGCTGGGTTCCCTACGCGTCCTGGGGTGCCGGCTGGACACCCAGCCGCAGGCCGGTGCCCGCTGGCCGGAACCGCCATCTTTTCCCATTGGCCTCATCGCAACCGCCACCCGCGGGCACCCGGGGACGCGAACCTCACCTCTCTTCGCAGTCTTTACATTTCACTTGCAACGGGACTAGTTGCTGGAACAGAACTTGGCTCATACTGGCCCGCTGCCCCGGCCGCTGTGCGGAAAAGCCCAACAGGCTCGGCCCTCGGTACTAGACTGAAAGACGTACAGGTCCGGATAGAGTTTGAGTTTGGCGCTCAGCTCCCGCGGAGGAGGCGGGGAGAGAGAGAAAAACGGAGGGAAGACGAAGGAAGTTTGGGCCTCGCCAGCCACCATCAACTTCTTCCGGTTTTGCAGAGGATGGGACGAAAGCGGTTCGGTAGTTCCGGGCATTAACCTATGTGGCGGGATCCGAGGTAGCCACGTTTGTTAAGGGAAGGAGACCCGAAGGAATCTGACAGCTTTTCTTCTGGTTGCCAGACGCTGGCCACCTGAAGCGGGCCTTGAATTATGGCGGCCTCTGTGCCGATGCCGCCCGCGAATAGTTTTCCAGTTGAGGGTAGATGCAGTTATTATGTGGAAAAGAAGAAGCGGTTCTGCAGGATGGTGGTGGCTGCAGGAAAAAGGTTCTGTGGTGAACACGCTGGAGCCGCGGAGGTCTGGTATCGCCCTACCCTCTCGAGAGTCGGAAATAAGTTTCTCGGTGCGGTCGGTGCTGGACCCCGACCCCTCCCCTCTTTGACAGGTTTCTGCTTCTGTCCCCTGGATTCTCCAGCTTTTACTTTAATAAATGCAGTTTTGCCCTCCTTGCGGAGCGATGATGAGCCCTAGTGATGGACAGTGTTTTGTTTTACTAAGTAAAGCGCCGGCAGTGACCCGTTTATCTTGATCCTAATTCATGGTAATGGTAAATTTTAGTTATACTCCAGGCTACCTCTGCTTACACTCCGCTCACCTTCCGCCTTCTTGATGGGAAGTGGTAGTTAGAGCAGTGATTGAAGTCCCCAGGTTTCACTACTTGTGTTCTAATTATTATTTTCTGAATGAGAATCACTTGTGAATGCGGTTGAACGAAACTTTAACAATTAGACTTAACCTGTTAAGACGCAACTTATAACTATTTGCTGCAATGAGGAAGGAAGGATTAAAAATATACAAGAATTGACCTTTTAAAATTGAGAACATAAATTTTGTCTGATAATAGTTATACATGTAATTGTACAACCAAACACTACATATTTGTGTATACGTATATTACTTTAGGAAATATGATAGTAAAGTAAAAATAAAAGAGGAGCAGAATGCTGGTAGAAAAAGAACATGTCTAATAGCATTAGAAGGAATAAACCAAATATACCAGCATTTGGTTTCATGCCTTCTGAATATCAGGTATTATTTGCATTATTTTCTTTCTTAATCAGTTTATTCTTCTAGGCAATATCCAGTGCAGGTCAGTCCCCTGAGCCCTTTCATCTGCTACTGTCAATTGTAGCCATAGCCTACTTTCTATTTTGGCTTGACTGATATTTACCAAGAGGTGAAGCATAATGAAACAAGGAAGTTCTTGTTTTGGAATATGGGAGATGTGACTTACTTTGGGAACTCTTTGAAGTATACGCACGGTTGTATTGACTGGCTTTTAGGAGACGAGCAAATATCTCTTGGTTGAAGAATGAGATTTATGTTAGGAGAAGGATTTTGTTCCCACTCTTTTGCCAGGCCTTAGACTTCCCCTTATCCAGACATCTGGAAGGTGAATGCAAATGATGATAGTAGTAGAATATGAATAAATCCTTACAAGCTGATCAATATTTCTAGAGAGGAATAGTATTAGTTCTTTGAAGAAAGACTGCAAAACACCAAGTGGAAACACTTTTCATGACTATGATTTGGTTGTGAATTGTAGCCATCCTCTTGAATCTAATTTATGATATAATTGGATATTGTGTTTCCATCTTTTTTAAGTATCATATATAGCTGTGATGACACCACTTTTATTCATTTTTGCCAAATGGTTCTCACCTGGGGGTGATTTTGCCCCCCAGTGGATACATCTGAAGACATTTTGGTTGTCACAACTGGAGAGTATTACTGGCATCTAATGGGTAGAAACCAAAGATACTGCTAAACCTACTACAAAGCACAGGACAGCCCCCACACTCCCACCTCAAAAAAGAATTATCCAGCCCCAAACATCAATAGTGTCAAGGTTAAATAACCCTGTTTCTAAATCCAAATAATAAATGTGGTTTTTTCCTACTCTACAGTTAGGCTTTGGGGGTTAAAATAATCTTCTCTTACATGGAGGTTAGATTTTAAAGTCAGCAAATAAGGAAGAAATAATGTACAGTATTTTCAAAAAAGTATTGAAGATTGCTTAACTTTTCCATGAAATTCAGTGTGCATAGCTTCATGGTCATGCTGAGAGGCACATCAGAATTGAAATAAATTGTAGTAACAGCAAACACTTAGCATTACTTCATGGCCAGCAGTGTTCTGGCCTGTTTGGGGTTTGTTTTTTGTTTGTTTATTTTTTTAACTATTAGATCACTTAATTTTCACAAGCCTTAGGAGGTAACACATTATTGTTCTCATCTTTTAAATGAGGCAGTAAGCTTGTCTAAAGTCATAGGACTAGTGGCTGATAGAGCTGGGAATCATACCGAGGCAGTCTGGCTAGCCTGTGGTTTTAACGATTACACTCTCCCATTTCATGCAGATTCATTTGGAATGTTGGGTAGAAGTGCCAACATTATTAATTTTCCTTTCTTTTTTCCTAGTGCATATTATAGTCCTGTGCCACATAACATTTCAGTCAATGACAGACTGCATTTATCATGGTAGTCCCATAAGATAATAATACCACATTTATACTTTTGCCTTTTCTGTGTTTAGACACACAAATACTTACCATTGTGTTACAATTGCCTACAGTATTCAGTACAGTGATATGTGCTACAGGTTTGTAGTGTATGAGCAATAGGCTATACCATCTAGGTTTGTATAAGTATGCTCTATGATGTTCTCATAACAACGAAATCACCTAAAGAGATGTTTCTTGGAATATAACCCCATCATTAAGTAACACATGGCTGTAGTTAAATCTATGTTACTTAGTAATGAACAGGTTAGAACTACTATACTGAAAAGTTACAAAGCCAGTAAAATGTGGCACATACCAAATGGTTAAATGCCATGTTTTATTGTTTCTAAGAAACTTGAAAATATGTGTTAACGTCTCTAAAATCAGGATGCATCTTAAAATCCATATGCCATCATTTAAATGGGCAACATTTTCCACAAAAAATGCTAAGTATTTAAGATAATACATATTTATTTAGTTCAATTTAGCCATTCCACAATGTATATGTATTTTAAAACGTTGTACATGATAAATATATACTATTTATATTTGTCAATTAAAGTAATATAAAATAGCGTTGTTTCTTTCTTGGTAGTGCATAAAATAGTAGTGCATATCATAATCAATGCTATCTTAGATTCTAAATTTCATATGTAGGCCTTCTCTAAAATCTATTTGAAGCTATAGACCCTTGTTTGTCCAAAGCAGTATTTGTTCATATATACATAAGCTAGCTACACTAGAGATTTTTTCTTAAACCCTTATGACCTGATTTTACCAATGTTTTTATTATGTCCTTTTAAGGTTTCCTTATCTTGTTTTGAGAATGCAGAGACACTGAAGTTATATCTAGTATCTGTAAGTATTAGTAATAAATTTATTATTTTATTAAAATAAATGTGTCCCTTTTAATTTATTAGGAAGAAGATACTCGGAAAAGAATCCTGTGTCCTTTAGATCCAAAACAGTAAGTATGGATCAGATAAAGATTTTTCTGTGCTGGAAACAGTAATTATCACGAGTCTTATTTTAAATAATTTTGTTTTTAAATTTAGCACAGTATATGAAGATCAACTAGCAAAGCATTTGAAAAAATGTAACTCAAGAGAGAAGCCAAAACCTGTAAGTGTTTGATCAGTAAAATTGAATAGTGAAATGTGTGGTGTGTAATGTTTATATATATATACTTAGTATAATACAAACATGAATATTTAATAAGAGTCATGCCTCAAGGCTTTAATTTGGTAAATGCACTTGATGTATATAGGATATCAGATAGTAAATCCACTTACAGTCTTAATTCGGAGAATAGAATTTTATGCAACATGAGTTTTGTTCAGAGTAAATTTCACAGTTTAGTTATTGAAAGATATTTACTTAGTGCCTACTAAATTTACTTCAATAAAAT
Organism: Cheirogaleus medius; assembly: GCA_008086735.1. Lineage (NCBI taxonomy): Eukaryota > Metazoa > Chordata > Mammalia > Primates > Cheirogaleidae > Cheirogaleus > Cheirogaleus medius. Next base: position 76,343,634 of record VBSM01000529.1, read on the forward strand.
ATGATCCCGGCCTTCAAGGAGCTTATTTGAGACTGATAAATAAACTTGGAAATAAGGAATATTATTTAATAAGGTCAATGAAAGAAGTAAGCACGTGATGAGAGCACATACTTGCATCAAAATTAAAATTAAATCCAAAGATCAAGAAAGGCTTTCCAGAAGAAATAACACTTGAGATAATTATTGATATGGCAAAGAAAAGGAAAAAAGAGTCCTTCTAAGCAGAAAGGACAACATGTGCAAAGGTATGGAGCTGAGAAACTACATGGTACTTTCAAGAAATTTGAACTTTATTCTGAAAGATATGGGAAACTACTGAAAGACTTTAAGCTCAGGACTGGTGTGGTCAAATTTACCTCTTAGAAAACTTTCTTTTATAGCAGTGTAGGAAGATAGCTTGGAATCAGGAGGACTAGTTAGGAGGCTATTATTGAAATCCAGGTGCCATGTGGTAAAACACTGAATTAACAAAGATGGAAAGCATAGGGATAGATGTACGAATTATTTAGGTAGCAGAGTCAATAAAACTTGGTGACTGATTAGATATTTGGAGTTGGATATGAGTCTGAAACTCTTTAGAGCTGCGTTCCCCAGCGTCTGGGCTGAGGCCTGGTACAGCTCTGTGCCCTATTAGGAAATGGGCCGCGCACCAATATCTCCCCCATCCACAACACCTCACCCCCAGTCTGTGGAAAAATTCCATGAAACTGGTCCCTGGTGCCAAAAAAGTTGGAGACTGCTGCTTTAGAGCAAGTAATCTAAATTTGGAAGTCAAATACATGAAGGTTATAGATGAAGCTTTGGATTTTTAAGTTACCCAGGGTAAGTGATTAGAAGAAAAAGAAAGGGACTGTTTATTCAATAGATATTAATTGACCATTTATGCCAGACATTGTACCAAGCATCCTACCAAGAAGAACATTACAATCTAATGGGGGAAATGGAAAATGCAATATCATAACATATGTGCTAAAATTGATAAAGTACAGGGTGCTATGGGAGAATAAAGGAGACAGGACTGGGCGTGGTGGCTCACCTCTATAATCCTAGCACTCTGGGAGGCCAAGACAGGAGGATTGCTTGAGGTCAAGAGTTCGAGACCAGCCTGAGCAAGAGACTGACGTGGCCCCTTTGCAGGACGGGGGATGGACATATAACACAAAGAGACA
>VBSM01000529.1:76352960-76368856 GCA_008086735.1 Cheirogaleus medius
AATTTTTTCTATATATTTTTATTTGGCCAATTAATTTCTTTTTCTATTTTTAGTAAAGACAGGGTCTCGCTCTTGCTCAGGCTGGTCTCAACCTTCTGACCTTGAGCAATCCTCCTGCCTCGGCCTCCCAGAGTGCTAGGATTACAGGTGTGAGCCACCACGCCTGGCCTACATCTCTACTTTTATACTAATACCATGCTATGTCCCTTACTATAGCCTTGTAGTAAAATTTGAAATCAAGTCATGTGATGCCTCCAGATTTATTCTTTTTGCTTAGGATTATTTTGATTATTCAGTCTTTTGTGGTTCCAAATGAAGCTTAGGATTATTTTGTCTAGGTCTGTGAAATAAGACATTTGTATTTTGATGGGGATTGCATTGAGTCTGTAAATCACTTTGGGCAGTATGGACATTTTAATGATGTTAATTCTGCTAATCCATGAGCAAGGAATGTTTTTCATATGTTTGTATCATCTGTGGCTTCTTTCATCAGTGCTTTATAGTTCTCCTTGTATAGATCTTTTGCCTTCTTAGTTAAGTATATTCCTAGGTATTTTATTTTCTTTGTAGCTATTCTGAATGATATTGAGTCCTCTTCTATTTGACTCTCGACTGTTACTAGTATATAGAAATCTATTGATTTGTGTGCATTGATTTTGTTACCTGAGACTTTGCTGAATTTATTTATCAATTCTAAGAGTCTTTTGGTGATGTCTTTAGGATTTTCTAGATACAAAATCATATGGTCAGCATACAGGGATAATTTGACCTCCTCTTTCCCAATTTGTATGCCCTTTATTTCTTTTTCTTACCTGATTGTTCTGACTAGGACTTCCAATGTTATGTTAAATAGAAGTAGTGACAGTGGGCACCCTTGTCTTTTTCCAGTTCTTAAGGGGAATGTTTTCAACTTTTCCCCATTAAGTGTGATGTTGGCTATGGTGTAATATATTGGCTTTTATAATTTTGAGGTACGTTACTTCTGTACCTAGTTTGTTACGGTTTGTACCATGAAAGGGTGCTGGATTTTATTGAATGCTTTTTCTGCATCTATTGAGATGATCATATGGTTTTAGTTTCTGCTTTTGTTTATGTGGTGAATCAGTTTTATTGATTTGCATATACTGAACCATCCTTGCATCCCTGGGATAAAAACCACTTGGTCATGATGAATCATCCTTTTGATGGGTTTTTGAATTTGGTTTGCTAGTATTTTGTTGAGGACTTTTGAATCCATGTTCATATTGGTCTTTAGTTTTCTTTTTTTGTTGTTTCCTTTCCTGGCTTTGGTATCTAAGTGGATACTGGCTTCATAGAATGAGTTAGGGAGGATTCCTTCCTTCTCCATATATGGGATAATTTCTGTAGGATAGGTACCAGTTCTTCTTTGTAGGTCTGGTAGGATTCAGCTGTGAATCCATCTGGCCCAGGGTGCTTTTTTGTTGGGAGGTTTTTTTATTACTGCTTTAATCTTGCTGCTTATTATCATTCTGTTCAGGATTTCTGTTTCTTCCTGATTCAAGTTTGGAAGGTTGTATGTTTCCAGGAATTTATCCATTTCCTCTAGGTTTTCTGGTTTGTTTGCATAGAGGTTTTTGTGGTATTCACAGATGATATTTTGTATTTCTTTGGTATCAGTTGTAATGTCTCTTTTGTGATATTTCTGTCTTTTTGTTAAAGGCATTTGAGGCTATGAATTTTCTCCTTAGGACTGCTTTTGCTATATCCCATAGATTTTGAAAGCTTATATCCCCTTTTTCCTTCAAGGAATCTTTTGATTTCCATCTTAATTTCATCATTTACCCAAGGATTGTTCAACAGCAGATTGTTTAATTTCCATGACTTTCTATTGAATTCAGTGTTTCTTTTGGAATTAATTTCTAGTTTTATTCCACTGTGGTCTGAGTAAAGACACATGGCATGATTTTGATTATTTTTTTGCATTTGCTGAGACTGATGTTGTAGCCTAAGATATGATCAATCTTGGAAAATATCTCATGTGCTGATGAGAAGAATGTATATTCAGTAGTTTGGGGTAGAATGTTCTGTAAATGTCTTTTAGGTCCATTTGTTCTAGAGTCTCGTTTAAGTGTATTGTTTCTTTATTAATTTTCTGCTTTAGTGATCTGTCTAGTTCTGTCAGTAGGGTGTTGAAGTCCCCAGCTATTAAAATACTTCTGTTTGTTTCTTTGCTTAGAGCTTGCAGAATTTGTTTTATGAACCTGGGAGCTCCAGTTTTAGGTTAATATATATTTAGGATTGTTATACCTTCTTGTTGAATTGCTCCCTTTACCATTATATAAAGAATATCTTTGTCCTTTTTTTTTTTTACCATTGTTTATTTAAAGTCTATTTTATCTGATATGGGAATGGCTATACTCACTCACTTTTGGTTTCTGTTTGCATGGAATTTTTTTCCATCCCTTGACCTTAAGTCTCTCTGTGTCCTTGTGGATTCAGTGTGTTTCCTGGAGACAACAGATATTTGTGTTATGTTTTTCCATCCATTCAGCCAGTCTATGTCTTTTAAGGGAAGCATTCAGACTGTTCATGTTGAGTGTTAGTATTGGCTTGCTGTTCTGTTCATCATGTTGGATGATACCTTATTGTTTTGTTTTCTCTCTTGTGCTATTGTTTTATAAGAGCTGTGAGATTTGACTTTTGGGTATTTTTACACTGGTTTGTATCTATTATGCAGTTCCATATGTAGTGTACTTTCAAGCACTTCCTGTAGGGCAGGTTCAGTAGTGACAAATTCCTTTAGCGTTTGCTTGTCTGGAAAAGGCTTTATTTCTTTATTATTTATGAAATTTAGCTTTGCATGATACAAGATTCTTAGATGGCAATTGTTTTGCTTAAGAAGACTAAAAGTGAGGCCTCAATCCCTCTGGGCTTGTAAGGTCTCCACTGAGAAGTCTGCTATTAGCCTGATGGTTTTCCTTTGTAGGTTAGTTGTTGCTTTCATCTTGGAGCTTATAGAATTTCCTGTTTCAGGCTAGGTTAATGATTTGGAGTGTCTTGGAGATGTTCTGTTTGCTATGAATCTTCCTGGTTTTCAGTGACCATCTTGTATCTGGATATCTGAAAATCTGATGATGCCAGGGAAGTTCTCCTCAATAATTTCCTTGAATAATTTTTCCATGCTTTTTGCTTTTTCTTCTTCCAGGATGCCTGTAGTTCATATATTGTCTTATTTCACATAGTCCCATTTTTCTCTGAGTGATTGTTCATTCTTCTTTTTCCTGTGTCTTTGACTGACTGGGTTAGTTTAAAAGCCTTGTCTTCAAACTCTGAGATTCTTTATTCTCTTTGGTCTAGTCTGTTGTTAAAGCTTTCTGCTATATTTTGTAATTCCCTAAATGACCCTTTCATTTCTTTAAATTCTGTCTTATTCTTTCTTATGTTGTCTCTTCAGTTAGTTCATATTTTTCATTTGTGTCCTGAAATATTTTTTTTGTTTCTTTTTTAGGTTTTCAACTTTCTCTTCAATTCCATTCATGTTTTTGCCATCCATATTCAGAAATCCATTTCTGATATTTTGACAATTTCCTTTTGGTTGGGGTTTGTTGCTGTAGATGACTGATCTTTTGAGGGTGTCAGACTAGCTTTTTTTTTCATGTAGCTAGAATTCTTTTATTTCTTCTCATCTGAAATCTCTTCTTTCAGCTCAGGGCTGATAGGTTTGTAGTGTAACTATTCTCCTTTGCTGGGAACTCTCCTACTTAGTGAGGAGGAGAAATCCCTAGATAGCACTTTTGTATCCTGCTATAGAGGATTGACCTGACAGGAGAGGAACGGATGCACTAAGAGCCTGTAACACAGCTGTTCTCCTACGTCATCCAGTTCCCCTATGGTTGTCATAGTCCAAGCCAGTGCTGGTGGATACTCGTTTGGATTGGGGTGTTGGTCCCCAGGCCGCTGCTAAAAGCTTGGGCTGGGGACTAGGCAAATCCCTCTCCATGGAGGTCAGTGGCATGACCTTGGCCGGTGCCTGAGCAGGTTGTGGGACCTTGGTGGGTGCCTGGAGGTGTCACAGGACTGCAGCCTGTGGTGGGGCGAGTCTTGGGATCTTGGCAATTTCCTGCACAAGTTGTGGGATGTTGGCAGGCTCTAGGGCAGGTCATGGGACCTTGGGCAGCACCTGGGTGCATCACGGGACTGCAACCAGTGGTGGGGCAGGGTGAGTCTTGGGAACTTGTTGAGTGTCTATGTGGGATGCAGTACCTTTGCAGGCACCTAGACAGGTTGGGGGTCTTAGCCAGTGCTTGGGCAGGTTGTGGGACCACAGCCAGTGGTGGGGTGATTCCTCGGGCTGTAGTGGCTGGCAAGGCTAGTGTGAAGTGCAGTGCCGTGCCAGGGACTCACAGTGGCTGGAGCTCTCCCTCCACCCGGGTCTGATTGTGGCAACTGCTGTGGTGTTACTCAGGTGGCAGTGGCAGTGCTATTGAGATGGCAAGATGGCTGTGGCAGATGCTGAGGACTGATAAGCACCTGCTCTGTTCAGATCCCTAGGAGGCAGCTGGTAGGGGGTGTTGGGTGGTGCATGGCACCCAGTCACAGTGTGCATGAGAGAGCCTGCCCTCCCCTGTCCCTCTCTAATCTGGCAGGGATAATGGGGAGGCAGCTGCAGTGGAACTGACCCCTGTGCAGACCAGGCACCCTGGGGCTGAGAGTACAGATTGGTGTCTGTTGCTATGTCCTCGGACCAGAAGTTGGTGGGACCCCACTGTGCCCATTCTCCAGTGTAATGCTGCTGTAGTCTCCAAGCTCCTTGATCAGTTTGGAGCCATGCTGTGGTGGAGACTTCCTCACAGCTTGGATCTGTGTCCGCTGGGGGAGTGCGGAGCCCCGGGATCTCTTGCCTAACCCTTCCCCATGTGTGAACACCTCCCCCAGGTATCTTCTGGTCTTGCCCAGCAGATCACCTCGCCTCTCTCTCTCCTGCTTTTGGTATCTCCGGTCGCTTCTCTGATGATTCATAATGCTCTCTCCAAAAGCATTGTGGGTAGAGGTCTATCCACAGGTGACCCTCTACCCATAATCTTTGATCATCTCCTTGAGAGCAGCAAGTGCAGGCTGCTTCTAGTCTGGCATCTTGGCCTCTCCTTCTAATTTTTTTAATCTAAGTTTTGATAGTCCATTTATCTGAGTTCTTAAAATTATTTGCAGAGACAGGAAAATATGTAGAAAGAGCCAAACTCCAGGTAGGAGTTAAGTCTTGGATCCTCAGCTGGGCATGGAATCTCTCACCTGTAATCACAGCAATTTCAGAGGCCATGGCAGAAGGATTGCTTGAGGCCAAGAGTTTGAGACCATCCTGGGCAACATAGCAGGACCCTGTCTCTACAAAAAGTGAAAAAATTATCTGGGCATGGTGGTGTGTACCTGTAGTATTAGCCATTTGGGAGGCTGACATGAGAAGATGTCTTGAGCCCAGGAGTTCAAAATTACAGTGAGCTATGGTGAGGCCACTGCACTCCAGTTGGAGTGACAAAGCGAGACCCTGTCTCTTGACAAAAAAAGTCTTGGTTCCTACTTCTGCCTTTGCCAGTAACTATTCATTCAGTAAACAGTTTCTGAGCATACTGCCAGGCACCAAAATAGACATTCATGTATAAAGTCAAATAAGACAAGGTGTCTATGCTCTATTACTTAAGTTTAGAAAGGAGAGACAAATAAATGAATGTTTATAGTCAATTATATGTTAAAATGCACAGAGTAGTGTGTGTTCCTAGGAAGAAGTGACAAGGTTTGTTGCAGGGAAGGGATGGAGAATGACTGACTACACAGAAAAGATGTTGCTTAAGCTAAATCTTGAAAAGTAAATTAGTGGTTTGCTAGATAAAGGGTTTGAAAAGCATTCTAGGAAGCAAGGACTGTATAATCAAATGCCTGAAACAACATGAAAACATGGAAACATTTCTGTATTGTGAGAGAACATGGTATGATGTAGAGTTCATCAGTGATGAGACTGGAGAGGAGTGCTAGGCTAAGGAAGGTCTCATATTTTATGCTGAAGGAGGAGTTTGACTTTATCCTATGTGTTAGAGATACAGTGGAAACAAGAGTTAGTTCTTACCTTCAAGAAGTTTATGTCTAGTGGAGTAGACATAAAAATATTTTGGTTCAGTATGCTAAGTTGTTATGATAATGCTAAGTACTTGGTGCTATGGGAGCATGAAGATAGAACACCAACCTCAGTCTAGTGTGGGTCACAAAGGTTTCATGGAAGAAGTGACACTTGAGAAGAGATTGAAAGAATATTTAAGAGTTGGTGAAGTAAAAATGGGTCGTTAAATGTTTATCCTAGCTGGATATAGTGGCTAATGCCTGTAATCCTAGCACTTTGGGAAGCCAACGCAGAAGGATCACTTGAGGCCAGAAGGTCAAGCTTATAGTGAGCTATGTATGACCAGGCCACTGTACTATAGCCTGAGTGACTAAATGAGATCCTGTCTCTTAAAAAAAAAAAGTTTATTCTAGCAATGCCATTAAAATTATGTCAGAAGAGTGATGATTAAAGGAGAAAGATTAATAATGAGATAATTTTATCCAGTAATCCAAGTAAGAAATGGGCCAGAGCTAAGGCCATTGCATTGGGATGGAGAGAAGGGGAAGAGTATGAGAAATGTGAGAATGTTGGAAACCGCAAGACTTGGTGATTTATTATTCATTGAATATGAGAGAGAAGGAGTAATTTTGGTTAGTGTTTTTATGGCTCAAGTGACTAAGTGGTGCTGTTCCCTGAGATAGGGAATAGAGGAGGAAGAGGAAGGATAGGTTTGGAGGGAGAAATAATGATTTCAGTTCTGGATGTGCTCAGTTTGCTGTTGAAGTAGAGCTTTCTAGTTCATAAATAGATATATGTCTTATGCCCATTAGAGAGGTCTGGGCCACAAGTGTCTATCAGTAAGCCATAGGCACATGGGTATAGATTAGCATTGCTGTGATATTTCAGGGAGAGTAAGAAGAAGAATGAGCTAAAAACAGTATGCTAGGAAAAAATCTCACCAGTTTTGTTTATTTGAATAGTGTTTCCAAATCGACTTTCATTAGCTAGAATGCTACATGACCCTGCAGTTCAGGGAAAGAGTCCACTTCCAGTAGTTTACAGACAAAACGACATGCTGTCTTGGCCAGGCGTGGTGGCTCATGCCTGTAATCCTAGCACTCTGGGAGGCCGAGGCGGGTGGATCGCTCAAGGTCAGGAGTTCGAAACCAGCCTGAGCTAGAACAAGACCCTGTCTCTATTAAAAATAGAAATATATTAATTGGCCAACTAAAATATATAGAAAAAATTAGCCGGGCATGGTGGCGCATGCCTATAGTCCCAGTTACTCAGGAGGCTGAGGCAGAAGGATTGCTTGAGCCCAGGAGTTTGAGGTTGCTGTGAGCTAGGCTGATGCCACGGCACTCTAGCCTGGGCAACAGAGTGAGACTCTGTCTCAAAAATAGAACACGACATGCTGTCTTAAAATTTGCACTTATTAGAAACAACTGAAATGCATTATAGGGCAGCAGTAACTGTAATGGCTGGTTTGCCAACCCATGTGGTGGAATTAAAAATGCATTAAAATTTATATAAAAGAAAGTAAATAGCAGTGAATTTTTATTGGTTTTGACATACTTAAATGACTGTTGTTTCTCTTTGTGTGGCTAAGAAAAAAAACCTAAAAAATAGAAGAAATATTCCCCTTTGGAACTTGAGTCATGTGAAATTTTATTAATAAAATGAACAGCTTCTTTCTTTAAAAAAAATAGTATGTTAGAGGTGACAAAAAAAGGAAATAATGTACACATAATAATTGGTAAAATTTTCTAACCTTATAAAATGTGTGATATTAGAGTTTTCAGCAATCTTAATTTTTTAATTCTATTTTTAATACTAAAAGTAAGATGGAAACTTATTTGCTCTGAATTTTGAAAACAAATAGAAATCTTTTTATTTTCATAAAGCTTCTTTTTAAACATAAAAAGTCATTCATTGTTACAATAATGTTCTGTTTGTGCAGGTAGATGGTAAACACAGAAAAAAAAATTCAGTGTTTGAAAGACTTCAAATTGATATTCAACACTTGTGTTTGAGTAAGTTGCGTAACTTTGCATTGCTCTACCATAAATCATAGAAGTTTCAAACTGAGGGTTGCTTAGAAATCCAGTCACGCAGAACAGTGTTTCAGGGAAAAGAGTAAAATTAATCCATTGTTATTATATAAATGTTTTATGTAACAGTTAAATAATTGTAAATTGAATTAGAGTTGAAACTTAACTGTTTTTCATTACCAACTGAAAATGAACTGTTATATTAGGGGAGAGTTTAAAAGTTTTGATAATATGTACTTATGCTGCTTCTGTGTCCTATTTAAATTAATTTTGAGTCTGTTCATACCATAAACTAGCTTTCTGCCTGTGGTTAACATGACTTTGCCTAAACCATTAAAGAAAATGAGATAGTTCTCTGCCTAATGTGTAAGAATACTTCCTAGAGTTTTAAACTGTACCAAAAGAAATAAATTGTTGCTGTGGAACTAACATTACACACCTCCTTCATTCTCGTTAGTGTCCTTTCTGTACCTTTCTAAGTTTTTCAGATTATTTAAAAAGCAAGTAATGCAAATGTATCTCAGCAACTTCTTCCATCCACTAATTGTAATCCAACCTTGAGAAGCATACCATCATTTGCATATAAATTAATGTATTTAAAATTACTTACTGGATAAATAAATTTTTGATGTCATGAACACTAAACAATTTCTTATGTTATATGTCGAGTTCTATAAAGTGAGAATGTTTTATTTGAGTTTCTTTCAGCCCTAAAATTCAAAGACTCTGATCAGTTCTCTCTTTCAGAAGGCCACATTAACATGTACATTCTCTCATGACAGAGCTAACTTAATTCTCATTTTCTTTTTTTTCAGGCAAGATTCCTGTGCTAAGAGAAAGAAAGCTACCTGTGGTAGGAATTGGAAAGCATCTGTGTGGTGTGGCAACAGGTATGTAAACAATAATGTCTAAATTGACACATTAAGTTTTGACTTAACCTGGCTTCAACCATTTCAGTGTTCTCTTTTGAATCCAGTGGTCTCTTTTAGATTTCTTTTGTTTACAACTCATTAGTCATCATAGTAGCACTGGCCCTGTATTATATCAAATACAGAGCTTTCCTATTTTGGCCATTTTGCAGAATGATATAAGAGTTTTGTGTGTAAATACTGTGTCATATTGGCCTTAAAATGCTTTGGAGTATATTTCAATCAAAAAAAGGAAACAAACCATTTATGGAAACTGTATGATTCCACCTGAGAAGCTACTGATTTTTTTAGAGGAGCTGCTTAGGAAGAACTCTGAAACCTCTCCCATTAGAAGATTATTGTGTTTCAGGATTCTGAGGAAAAAGAAAAAATAAGTTTTTGACAAAAAAATCTAGGCCAGGTATAGTGGCTCATGCTTGTATAGTAGCACTTTGGGAGGCCGAGGCAGGAGGATTGCTTGAGGCCAGGAGTTTGAGACCATCCTGGGCAACACAGCAAGACGCTGTCTCTACAAAAAATTTAAAAAAAATTTTTTTAAGCTATCTTGTCATAGCACTCCTATTCATCAGATCTAGCATGGTAAAGTGGAAACAGCATGTGCTTTGGAATTAGACAGTCTAGCCTTCAGCTCTGTTGCAGAACGCTGGCAAATTACTTAACCTCTCTGAGGTTTGGTTACCTCATCTGTAAAACAGGGATACTATTATAATTTACCAGACTACATGTAAGGTGTCTGGCACATATTAGTGTTCAATAAATGTTAACTATTGTTACATCATCTTCCTGGCTCCTGCTGGTTTCACCATCTACCTATTATGGGGAACTTGGAGCCTCTGTAAAACATTATTCAAATTGGGTATAAATAGCTTTAACTACTTTATATTTGTGTTGTCCTTCATAGCTTTCAGACTACAGTCCGTACCTCATGACATTTTAGTCCATGATGGACTGCATATACAACGGCGGTCCCATAATACTATAATACCATATTTGTACTATAACTTTTCTGTTTAGATACACAAATACTTACCATTGTATTACAGTTGCCTGCAATATTCACTACTGTAACATGCTGTATAGGTTTGTAGCCTAGGAGCAATAGGCTATATCTTATAGCCTAGATATAGGTAGTAGGCTATAACCTCAAGGTTTGTGTAATTATTGTATACTTTGTGATGTTTGCACAAGAATGAAATCACTTAACAACACATTTCTTAGAACATATCCCCATTGTTAAGCAACATATAACTGTATTTTCACGTACCTTATCTTATTAAAAGCCTCCTGAAGTAAACCAGTTCCATCGTGGGGTGAGGGGAGGACATTCCTTTGACTCCTCCCATCTAATCCAAGTTTCTCAAAAATATAACCTCCAGTGACCATTTCTCATGATCTGCATGCTTTTTCCCCTTTGATTTGCTCTATCTGAATCCTCCCTACATCTCCACTGCAGTTGCTTACCCTTTTTGATATTCTGTTTCCTTCTCTTTTGTGACACTCTTTTTTCCTGGTTCTTCCCCTACATCTATGCCATTCTTTCTGTTTCTTTTATGGTCTCCTTCCACTATCTGTCTTTTAAATACTAGTATTCAGACCCATCTGCTACACACCTAGTGTTTCTCCTTTAAATTCTTTAGTACCTCCTGGCCGGGCACGGTGGCTCACGCCTGTAATCCTAGCACTCTGGGAGGCCGAGGCGGGCAGATCGATTGAGGTTAGAAGTTTGAGACCAGCCTCAGCAAGAGCGAGACCCCGTCTCTACTAAAAATAGAAAGAAATTAATTGGCCAACTAAAAATATATAGAAAAACTTAGCTGGGCATGGTGGCGCATGCCTGTAGTCTCAGCTACTCGGGAGGCTGAGGCAGAAGGATCACTCAAGCCCAGGAGATTGAGGTTGCTGTGAGCTAGGCTGACGCCACGGCACTCACTCTAGCCTGGGCAACAAAGTGAGACTCTGTCTCAAAAAAAAAAAAAAAAAATTGTTTAGTACCGCCTGATGACCTGCAGAATAAAGTCCAAGCTCTTTGACATAACATCCTACTCTCAATCTGGCTTCTGCCTTCCTCTGTTAGCCATTCCTTCTCTCCGTCTTTACTGTTCAGCAACATCAAACTCTGTGCACTTTTCCATTATACCATATTGTTTCTACTCTACCTGGAATTCCACCACACACACCCACCTACCCAAACAGAACAATTGGTCAATTTCTACTCAACCTTCAGCTCTTTTGTCACCACTCTTAAGGAACCTCCTTAAATAAGATATGCCTTTTTAGTATTATCATAATACCCTCTCCATATCTTTACCTTATTGTATTTTAGTTATCTGTTTATATATATAATTCTCCCACTATGCTATGAATTTTTTTGTCTCCGTCTTTACTGTTCAGCAACATCAAACCCTGTGTACTTTTTCTGAGTATAGATATATGCTAGTACAATGCTTGGTATATCACAGGAACTCCGTACATGTTGGAATGAATGATTTATCTTGGCCATCAGTTTGCTGTGTTTCCTTGTCCCTCTCTAGCTATGTGACTTTGTCACTTAAAGGAGGTATAGAGATAAATTGCTAAAGCTACACCTAATTCTGAAATAACTTAATTTTTTTAATAATTTTTCTGGTTATTCACATTTCTTAAGTCAAATATGAATAAAGCAGTGTCTATATATATTTTGTCAGAAAATAATAGTTTATGAAATAATATATTAGCTATCAGTTTCTCCAAATAATAGGTTTCTAATGTTTGTTGAATTAAATTCATATGTTGAATTAAATTTACTAGTGAAATATCAGATCATTTTGTGACAACTTAGGGTCATAAAATTTTAAAATATATATATACTTTTTTTGATTGAACAGACACAAAATGTCAATCTAATCAGAAAATGTTTATTTTACATTTGGAGGTTTTCTAATATTGTCAACAGTATAGCGATTTTCAATGGGAAGCAGCCACAGTCATCAAAACATTCATTTATTTAGGCCGGGTGCAGTGGCTCACACCTGTAATCCTAGCACTCTGGGAGGGCGAGGATGGAGGATCGCTTGAGGTCAGGAGTTTGAGACCAGCCTGAGCAAGAGCAAGACCCCATCTCTACTAAAAATAGAAAGAAATTATCTGGACAACTAAAAATATATATAGAAAAAATTAGCCAGGCGTAGTGGTGCATGCCTGTAGTCCCAGTTACTTGGGAGGCTGAGGCATAAGGATTGCTTAAGCCCAGGAGTTTGAGGTTGCTGTGAGCTAAGCTGATACCATGGCACTCTAGCCAGGGCAACAGAGCAAGACTCTGTCTCAAAAAAAAAAAAAATTCATTTTTTAGTTTTAAAATGTACTAAATTTTTTCATTTTAATATGTAGTACACCCACTTCTAAATTTGTATTAATCATCATTACATCCTTAATGCTTTGCACATGAAAGGCATTCGGTAAATGTTTGCTGAATGAATTATAAATTCAGTAAAGCTATTCAGTGAGGCCTACTTCCACATTCTGACACCTTTTTTCCACTCTGGTTCATCACTATTTGCTGTGAACGTCTTACATTTCAAGACTGTCTTCTTGACCTAGCATCAGCCTAAGCAGAACTGCCTTTTTAAATTTCTTTCTTTGTGTTTCTTAAGCTGGTACATAAGTGTAGGTGAATAAATTCTTTCTATACAAGTCCTTTCCTCAGCTAGCATAAGAGAAATGAGAGATAATTCAAGTAGTTGGACTAAAAGTTTTTCATATTGTAATCTTGAGCTTCAGACAGTTTTATTGGAAAGTAGGCTTTATGCAGAATAAATCATTAGAGACATTGAGAAGATAGTAACAAAAGGGCAAATTTAAACAAAGTTGATAATTTGTGGTAGAATTATTACAAGTATAAAGCTAAGTAGGTTTTTATTGTTTTTGTTGTTAGATTTTTAAAAACCATACTGTTTAATAAATGTAAAAAATATTTATTTTTAAAGATGATGTGGTTTTGGGGGGCCACATAATTGTGTTTGCAGATCTTGCATTACGATGTTTGGTTGAAACCTATGCTGCCAGTTGTGAGGAAAGAAATGAAGAACCTTTAGCCAAACGCATAAAGAATGATAAAACAGAAAAAGAAATTAACACTTTGGCCAAGGAAGGAAATGAAAAAAATGTCCCAGAGAAGTGGACCCCTGTGGCTGGCATTGTTATTGCACTCTGTTGTCACCACAGGTGTGATTGGAGACATTATGTGGGCAAAGAATATTTCAGGGCTCTAGGCCTTGGAGCAGTGGAATTTCACTATTTCCAGCGAATGAGTAGTTGGGCGACTTGTGGGATGCGGAAAACATCTGTGGAAGCCTCAAATATTACCTCGAAGAAGAAAGATAATCAGAATGATGATAGTGAAGAACATGATGATGGAGGATATAGAATCACAGATGACAGCACTAATAGTTTGCCAGGGTAAGTGACTACTTTCGTAATGCCCAACACTAAAGGAGAAATATTATTGCTGTACTTTCTTTTTAGATAACTGTTACCAACAATTTTGTTTTGGAAATGTATTTTACAATCTTATTTTAGAATAAGTTAAAATATACACATTTTTATTGTAGTCATAAATAAAATGTGTCTTGGAAGCATGGGACACAGCACCTAGTATTAATGTATTATGGTTTATTTAGTAGTCTCTCAATAACTATAAGTGACTAAAATAATTTTTTATAAATGTTTATAAAATTTTAATAATGTTTTGTGTGTGTTCGATTTAGGCTTCTTACTGTTGAAGAAAAGAAGAAAATAGGGCATCTTTGTAAATTGCTGATTGACCAAGGTCGAATCCAGTATTTGCAGCAGAAGGGATTCAGTCCTGCCTTACAATACTATACAGACCCTCTGGTGTCTTTGGAAAATGTATTGTTAACTGCTTTACCAAATCATTCTTCATCACCAGAAACAACTGCTTAATGGAAAAGAAATTTGAACATTTTCTGTCTTCCACCAAAAAATTTTTTAATTATATTTTTATATTCACGAAAATATAATTTCAATAGCAAATAATATGAACTTTAAAAGATGATTTGGCCTCATTAAACTTTTGGTAATAGCTTTGGTTTTTACTTCAGAGGTCCAAACATTAGAAAATTCACCAAATTCCTAAAGTAATCCTCTTCAGCAGGGCATCTTGAATTATATTATCCATCTGTATTTGTGGAGATTGGTAAAGTAGTTGAACAGTTGACTTGGTGATCTGAAACACACATAATACATCAACATGTAATTAGCATATTAACTTTCTATTTGTATTAATTTGGAAATTTCTTTTGATATTAATATTTTTTATTTCTCAAGTTCAAAATGTAATGATTAATTGTCAGTTTGTAACAAGGGCTAATCTGAGAATTTGGCTTATATGTGGATTTTTTTCCATGCAGATCTGGCAAGGACAATTGTAACTTTCACATATGCAAACAAATTCAGAGATGTTCACAATTAATGAAATCACCTTAAGATTTCAAGAGCCATACCTGTATTTATATATTATCAGAATTTGTCCATGACAAGCACCAAAAGTGAGATGTTTTCAAAGAAAAAAAGACTATTTCACTTTTCACTTCATTTTTTGTTGCATAATTATCTAGTTAGAACTTCCAAAAAGATACTTATGATTCACAAATTAAATTTGAAATGTACAAATAACTTTGGAGTTAATTAAGTATCTCATATCTTTTATCAGGTCATCTTTTACATATATGAGTACAAACAATAAGTATGTTTGTTTCATACTTATTGTTTGGAAAAATATGTTTGGGAGAATAATTTGGAATAAAGTGGAAATTAGATAATGAAACCAAAAACCTTCTCACATTTAAGCCTTATTTAACTCATGAGTGGTTTCTATGCACAAGCAAATATTAAACCAAACGTACAGTAGACTGTTATTCTCTTCCATATCTTATTCATGTTTTGTTTCAGCATTTATTTGTAAAAATTGTCTTAATTGCTGATAGATTTGCCAAGACAAAGATCCAGAATTACAAATTTTAGATATTATAATGATATTCTGGGGTGACTATTTTTATCCTGTACGTATAGATTACACAAATTGTAAATAAGAAGCCTAACCCATTTTTCATTCCTGAGTAGTTTA
This sequence comes from Cheirogaleus medius, assembly GCA_008086735.1. Taxonomy (NCBI): domain Eukaryota; kingdom Metazoa; phylum Chordata; class Mammalia; order Primates; family Cheirogaleidae; genus Cheirogaleus; species Cheirogaleus medius. The sequence goes on from VBSM01000529.1 coordinate 76,368,114, forward strand.
ATCTCTTATGTCTTGTCAAACTGCCTCAGTTCAGATTCCAACTCTACCACTTCTCTGTTGTATGACCTTGGGTATGCTACGTAATCTCTTTGTGCCTCAATTTCCTCCTCTTAAAATGAGGATGAGGATAACAATAATGCCTACCTCACAAGGTTGTGAACATAAAATGAGATAACACAAATAAAATGCTTAGAATGGTTCCAAGCACAGAGTAAATAGTCAATAAATATTAGCTAATAGTAGCAGTGGTAGTAATTCATGAATCTATTTTTAATAACATAATAGGCAGGCTTTGATTTTATTATCACTTTAAGTTTGTTAATGTTTTTCTCTTGTTACAAAAGTTTTATGTCAAATATTATTAAGGTAGTTTTATTATTTTTGAAGTTAGTTACTCATGCCCCCTAATTAAGAGAACATAAATGAAGATAATACACCATTCAATAATTAACCTTATTTTATTGTGTCAATGCTAATTTGTGTCAATAAATTTGTTTTGCATCATTCAACAATTTGTGCCCAGAAATTAAATTAAATATATTCTACAACAACATTCCTATAATGGCTGCTTCTTGGAGTAATAGGCTGTGTCACATGGAACCTCTTAGCCTTAGCATCCAGAGCTCTAGGAAGGGAAAATTTCAAGTCAGATAGAATTATATATATACCATTTCTTTGGAACCTTCAGCCCTCAAGATCCCAACCTCATGACATCAGTTTCAATATAATTTTCTTTTTTTTTT
>VBSM01000529.1:76386245-76413292 GCA_008086735.1 Cheirogaleus medius
AAAAAAGACATATTACAAAGTTATTCATTGCAGTGTTTTTTATATCAGCAAAATATTGGAAACAACCTAACATTCCATCAGGAAATTATAGTACATCTATATCATGGGAAATTGTATAGCTCCAAAAAAAACAAAAGAATTTTATATATTGATATGTCATAATTTCCAAAATATATAACTATGACACAATCTAATCTCATCAATATAGACATTTGGATCCCAGATTTTTGCTATTATAAGCAATACTGTTTCTAAAATTCTTGTTTTTATCTTCTCAAGTGGAATTATTTCTATTGGGTACATATCTAGGATTAGAATTGCTGGATCACAGTGTATGTGAATGTTCTAATTTATAAGATAGAGCCAATTTGTTTTCCAAAGTGATTGCGCCCATTTATATTCTTTTTTTTTTTCCATTTATATTCTTACTACCACTGTATAAGAGTCCCCACTGATATCCTTACCAACACACTACTGCATAAAATGATATCCCAATATGGTATTAACTTGTGCTTTCCTAATTACTAAATGTTCCAAGTTAATACACAAAGATTTTCCAATAAACAAAAGACAAAATCCCAAGTATTGTTTATAAGAGGTACACCTAAAAAGCAAAGATATAGAAAAAAGTGGAGAAAAGTGAACAGTTCAATAGAAAAAGATCTCCTAGTTATATACCAAAGACAAATGAAAACATATTCTCAAAAAACTTATACATGAATGTTGATAGCAACATGATTCATAATAGCCAAAAAGTAGAAACAACACAAATAAATGGCCATGTACTGATGAATGGATAAACAAAACATGGTAGATCCATACAATGGAATATTATTTGGTCAAAAAATGAATGAAGTACTGATACATGCTACAGCATGAATAAACTTTGAATAAAATGACGCTAAGTGAAAGAAACCATACACAAAAGGCCACATATTGCATTGATCCCATTTATATGAAATGTCCAGAACAGGCAAATCCATAGATACAAAAAGCAGATTAGTGGTATCCACGGGCTTTGCAGAGAAGGAAATAGGGAGTAACCGCTAACTGTACAGTTTCTTTTTCGAGTGATGAAAATTTTCTGGAATTAGATAGTGTTGATGATTATATAATTCTGTGAATATCCTAGAAGACAGAATTATACACTTTAAAAGAGAGAATTTTTATATGTGAATTATATTTCAGCTAAATTTTTTTAAGAATTGAAAAAGAGGCCGGGCGCGGTGGCTCACGCCTGTAATCCTAGCTCTCTGGGAAGCCGAGGCGGGCGGATCGCTCGAGCTCAGGAGTTCGAAACCAGCCTGAGCAAGAGCGAGACCCCGTCTCTACTATAAATAGAAAGCAATTAATTGGCCAACTAAAAATATATAGAAAAAAAAAATGAGCCGGGCATGGTGGCACATGCCTGTAGTCCCAGCTACTCGGGAGGCTGAGGCAGGAGGATTGCTCGAGCCCAGGAGTTTGAGGTTGCTGTGAGCGAGGCTGACGCCACAGCACTCACTCTAGCCCGGGCAACAGAGTGAGACTCTGTCTCAAAAAAAAAAAAAAAAAAAAAGAATTGAAAAAGATATACCATCGCAAACATTACATTCAATGGAAATGCTAATCAAAAGAAAGCTGATATCAATACATTAATAGCAAATGGACTTTAGGCATAATTACATTATAGGTACAAAAGACCACATCATGATAAAAAATTCAATTCATAAGAAATAAAAAACAGCCTTAAATTATATGCCCCTAATAACATGGCTTCCAAATATGCAAGGGAAAATTGAGAGCACTAAAGGGAAAAATCAAGAAATCTGGCATTGAAATGGGGAATTTTAACCATCTTCTTAGCAATTGATTGAACAAGCAGTAAAATGCAGAAAGAATACTGAAGATTTAAAGTACACAATGAATAAACTTGATCTAAATGATATATAAAGAAAACTATAGCCCACAGTGATAGAATTGTAGGATATTTGTATTTTTTTCAAAAACATATGGAAGAGTCACTGAAAAAAAAAGTTATATACTGGGGCCATAGAGCAAGTCTCAACTGATTTCAAAGGACTAAAGTAGCATAAAGTATTTTTTTCTAATCAATGTAAACTTGCTAGAAATCAATAATGAAAGATGCCTGAAGAAAAACCCGTATTATTTCAATTAAGAAACACACTTCTAAATAATCTATGGTCAAAGAAGCTAACATAATGAAAATAAAACATTTTGAACTGAATTATAATAACAATACCTCAAATCAAAATGTATGGAAAACAGGCAATGTAGTAGTTATAGGGAAATTTCTAACTTTATATATATATTTTGGAAGAAATAAGGCTAAACATTTTACATCAAGAAGTTAGATAAGAAAAGAAAAACAAACCCAAAGAAAGCAGAAGAAGGCTAGGCGCTGTGCATTGGCTCACACCTGATAAAAATGAGAGCATACCTCTGTAAAATAAAAAAGATAAAATAGAATATAATAATAATAATCTAAAATCTCCCAAACAAACACACAAAACGCTAGGCCTAGAGATAACTTCAATGGCAAAGTCTACCAAATATTTAAGGGAAAAAAATAACACTAATCTTAGCATAAACTCTTCTAGAGAATAGAAAATAAGGCAATGCTACACAATTCACATTATGAAGTTAGCATAACCTTGATAACACACCCTAAGAATGGTAGTTCTACAATGAAATACAAGACTAATCTCGCTAGCAAATATATCATGCTCAACCTTATAAATATGTAGATTAAAACCATAATGAGATACCAATACACTCCTATCAGAACAGCTAAAATTAAAAAGGCTATGCCAAGTGTTTGAGAATTTGAGTTACAGAAATTCTCACTCGCTGCTGGTGTATTAGTGGAGTTGTATATTAGGGTAACTACTTTGGAATAGAATTCTTATCAGTCTACTAATACTGAAGATATGCACAGTTTATGATCCAACAATTCCATCCAAAGGTATATACCTAGAGAAAGGGTATATCTCCACTAGGAAACATGAACAGGTATGTCCCGGCAATATTTTTCAAAATAGTAAAAACTTAAAAATAAAATAAAATAATTTTTAAAAAAGCAATGGAAATATCCATCCAATGATTTACAAAAATAGCTAGAATTAGGGGTCAAAAAGCTGTGTGACATTGGAGATATGATGGAAAAGATGAAATTTCTTCTCCCAACAAGCAAAAAGAAAGGCAATCAGAAATCGTGTTGAGGGAGACACTGTACAAGAAAGGCACAGTCCATATACAAAGCCAAGAAGATACGGCATGATTTTTAGCAATTACTGAAGTGCAGTAGAGTCTATTTTAACGTTCTTCTTTAGCACAAGGAGTATGACATTGGTACTGAGAAGGAAATGTTGGCTCTGCATAAAATAGTAATGACACAGCAATGACACTGTAAAGACTATATATTGGTCCTCAATTTTTGAAATAAATCAACCTACAAAAAAGCAAGGAAGACTTATTTATGGTTACAGAACAGAATATAAATGTCACACATCTTGAAAAATATAAAAATAAAAGTACTTTTAACAGAATGTGGAAGAAAGAAATGGGGAAGAAAAGTAGAGGGTAGAAACTCCAATTCCACATCTTCAAAGTGGAGAGTCACTAGATACTGTCTGGAGCAATCAGTAGAGATTTAAGTATTTGTTTAAAGTTATAAAGGTAATCAAGAGAGACACTAAAAATAGGGATATAAATCTAGGGGGGTATAAAGTCTAAAGTTGATAAGAAATAGCATGTATCTGCCCTTGAAAAAGAAAAAAAAAAGAAATATGGAGATAACCACTGAAAACTCAGTCCTAAAATGGGTAAAATGGTTACTTCTAGGGAGTAGAACTGGTAACAGAGAGGAGTGAGGTAGCTAGAGTGCTGTGTCATCATCATAGCTCACTGCAACCTCAAACTCCTGGCCTCAAGCGATCCTCCCATGTCGGCCTCCCAGAATGCTAGGATTACAAACATAGGCCACTGTGCTCGGCATAACCTCTTCTAAGTTAATGATTTTTAAACTAATATTACGCAGTGTATGTCTGTGAGAGACAGAGAGACAGAGACAGAGGGAAAGAGAGAAAGAGAAGGAGAAGAACTATATATTACAGAAGAAAAAAATTTTTAATTTCAGGATTAATACATAATTGACAATATGCAGAAAATTATTAGCAGAGTGCCCCTATTTCTAAGCAACACATGCAGAATTTACTCAGGAACAAAACATGAGATCTTTTTGCCATTCATATGGTGGTAATCCAACTACCTGGGCATATTACAGTCAATTCACGATTTATTATTTCACATTTTAGAAAGTTTGAAGTTTTTGCTGAATACTTTAAATAATCAGATCAAATAATGAAAAATATTTTAAAATCCCAAGTATCTACATGTACGTGTATATTTTACCAGGCATATATAACCATTCATTTGCTAATTCATTTCCTCATTTGCCATTAAACTTGGGTCATCCATCAGTTTTCCTATGATGACCAATTTCCCTTAGAAAAGCACAGGTTAATGATAACATATGGATTTCTTCCTCCAGCACAGGATCGTATTCTCTACTTGGATTATTACCATAACAGAAAAGCACATAGCATGGCAGTGAGGGAAGCATGGCAATATCATGATTGGAAGATCGGCTTCCCGAAAGAACAAAACAAAAGAAATACAATCTCAGAAGAAATGCTTCTTACTTCTGGGGAAATCTTCCAGAGGACAATTACATGAGTGAATAGAACCTTCCCCAAAACTTTCAAGTTCAATTCCAGTTTGGTTAGACATTCCAGCAAATACAGACACAGTAAAGGCATCATCAGCACTCTGTACGTGAAGAATCAGGGGGAAATATTTTTCAAAAATACTTACCATTGTCAGTGGATGCTGAAGCTGACATGCCCAAAGTTAGTGACAATCAGCTAGGAGTGGATTACAGGGGGAATTTTTCTCAGTGTGGCTCCCAATGATTAAAATCCTCAGTCAGGCTGTAACCAAATGAAATGTAATGTCAGCCTAGCTCTAATTTTAGTTCACGGACAAAGCTGAGAATAGAAAGAATCACATGGCGCTTCTGTGCAAAGGATCAGCTGATAACGTATGTGAGTATATTCTGTGAAATGTAAAATGCTATACTACAGACATTATAAAGCTATAAAGCACAACTATTTCTAAGAAAAATTATTAGAAAAATAATTCCTAATGAAAGTCCTCCTACTTTTCATGACTTACACATTTTAAGCATTTTAAGTATTTAATAGAATTTAATGCATCTACTTCAAGCAGAGAAACTTGAACATATGCTGATATATAGCATAACAGAAGTCCTACGTAGTAAACTGTAGATCCGCAAATATTTGAACTAAAGGTATGGATGCTTTAGAAAAAGAAAAAAATGAACATATGGAATTGCATGGGTAACAGAGGAATCCCAAACTTCTGCTGTACCCACACTTCAAACTGAATTATCTCTTAACTTTTACCTCTTCAGCTTTTATAGACAGGACTTAATTCCAGGTTCTTTAAAAAAAAAATATGGGCCGGGCGTGGTGGCTCACGCTTGTAATCCTAGCACTCTGGGAGGCCGAGGCAGGTGGATCACTCAAGGTCAGGAGTTCAAAACCAGCTTGATCAAGAGTGAGACCCCGTCTCTACTAAAAATAGAAATAAATTAATTGGCCAACTAAAAATATATAGAAAAAATTACCTGGGCATGGTGGCGCATGCCTGTAGTCCCAGCTACTCGGGAGGCTGAGGCAGAAGGATTGCTTGAGCCCAGGAGTTTGAGGTTGCTGTGAGCTAGGCTGACGCCACGGCACTCACTCTAGCCTGGGCAACAGAGTGAGACTCTGTCTCAAAACAAAAAAAAAATATATGAATTTATTTTTTTTTAATTTGTAACATATGCACATGGAACACAATTCAAAAGATCTATGCCCCATCCCTGCCTCCAGCCATTTAATTCTCTTTTCTGAAGGCAACTACTATTGCCAGTTACTTGTGCACCCTCCCAAAGATGGTCTGTGAATTTATAAGCCTAATATTTAAGCCTAAATATTGCCTATATTCCTTAAAAGGACACACACGTACTGGCATGCACACACACTAAAATGGTAGCATACTATATACATTGTTCTATGATGGGTTTTCTTCACTCAGAATATCTTGGAAATTGAAATATAACACCTAAGCAGCAGTAATCAGAATATTGTGCAAACTTCCTGGGGGCAATTTAAACCACAAATCAGAAGAAGAGAATAAAAGACATTATAGTCTTGCCTCAAAAGAAAAAAACAAAAGAAAAAACAATATCCCTCACCCACACACCAAATAATGACACAGAAAAGGCACTGGCTTCCTATATATTGAATGAGGTATTTTTCACTGCAACGAATTAGAAAAGATATGCTCCTCCTGCTTTTTATTTTTATGCGCTACTTTTAGTTCTACAGAAGTAAAAGCTATACCGAATTCAAAATCTTTTTGCATGGATAATTCTGTGAAAATTACATAATACTTTGTTTCTAGGATATTGATCCAACTCTTTTTTTTTTTTTTGAGACAGAGTCTTACTTTGTTGCCCAGGCTAGAGTGCTGTGGCTTCAGCCTAGCTCACAGCAACCTCAAGCTCCTGGGCTCAAGCGATCCTTCTGCCTCAGCCTCCCAAGTAGCTGGGACTACAGGCATGGGCCACCATGCCCGGCTAATTTTTTCTATATATTTTTAGTTGGCCAATTAATTTCTTTCTATTTTTAGTAGAGACGGGGTCTCGCTCTTGGTCAGGCTGGTTTCGAACTCCTGACCTTGAGCTATCCACCCGCCTCGGCCTCCCAGAGTGCTAGGATTACAGGCGTGAGCCACCGCGCCCGGCCTTGATCCAACTCTTGAGTATACTATAATACACCCCAAATGGCAACTACAAAATTGGTTTTTCACATTTCTACAAATACTATGCAGAACCTACTATCTATTAAATGTGGAAGCTGTGAGAATTATTTTTGTATTTAGAAAGTATGGCAAGCTGAAAATAAACATCTAATAGAAATAATACAATTCTATTAAAATTGGAGTACACTGCATTTACATATCATTATTTCTTTGTCTTTTTTTGAGACAGGATCCCGCTCCCTCACCCCGGCTACAGGGCTAGAGTGCAGTGGCGATATCATAGCTCACTGTAGCCTACAACTCCTGGGCTCAAGCTACCCTCCTGCCTTAGCCTCCCAAGTAGCTGGGACTACAGGTGGGCATCATCACGCCCAACTATTTTTTTTATTTTTTGTAGAGATGAGGCTCTGTTGCCCAGGCTGGTCTCAAACTCCTGGTCTCAAGCCATCCTCCCACCTTTGCCTCTCATATATCATTATTTCTAATACACACCTAATTATTAGAAAAACTAGTGCACTAAAGGACAGTGGTGGTTTTTAAAAATGATGACTTTGCTGTAGCAAGTTTGTCTTGCTCTGTGCAAGCAACATTTGAACCGATGGGGCACTTCTGATCTTGTGCTAGCAACACAATGGGACCAAGGCCAGGTTCTTTTGTGCAATTTGCAAAGCCTTTGGTTTGTAGACTTGTTGGTATGGTGGCTTAGCTCATCAACTTTGAGCATTTGAATGTCTAGTGTTCCAAACTGTTAGTCATGTTCCAATTTATATTCATCCTGCAGTTTTCATTAACTTAATTACACCCGCCATCAACTTAGTTTTACTTGCCTTTGTTACTGCAGTTGGAACTCTAGCTGCATTTTTCCAAGAAATTAAATTGCTAGGTTTTTACAGCTGACTATACTGTAGCAACTTCTGAACAGACTTTATAATCATAGTTTTTTGGGACTTGGCTTTTTATCACATTTTAGAACTATTATAAAGTTTTCTTTCAGCAAACTTCAAATGAAATCGCTTTTCCCAAGTTTAACACAGTTCGATGGTTCCTCTGGGGGTGTAAATGGGTGGAGGCACTTACGTTGCTGTTGGAGGAGACTCTGCCTCCTGCTCAGCCCGATATAAGTGTGAACGCCTTTCTTTGACTGTCCCCACTTTCCCCCATATTGAACCTAAATTTTCAATCCCCCACCTGCTCTCATTTCTTCTGTCTTGCCTCTTGTTAAGCCCCACACAGCTGTTCCCCATGCTTTGCTCTGTAACATTCCACATGGTACTTCGTAAAAGCCTGATATAGATGACCTCTTTGTAACAGAATTGCAATTATTCTTGTCATGCTTCAGTTGTTTTTGTGGCTCTTTTCTGAACTGTCTCCAAATTCTCCAGCTCAGTTTTGTCAAGCTGGCCTGGAGTTCTCTCACAAGGGTCTGGCCAGCACATGAATTTGCTTATGGTTAAAAGGCCTTTGTGCTCAATACTGGGACTGCCTCATATTGAATTAATTTGCATTTCCATATTATTCTGAATGTGCAAACATCAGGGATTCATGCTACCTTCAGTGACTGTTTAAATGGTAATAATGCCTTCTGTAACATAAAAGAGCCCATGGTTATCTTGATGGGATAACAATGATAATATGAACCATGTCAGGTTTGGCATGAGTAGCTCAGAGTTGGCCTGGTCTGTCTGATGAGATGTCACTGAACTGTTTGGTGATCTGGAGATGCTAAAGTGTTGGAAAGGAGTGTCTAGAGCTCAGGAGAGAGGTAGGTCCAGAGAGAACTATTTAGGAGACATCTGGGTGGGAGATGTGGCCAAACCTTTTGTCAACACTGTGATTACAGGTGAGCAGTGGGAAAAGAAGCCAGGATTGCAAGGAGTTAAAGACCAATTCAGGAAGTTTGGCAGGAAGGAGAAAGACAGGAAACTTATTCATGTAGTGGCAGATAGAGGTAACAATGTAAGAAAAGTGTCCTGAGTCTTCTTTTAGGCACAGGGAAATAAGCTGTTAGAGAAGAAGGTAGTTTTTTGTTTGTTTGTTTGTTTTAAGGATTATTTAAAAAATAAGAATAGTTCTATTTATTTTATTAGTTAGGGCAGCACTAATCAATAGAATTTTCTGTGATGATGGAAATATTCTATATTTGTACTATCCAATATGGTAGCCACTAGCCACATGTGGCAATTTAAATTAAATTAAAATGTAGCTTTTCAGCTATACTAGTCACTTGAATTGCTCGATAGCCCCATTAGTTTATTAAAATTTAAATTTCAATAGCTACGTGTGGCTAGTGGCTCCCACACTGGACAGCTCAGAGTTAGAGTATTACTAACTAGACTAGCAGATGAATCTCAAAATATCTGTGTCTTAAGAAAATAAAAGTGTATTGTTCAGCTGCATTACATCCAACCCATCAGTACTAGAGTGTGGAGAAGAGGGCATTCTGCTTCACCTAGCCATTAGGAATACTGGTTCCTTCCATCTAGCATGGCTGCCATCTTCAACATACACCCTTCAAGGTCGCTGTGTAGGGGAAGAGAGAATGTGGAACCTATTTGGGAGGTTTTCTGCAGGCCACATCTGGAAGTGGCCTACACATACCCAGATTCTAATGGCTACAAATAAATGATATGGCCCTACCTAACTGCAGGCTAGCCTGGAAAAATATGTAACCATGTGCCCAGAAAGAAAAGGAACCAGCTTTATACATATATAACATTACCCTGCCACAATGAAATGTGCAGAGAGTTCTGGGACCAGTCTCCAACACTGCCTCCATAGGGAACTGGAAATGAATTTTAACCAGTGTAGTAATGGAGTAAATCTGGTACAGTTCTGGATGTAAAGAAGAAATTGAAGGATCAAAATGGGGCAATAGGGGTTAAACATGGACCAGGGATCAGAAGGAAGAGATGGAATTAATAGAGGGTAGAAAGTCTGATTTTTGCTGATGGAGAACCACTTCTTCCTCAAAAGGAAAGAAAAAGTGTGAGAATAGATTTTGAGGTGAAAAGAATAGAAATTAAAGATTCTTAGGTTGATTCACCTTGTCTATTCTGTAAGATAGAAAGTGAGGATATTGACTTATTATGACAAGGCTGGGAAGATGTTTGGGTAGGTGCGTAAAATGAGCAGAAAAGGGCTGGGCATGGTGGCTCACACCTATAATCCTACCACTTTGGGAGGCCGATGAGGGAGGATTACTTGAGCTCTAGAGTTTGAGACCAGCCTGAGCAAAAGCAAGACCCTATCTCTACTAAAAATCGAAAAATTAGCCAAGCATAGTGGGGTGTGCCTATAGTCTCAGCTACTTGGGAGGCTGAGGCAGGAGGATTGCTTGAGCCCAGGAGTTTGAGGTTGCAGTGAGCTATGATGACACCACTGCACTCTACCCAGGGCAACAGAGCGAGACTGTCTCAAAAAAAAACAAAAAAATTAGTGGAAAAGACTTCGGATAGGCACTGTGAAGAATGCTTGGGTATTTGCCATATAATTTGGAAGGGATTTGTTTCAGACTAATCTGGTGACCCAGATATCTCATAGAATGTGTCAAGTAAATTCAAATATGTATCTTCTTTTTCTCGTGATAAATATCCCTATGGTAAGCCAACAGAACAGGGTTTTGTTGATCTCCTGTTTGACCAAATAATTAAGCTTTGAAAATTTAGCTTAGACTTTTTTCTCCTGCCATAATTAATGTGCCAGTATAAGAGCAGAACATTAAAGCGAGTGAGTAGATGAACATGCAACAATCTTAAAAAAAATCAGAATACAGCATATTGAAGCTCATAATTCGTATTTTGACATCAGTTGAATTGTCAACACCACATGAAGTTTAAGAATGAAATTACTTCTCATTAACATTGAACTTAACCTAGGAATAAAATAAATATTCTTTGTTGGAGAAATTATAAAATCTTGGAATTGCAACAGCCATACAATTTAATAGTATCTCATATACTTGCCTCCCACTCTCTACCACCACCTCAGCTTCCTCCCTACCCAGATTCTTACAGAACTCTTTTAGAAAAATCCACAATTTAACATCAGGTAGGTGGGAAGGCAATGGCTCACTTTATGTAGTTGCCTTTATTTTTTTTAATCTGCCCAGAAATTCCCCATTCTTGGTCCATATGGTTGTATGGGGCTGGCTGACTCCCAGGCTCCAAAGGTGACATAAGACCAAAGTGTGGTTGGAATACTGTATTCTCCTGCCCACACTGAAGGGCATGGGAATCAAGAAAGACAGATCAAAACTGTCCTTGGGCGCGGTGGCTCACGCCTGTAATCCTAGCACTCTGGGAGGCCGAGGTGGGTGGATCGTTTGAGCTCAGGAGTTCGAAACCAGCCTGAGCAAGAGCGAGACCCCATCTCTACTAAAAATAGAAAGAAATTAATTGGCCAACTAAAAATATATAGAAAAAGTTAGCCGGGCATGGTGGCGCATGCCTGTAGTCCCAGCTACTCGGGAGGCTGAGGCAGAAGGATCGCCTGAGCCCAGGAGTTAGAGGTTGCTGTGAGCGAGGCTGATGCCACGGCACTCTAGCCGGGGCAACAGAGTGAGACTCTGTCTCAAAAAAAAAAAAAAAAACTGTCCTTGGGATTTTGACTGGAAAATAATGTGGATTCATACACACAATCCAATCTCAGTTAGAAAATACAGTGTATAGGAAAAGGGCAAAACCGCCATTAAGAATTGACTGTAGATAAAACTCAACTCTAAAAGGACTGATGTTCTCCAGGTTATTGGTACAGACTCACTTCTAGTGCAGGCTTTAATCACCGGCCAAAGCTCTCACTGTGAGAGCAGAAACTTCCTCTGTCTAATTCACCTTTATCTACAATCTCTGCCTCAGGGGCTGGAACTGAATACATATTCAATAAATATGTGCAGAATTAACTAATTAGTCAATTACTGGGTAAATGTTATAAACTTCTTTAAAGACTTCAAGGAAACATGTGTACTCCTGGTATTGTAGGGCAGTGCTGAGTGCAATCATTTCTTTCTCAAACCACAGTTTACTTAGAAGTCAGCAAGGAAATCCATCAAGTGATTTTGGGGATCCACTTTGGGTAGGAAGCCATGAGAAATGCCCAAACAAGCCAGTGGGCTTTCTTGACAAAGCGCTACTATCACTTTTGCTCTCTTACTACATAACTACTTCTTAGATGCTTCAACATAAGGTACATTTTGATCTCTAAAATGGAAATTCATACCAGTTCTGGCTTGTACCCTTCAAACTTCCTTCCCTTTCTTTTTCAAATGTCAGAGGACTGTTCTACATAATGAACAGAGCCTTGATTTTCTTGTGGGCCACTCCCAACAATAATTTTGGCTTCTCCCCCAAGTATATATACCTCCTAACCTTCAGACATATTAGTGAAGGACTTGAATTGTCTAGCTTCTCCGCTTCAATTTCAACCTCTAGGAATACAGAAAGAGTCTGTTCCCCCCATACCGCTGGTCCTGTGATGTGTAGAGCCCTGTGGACCAGCACTGCTGCTAGGGCTTTGCTCCTGGCCGTCTGGTCTGTGCCAGGGAATACTGCTGTCCTTAAGGTCCTGCACACAGTAGGGAACAAGTCCTTTGCTGAATTCTCAGTGGATGAGACTAAAGACAAGATAGTAATGGCAGGGGGTTTGGATAGAGCAGACAGCTGAAGGGTTATTTTGGGAATGTAGAGAACATCTTGACCTTCAGTGGAATATATTACATACTTATTTCAGAACTCCCTTCTCCCTAGTTTTCACATTCTTTAAGTGAGGGGGAAATTTTTACTCATGTCATTCTTTATTTAAAATTCAGCAAATGCCTATCTGTGGGAAATTAGTTAAATTATAGGACATCCATCTTCCAATCCTTCCAGTTAGGATCAGTAACCTCTATTAGATGGTTCATAGCACCTGGGCTATTTTCTATCTAGAATAATAATTATATGTTTTATGGTTATTTAATATTTATCTCCTCCACTAGACTATAAGCCCAATGAATGCAGAGACCCTGAGGGTGGGCATTGTGTGCCCAGTGCTTAATACCATGCTTGCTATAGAGTAGATGTTCACTCTCTGAATGTATAGTAACTACACACAGTGGAGCCATTTAAAAGCATGACAATGGGGAATTGTTTACTGACATGTAAAGTTACCCACAATAAAATGTTAAATTAAAAAAATCAAATAATAGAATAGATATACTACAATCCCATTTTAATAAAAAAGAATAGCCATGTATACAGATACACACATCAAAATGTTGATAGTGGTAGGTCATGGATGATTATTTTATTTTATTGATAATCTCTGTATTACCTGAATTTTTTAAATAACAGCATTTTTCATTTTCTGATTTAAAAATTATTTCCATTTTGAGAAAAATCTAGATATTAAAATGACCTTTTTTCCATCTCAAAACTTTATTTGAACTAATTTTAGTATACAGTATTTGATTGGACAATATTAGAAACAATCTGAATTTCTGAATGCAAATCAAAATGTTGGATTATATTCATTTTGATGCTATTTCTGATTAAAGTGGACTTTTAACATAATGGTCATTATGAAATCTTCACTGATGTATAAAATTTATTATTTTATTTTTGCTCCATAATTACCCAGTAGACTACTTTCTCCTCTTATCCACATTCTTATTTAGGATATGGAGAATAGAATAGACCTTAATTCCTTATCTTAACCTATTTTTTAGCTGAAGATCAAGAAAGTTAAAAGAGAGCAGACTTCTGAATATATAAAAAGTAGCCTGCTACATTTAAAGTTGTTTCCTTATGTGATGGAAGTTTGCAAAGGTGAAGTTCTTTCCCAACAAAACACTAAATTATTACCAAAATTCTAAAAGTATATCAATTTTAAACAAACACCTTTAATAGACTGGTTATAAAACTATAATTGGGCATTTTTTTTAAGATCAGGTTACCGTTTTCCCTTTTAAAAGATGTTAATTTACATAAATAAAACATAGATGATATTTCTATACAGAGCAAGAATATACTCCTGGATATCTTAAAAGATAAGTATAATTGCACTTATTTTATACAACAATTAACATGATTATAGGGAAATGGAAAATAGTTTTTGTACACAAATTCCTTTTTCCAATTAAGCAGAATTAAAAAGTTTCATTCAGAGTCATCTAAAACAAAGACAAAAACAGGGCAAATACTGTGTATATATATGGCTATCTGTCTTATTGTAACATTAATTTTGTTATTGTTGCCATTTTCAATCCATTGATACAAAGACCTCAGCACCATATTGAGAAGTCACACTCTGACCTATAAAATGTGACAGGCCCAGGAGAACAATTACACCATTATTCATTTTCAGTAAAAAGTCTAATAGAACAGTGATAAATATTGTGCCTTAGAACCTTAATCACACAATACAAATCATTGATAATACAAATTATAAAGATAAACATGGGCTGGCACAGCTAGGCATTACATACTCTTTGGAAACTCAAAAAGTTCAAGAATAGACTTATCAATCTTCATTTCAGATTTAGTAGCATAAGAGCTGGGTTTTCTAAGTAAGATTTCCACAAATTAGAGAAGCGTGACATTGTAGCACCATCAATAACTCTGTGATCAGCTGACCAGCTCACGTTCATTATCTGTGCCTTATACACTTCTCCTTTTTGGTTAAAACGGGGAAGGGCCTAGGGAAAAAAAAAAAAAAAAAAGAACAAGGAGTAAACCTTCACTTGGTCAAAGCTTAAGCTCCAACAATGACATATGATCAGGCAAACTGTCCTCCCTGCAATACAGAGAAAACGGGCATCCCAAATGATTTTTGAAAATGCTGACTCCTACTTTTTCCATCTTTGAGAGTGTGTGCCTCTAGCTGTCAGAGTTTCTCCAAGATAGTTCCTGTCCACTGTACAATTCTCATACCTACATTCATTAAATTTCATCTCAGATTTCAAACATTTAACAATTATTTAATAAATACTTACTGTGCCAGGTACTCCTCTGGGCTCTGAGGAGAGACAGACGGTTAAGATAAATAAGGCTTCCCTCACTGAAGGCAGCGAGGAAACGAGCCATATAGACACCTGAACAAAGACGACGGAGAGGAAGCGTGACCGGAGTGCTGGAGAAAGAGCAGGGCAGGCAGAAGGTGAGTGGCAGGACATGAGGCCACAGCTGCGCTGGGGGTGGGAGGGAGCACGTCATTAAAGGCAGTGCTGCTCAATCCATATTTAGTAACGGACTTAAAAAAAACCTTCTAAACCACTGAGGGCTATTTTTTTTTTTTTTTTTTTGAGATAGAGTCTCACTCTGTTGCCTGGGCTAGAGCGCTGGGATGGCAGCCTAGCTCACAGCAACCTCAAACTCCTGGGCTCAAGCGATCCTCCTGCCTCAGCCTCCCGAGTAGCTGGGACTATAGGCATGTGCCACCATGCCTGGGTAATTTTTTCTATATTTTTAGTTGTCCAGCTAATTTCTTTCTATTTTTAGTAGAGAAGGGGTCTCACTCTTGCTCAGGCTAGTCTCGAACTCCTGAGCTCAAGTGATCCTCCCGCCTCAGCCTCCCAGAGTGCTAGGATTACAGGTGTGAGGCACCGCACCCGGCCTACTGAGGGCTATTTTTAAAAAAATACATTAAAAGTGAATTATTACGTATTCAGTACAATGTGCACTACTCAGGCGATGGGTACACTACAAGCCTAGACTTCTCTACTATACAATTCATCCATGTAACAAAAAAAATTTGTATCCCCCAAATCTATTAAAATAACATTTAAAAAAAGATTCTTATGCAAACTTCAGATATTTGAAAGTTAAAAAAAATTATGTGGTCCTGTAAATGCACACATTTCCATGTAATCTCATACTCTAGATTATGCAAACACCCCTGGTCTATGTCATCTCCATATTTCATTATATTTGTAATCCTCCATTACTACCAGTTAAGAAGGCAGTGCTGAAAGAAGTCCACAGCCACAAAAAAAAAAAGAAGATCCGCCCGTCACCTACCTCCCAGCCAAGACACTGCAGCTGCAGAGGCAGCCCAAATAATCCTCAGAAAAGCACCCCCACAAGAAACAAGCTTGACCACTCTGCCATCATCAAGTTCCCCCTGACCACAGAGTCGGCCATGAAGACCACAGCACACTTGTGTCCACTGTGGATGTCAAAGCCCACAAGTGCCAGATCCAACAGGCTGTGAAGAAGCTCTGTGACACTTACATGGCCAAGCTCACACCCTGATCAGGCCTCATGGAGAGAAGGTGTATATGTTCTATTGGCTCCTGATTAAGGTTTGGCTGTTGCCAACAAAATTGGGATCATCTCAACTGAGTCCAGCTGGGCTAATTCTAAACATATCTTTTCACCATTAAAAAAAATATATATATATATATAAAAAATATAAGCCCCGACTACTTGTTATTAGATTCAATAGACATAAAATCACATTGTCAAACTGCTCTAAAAGTTTCTATACTTATCTCATCACACCTGGGTGACAACAGTCACATCAGATGCAGGTCTGGATCACTCTGAGTAGCATCAGCATAGGGTCCCTTAAGCCACTGCAGCTACTAGCCTTTAATTCTGGGCAAGATAAACTATTGGAGGTGTCTGAGCAGAATGGCCAGTCACTGAAAGGGGAGACTTCAGGAGGAGCAGGTTTGAGGCTGGGGAGAGGAACAGGAGCTCAGTTTTGGACATGTTAAAATTTGAGAGACCTCTTAGACATCCAAGCAAGATATGAGTTTGGAGTTCAAAGGAGAGGTCTAATCTAGAGATATAAGCTTGGGAGTCATTAGTGTATAAATAGTACTTAACACCATGAGATTGGACCAGATAAAGAAAGAGGCGAGAACTGAATCCTGGGGTACGCTGATGTTTAGAGTTTGGGAACAGGAGGAGATATGGGCATGGGAGACTTAGAGGGGTAGGCAGTGAGGCAGGAGGAAAACCAGAACAGAGAGGTATTCTGCAAGTCAACATGAAGAAAGTTTTTCAAGGAGGTGGAATTGATCAATAGTCCCAAGTGCAGCTAGTTGGTCAAGGAAGAAGACCGAGAATTGAGTAATGTGGAGGTTTTATGACTTAAACAACTTAACAAAGAAGTAAAAATTTATGAAAAAAGAAAATAGCAAAGGAAAGATAATACAAAAGGGAGAAAGGAATTAAATACTATTTGTCCCTATCCAACACGGATTATATTAAGTTATGAATAAGATTTATACTTAAAGAAATATGTTTCACAGCTTGAAGAAACCATGGGTAAAATAATTCTGTACAAATATATCTACTGAATAGATATTTGCATACCAATGTTCATAGCAGCATCACTGATAATAGCAAAAAAAAAGGAAACAATTCAAATATTCATTGACAGACGAATGGATAAACAAAATATGGCATATACATAAATACAATAGAATATTATTTAGCCTTAAAAAGGAATGAAATTCTGATATATACTACAACATAGATGAACCTTGAGATAGACACACAAGGACAAATATTGTACGATTCCACTTATATGAGGTACCTAGAATAGTCAAATTCATTCATAGAGATAGAACATAGAATAGTGGTAACCAGAGGCTGAGGGAATGGAGAGTTACTGTTTAATAGGTGCAGAGTTTCGATTTGGGATAATGGAAAAGTTGTGGAGATAGATAGTGGTGATGGTTGCAAATAAGGTGAATGTTGTTTTTTTTTTTTTTTTTTTGAGACAGAGTCTTACTCTGTTGCCCAGGCTATAGTGCCATGGCATCAGTCTAGCTCACAGCAACCTCAAACTCCTAGACTCACGTAATGCTTTTGCCTCAGCCTCCCGAGTAGCTGGGACTACAGGCATGCACCACCATGCCCAGCTAATTTTTTCTATATATTTTTTTAGTTGTCCAGCTAATTTCTTTTTTTTTAGTAGAGACAGGGTCTTGCTCTTGCTCAGGCTGGTCTCAAACTCCTGACCTTGAGCGATCCGCCCACCTCAGCCTCCCAGAGTGCTAGGATTATAGGCGTGAGCCACCACGCCCAGCCTAAGGTGAATGTTCTTAATGCTACTAAACCATGAACTTAAAAGTGGTTACAATGGTACATTTATGTTATATATATTTGATATAAATTTATGTTATATATATTTTACCACAATTATATACATACATACACACATAATTCAGAAGAAAATAAATCTCTTTAAGAAAAGTGAAAATAAAACTATCAGGTGTAATGGTTTGGAAACTGTAGTTCTGTGAGACTCAAATACTGAATTCTTGTTGGGAAGAGAATGAGTGTTAGAGAAGTTATCACTCAGAACTCCTGACTTGGAAAGAACAAGTGTCATGCTGTGTGTTTATGTTTTTCCTCCATCTCTTCTGTTTGCCATAAAGGAACGTGGATGCTAGGAAGAGGGAATAACTTGGAAAGCAACTCGAAGGCTGAAGGAAAGCTTGTGTGAGGGTTTGGGAGACCAAAACGCAAGTAGTAAATTCATGAAGACAAGTCCCAGAGATGTTCAACACAGAAGCATTATGAGTACAGAAAAGAAGAAAGGTTCTTATAACATGCAGAGCAAAATCAAGGTTAATATAGTGACAATGGCATTTAATAGTGGTGGTACTGAACTGGTATCCAGGAGCTGGTCTACCTTGCTGGTCCTCAACCCTGAATTAACAGGGATATGCAAGCCCTATCCCCCCAAATTCTTATTCAGTTTGTATAGGGTGAGATTGGGCATAATTTTGTTTCAAGTTCCCACATGATTTTAACGTGCAGCCAGGGCTAAGAATCATTGCAACCCTTATTCTAAGTAAGTAAGTGTCTCCTAAAACATGGCCACAGATCACTTTTGTTAGCCCCACTTGGGTTCTTGTTCAAACAAGTTTTGGGGGCTCGGTTCCCAAGGCCAAGAAATCTGCACTCCCAATGATTCTTTTTTGCTTTTTGAAACGGTCTCATTCTGTCGCCCAGGCTAGAGTACAGTGGCGTCATCATAGATCACAGCAACCTAAAACTCCTGGGCACAAGCGATCCTCCTGCTTCGGCCTCCAGAGTAGCTGGGACTACAGGAGCAAGGCACATGCCACGACGCCTGGCTAATTTTTCTATTAGTAGAGACGGGGTCTCGCTCTTACTCAGGCTGGTCTCAAACAATCCACCCCCCTCGGCCTCCCAGAGTGCTAAGCATAAGCCACCATGCCCAGCCACCCCAGTGATTCTTGAGCAGAGTAAAGTATGAAAAAAATGTTATAAATAATATTTTGGATTGGTTTACTATGATTCTTTGGTATTCTTAAATAAAGATATTTTGATAGAAAGAGATTGGTCATATTTGTGATTATCCATCTGTGCCTGGCATAATCCACAATGGTTGATCCACACAAATAATCCAGGTCACCACCGTTTATTACACATATAGGCAGCCACCAAAATTGCAGGCCCAGTTCTTAGGAAGATATTAAAAAGACTTACTGATCCAAATTCACAAATTCGAACTACAAAGTGAGGGGAAAACCTCAGAAATGGTCACTCTTGTTTGTTTACTTTGTGTTTACTGCCCCCCAAACCCCATTTGCTTGAACTCTGTTTTTCAATTGAAAAAAATTTAATACATGTACCTTAATTGATCCAAAGGCTCCAATGGCTACTTCAGGTGGCAGTATCACTGCTTTGGCATAGGTACCACCAATCTATTTAAAAAAAAAAAAAAGGAGAGTAGAAAAATTAAGCTTTCAGGGAATAAATGGCAAATGACATTTTATATTTTTAATTAAGCATATGATCAAAAATCTTAAGCTTATGAATTTAAATATTACTACTACTTACTGATCCAATGTTGGAAAGAGTAAATGTCCCTCCTGTAAGATCAGTGGTGCTGAGCTGACCTGCAGAGCCCAATTTCTGGAGGCGATCCAGTTCAGTGGCAATCTCAAGTACAGAGCAGGCCTGAACGTTTTTCACATTAGGGACAATCAAACCCTGCTCAGTATCCATTGCTATCCCAATGTTATGAGAAGCCTAACAAATAAAAAAAAACAAAAACTATATATTAATGGTAGGCCTTCTAATAAATAAGCCAATAGCAAAGAAAAGGTCAAATTTTAATATCTTCTAAAAACAACTAGCAAAAATTATTTTTATCAGATTGGCAATGATTTAAAAGAAATAATTTTAAAAGGGCCAGGTGCAGTGGCTCACACCTGTAATCCCAGCACTTTGGATGGCTAAGGTGGGAGGACTGCTTGAGGCCAGGAGTTCAGGACCACCCTAGGCAACATAGCAAGACCCCTGACTCTACAAACAATTAAAAATGTATCTAGGCATGGTGGCACATGCCTGTAGTCCTAGCTACTTGAGAGGTTGAGGCTGGAGAATTGCTTGAACCCAGGAGTTTGAGGTTACAGTGAGCTGTGATCATGCTACTGTACTTCAGCCTGGGTAACAGAGCAAGACCTTGCCTCTTAAAAAAATAATAATTTTTTAAAGATTTTTTTTAAAGATAATGTTTTGTTGATAAGAATACAGGACGACAGGCTATTTCCCTTTATTGTTACTGGGAATGTAAGCTGGGAGAGGTTGAGCATCCCTAATCTGAAAATCTGAAACCCCGAATCCAAAATGTTCTAAAATCCAAAACCTTTTGAGGATCAACATGATGTCACATGTGGAAAATTCCACACTTGATGTCATGTGATGGGTTACAGTCAAAACATAGTCAATGGGAAGCTGCAAACATTTTTTGTATAAAGAAAAAAGGAAAAAATAATAATAAAAAGAAGAAAAAATTATTTAAAAAAAAACATAGTCAAAACTTAGTTTCATGCATAAAATTATTAAAAATAATGCCAGGCGCAGTGGCTCATGTCTATAATCCCAGCACTTTGGGAGGCTGAGGCAGGAGGATTGCTTGAGGCTAAGAGTTCAAGACTAGCCTCAGCAACATAGTGAGACCCTGTCTCTACAAAAACATTAACAAATTAGTCAGGTGTGGTGATGTGTACAGGAGAAGCTACTCAGGAGGTTGAGATGGGAGGATCGTTCAAGCCCAGGAATTTAAGGCTACAGTGAGCTATGATCCAGCCACTACACTCCAGCCTGGGTAAGAGTGAGATGCTATCTCTTAAAAAAAAAAAAAAGAATTGTATAAAATTACCTGCAGGCTATGTATATAGGTATATATGAGACATAAATGAATTTTGTGTTTAGGTTTGGGTCCTATCCCTAAGATATCTCATTATATATGCAAATATTCTAAAATCTTAAAAAAAATAAATGAAATTCAAAACACTTCTGGTCCCAAGCATTTCATATAAGGATACTCAAACTATACAGACTTTCTGGAAAGCATATGACAATATGCATCAAAATTTATAAAAATATGTGCTAAAGAGCTAAATGCAGAAGTATATACAGATACACAAGGATGTTGAATACAGATTGTTTATAAGTTTGAGAAACTGCAAACAATCAAAATGTTTACAAATAAGTCACTGGCTAAGTAAATGGTAACAAAGTTGTATTTATTGACTTATAATGATGTCCATAATATATTAAGAAGAAAAAATTAAGATGAATAAAAATATGAATAATGCTATAATTTTTTTTAAAAAAGTATATAAGAATAAAATCCTAAAAGGATGTATATCTCAACATGAACAGCAAGTTATATTAGGATTATGGGCTTGAAGGTAAACATCATTTTCTTGCCTGAAATTTTTATAACAAATATATACTTAATCAGGAAATATTAAAATAAAAATAAATATAGCCAGCTATATTAATCATATTAAAAATTTAGATCTGACCCCCCAGAATATCTAAACTCACTTCCTAGTTATATATTTCTAATGAGAAATATACACAGGAACAGCATCCCTAACAGAGTTCTCAGTCTTAAGAAAGTTTTACTCTGAACAGAAGAGTTCACTGAAATTGAATTCAAACTTATTACTTTTCTCATTTAAATTATTCTTAAAATTTCAGGAATTCTATTTTGAGAGAGCTGCTTCTTTTTGAGAGGGTAAAGTAGGGTAGGTAACATAATCTACTGCCGTACAGCTATATATTTCCATTATTTTAAGCAGAAAACCAAAAAAGCTTAAAAATGCCAATCTCCATATCTAAATAGTAGCATTATTAACCAGCAAAAACAAAAATAACAATAAATTATACTTAAGTGTAATGTTTTATCTCATATCTTTAATTCTAATCTAAAAAAGACCACTGTTTGAGGGACAACAGAAGCCTCTCTAACCTACAAGCACATTGGCACTATCTTCTACTTATAACAAGAACATTTTCACGCTGTATAGCCAACCTTATATGTTATATTCTGGCAGTTTTCATCCACAGAAGCATTAAGGATGGGAAACTGTAGTAATCCCAAGGATGTAGCCTGTTTAACAGAAAGAGATTGCAACTTTAGCACCTTTAACTCAGAAAGGGTAGGGGATTCCAAACAATAAGAAGTATTAATATTAAAAGAAGGAGGGAGAGAGCTCTTGTTTATGCTGAGTTTAATTTCAAATCTCCATGTACCTAGGCACATTACTTCCAATGTTACCTTCAAGCAGTGCAAAACTGGGTCACCCTAATCATTTCAGAATAAAAGATAAAGCAGTCAGGTAGCTTGTAAAGATCAAGGAGATTTTTCTAAGTAATTTCCTCACTTACATGTAGTCTTAAGATTTTCATGAGAAGTAAACCTGTAGTCCAAATATACACTAGGAATTCAACACAAAAAGACAAGTAAGCTATTTCCCTGTGTAGAAAGAACATGTAGTAAGGATTTCAAAGTGCACTGGCCAGGAAAGGTCAGTTTTCTACCTGGTGTCCTTGGCCAAATGAAGGGCTGAGCTGGCACAAACATCTAATTTAGTGCCTGAGTCTCACTGAATAGTATTTGTTTTCCCTCTCTGCTTTCTTCTCCTTTAATCTTTCCCCTTCCTTTTTCCTTTTCTCTCTCTTTTCTTTTTTCACAGCCACAGAAACTGTGACCTTTTGTCTTTTAACACCATTTCTCTCCTGTCCATATTGAGATTTCCCTGTTTCCAAAATGTTGATAGCTGTTTCTGTGCCCATCCAGGATCTAATAATTAAGGTTCACTTATTGCATGTGGTAATCATGCCTTGTGTTATTAAAATGCTTAGGATTGTGCTTAAAAAGAATTCCTTCCCCCCACTGCCTTTGTCCAGTCCCATTAAGAGTTCTTTACATGCACTGTGTTAAGTGTTATTTTTGTCTGTGGGTTGGTGGCCTTAATAGGGGAGGAAAAATGTCAAATCCTTGAAGTAGAGAGTTATAGTGATTAGTTTAGTTAGGGTGGGTATGGTAGTAGATCAATGAAAGAAAAATATAATGAAAAGATTTGCTACAAATTCTTTAATTTTTATGACTTGGAAGTTTTAATAAGTATTTGACTTGATAACTATAACTTTAATCTTCTTTGTGTAAAAAGCCATAACTAAGGTTAATCTAAAGTGTTACACATAGAAACAGTGTTTTGAGTATAATCCAAATTTTGTAAAAGAAAATACAAGGTATATGCCCACGGATTAGGTTTTTTCCCCTGTACAATACTTCGTAGTATTTTCCAAATGTTCTGTAACTTATATAAAATGTTATTTTAAAACAAAGCAAGCTAAATTTTCTGTTTTCATAATAAAAATTAGTTTTAGAGTAGTCATTCAGACTAAAACAATGAAGAAAAACGATAATAAAAGGAATTCAATGTATTAAACGGCTGGTGTATCCTTGCTTCAAAACAGACTTGCTGCCACCAGGAAACAGTAAGAGGAACCCAATCAGAAATACAGAGGCGGTGCGCTCCTGCTCTTCAAGGTTAACTTCTCCACTGGGGTCTTCACTGCATTCTTCCCCCAATGCCAGATCTTGCTCCGATAATCCGTCCCACTCACAATCATTTTTATCTTCCCACTCTCCAGCTCTTTCCCGTAGCCTACAGACCTGCTCAATTTTACCTTGAGGATGTGCAGGAGGGGAGGAGGCAGATGGAACCTTTCCCCACTCTCCTGCACACAGCACCTTAACTACTCTCTGTACCTACTGCCCCATCTGCCTTTCACCAGCTTTTCCTAATGCTCCTCTTTCTTAATTCCTATTCATTCCCCAACCAACTGCAACCAGGCTTGTATCTCAATAATAATCAGTTCTGGCTGAGGCCACTCATGGCCTCCTGATTACTACTCCAATAGCCTATACCTATTCCAAATCCTATTTAACCTTTGTGATACATATGACTGCTATCTACTCTGCCCTTAAAACTTTTTTCTTCTTAGTGTAAGAGGCTGAATCAAAGACCCCACTCTTTCACACCTCCCTTTATCCGCACCCTTTGGTAGTGTTCTTTCAGGCTGACTGAGCTTAATAACTTGCTTTGGTCAACAGACAAGAACAAACTTGAGCAGGGCACTGTGGCTCACACCTGTAATCCTAGCACTTTGGGAGGCTAAGGTAGGAGAATTGCTTAAGTACAGGAGTTTGAGGTTGCAGTGAGCTATGATGATACCACTGCACTCTAGCCAGGGAGACAGAGCAAGACTGTATCTCAAAACAAAAAAACGTGGGTTATCAGAACTTATTAACATTAGTGTCACTAAAGTTGGATTCAACCCCCAACTGCTAAATTTGACTTGCTTAACAAAAAAAACAAAAAAACAGACTTGGGGCAGCAGAGCCTGGGCAAATAAAAAGGACTGCCTCCTCTCCTCTCTTCATCACTGCCAGTACTATGAGACCACGTGCAGGCTGGTATGCCAGGGAGACGAGAGAGACTTATGGAAAAGAAAGGAGCCAGCCCTGCTGAGGCCATCCTACACCAGCCAGCCCCTAGCCAACCTGCTAGCTGACTGCAGACAAGAGACCTCTGCTAAGATCAGCAGACTCACCCTGCTCATCTATAGACTCACGAGAAACAATAAATGGCTGTTGTTTTAAATTATTAAATTTGAGGGGTGCCTTGTTACATAGCAATAGATATACTTGGCTTCTAAGTGACTCTTTCCTCATTATCCTATCATCATCCTACCAGAGGTCCCACACACCCTCTTCGATTGTCTTTGCCAGCTCCACCTCTATCTACCCCTGTGAAACCCTTAGCCTTCTCACCCATACACATTTTGGGTGATGTCATCCACCTGTTTCAATTGCCTTGTCTCTATAGATAACTCTAGAGACATAATGAAGTCCAGATGGCTCTCCTTTCATTATAGACACCTACATCTCATATTTATAAAGCACCCACCTACTTATTTGTTAGGGTAATGGCTTAAAAAGTGGAGCTAAAGGAGAATAGTTTCTGCCTCGTGAGGTTCAGCATCCACTGAAGAGACAACTGAGTAAGCACGTGCCACATGCCGAAATAAGTTGCAATGGGAAACAAAAGAGTATTTAGCTCAGTGACAGCTGCAGAAAGCTTCTGGAGGGGTCTGTACTTGAACACAATTTAGCATTTAGGATGTCCAAGTATTTGATCAAGAGAGGAGGGTACATTGCAGGTGAAATTGTATATTCTGGCAATTATGTGTAGCTTAATATGACTAAAACAGAGGAAGGGGAGGACTGGAGAGGTAGGCAGCAGAGATGTATAACAATATTTATACGCCACATTAAGGAGTTTGGAAACTATCCTAAAGGCAATGAAGGAGAACCACCAAAAAGAATCAGCAAATAAAACAATAATTTGATTTATGGTCTAGTCTTGGTGCAGTGTCGAGAAAGGGGGAGGGGAGGGGAACCACACTGACAATAGAGACACCAGTATGGCCTTCTGAGTGAAACAGACCAGAAGCTGAAACAGCTTCTCCACTTGTTAGCGAGAAGTCCCTGACAAGCTTCTCAATCTCTTTGAACCCCATTTGCTTTAAATGGAAAGTGAGGACGGTAATATTTACATGTCAGGGTTACTCTGAGAGTTAAGAGATAATGTTTACAGCATGCTTAGTACGGAGCCTGGCACATGATAGCTGTTGTAAATAGTCATTACTATGAGCTAGACTGTGAGCTTCTCAAGGTCAGCTGATGGTCTTAATCCATTTTATATTGGTCCCATGGCCTAGCACTAGAATTGATTACCAGGAGCCTCAATATAAGTTTGTTGAATAAATGAAAATACATACAGTGATATTTGTAAAATCAATACCCAGTCTCATTTTAAATCAAATCATGAGTTTGCTGGAGTGATCTTTTCAAAATTAAAGGCTTTACTTAAATGGCAGGATAATCTCCACCTAGCTTGAAGAGATAATAAACATATGACAGATATTTCAATTTTATAAATTCCTATTAAAGAAATAGGACATTTGTATATTTTCTAACTATATATGATGCGATGAGAATATTTTTATTCAAACCCATAGTCAACACACTGCATATTTACAAAACAAAATGTAAATGTCCTTCTCAAGCCTTGTTTGAAATGAATGAAATCTTACCTTTAAGAAGAAGGGCATAAAGGTGAGTTTAATTCCACGAGCTAAAGCAATGGGTTTTAATTCTTCTCGTAGCTTAACCAGTTCAGTAAGGTCAACCTCATCACAATAGCCAAAGTGAGGTATCTTCAGGGCTGCAGACATAGTCTTGACCATTGCTTTTTGAAAGCCTGGAAAAGATTCAACCGTTACTTATTTAAATTCTTAAATCCTTCCATTCTTTTTAAAAAATTAAAATAGAATGTCCTCTAATGTTCTTTACCCTCTCAATTAAACTCTTCCTATTGTTACCATCTTCATCACATAACATTACACTGAAAGTCACTAAATTCAAAGCTGGAACACTGACTACATCACAACACCCAGTGGCGAGTACAATAATATAGTGGGTAATTGCTTTAAATGCTGTGGTGTATAAAAAAATTCAAAATGATGCAAGCCATGTATTTACCTAATGGCTTTCTTGCAAAGCCACTCTTCTGGAAGTTAATCATCCTAAGAATTTATAAATAACAAATCAGAACTAGTCATTTTGAAAGCTAACTAAAAATAATGAATGTTTAAAAACCTCCTGAGCAAGTCTTCAAGTAGAAAAATTATCAGTATACAAGTTTATATTCCAAGAAATCTGTTAGGTATCACTCTTCAGAAATTAACAATACATATAAATTGAAAGTGTTTCCTGGAAAAGCTATGTTATTTCGCTGGTGTTTTTTTTTTTTTTTTTTTTTT
>VBSM01000529.1:76423114-76446011 GCA_008086735.1 Cheirogaleus medius
TTTTTAGTAGAGATGGGGTCTGGCTCTTGCTCAGGCTGGTTTCGAACTCCTGAGTTGAAACAATCCTCCCACTTTGGCCTCCCAGTGTGCTAGGATAATAGGCATAAGCCACCATACCCAGCCTTAAATCTTTTATTTGATAAAACTTTTATCAAATTTTGATTTGCTTTTTATATATGGCAAGAGATCAGGGTCTAGTTTAATTCTTCTGCATGTGGATATCCGGTTTTCCTAGCACCATTTATTGAAGAGACTGTTATTTCCCAACTGTATGTTCTTGGCAACTTTGTTGAAGAGAAATTCACTACAGATGTGTGGATTTATTTCTGGATTCTATATTCTGTTCCATTGGTCTATGTGTCTGTTTTTATTCCAGTAACATGTTTTGGTTACAACAGCTCTGCAGTGTAATTTGAAGTCAGTAAATGTGATTCCTCCAGTTTCATTCTTTTTGCTCAAGATGGCTTTGGCTTTTGTGGGTCTTTTGTGGTTCCATATAAATTTTAGGATTATTTTTTCTATTTCTGTGGAAAATGTCATTGGTATTTTGATGGGGATTGCATTGAATCTCTAGATTGCTTTAGGTAGTATGGACATTTTAACAATATTGATTCTTCCAATCCAGTAGCATGGAATCTCTTTCCATTTCTTTTGTCTTCTTCAATTTCTTTCATCAATGTTTTATAGTTTTCATCATAGAGATCTTTCGCTTCTTTGATTAAGTTTATTCCTAGATATTTTACGTGTGGTTATTATAAGTGGGATTATTTTCTTGGTTTCTTTTTCAGATTTTTTACTGTTGGCATATAGAAATGATACTGATTTTTGTATGTTGATTTTGTATCCCACAACTTTACTGAATTTGTTTATCAGTTCTAATAGTTTTTTGGTGAAATCTTTAGGTTCTCTAGATATAAGAGCTTATCTTCTACAAACAAAGATCATTTGACTTCTTCCTTTCCAATCTGGAAGATCTTTATTTCTTTCTCTTGTCTGATTTCTCTAGCTAGGGCTTCCAGTACTATGTTGAATAACAGTGGTGAGAGTGGGCATCCTTGTTTTGTTCCAGATCTTAAAGAAAAGGCTTTCAGTTTTTCCTCATTCAGTATGAGTAGCTGTGTGTCTGTCAAACATAGCTTTTATGGTATTGAAGTAAATTCCTTCTATACCCAGTTTTTTGAGACTATTTATCATGAAGGGATGTTGGATTTTTATCAAATGCTTTTTCAGCATTAATTTAAATGATCATATGGTTTTTGTCCATTGTTATGTTGATATGATATATCACATTGATTGTTTTGCATATGTCAAACCATCCTTGCATTTCTGGGATGAATCCCACTTGATCATGATAATATTTTTAATGTGTTGTTGAATTCAGTTTACTAGTATTTTGTTGAGGATTTTTGCATCTATGTTCCTCAGAGATATTGGCCTATAGTTTTCTTTTTTTGTTGTGCCTTTGTCTGGTTTTGGTATCAGGGTAATGCAGCCCTCATAGAAGGAGTTTGGGAGTCTTCCTTGCTCCTTGATTTTTCGGAATAGTTTAATTAGGATTGGTATTATTTCTTCTTTGTATGCTTGGTAGAATTTAGCAGTGAAGCCATTAGGACCTGGGCTTTTCATTAATGGGAGACTTTTTATTATTGCTTCTATCTTGTTACTTGCTATTCGTTTATTCTGGTTTTTGATTTCTTCCTGGTTCAATTTTGGTAGGTTGCATGTGTCTAGGAATTTATCCATTTCTTCAAGATTTTCTAATTTATTGGCATATAATTACTCATAGTATTCTCTAATGATCCTTTGGATTTCTGCAATTACCAGCTGTAATGTCTCCTTTTTCATCTCTGATTTACTTGAGTCTTCTCTCTTTTTTCTTAGTCTGGCTAAAGGTGTGTCAATTATGTTTATCTTTTAAAAAACCAACTTTTTGTTTTGTTCATCTTTTGTATTTTTTGGTTTCTCCACTGATCTTTATTATTTCTTTTCTTCTACTAATTTTGGATTTGGTATGATCTTGTTTTACTAGTTCTTTAAGATACATTGTTAGGTGGTTTATTTGAAGCTTTTCTACTTTTTTGATGTAGGCATTTATTGCTATAAACTATTCTCTTAGTACTGCTTTTACTGTATTCCATAAGTTTTTATATGTTATGTTCTCATTTTTATTTGTTTTGAGAAATTTTTTAATTTCCTTCTTAATCTCTTCATTGACCCACTGGTAATTCAAGAGCATATGGTTTAATTTCCATGTGTTTGTATAGTTTC
The DNA here is from genome assembly GCA_008086735.1 of Cheirogaleus medius. Lineage (NCBI taxonomy): Eukaryota > Metazoa > Chordata > Mammalia > Primates > Cheirogaleidae > Cheirogaleus > Cheirogaleus medius. Next base: position 76,425,383 of record VBSM01000529.1, read on the forward strand.
CAATGTTTCTCTTGTTATTGACTTCTAGTTTTTATTCCATCGTGGTCAGAGAAAATACTTGATATGATTTCAATTTTTTTTTTTAATTTTTAAGACTTGTTTTGTGGCTTAATATATGATCTTATCCTTGAGAATGACCCATGAGCTAAGGAAAACTTGTGTTCTGCAGCTGTTGGAGGAAATGTTCTGTAAATATCTATTAGGTCCTTTTGGTCTATAGCACAGATTAAGTCTAAAGCTTCTTTGTTGATTTTCTGTCTAGATGATCTGTTCAGTGCTGAAAGTGGCATGTTGACATCTTCCATGAGTATTGTATTGGGGTATATCTCTCTCTTTAGCTTTATATATCTGGATGCTCCAGTGTTGAGTGCATATATTTAGAACTGTTATATCCTCTTGCTGAATAGACTTTTTGTCTCTTTTCACAGCTTTTGTCTTAAAAACTATATTTTATCTGATAGAAATATAGCTCTCCTGCTCTTTTTGCATGTATCACCTTTTCCCATTCATTTATTTTCAGTCTATGTGTGTCTTTATAGGTGAAGTGGGTTTCCTGTAGACAACATATAGTTGGGTCTATTTTTTTCCCCAAGCCATTCAGCTACTGTATGTCTTTTGATTGGAGTTCGAGGTTGCAGTGGGCTATGGTAGCACCACTGCACTCTAGCCAGGGTGACAGAGGAAGACCCTGTCTCACGCACATATACAAAAATTATAATTTAGATTCAAAGACATAAGTAAGTAGAAAGTAAAAGGATGGAAAAAGATATATCATGTAAGCAGTAATCAAAAGAAACCTAGAGTGGCTATACTAATATCAGACAAAATAGACTTTATGAAAAAAACACATATAAAATCCAAACTTGTTTCAGAACTTTGTCAAAGGTTTTGTGAAATTTAATTATTTTTTCTTTATCCATATGTTTGTTCCTACATATTCTAAGAATAAATGAGGTTTCATTGATCCTTACATAAAACACATTAAATTCGCTTAAATTATGCTTCCTTATGAATTCCTATCTCAGGCTCCATTTTATAGAACAGAATTTTCTGCTCTTTTACATTTTACCAAAAGCAACACCTGTAGTTATTTGTAGATATTAAGTTAGAGAAAAAACACACAGAATTCAAGACAGCTCATATATTTCTCAAAGAACTTCTGATCTTTGAGATCAAATGACCTGTTTCTTGTTAAAAGAGATATTAGAATTTCATTAGGAACAAAATGATTTCCTCTTCCAAGATCCTTAAACCCCATACTAAGCAAAGGACTGGTTTCATCGGTCATACAATTTTTCCATGTATGGGGTTAGGGGTCGTGTGGCAGAGAGGTGTGCCAGTCCACAGCACAGGGGTTGGGGACAGAAGAATTAATAGACAGAGGAGTCTCTATAGAAACCAAGTGACTTACAGGTAGAACAGCTAATAAGTTTCAAGGTGAGACTATTCTAATTTGAAGTCCATTGCTTTTTCCACAATCCAACAATGCAACTAGAGACATAACTGTAGGGTATGTTTATGTTATTACAGTTCTCTTCTAACTTACAAAACAATGATAAGAAGTGCAGGAAAACAATGCTCAGGTGGCTGAATCAGACTTTTAAAAGGATCTTTAACAGAATGAAACTATGGTGGGAAAGAAATCGATTTACTCATCTTAACTGCTACTTCTAAATACCTCTAAAACTTAGTTTGGTCCCCAGAGGTGTTTCTTTTTTTTTCTATAAGGTGAAAGAAAGAAAAGAGGTAGAGGATGAGCAAGGCAGTAGTCAGTTTTTAATTTTTGTTTTAGGCCCTTTTTTTGATAATTTTTTAAATTTCAAAACTTATTTTTTGATTTGTGCCTTTTGGTACAATATTTTAACTTTTTCTAAACATAAAAGCAAACTGCTTCAGGTGAGTCAACATATTTATATTCTTACTGAAGTCATTTCAGCAAGGTAAAGAGAGCTTAGACTACCTGATGGGTTTTAAATAATTTGGAAGGAAATTGTGGATTCATACATTAAATGTTTTTAAAAACACATCTCGTATCAATTTTCATCTTTCAGAAGTTAGTTTCTCTCTCTCTTATTTTTTTTAAGAGATGAGGTCTCACTCTGTTGCCCAGATTGGAGTGTGGTGGCACAATCATAGCTCACTGCAACCTCGAGCTCAAGCAATACTCCTGCCTCAGCCACCAAGTAACTGAGGACTATAGGCAAGCACCACCACACCCAGCTAATTATTTTATTTGTTGTACAGACAGGTTCTCACTATGTTTACCCAGGCCGATCTCGAACTCCTGACCCTAAGCAATCCTCAGGCCTCCCAAAGTGCTGGAAGTATAGGCATGAGACACCACACCCAGCCAATTTCTCCTTTTTAGCTAAAGTTAGAGGTGGGTAATAAAAGGATTTTTTTTTTTAAATGGAAAAATATCTTTAATAAATCTCAAATAAAATTCCTTGATATATAATAAATTCCAGCATATTGTCAACACAAAGCAATTCTACCTTACTGCTTTAAAAAAAAAATTATATGTTATACAAAGAAGTTTCCCAATTTAAATTGATTCCTACTTATTTGTATTCAAATTATTTTTATATTTACTTAACTATTTATTCAGATTAACTTACCATTCTTTAACAGTTACTTCTCTAATCCCTTCTCCAATGTCTGACAGTTTGAACTGAACAACTTGTCCATGTAAGGCTTCAAAGACAAAGAAATGATCTCATTAAAAATGTAATGTATTACCAATAAATGCTTTTATATCTAAAATTAGGAAATGTTCACAAAGCCAATAATTGTTCTACCTTACAGACAGAAAAACAGCATTTTATAATTTTTAAAAGCATAACCATTATTCATAAACATCAAAGATTTAAATAAATTATTCCACGACCTACTGACAACTGCCATAGAATTTACATTTTCCAACTTCCAAAATAATGCTTTTTACAGGGCAATAGAAAGCCTTACTAACAAATTAATTGAGATTTTAAAACAATAATGAACAGAAAATGAAACAAAGATATCATACAAAGAGAGACCCAGCTGGATCTTTGTTTTATGTTATAAAACTACAATAACCATAAACATACTGCCCTCAGATCTCTTTTGACTTCATGTAACTATTATCATTCTTAGTAGCTAAAAATCAGATTTGATGGAAATTTCTTATCTGCCCAAACTATGTTCTGCCAACTTATCCCTAAGTCTTCTCTTTTTTTCTTTCCGTTTTCTGCCTCTTTTCAAATTTCTAATCCCCCCTACCCCGCACTTCTTTTTATAGAGACAAGGTCTCACTATGTTGCCCAGACTGGAGTACAGTGGCTGTTCACAGGCACGACAATAGTGCAACTGCAGCCTTGTACTCCTGGGTTCAAGTGAGACTCCTGCCTCAGCTTCCTGAGTAGCTGAGGCTATAGGTGTGTACCACCATGCTCAGCTTCTACTCCCCACACTTTGATGATAATGATACTGGATGGTAATTATTTCTAAAAGAGAAAGTATTTCTGGTCAATAGAGGGCACATATGGACCCTTTCACTTTTCCAGGTTACAAATTACTCTGAACCTATTCAAGAGTGCTCCTTCATCTTTAAACTGCTTAAGGTTATAAAATTTTCTTTAATAAATATGAAGAGTTGGCCAGGTGTGGTGGCTCACGCCTGTAATCCTAGCACTCTGGGAGGCTGAGGCGGGCGGATCGCCCAAGGTCAGGAGTTTGAAACCAGCCTGAGCAAGAGCGAGACCCCGTCTCTACTAAAAATAGAAAGAAATTAATTGGCCAACTAAAAATATATAGAAAAAATTAGCCGGGCATGGTGGTGCATGCCTATAGTCCCAGCTACTAGGGAGGCTGAGGCAGGAGGATTGCTTGAGCCCAAAAGTTTGAGGTTGCTGTGAGCTAGGCTGACGCCATGGCACTCACTCTAGCCTGGGCAACAGAGTGGGACTCTGTCTCAAAAAAAAAAATGAAGAGTTTAAGTAAGTAATAAAGAAATACAAAATACATTTTGGACACGGAGTTATTAGGTACCTCTTATTTCCTCTCTAGTACCATGTTTCCCCAAAAATAAGATAGGGTCTTATATTTATTTTTCCTCAATAAGACACCCTAGGGATTATTTTCAGGGGATGTGTTATTTTTTTTAAGTATGGTACAACAATCTACATTTATTCAAATATAGTTAAGTCGTCTTCTTCTGGAACATCATCATAACTCTCCAAACCCCGAATTCCATCCTGAATTTCTTGCAACTCTATTTCCTTTAGAACCATTGACCCCAATCTCTCATGTCGAGCAACAGAGCTCTCATGGGGCAGATGAGAAGGGCTGCTAATCTTCTTTACTGCTCCATGACGAAATGCATGGGTTGTGCAGATATGCCGCGTAGCCACGCCCTAGGTCTTATTTTCAGGTAGGGCTTCTATTGCGCAAATGCTTAGAAATCCTGCTAGGGCTTATTTTATGGGTACGTCTTATTTTCAGGGAAACACAGTATCAAAAGCCTTAAAAAATTTTTTTTAAGTCAATATCTTTAACAATAAGTAATTCCACTTGCTTAAGAATGGATACTAGTCAGGCATGGTAGCTCATACCTGTAATCCCAGCACTCTGGGAGGCCAAGGCTGAAAGACTGCTTGGGGCCAGGAGTTTAAAACCAGCCTGGGAAACATAGCAAAACCCTATGTCTACAAAAAATTTTAAAAATTAGCCAAGTGTGGTGGAGCATGCCTCTAGTCCCAGTTACTTGGGAGGCGGAGGCAGTAGGATTGCTTGAGCCCAGGAGTTCAAGAATGCAGTGAGCTATGCTGGTGCCACTGCACTCTAGCCTGGGCAACAGAGCAGGAAGCAGGACCCTATCTCCCAAAGAAAAGAAACTGTGATAATGCCCAGCACGGTTAAAGAATGACAAACCTTTCTGTATGGCTAAAGATAGGGTTTTTGGCAAGAAATTAGCCCAGTTTTAAATGCCATGCTGAAGTACTTGGACTTTATCTTAAAGGTGATGAGGAGCCAGGGGTAAATTAATATGGTCATAAATTCTTTGCAGCTGCTGCCACCAAAAAGTAGAGGCTATTTTACAACTTCTTAAAGCTATACTGGCCTGTGACTTGCTTTGACTGATAGAATATATCAGAAGTGAAGCTGTGCAAATTCAGTTTCTACCTTCTCCCTTTTGGAATGCTGCCCTAAGATCCCCAAGTAAGGAAGCTAATTTAGTCTACTGGAGGGTGAGAGGCCGCGTGGAGGAAAAATGAGATGCCCCAGCCAAAAACCAGCACCAACTGTCACATCTATGAGTGAGACCATCCTGGACCTTCCAGCCCAGAAGACCCTCTAGCTGAATACAGCCATGTTCATGAGCCCAGGTGAAACCTGCAGAGGAACCAGGATTGATTATAACCTGAGAAATAATCAATCACAGTTGCTTTAAGCCACTAAATTGTGGGGGTGGTTTGTTATTCAGCAATAATTAACTGATACAGAGTCCTATCTACAATATCAGATCTGTGACTTTAGGTCTATAATTTTAGAAAAAAATCTCTCTGGCAGGTGGATGAGTTTGGGGAAGGGATGGCAGAGGCAAAACAAGGCAGGGAAGCAGGAGGTTACTGTGGGCAAGAAATTAAGTATGGGATTTATATGTTTGTAAATTTTTCAAAGCTGGAAAGGAGAAGACAGAGTTAAGAAACATATAAGATGTAAAATTGATAGGTTTTGGTAATCAATTTGATGCAAGACAAGAGTCAGGATGACTTCAAGTTTCTAGCTTAACTTTTTACTGAGTTAGGGAATATGGGAAGGAGAGATTTGTAGAAGACTGAGTTTGGAGAGTTTTAATTATTGAGTATGTAGAAACACAGGCATGTGCCACCACACCCAGCTAATTTTTTCTGTTTTTAGTAGAGATGATATCTCTCTTTTACTCAGGCTAGTCTCTAATTCCTGAGCTCAAGTGATCCTCCTGCTTCAGCCTCCCAGAGTGGTAGGATTATAAGCATGAGCCACTGCACCAAGCCTACATATTCTAATTTATTTAATCCACCCAAGTATATGGATCTTTCTTTTGTTTTCTGATATATCTCAAGCACTTAGAGCAGTGCCTTGGCACACAGCAGGTAATCAGTAAATATTTGTGTTGAATGAATGAATTCTCACAATACAATGAGTTAAATATTATGATTACTCTCATTTTCCAGGTGATGAAACTGAGAGAAATTAAATAACTTGCTCAAAGTTACACCACTAGTAATTGGTAGACCAGGAGCCCAAGTAGCCCGGAGTTGGTGGATCCAGGAACCCAAAGTTCATGATAAGTGTTTAAAGACTGGAGCAGGAAATAGGAGTTTCCGCTTCAATGGCCTCTATTTTCTCTGGGAAGTAACAAAAAAAGATCAACTTTAAAGACAGAAATTTTTTAAAAAGTGGTCAAGATAAGGTTTACATATCTTAGGCTATTGTGGAAATTGACATATAGAAAGTATGGAAGACTAACTGAACTCAAGGGTGGGGACTGCCTGGAATTCTCCTATTTTTCATTGTCAGCATAGACTAAGACTTTTGAGGGAAAAGTAAGTAAACAGTAAAAGCCAGGGAACTTCAGGCTGGTTTCATCATGCCATCTTAACATGACAGATGAAGGGTATCACCCAACAAACAATACTACACTGAGTATAAGGACACAAGATACTTCTATTAAATCAACAATTTACCTTGACCTAAGAATCATGTCAATGCTGACTCTTGCACTCAGATGAATAGTCTAAAGAATAGATGACCTAGCACAAACCATTCCCAACATTATGGAGACACAGTATTAAGGAAAGTATGTGGGGTGAGAAAAAAGAAAATGGCAAATGCACAGATGTGGGGAGACTGAGTAGGGAGGGTCAGGCTAGAGATACAAGGTCAACTTTGTTTTTTACTTTAAAGTCTTCAATCAGGCAGTTCTGCCCATGGACTAGCCAGGAGTGGGATGCACCCCCCAAAAATTTTTTTAAAAGTCTTCAATCAATCACTGAAAAAAAAAATGACTGAATAAAATGCAAAACATTATCTTATATACGGTATTTTGAGATCATACTTACCAGCAGTTGTTTTCAACAAGTGATGTGGATGGCTATACTTGAATGAAGGATAACCGAAGAAACACACATAATTTGGCTTCAAAACATGAACATTACATGTTTGAAAATATCGAACACAAATCTACAGATGAGAAAAAAGTAAATGCATTTATACATGGTCTTAATAACTTATCTCTTTAAATATAAGTTGAATTTCAATTATATTCTAAAAGTAGAATAATCAGTATCACAAGATAAATATGAAATTACGTAGGCAGAAGCCAGAGTACTTGGCTACAGTGACAATCAAGTTTATGAAGACTGGTTATTTTCTTAATTATTTTTGTCTAAGCAATCAAAGGAACTCAAACTCTAGCACACAGAAAACATTTTGTTGTTCTTTTGTTTAGTAATATTATATCCTTAGGTTTAGAGTTATTAATAGGATTATGATCCTTGTCTAAAATTCCTTCTGAAAGGAAGGAAATTTTAACAATGTGTTCTGTATAAATACATCAGCTTGTAGATATACTTAAGTCATTAGACTTCCTGAAATAAAACCACTACAGTATTCTAAAGTAATAGTTAGCATATAAAGACACTGAAAAAATACATAAAGTACCTGAGAATTCATCTTTGAAATTTTTTAATATATGTAGAAAATAATCCCTTTTACTTTTTAAAAAAAATTACATCATGTACATTTAGTGTGATTAGCTCTCAAAATTTAAAAGTTATGTTATAATACACATTATATTATATACAGTAGTCATGTTTTAATACATATCTATAAACAAAAAATTTGTTATTTTTTTCTGATAGCAAATAATATAAAAGTTTGGTTTACTGACAGGAACAATACATTTAAATTCTTAAGTGATTTTTCACTTTAATTTCCTAACTGTTACTGATTTCTGAAGGCAAAGAAAAACTGAAGATCCTTTTCCTAAAATATGAATAATCTTAAATCATGCACCTTAGCTATACTTTAAAGAGATCATCCTAGGCTGTGCACAGTGGTTCACTCCTGTAATCCTAGTACTTTGGGAGGCCAAGATGGGAGGATGGCTTGAGCTCAGGAATTTGACATCAGCCTGGGCAATAGCAAGACCCCCATCTCTACAAAAAATAAAAAAAAAAAATTAAGTTGGGCCTTGCATAATAAGTATAAAAAATAAAAAGAGTAGATGTGCACTTTTAAGGCAGAGGAAATAGCATATATAAAGGAACTGCAGCAGGAATTTGCTTGGCATGTTTTCTGGGACAGTGAGCAGGTTGATTTGGCTTGATCAAATGTATGAAAAAGAGCAGTAGAAATAGCTCAAGGACAAAATTGTTGATGATTATAATGTCAGGATAAGGAGTTTGAACTCATACATTCTGGGTTATTGAAGAAAAAGAATTAGAAAATTAACCTAGTAGTAGTTTATTGAATAGATTACAAGCAAAGTCTGGAAAGGAAAGAAGTCAAGAAACTATTACGGTCATTCTCTCTCACCCCCTGTATCTGCAGGTGATATGTTCAAAGATCCTCAGTAAATGCCTGAAACCTCAGATAGTACTGAACTCTCTATATACTGTTTTTTCCTATACATACATACCTATGATAAAGTTTAATTTATAAATTAGGCACAGATTAATAACTAATAAAATATTAATAGAACAATTATAATATACTGTAATAAAAGATATATGAATGTGGTCTCTCTCAAAATATCTTATTGTACTGTATTCACCTATTTTCAGACTGTAGTTGACCACGGGTGACTGTGACCATGGATAAAGGAGGAATACTGTACAGTACATGAGACACAAAACATCAGGCTCCTGACTGAGGTATTTAACAGCAGAAAAAGAAAAAAAGCAAACAAAGTGCAATAGGCATTATGTGATTACTAGTGACTGAACAGCCATAAAGAGGCTAAAAACATTGTGAAATTGCTGAATAGGTGGATTAAAAAGAAACAGAAAGGAGAAAAACACAATTTTTCAAGCTAGAATTCAAAAATAATTTTCTAGAAAATTAGCATAAAGCTTTAAACTTCTAATTTTAAAAGGCATGCTTATAGAATTACCAGTTTTATATATTTTATAGTTGAGGCAATTCTGAATTCACCTATGAACAGTATTTAAAAACATCTAATTCTACGGGGACTATTTGTGTCAATTTGCCCAAGGTGATCCCAAGTTACTTAAGGTAACTATTAATAACACCACTTTCACTCTCAAATATATCCAGTTTGGACAATTATATATATGGTCTAACTGTTAACTCAATTATTGACTAAAATAAGTCTTTCCTTGATTTTTAAACGTAATTCAATATCTACAACCAGAGCACAAAAACACAAACAGAGATGAAATGGTTTAGCAGATTAGCATAATAAGGAAAAAAAATACTTCAACAGGAAGTTGAGTGCTCAAGTCAGACATTGAGCTGGACTCAGAAATTCAAAGCTAAATAAGATGCAGAATATGACTACATTCAAGGTTCTAACTTTAAACTGCTTATGCTTTACTACAGGACAGACACCATAGAAAAATGCAGCATGACATAGTTAAATCAATTAAGAGTCAAATGCATGATGTCCTAGGGAAGTGTAAAACACAACATAAGGTCATCTAAATAATTTACTATAGGTGGTAAGAGCTCTTCCTGGGGAAACTTTTTATAAAAGATGAAAAAACAGACTGTTTCTCACTGAGTCATTCAACAAATATATATGAGTACCTACAATGTACCAGGCACTTGGGATTATATAAAGAACAAAACAGATGCAATTCTTTCTCTTATGGAATGTAGAGTCTAGTGAAAGATAAGGACAAGTAAACAGGTGATTATAACACAGTGTCATAAAGAGAAAAGTAGATAAGAGTGTGTTAAGAGACCCAAAGGAAGGGAAAGACTAGGGCAAGTAAACAGGTGATTATAACACAGTGCTATGAGGGAAGTAGATAGTGTTATGGGAACCTAAAGGAAGGGAACCTACCTGGAAAAAGTTATGTCAAAGTAAGACCTGAGGTATGAGTAGGAATAATCCAGGGAATTAAGTGTGTTGCCCATAAGGCCATAGGGGAGTGAGACAAGAATCTTTAAAGCAGAGGAAATACATGTACAAAGGTCTGGAGTTGAGAGAGAGGACAATGTGTGTTCAATTAACTCAAGTTGTTCAATAGAGTTCTAGTGTGGTTTAGTGTGGAGTAAGGGTGGGAGGTGTCAGAGTCGGGGTTAGCATGGGTGGGTTTTAGTAAGAAATGAAGCCTGAGCAATTGAACAGTCCAGAACATAAATTGCCTCATAGTTATCTGAATTTTGGACATTTTGCTGAGGGAAGTTTTAAGCAAGAAAATGACATTATCAAATGTGTCTTATTATATTACCCTGGCTACACTATGTAGAATGGGTTGGAAAGGCACAAGATTAGAGGCAGAAAGTCCAATTAGGAAGGACCAGGATGCATACAGTTGAGGGCAGGGTAGAAAAACAGTGACCAGATTTCTTCAGAGAGTTACAGGCTAGAATCAAGAGAAACAGGTTTGAGGGTTCAGTTCTGGAACCTAGATAGTGGAACGTGCATTGAGGCATTATGGCAGACACCTGCAGTGGCCATGTAACAGAGTTGTAGCCAGTGAGTCTGGCTGGTTCCACCCCTCCTCCTTCCTGCCTTGAACATGGAGTAAGAAGTTGTAGCAGCCCTCTTGACACCAGGAGGGAAAGGTCAAATGAGCCGATAGGAAAATGACAACACTGATAATGATGAGCCACTTAATTGATGCCAGCTGCCAATGTTCTGTATGCATAAATACTTAATTTCCTATTTATTGGTTGGGTTTTTATTACTTGCAGCTGAAAAACACCTCATATACATACAACTGGAGATTTCCAGGACAGCAGAATATATGGGTCTGAAGTAGACCTGAGCACTTTAGTTATCAGCATAGTGGGTAACTAAATCCAAAAAGTGTATGAGATAACCCAGGAAGTGAGAAAAGTGCAGAGGGCCAAAGTCAGAGTCCTTAGAAACAGCAACATTTAAAAGTGGGGTAGGGAAAAAAGTGGCCAAAGGTGTAGGAAGAAAAATATTGCAAAGCTGGTATCACAAAAGGCAAGAATGGAGAGCTCTCAAAGGAAGAGGCCAATACCTGGTAAAGTACAGCTGAGAAGAGCCCTCTTCTCTTGGTTACCTCCTACTTATGCTTCACAAATCTCAGGTTATACAGTATCCTCTGAGAACTCCTCTCTGACCCTGAAAGCCCACCAGAGGTGTCCACTGCTATGTATTCCTGTAGCTCTAGACACTTGTCCTATCATAGCACTTCTCATGCTGGGTTTAATTGCTTAGTATCTATCTCTGTCTCCCTTTCCCCTGTCCTCCACAAAGTTGTAATCTCTGAGAGGGAAGGGATGGTGTTTGACTTTTTCACATTTGCATCCTCAGTGCCTAACATAGTACTTGGGACACAGCAGGCTCTTGAAAGGTTTTGTAGGCTCAGGGGTCCACCGATGCAGGAATATGTAGGGAAAGGAGGTGTGGGGTGGGGGTATAGGAAGAAAAACTCAAAGCAAACAAGATGAAACAGTATCATTACCGGGACGTGTCAGTGCTTGGTGCTGAAAAGACTGTGAGAAAGAGGGGGAAGTGCTGGGAAGATGGTGGTGAGTCATACATAGCTTTGGTGATAAAAGGGGTGGAATACGTGGTGCAAACAGAGAGAAATATAGGCCAAAAGACTAAAAGGCATCTCAGTTCAAAAGAGGCAAGAAGTCACGGCGATATTCTTTGGCTGAACGGTGTCTTCTTCTAGACTGTAAATTTCCTGAGGGTAGGGGTCCTATTTATTACCAGTGTCTGCCACACCGTGGGTGCTCAATAAATGCAGATTGAATATACCTCTGTATCCCGCGCGCCCATCACAACGCCCGGCACCTAGAAGGTGCTTGATGAAAAGGCTTGCAGGCGCGCGGCTAGCTGGGCTTCAGGTGCAGAAGGAGCAGGAGGAGAAGCGAGCCCAGGTAAGGGGAAGGAGTGGGTTTCCACTCCAGACAGGTTGGCTCGCCACCTTGCCTGCCTTTCGTCTTGCATGCATCCCTCCACCTCTCCATGATGCGTGGCGCTCGGGAGAGAAAGTCACACACCACTCCTGGATGACTCCGGGCAAACCACTCCTTCCTGGCCTCCGATCTGCCCAAACTTGCTTACCAGCTGCCCGGCATTGCGGCTCCAAGTCCTCAGCGCGCGAGCTGCAGCCATCTTAGCCCGGAAAGACCACTGCGCCGCAGAGGCAGGAGACGCCTCCGCCGCCGACCTATCGGGAGACGGGAAAGGCGCCGCCCCCCGCGCGGCCAATGGGGAGCGGAGGGACGAGCCTCCCACCCTCAGCCAACCGCCGCGGGGCCCGGCGCCCGCGGGGAGGGGGAGGGGGAGGAGGAGGGGGGCGCCCAACCCTAACTTCCGCCCACAAAGCCGGCTGAGGTTCTGTTGTGTCAATACACGTGCGCCCAGTCTACGTAATGGAGGAAGTAGAGAGTGTTAAGGGAACGAAGGAAGGACATTTACCTGGGGAAAGTTATATTGAGGTAACACCTGAGGGATGAGTACGAATCATTCGCCCTTCTTCGTCTCATGTAGTAACCTCCTTGATTACGGAAATGGAACATGTCTATACTTTGTAGCAAGGTTGGGTACCGCTACCCTTGTTTTCCGGAAAATAAGACCTACCCATAAAATAAGCCCTAGCAGGATTTCTTAGCATTTGCGCAATATAAGCCCTACCCCGAAAATAAGACCTAGTGATGGGCGTGGCTACGCAGTGTATCTGCACAACCCATGCATTTCGTCGTTGAGCTGTAAAGAAGACGAGCAGCCCTTCTCATCTGCCCCATGAGAGCTCTATTGCTCCACAGGAGAGATTGGGGCCAATGGTTCTAAAGGAAATAGAGTTGCAAGAAATTCAGGATGGAATTCGGGGTTTGGAGAGTTATGATGATGTTCCGGAGGAAGATGACTTAACTATATTTGTTAAGTCATAGAATAAATGTAGATTGTTGTACCATACTTAAAAAAAATAACACATCCCCTGAAAATAAGCCCTAGGGTGTCTTCTTGAGGAAAAATAAATATAAGACCCTGTCTTATGTTTGGGGAAACACAGTAGTTGTTTCAAAAGTTCATACAGGACCATTTTCCAATGACTGACATTTCTTATCCCCTTTGAGTGTTGTTGATTACCAAAATGGGCTTCTCAATTTTTTTTTCATGAAAGATGAACAAGGTTACCTAATATCTAAAATAAACATGTCATCGCCATTATCTTTCCTTCTTACCGGATTTTGTGAGACTCAGCTGAATAGCATATGCAATACATGTCACTGACATATAACCTTGATTTACTTGTCTCTTTCTCTTTTGGTTTTTGTGTGTGTGTGTGTGGTTTTGTTTTGTTTTGTTTTTTACTGGACTCTTGAAATGTCAAATTTAGGTCAAGTAGAACTGGTAAAGAAAAGATCAGAGCTTTCTTTTAATAGGCAATCTTAATCAGAGAAACTAGGAAACCAATTTCTGGAAATGTCTAGGATGACATTTGTCTGTTCTTGCCTCTTATATGGGAATGAAAATCTGCAAAGATGTCTAAGGAATTATAGAGAAAAAAACTGGAACAAGGACATTTTAAATCCTCAACATTGAAGATTAGTGGTTGTGAAACAAAATCTCAGATATTTCACAAATTCATTATTTTATATTACCTAAGGCTTGGCCTGGTGTTTCATCCGTGTAATCCCAGCTTTTGGGTAGGTGGAAACAAGACAGCTTAAATCCAGGAATTGGAGACCAGCCAAAGCAACACAGCGATACCAGACTATGGCTCTACAAAAAAAAAAAAAAAAAAAAAAAATTACCCCTAGCCCAGAGTGGTGCCTACTGGTCCATGCCTGTAGTCCTAGCTACTCAGGAGGCTATGGCAGGAGGATTGCATGAGCCCAGGAGTTTGAGGTGGCAGTGAGCTATCATGACACCACTGAACTCTAGCTCAGGCAACAGAGTGAGACTCTGTCTCAAAAACAAACAAACAAACAAAAAACCCAGAAACAAAAACAAAACAAAAAGCCATATATATAAGTTACATCATAATATAACAAAAACTCTTGAACCCACCACCCAACTTAAGAAATAGAACCTTTCTAGGCTGGTGAAGGTCACTCACTGTCTGCTCCTCTCCTTCCTCTTTGCCCCAATAACCCTTACCCTGACTTGTGTGTTTATCATTCCTTGGTTTCTTTTAGAATTAACCACATATACATATATGGATCCCTAATATATTGTTTACTTTTGCTTGTTTTTGAGTCTTATAAAAATGTTATCAAATTGTATATATCTTTCTGCACCTAGTTTTTATGACAATACCACAATTTATTTATCCATACTCTATTCAGTGGATATTTGCATTGTTTCCAGTTCTTTGCTGTTACTGTCAGCGCTGCTAGGAATGTTGTTTTTTTTTTTTATTTCAGCATATTATAGGGGTACAAATATTACGGTTATGTATATTGCCCATGCCCCCCTCCACCCTCGAGGCAGAGCCTCAAGCATGACCATCCCCGATATTGCACATCTCACTCATTATGTTTGTATATACCCATCCCTTCCTCCCCCCTCCCACCCGCCCAACACCCGGGAATGTTCTTGATAATTTCTCCTGGTGCATGTTCAAGAGTTTCTTTGGGGCAGTACCTCTCAATTTAATAGCATTGATAGCAACTTGGGATCTTGTTAAAATGCAGATTCTAATTCAGAAGATCTGGGGCCTGGGATTGTGCATTTCTAACAAGCTCCAGGTGATATAAATGCTATTGGTTAGCCAACTGCACTTTGATTAGTAAGGCCAGGATAAATATCTAAAAATGGAATTTTGGGGACAGGGGTTGTGCTTATTTTCAACTTTATCCTAGATAGTGCTAGATTGTTTCCTAACTTGATTATACAAAATACACACCTAGCTGTTTTGTTCCTCATTTGATATTATCAGACTTAAATTTTCCCTCTAATTTAGTAATTATAAAATGGTATTTTGATCTTTTTTAAAAATTTTTTAAATATTTTTCTCAAATTTTTTTTTTATTATTTCTTTTTTATTTCAATTCTCTTCTTTTTCTTACAGACAAGCAGAAGGTATTTTGATCTTAATTTGAATTTTCCTGATTATAAATATGGTTGAGCATATGTTTTCATATGTTTATTAACCATTCGTTTTCTTTTTTTTTAAGCTAGTCAAATGAAGTAGTATTAACATTCTTAAAATGCCTGCTCCTGCTTTTCTCCCATTTCCCGCCTATTGTGTGTCCATCTTTTTCTTGTTAATTTGTGTAGTTCTATACATATTCTGGATTCCATGTGTGTTGCTAATATTTTCTTCTAGGTGACTTGTCTTTGCATTTTTGGTGTTTGTTTGTTTGTTTTAGAGACACTCTGTTGCTCAGGCTGGAGGGCAGTGACTCAGTCATAGCTCACTGCAGCCTTGAACTTCTGGGTTCAAGTGATTCTCCTGCCTCAGCCACTGGAGTGCCGGGACTACAGACATATGATACCATGCAGGCTAATTTTTTTTTTTTTTTTTTTTGTAGGGATAGAGGTCTTGTGTTGTCCAGGCTGGTCTCAAACTCTTGGCCTCAAGAGATCCTCTCACCTTAGGCTTCCAAAGTGCTGGCATCTTTGCTTTTTTAAAAGTGTCTTTTATAAACTAAAATAAAATTTTAAGGCTCACCCCTGCCACCAGCTGACTGAATGGACCCCCTCATGGCCAAAGGAATATCCTAAAATTAAATTGTCTGCCAGGAGGAGAGAGGTCAGACATGCCTTATGCCCCTCTCCCTTTTTGGAAACATCCTTTGTAACCCATTAACAGGCCTAAGGGTATGCAAGACAAACCTACAGGTCCTCAATTTACACAACAAATCTATGTCCAGTGGCTTGTCTCTGGTAAATAGCTCATTATGTTAAAATATTCCAAGCCTTTAGACAAAGCTTCATGTCTTTAACCAATTACAAGCCAAAGAATCTTTAAACCCACCTATAACCTATAAGCCCCCCTTCAAGATGTCCCACCTTTTTGGGCCAAACCAATGTATGCCTCTGGCGTATTGATTTATGACTTTACCTGTAACCCATGTCTCCCTGAAATGTATAAAACCAAACTGTAATCCAGCCACATCAAGTCCACTTGCTCAAGGCCTCTTGGGAGTGGTTCCAGGTCATGGTCCTCAAATTTGGCTCAGAATAAATCTCTTTAAAATTATTTTACAGAGTTTGGCTTTTTTCCATTGACACTTTTGATGTATAGAGTTCTTAATTTTAATGTAGTTGACAGTATCTTTTTGTTTATGGTTAGTGCTCTTTGTGTTGTAAGAAATCCTTCTCGGTACAAAGGTTCTAAAAGTAGTCTGCTGTATTTCTTTCACATTTGTCTTTCTTTTCTTTTGTAATTTTAAAAATTGAGATTAATTACCATAAATTCAGCCTTTAAAGTATACAATTTAGTGAAGTTTAGTATATTCACAAACTTCTGCAACCATTACCACTATCTAATTCTGGAACATCTCATCAACCCCCAAAATAAACCCCATACCCATTAGCAATCACTCCCCATTCTGTATTCCCTTCCCCATCCACTGAGAATCTCTAATCTACTTTTTGTTTCTATAAATCTGCCTGTTCTGGACATTTCATGTAAATGGGATCATACAACACGTGGTCTTTTGTGACTGGCTTCTTCACTTAGCTTCTTTCACTTATATTCTCAAGATTCATCTAATATTACAGCATGTATCAGTTTCTTATTATGCCTTAACAATACTTCATTGTATAGGTATGCCACATTTTTGTTTATCTACTTATCAGATGATAAACATTGTTAAAAAAATAAATAAAAATGAAGGCCACCTTTTAGATACCTCAAGGCCAACTGCCCACAGCCATGTAACCCAAACTTAATGCATCCTAATTTCCCCTAAACTCTAGCCCTAAACATTAACAAAATAAAAACATAAGCTTTTTGTCCTTACCACAGGATTCAGTGCAATTAAATCAATCAGCTATAAATAAATCAGCTTAAATAGCTCTACTTGCCTTAAAAAAAAAAAATACATGACAGCTAATCATGAAAAAAGTCAAAATACTTCCTTCTTTATGCTCTATAAACTGTGCTGTAAGCGCTGTAAAACTGAGACTTTGTGCCATTTTTTGGTTTGAGTTCTCCCAGTTTGCAACCTGTTCTTTTGTATGCACAATGAACTTTTAAAATTATAACTTGGTCTAATTTTATTTTTGACATTAGGGTTGTTTCAACTTTTCGCTACCACAAATAATGTTTCCATGAATATGTAATACATATATTAATACAAGTTTTTGTGTGGACATATGTTTTCATTTCTCTTGGGTATATTCCTAGGAGTAGAATTGCTAGGTCACATGGTAATGCAATATTTAACTTTTTGAGGAACTGTGAAAAGGTTTTCAAAAGGGGCTGAACTGGCTGGGCGTGGTAGCTCATGCCTGTAATCCTACCACTCTGGGAGGCTGAGGCAGGAGGATCGCTCAAGGTCAGGAGTTCGAAACCAGCCTGAGCAAGAGTGAGACCTCATCTCAACTAAAAATAGAAAAGAAATTAACTGGCCAACTAAAAATATACAGAAAAATTAGCCAGGCATGGTGGCGCATGCCTGTAGTCCCAGTTACTTGGGAGGCTGAGGCAGTAGGATCGCCTGAGCCCAGGAGTTTGAGGTTGCTGTGAGCTAGGCTGACTCCATGGCACTCTGGCCTCGGCAACAGAGTGAGACTCTGTCTCAAAGAAAAAGAAAAAAAGGGGGCTGAACCATTTTACTTTCATACTAGCAGCAATGTGTGAAAGTTCTTGTTTCCCCATATTCTTATCAACCCTTGTTATTGTCTGTATTTTTGGATTATAGCCATCCTAGTGGGTGTGAAGTGGTATTTCATAGTGGTTTTGATTTGCATTTCCCTAATGACTAATGACTCTAAACATCTTTTTAGCTGCTTATTGGTGGTTTATATAGCTTCTGTGGAAAACTGTCTATTCAAATCCTTTGCCCATTTTTTAATTGAGTTGTCTTTTTATTCTTCAATTTTTTAATGTTATTTTTTTCTTTTTTTTAATTTCAGCATATTAGGGGGGTACAAATGTTTAGGTTACAATATTGTCTTTGCCCTACTGAACTCAGAGCTTCAAGCATGCCCATCCCCCAGACAGCATGCACCACACCCATTAGGTGTGAATATACCCATCCCTTCCTCCCCACTCCCACCTGCCCTTATTCTTAAATTTTTAAGAGTTCTTTATGTATTCTGGATACTAGACTCTTATCAAATATATGATTTATAAACATTTTCTCCCATTTTGTGGTTTGTCTTTTCACTTTCTTGGTAATATCCTTTGAAGCACAAAATTTTTAATTTTAATTAAATTGAAGTTCAATTTTACTATTTTTTCCTTAGTTATTTGTGCTTCTGATGTCATAGCTCAGAAAAAAATTGACCAAGTTCATGAAGAAATAACATCGGTGTTTTCTTCTAAGAGTTTAAATGTATTTTTAGCTCTTACTTTTAGGTCCTTGATCCATTTTGAGTTAATTTTTGTATGTGGTATGAGACGTTTAAGTCTTTAAATCATTTTGAAATGTTTAATTAATATATGGTATGAGATAGAAATCCAATTTCATTTTTTCTCTGATGGTTAATCCATTGTTCCAGTACCATAAAGTGAAGTGTTCCTCTTTCCCCACCAATCTGCCATCTCATCTATCATAGAAATTCTGTTTCTGGAGTCTGAGTAGTCTATTTGTCACTATGTCAATCTCACATTATCTCAGTTACTCTTCCGCTTCACACAAATTCTGGATTTGGATAGGATGAATATCTTCTACCTAATTATTCTTGCCCTTTTTGTTCTTTCATGTAAATTTCAGAATCAGCATGTCAAGCTTCTTTAAAAAATCCTGGTAGGCATTTGATTGGAATTTCATTGCAACTATATTTGCAATAATATGTCAAAAGATTCTTTTGGGTTTTCTATGTAGGCAGTCATATCCTGTGTTAATAATGAAGGTGGTGTTTCTGCCTGTCCTATCTTGTATCTTTTATCTCGTTCTTACAGAATCTGGCTAGGACTTCCATCTCTGTTAAAAAGCCATAATAGTGGGCATCTTTATCTTGTTAATTATTTTAAAAAGAAGTAGCCTAATGTTTTACTACTAATAATGAAGTTCGCTATTAGGTTTTCCAGATGCCCTTAATCAGACTAAGGGAGTTTACATTAATTCCTAGTTTTTTTTGTTTTTGTTTTTGTTTTTTACTGTGTAGCAATCCACCCTAAGACATGACTTGGTGGCTTAAAACAATCATTTATTTATTTATTACAGTTGAGATGGTTGATTAGACAGTTCTGCTACTGCCTTTGTTTGGACTCACTCACACAGCTGCAGAAAGCTGGTGGCTCAGCTGGGACTGGGTGTCCAGGATGGTCTCATTGACGTGTTTGGACCTCAGGTAGAATGGCTAGAAGGGCTTAGATGGCCAAGCCTCTCTCTCCATGTGGTCTTCCATCTCAGGCTACTTTGCAGGGTGGCAGGCAGGGAAAGGCTTCTCGGAAAGAGTCACCTTTGAGCTGAGGTCTTCTGAAGGGTTAGAAGGCAGAAGTAAGTAGGCAAAACGGGAGAGGCTGTTAAGAACAGAGGAAATAATTTACAAGAGGGAATAACATGTGTCAAGACCCCATGAGGTAGGAAGAAGAATGATGGTTTCTAGAAAAAAAAAGGCATGAAGTCAGTTTGGCTGCTACACACAAAGAAAGAGAGAGCATGGGGGCCAGATTATGCATGTTCAAAGAACTTTGAATTTTTATTTTAATCTTCATACTAAGAATAGTGGGAAACCACTGCAAGGTTTTAAGTGTAGGTAAGTTCAAACTTTCCCTTTGAAGTTTCCAACAAACTGACAGTAGGCAGATCAACAGGAGAAAAGGCATACAAATTTAGTAATGCTCACATGGACGGACACAGGACTTCTGCAATTAGGAGATTCAAACAAGGCCAGTTGGTTGAGGCTTAAATAGCCCCCTCTTCATAGGGAGAGGGAGATGGGGGATGTAGGTGATTGCAGGGGTAGTAAATGATTTTCAGAAGAAATGGATGATGAGTCCAAAGAATAGAGAGTGGCCCGGGACAAAATTTTTCTGAGTTATGTGGGAGGAGGTGAAGGGTGGAATCTCACTGTAAACAAAGGTTGTCTTATTATGTAGATAAGTCTCCCAGGTAATCTTACAGAGCAGCTCTCCAAAGAATAGATGAAAATTTGTCTGGAGATGACTTTTAGTCTTTTCCTTTCTCTGTTACCAAAAATTTGGTACTTGTCCCTGCAGCCTAATGAAGAATGAGGACAAGTAGTTTGAAGAAAAAGAAAGTCTATTAATTTGTCAGCAAATAAGGAGGATGGCAGACTTTCATCTTAAAAAACTCATTGTCTTTATCCCTAGTTTTTTTTTTTTTTTTTTTTTTTTTT
>VBSM01000529.1:76450892-76510853 GCA_008086735.1 Cheirogaleus medius
TGGCTGTGTTGGGGCACTCCTTCAACACTTAGCCAGGCCATTTGCAATTCTGCCTTAGCCTTCACTTTCTGCTTGCAGGGAACCTAAGATGGCCGAAGGGAAAGCTTAGGATTTTCTCAGGTCTTCTCTTAGTGTGTCCAGCCCTGGGCACATCTGCCTTCTAATTCTCTGGTGTGCACAGGAGCTTTTCCCAGCCTTTACTCCCCCATGTATCTCCTTCCCCAGCCTCTTTCTTCCCAGGATTTCCCTTCTCTGCTTGCCCTGACTTTTATCCCTTGCCTCAGGTGGCTGCAGCTAGTATATTTGTTTTGAGATGCTTCTGACAAACACAGGCTGGGAAGGCTGCTTCAGTCAGGAGAAACAAAGGCCAGCCTATCTGTGATTCTGTTTTCACCTGTCCGGTGTTGTTTTGTTCAAATCTTTGTCTTTCCTGACTTTTCATTTGCTTGATCTACCAATAATAGAGATAAAATTTCACAATGTATTAGTGGGTTTGCCAGTTTCTTCTTGTGTTTTATCAATTTCTGACTGACATATTTTGAAAATTTGTTTTATTTATTTATTTATTTTTTATTTTCTTTTTTATCTTTTTGCCTTCAAGAGTTTTGGAATATTTTGAAAATATTTATTGCAGACAAAAGTTTGAATAGTTATATTTTCCTGGAAATGCAATTTTTGTTATTTTGTAGTGAGTTTTTTTGGTCAATAATAATGGTTTTCATGTTAAAGTCTAATTTGTCATTAATATAGCTATACCAACTATCTTTTAGTTGACATTTATCTGCTGCATCTTCTCCATCTTTTTATTTTCCACCTCTCATGATCTTTGCTGTTTTAAGTGTGTTTCTTGTAAATAGTATAGTTTTTTAATCAATCTCTAGCTTTTAACCAGAAAGTTTACTTTACTTACATTGTTATTACTGATACATGTGAATCTATTTCTATTTTGTTACTTTAGTGCTTTCTTTTCATCCTGTTTTTTTATGCCAATTAAGGTGTTAGGGTTTTGTTTAAACTGTATTTTCCCTTTAGTCCAGTTTTTCCTTCAGTTAAATTAGAAGTTATATGCAGTGTTACTTTAGAGGTTAGCTTTCAAGTCTTACCTTCAATAATTATCTTAAAGTCTTAAATTATGTCTTAACTCTATTAATTGAGATTTTATTTATTTATTTTAGAGACAGTGTCTCACTCTGTCACCCAGGCTGGAGTGCAGTGGTGTGATCACATCTTACTGCAACCTCAAACTTCTGGACTCAGATGATCCTCCGCCAGGCTCAAGTGATCCTCCTGCCTTAGCCTCCTGAATAGCTGGGACTATAGGCATGCCCCACGATGCCTGGCTATATCTGGAAATTATTTTATTTCTTCCCCTTCATTCTTGAAACATAATTTTGCTGGGTACTCAATTTTAGGTTGATGGTTATTTTCTGTCACCATTCTGAAGGTATGAATCCACTGTCTTTCTGATTGCCACTGTTCTATTGAAGAATCTGTTATTAGCCTAACTCTATTTTCTTTGTAGATAACTGAAAAGACTTAGATTTAACCCAAGTTTGTCACTTACTCATTAGGTCATCTTGGCATGTCACTTTAATTCTCTGGGCCTCAGTCTCTCATTTCCAAATAGAGAGAACACGAACCTCACAGCTTTGTTGTGAACATTAAGACAGATAATGTATATGAAAGCACTATACAGATGCTTATTGTAATCCACTCTTACCTGGCTGTCTCTACCTTATATTACCATTTTGTTCACTTCCCTCTACCACTGGAAGTAGTTGGAATGAGACTAATAGGTCAGAGGAAGGAATTCATAACCCAAGTTAGAAATAAAAAGGCAAGGCTTCTTCAGAGGAGGTTAAGTTTCTTTTTTTTTTTTTTTGAGATCTGTTGCCCTGAGCCTGAGTGGAGTGCCGTGGCATCCGCTTAGCTCACAGCAACCTCACACTCCTGGGCTCAAGCAATCCTTTTGCCTCAACCTCCTGAGTAGCTGGGACTACAGGCATGTGCCCCCATGCCTGGCTAATTTTTTTCTATATATTTTTAGTTGTCCAATTAATTTGTTTCTATTTATAGTAGAGATGGGGTCTCGCTCTTGCTCAGGCTGGTTTCGAACTCCTGACCTTGAGCGATCCACCTGCCTCGGCCTCCCAGAGTGCTAGGATTACAGGTGTGAGCCACCGCGCCTGGCCAGGAGGTTAAGTTTCTATAATAGGAATCTAAGATGTCAGATAGTAGTACAACTTTTATATTCCAACCCTACTGCCATTGCTTTACTTCAACTTTTCATTACCTCTTGCCCGGATAATTGCATCATTGGCATTTCTTCCTTCAGGCTCTTTAGGCCTTTAATTCACCCACCTCATACTGTCAAAGCCATCATTTCTAAATGCAAATATGATTACTTCCCTGATTAATATCTTATGGCAAGTCCCAGATAAGATTAAGTATATAGTCTATGTGCTTCCAGAACATTCTCTGTCACAAAAGTGGCAGAGCATTGGGATTATCAGACAGTGGTGTTCACTTCAGATCACTCAGGTTCATATCCTAGTCTTCTAGTTAATAACTGTGCGACCTTACAGCAAATTGTTTAACTTAGAGAACTATAAAACAGTAAAAATAGTTGGTACTTCTTCATATTGTGAATATATGCAGTGCATATCACCTAAGTGCTCAATAAATGTTGCCTGTTATTGTTACAGTTTGTTATGTTGTAATTGTTGTCCCCTAATAAACTATAAGATAAATACCTTACCAGTTTATTATTGTGGATGACATTGTAATTGACTACTTCTCAGTCTCTCCATTATGCTCCAATAACTTCGGGGGAGGAACTGCCTTACTCTGCTTACCTAGAGGCTTGCATACTATTTGGTACTCAGTTAATGTGGGAATTTAATCACAGGCAGAACCAAAAAGCTGGCTGTTGTTTCTGCCCTGGCCTTGTCATGGTTCAGTCCATAGCTGGACTTTCA
Source organism: Cheirogaleus medius (assembly GCA_008086735.1). Taxonomy (NCBI): domain Eukaryota; kingdom Metazoa; phylum Chordata; class Mammalia; order Primates; family Cheirogaleidae; genus Cheirogaleus; species Cheirogaleus medius. The sequence continues at coordinate 76,453,871 of VBSM01000529.1, forward strand.
AGTGTTGCCCCAATTTTTGGGCTTCTGGCTTGGAGGAATTGTAGGTCTGGGCCTTGGAGAGAAATGGCAGACACTCAGGAAGCATCTGTGAAGAATTTATTGTGAGTGAAGTTTAAGGGTACAAAGCGAAAGTACATTTCCTAAGAGGCAATGGGTCTGTCTCCACAAGTGGAGAAGACCCTGTCTACTTCTATGTTTTTCTTTTTATATGCTTTATGTTTAGGTAAAGGTTAGTTGTAATTAGGACTGAATTCCTTTCTATTTTTTTTTTCTGGGGAGATATATTTATTTTTGGTAACATACACTAATTACATAGTAACTATAAGGTAACTAACATGAAACCACAGAACTGTAACTTTGCCACCTGCATGGACTTGGGCCTTTCTTGCTGGGCATATTTTCAAAAAACTGCATGTCTACCCCAGAGCTATGCCAGTGAAATCTGTTAAGGAGTAAAGCTCTGAAGTGGTGACACATCAGAATATGTTGCAGCTGACTGATGATAGGCAGGACATGTAACTTATAAAGTAGTTACAGCCTAATTCACAAAAGTTACCAACTGTTTTCTCTTTCTAGATAGAAGTAAGAAGTTATTAAGAAATTCCTTGAATTAGCACCTGGTATGTCAGGTGGGAGTGCAGAAAAGGGGTGTTAGAGCAGTGTCAGAAAGACCCTGGTGGGCCAGATTGGTTGGACATCATTAATAATCATGATTGGCTTCTAAATACTGGTAGCAAGATGATTTCTGATTTGTAATCTTAGGAAAATTATAGATAAATGGAAAAGGCCAGTAATCATACACTGAAATTAATAAACGGCACTTCCAAATTAACCACATAAGGGCTGTGCTTGCAGCAAGGCACAAGACGGGACACCCAGATTTTTTCTTTCCACATCTGGCTTTCAGAGCAGCTCTCATAGCCATTTCGAAAACCTCCCTCACTCCATCTTTGGTCTTTGCTGAACACTCTATGTACCCCAAAGCGCCAATCCTGTTTGCCATATCTCTGCCTGCTTCAGGTTTTACAGGCTCCTGCTTCATCTTGGCTAGTTCCCACCTGTGTACTCATCATTTCGAAGATCCTTCTTGTTCCCAACAAGGATGGTGGGCACATTGGGACAGAAATGCTTGACTTCCGGGGTCCATTTATCTGGGATGTTTTCTAAACTATCAGGGCTGTCAATGGAGAAACACATCAGTATAAAATCAGTGTGTAGGTAGGAGAGGGGCCTCAGGTGGTCATATCTTCCTGCCCAGCTGTATCCCACAAAGCCAATTCTACTTGCTTTCTATCCACCTGGATATCTGCCACATAGTTCTCAAACACCGTGAGCACATACACCTCTGGGAACTGGTCCTTGCTGAAGACTATGGAGCAAGCATGTCTTGCCACACGCTCCATCATCAACAATAACCAGTTTCTTCCTGTTGGCAGCCATGGCTTACAAATGCCCTGTGGGATGTACGCCGTGGTTGGCACAAGTTGTACAAAGTACCTTTAACTTCTGAGATGAAAGGCTCAGGCGACGACTTGGAGTCCGACCTCTTCCTGCTGAGGACTCCTGTCCGCCAGTCGCAAAGCTCAGAAACGCAAGCGAGTAGCTGAAGAGGAGAGAGCTAAGGAGAGAGCCGATCTCTTTCTACGTTTGGACATGACTTAAAGGTTATGTTATATGTACTGTGGGGAAAGTTACATTTCCCTTCTCTGACTGGTGGTCAGTGTTTCATGGCCTAATGACCTCATTCTTTAATATTGAAATAATTGTTTCCTCTTTTTATTTTTCTGCAACCATTTCCTCCTTATTGTTTTTCTGTAACTGCTTTCTCCTTTCTGTTTTTCTGATTTCCATTACCTCTCACTTGTTTTTTTGTCCCTAACAGCCTGAGGTGAATTATGTCAGTAGCACTGTCCCTCCGAGTCAAGTTGCACTCACTTTCAAGCAAGGTGGCATACCTTTGGCTTTTCAGAGTATTACATTAGTGATTCTGCCTCCCACCCCCAAATAAATGGTGTCTCGCCGGGGGATAAAAGATGATAATACTCTCTCTATGCACACACACACACACCCTATCGCGAGGGATGAAAGGCTAAGAGTATCGATGTACCAGGGACACACTTGAAGAGACAAGCTGCAGAGGAAGACAACCCCGACCAGAGAAAAGGTGCCCGGTGCATTGCGGGGTGCGCACCTTTCTTACATCTTCAGCTCTGAGTCTGCAGCTCAAGGTATGCCAGCATCCTCGAGAAAACAGAGATAAAGCACGAGCCTGCGGGACAACCGGAGGATTTGGTTACAGTTGAAAGCAGGTTTTCTGTGCCCTGCAGATTTTGCCGTGTTCTGGGCACAAGACTTCCAGGGCCACATACATGTCGTATGGTGCTCTAACGCAGCTCAGCGGCTACCTCCCCGGCGGCTTCCCAGGCAGGGGCGGGAATTGCGCCGGCGCCGCCTCGCTAAGCTGCGCTGCACGCGTGCGCACTGGCTGCGAACCGTGCGCGTCCCGCGGCGTTCCTTTCCGCCGATCGGGTTTCCCGGGAGGCGCCGCTCCTTCCGCTTTCCCGGCAGCCGCAGGCCTGTACCGAGGTTTCGGAGCTGCGGGGCTGGAGGCAGTGTGTCATCTTCCTCCCGTTCCGGCGAAGGCCTGGTCGCTGCGGGCCAGGCCCCAGGGCGCCCCCCATGGCGGGGCAGCGGGTGGAGGTCGATGGCGGGATCATGGAAGGGGTGAGAACGGAGCCGGAGGCAACGCGGCGGGGGTGCAACCCAGGCTGCCGAGGGGAGCTTTCACGTCTAGTGTTCTTACATCTCTTCTCCCCGCATCCTCACCCTTGCAGGGCGGCCAAATCCTGAGAGTCTCTACGGCCCTGAGCTGTCTCCTGGGCCTCCCCTTGCGGGTGCAGAAGATCCGGGCCGGCCGCAGCACGCCAGGACTGAGGTAAATCCGAGTGGCTGCTGCGGAGTTAGGGGAGCTGGGTGCCGGGTCACTGGGCTGCGGATGGCAGTGTGGGCCGCTGGATCTGGGCTAGGCCACTGGGCTAGGAGATCCGGCGTCTGAGCTGTGGAGCTGAGAAGGTCCTGGCCGCGGGTTTGGGGATCTGAGGACTAGGGCCGCGGGGTCTCGCGAGGGGCAGGGGCGGCACTCGGGCCTCCCTTCCCACCCCCGAAATGCTCTCCCTGGGCTGTGGCTTGGGTTGGTGGTCTTGAAAGCCTCGAGGGGCGAGTTTAGAAACAGGCCCGCGTTTTGTCTATTTGGCTGAAGTTGTCTCTTGTTAAAGTGGTATCTTTTAAAATGTTTCCCCACTTCATCGGGCATTCCAAGTATCCGGAGAGCACATATAGGCGGCAAGATAGATGGGACAGAAATGCTTGTGAAGCCAGAGGAAACCCCACTTTATAACCAGTGTATTATGTGCTACCGCACATTTTAGCATCATAGCACAGGAAAGAATCCCGAGATGCGTTATTCCAGCTTTAGTTCATGCCTCCAGAAAGCTGTGAATATGGCCAGAATTATCTGTTGCGGACAAACACCTTTGACGCTTGACCTTCTTGTTTCTTCTGTCTGGGAAGCTGGACATGCCACTAGTTAAGTTTCAGGTATATGCACCTGATAGAAGAAGACCAGGTTGAGGCCAAACTGGTTCCTTTGTATGTATTCTGTACATATTCCATTTTAATGAATCAGTCTTTTATCCAACATCAGTTTTGAAATTATTAAAAGGCAATTAATTGATGTATGTCCATGTTAATTCCCTTTGTCATAGCAGTTATTTGCCACAATCCAGTTCACCAATAGGGGAATCCAATTCATTAAGGCTGTAGTATATACTATATTAGTTTGCTAGGGCTGCCATAACAAAATATCACACACTGGGGGTTTTAAACAGCAGAAATTTATTTCCTCACAATTCTGGAGGCTCGAAGTCCCAAAATCAAGGTGCTGGCAGTTGGTTTCCTCTGAGACCCATTAAGAGGAGAATCCTGTTCCAGGCCTGTCTTCTTGCCTCTTCAAACGGTAGTCCTTCACCATGCTCCTGGTGTCCTGCATGTCCTAATCTCTTCTTAGAAGGATACCAGTCAGATTGTATTAGGACCCACGTTAATGGCCTTATTTTAACTTAATTCTCTTTAAAGGCCCTATTTCCAAATACAATCACATTCTGAGATACTGAAGGTTAGGGTTTCAGCATATGAATTTGAGGGGAGGGGAACACAATTCAGTCCGTACAGGTACCGTAGATTATTCAGTGAAGTGCAAGTGAGAGTGGTAGCTCTTAGATAGCTTTATTAGTTTTCCTCTTTTGCACACTTCTAATTTGCAGCAATACATCAGTGTATGTATTTATAGCCAAAATAATGGGTCTCGAAAGGACCCTTAAAATGATGCCTACTAGCAAGTAGTCTAGATGCATAAAAACCCAAAAGGAAGCTGACATTGAAGATGTGGCACTTACTGTGGTTAGACCTTGCTGTTTTCTTGCCATTGCAGTTTTATAAATGTGTCATAAAATGTGGGGATATAGGCAGTCTGAGTGCACACGTTTTGATGCAGTATTATGACCTGAAGGCCTCAACATTTATCTGGACTGGAAATGATTCGAGATTTGTGTGATGGGCAACTGGAGGGGGCAGAAATCGGCTCAACAGAAATAACCTTTACACCAGAGAAGATCAAAGGTGGAATCCACACAGCAGATACCAAGACAGCAGGGTATGTGTCACTTACATTTCATTTAAGTATGGGTTTTGGCCTTAAATCCAGGTTTTACCACTTTCTGGGCAAGTTGCGTAACTACTTTGAGCATATTTCCCCACTTTTAAAATGGGGAAACTTACCTTTTAAGGTTAGAGACAATGTATGTAAAGTTGTAGCCACCTAAGTGTTTTTTAATTGCAGCTATTATTGTATCTGGAATTTTCTCATGTGTGTAGTATGGTGTAGCATATTTGTTTCTTTGCTTTTTATTATTTAGAAATTGAGCTGGGCACAGTGGCTCATGTACTTTGAGCACTTGTAAGTAATCCCAGCACTTTGGGAGGCCAAGGCAGGAGGATCGCTTGAGGCCAGGAGTTTGAGGTTATAGTAAGCTATGATCATACCATTGTACTCCAGCCTAGGCAACAAAGCGAGACTCTGAGACCCTGTCTCTAAAAAAAGGAAGAGAAAAGAAAAAAGAAATTGAATATCTGGAACCAACTTCAGTTTTTATGTTCTGTACTCTTTGCATTGTAGCAAATTGAGTTCTTGGCTTACAGCTAATTATAAACCATATTCTACTTATGGTCTAGATATTTTTGTTATCTTCTAATAGATACTTATTCAACTCTATAAATTTTTAGATATAATTCTGACTTTTTTCTCCTGTTGGAAGATAGACATTTAACAATTGAGTTCTTATTTTCTTTTCTTTTTTTTTTTTGAGACAGAGTCTCACTCTGTTGCCGGGGTTAGAGTGCTGTGGCATCAGCCTAGTTTACAGCAACCTCAAACTCCTGGGTTCAAGCGATCCTCCTGCCTCACCCTCCCAAGCAGCTGGGACTACAGGCATGCGCCACCATGCCCGGCTAATTTTTTCTATATATTTTTAGTTGGCCAATTAATTTCTTTCTATTTTTAGTAGAGACGGGGTCTCGCTCTTGCTCAGGCTGGTTTTGAACTCCTGACCTTGAGCAATCCTCCTGCCTCAGCCTCCCAGAGTGCTATGATTACAGGCGTGAGCCACCACGCCTGGCCAAGTTCTTATTTTCTAAGTATCCATTCTTTTATTGATAAAACAGGGAGAGCAATTAATTTTTGTATGGCTTTTCTCAGCTGTTTTGGATGATTGCTATTGTTAGCAGCTTTGTTTTACCAAAATTTTTCCATTTGTTAGGAAATTTGATGAGCTAAGAAATGTTACTGTAAACCTGATGCCATTTTGTTTCAGAAATGACTGTTGTAATGAATTATGATTTTTTAGTTTAAGAAAATGCTTAGTAGTAATTGAGACTTGAATTATGATTTAAATAGACTTCTATGAAAAGGGACCTGCTGCAAGGCCTAAGGTGAGCTTTGCCAAGTGAGAACTTTCCCAAGGAAATTAAAGAATTTTGAGCTTACTTTATAGTCAGCATATGATTTCAGGCATTCTCCTGTACAATAAGAGGGGAAAAAGTTATAGTTTAACAATTGTCTAAAAAATGAGCTAAAGTAGAATCATGGGAATTTTGAAAGTACAAGAAGAAACATGTATTCTAACCCTTCCTCCTCTTCGTGAATGTGGAAGCCAAGACTCCCTGGGGTTAAGTGTTTTACCCAAGATCATAAAGTTGGGGTCAGAACTAGAATTAGAATCTAGACCTTCTGGCTCCTACTCCACTAGAATGTATGGAAAATAAGTTTAAAATTGATAATCCAGCTCCATTCAGGAGATTAAAACAAGCAGAATCCTAGCAAGAAAACACATCTTACTCACTTTTTATCACATTTACTTATTCATGTTTATCCCTAATTGTGATTACAGTACCACGTATTTTCTCAGTCTTTGTCTTTGTAATTCTTCCTAAAATTAAGATTTTTCTGTTTTAATCTTAGAATCTGATTTTAAGGGGGAGAAAAGAAACACTTTATATATTGGATTACTCAGAATAAACAATGAGAAATCTAGTAGCTATAAGCCTATGGTTTATAATAAGCTAAACATTTCCAAGTTTTTTAAATTTGCTCCTAGGCTCAACTCCTTGAAAATAGGGATTATGTTGCATACATTTTTCTCTTAAAATGCCAAACACATTACATAGTCAATAAATATTTATTGAATTAATGAAATTCATTATCCGTGATAGTGGCTTTCTAGTTCAGTACATATACATCATTGTGGTAAGCAAGTTAAGTAAAGGTCTGTCTTTTGGTAGGTAGAAGCTATATAGAATTCTATTTCAAACTACAGTCTATTTAGGAATATGATTGCTTTCCTTTAACTTTGGAGAAGGGAGATAACAGCTCATTTAGAAAAATATGACCAAATTTTCCTTTTATAAAATTCTTCCTGTTATATAACTGTTTCTCATGATTTCTCGGATTATTTGACTATAAGGACCAAACAGAGGCAAGTAAAGCAAGGATTATTTCCCAACAACTTTTCTATGTAAAATATTCAGTTATCAGTCTTTGTAAAATATTTTCAGTTTGAGGCTGCATTGAACTATGATGACGCCACTTCACTCTACCCAGGACAACAGAGTGAGACCCTGTCTCAAAAAAAAAAAAAAGAGAAATTATATCATGAATTCCACAATAGTAGGAACTATATCTTAACTTGACACCTGGAATAGGACCTTGTACAAGGTAGCAGGTCAACTATAATTAATTGAATATTTCTAGACCTTGACTGTTTTGAATCCATTTTCATAAACTGCTACTAGTTTTTTTATTTTTTGTAGCGACAAGATCTTGCTATGTTGCCCAGGTTAATCTTGAACTCCTGGCCTCAAGCATTCCTCCTCCCTTGACCTCCCAAAGTGCTGAGACTACAGCCATGAGCCACTGCACCTGGCCTCTGTCTTTGAGATTCAGGATTTTACCATTCAGATATTGAAGTGTTTTTTTAACTTTAAACTCAAGGGCATGTACCTGCCTTGTCAGTTGTCTATGCTTTAATTAGTGTGATGAGCAATAATACAGCTTTTTGGGGGACTTGTAGAAGAAAATACAGCTAAGCCTGTTTTGCCTTCTCCTTAGGAGTGTGTGCCTCTTAATGCAGGTCTCAATGCCCTGTGTTCTCTTTGCTGCTTCTCCATCAGAACTTCATTTGAAAGGTGGAACTAATGCTGAAATGGCACCACAGGTCGATTACACAGTAATGGTAAGGACTTTTATTGTGGACAAACTGAGATCTCATATTCTTCTGAATCTCCATTCTCTATTTAAATGTATCCTGGTGTTTTTATGTACATTTCTATTTATTTCTTCATGGTGTTTACTTCTGTTGAAGGAGAGGATGAGGAATTACGTTTAACTTTTTAATTCTGTCTTAGAATAGTGTTCATAGTGAATTCTTTAAAACCTTAAGTGTTATTAATATATAAATTATATCAGTCATTATATAAGTTTTTTTTAATAACTGCAGGAATTATGATTTGGAGGAAAACTCAAACATTTTAAAAATGATAAAACTCATTACTGGCATGCTCGTACAACTAGTGGGAAAGAATGGCATAATCTTTTTTTCTCCAGGTTTATTGAGGTGTCATTATATATAATTAAATTCACCCTTTGATTGATTGAGATAAGGTCTTGCTCTGTCACCCAGGCTGGAGTGCTGTGGTGTGATCATAGCTCACTGCAATCTCAAACTCCTGGGCTCAAGAGATCCTCCCGCCTCAGCCTCCCAAGTAGCTAGGATTATAGGTGTGCATCACCATGCCCAGCTAATTAAATTCACCCTTTTAAATGTACAATTCTGTGATTTTTTTTTCCAAATAGAAAGTTTTGTTTTTTGGGTTTTTTTTGTAGATACGGAATCTATGTTGGCCAGGCTGGTCTCAAACTCCTGGCCTCAAGCAGTCCTCTTGCCTCAGCCTCCCAAAGTCCTGGGATTACGGGTGTGAGCCATCATGCCCGGCCCAGTTCTGTGATTTTTGACAAGCATACCATTGTGAATCAACCACCATAATCCGGATATAGAATAGTTCCATTACTCTAAACAAATTCCTTCATACCCCTTTGTAATCAGTCCTGCCCCAGAGCCCTTGGTAACTATTGTACTGTTTTCTGTCATAGTTTTGCTTTTTTTTCAGAATGTCATATAAAGGTATAATACTGCATGTAGCCTTTGAGTCTGGGGGGTTTTTTTTGTTTTTTTTTTTTTTTTTTGCTTACCATAATACATTTGAGATTCATCCATGTTGCTTATATCAGCAATTAAAAAGTGTTCTATTATGTAGGTGTACCACTCTCTGTCCATTCATCTGTTGAAGGATATTTGGGTTTCCATTTTTCAAATGAAAAAACTGATACGAATCTAAATATAAAAGTTTAACATTGAGTTAATCAGGGACATGCAAGTGTATCTAACAGAAAAAGCCTACATATTCTTCTATCACTATTTACCTGTAATACCTAATTACTAGCTCAGCAGAGCACTTTTGTTTAATAAATATACTTGTTGAATTGGTGAATACTGGTGGTTAATGTAACATTAAACTGATTTTTCAGGTGTTCAAGCCAATTGTTGAAAAATTTGGTTTCCAATTTAATTGTGACATTAAAATGAGGTGAGTTTCTTATTTTCTTAGCCCTTTTGATTCATTACTTGTGCTAAAAATAGTGGAAAAGATAAACCTTAGAGAACTGTCATTCTGGAACCCATTACAATTCTTGTGGGAAGTAAATGTACTTTATGGCTTAAAAACAATAAACAGCAGGGGCTTAGGGACATAAAAACAGTTATATGTAGTATTCGTTTGTTTCTTGGGAAAATATTTTCCCGGGAATTTTCACATTGAGTCACCTTCATATTAAGTGTTATTCCATGCTCCAGCACAGATTAAATGCTCACTCTGCACAGACAACTGGACTAGGCACTGTGGGGACATAAAAGGGATTCTCTTCCACAATGCGATCAAAATTATTTTCCTAAGAAACACTTTGCACATTCAGGTTATTTCTCTTTAAGGCTCCCCTTTTGCTATACAGTAACAAAGCCAAATTTCTTGGCATGACATTTAAGTGTTTGCTTGCAGACTTACTCCAACTTACCTTTTTATCTTCATCATCTCTTCCCTTCTTTCAACATACCATATATTCTAACTACATAATTGCTTGCTGTTCCTTAAACATATTTTGTGCCTTTGGACTTTGTCTTTATTCATGTTATTTTTTCCCTGCTCTCTAAAAAATTAGAAATCCTATGTTTTTTCCCAAAATGAAACGTGTAATTTCTTATGCGTACCTCAATTGGAATTCATGTTTGTACCTATGTTGTAGTCTTCCTTACAGCCAGACTTGTATTCTAATATAGTGTGTGGAGCCATCTCCCCACCACATGGTGAGCACTTGAGGATAGGAGTTCTGTTGCTCTTAGTATTTGCTGTAGCATAAATGACACTGCATAATTCAGTTAAAATTTTATCAGTGTTCAGCTACTTAAATATTTATATATTTGAGCACCTGCTGTGTGCTGGACATTGTTTTAGGCACAGGAAAATAGCAGGAACAAAATAGGTCCAGTTTATATTCTATAATAGCACTATCAAATAGAACTTTCTGCACTGAGGGAAATGGTCCCTGTCTGTGCTGTTCAGTATGGTAGTTACTAGCCAAATGTGACTGTTGAGCACTTGAAATGAAGTAGTGCAACATGGGAACTGACTTTTATTTTTATTTATTTATTTATTTATTTTTATAGAGACAGGGTCTCATTCTGTTGCCCAGGCTGGAGTACAGTGGCATGATCATAGCTCACTGCAGCCTCAAGCTCCGGGCTCCAAGTGATCCTCCTACCTCAGCCTTCTGAGTAGCTAGGACTACAGGCACATGCCACCATGCCTAGCTAATTTTTAAATTTTTTGTAAAGACAGGGTTTCACTAGGTTGCCCAGGCTGGCCTCAAGTGATCCTCCCGCCTCATCCTCCCAAAGTGCTGGGATTATAGGCATGAGCCACCATGCTGGGCCTAGATTTTTAAGTTTTCTTTAATTTTAATAGTTGTACCTAGCTTGAGGCTACCAATATTGTACAGCACAGACCTAAAATATTCTTGTTTTTTTGTTTTTTGGTTGTTTTTTTTTTGAGACAGAGTCTCACTCTGTTGCCGGGTTAGAGTGCTGTGTTGTCAGCTTAGCTCATAGCAACCTCAAACTCCTGGGCTCAAGCGATCATCCTGCCTCAGCCTCCCTAGTAGCTGGGACTACAGTCATGCGCCACCATGCCCAGCTAATTTTTTGATATATATATAGTTTTAGTTGTCCAACTAATTTCTTTCTATTTTTTTTTTTTTTTGTTTTTTTTTTTTTAGTAGAGATGAGGTCTCGCTCTTACTCAGGTCTCAAACTCCTGAGCTCAAACGATCCGCCCACCTCGGCTTCCCAGAGTGCTAGGATTAAAGGCGTGAGCCACCACCCCCGGCCTAAAATATTCTTTAGACTTTTCCATGAATTACCTGTTTGTATATCATTCACATGTTATTTTATTGTAATAGTGAGCTTCATTTTTGTCATGCAATCAGTTTATGTGAGTATTTGTTATACTTTTCACAGGGGATATTACCCAAAAGGGGGTGGTGAAGTGATTGTCCGGATGTCACCAGTTAAACAATTGAACCCAATAAATTTAACTGACCGTGGCTCTGTGACTAAGATATATGGAAGAGCTTTTGTTGCTGGTGTTCTGCCATTTAAAGTAAGTTGTCTAGATATTCTTAGAAGTATATGTATATCTTGATAAATATTATGTCATTTAAATTTTGAAATTATGGAAAAAACTGATTTTTAAATCTTTTCATTAAAATTTTTCTTAAAAATTAGTGCTCTACTCTTAAAAATCAAGTTATTAAATAATACATGTAAAAGTTATGAGTTGTTTTATGTGTCTTTGAAGGCTTGAAAACAATTTTCCAAATAATCAGTAATTATTTTCTATTTTTCTGTCTTGCCAAAATAGGTAGCAAAAGATATGGCGGCGGCAGCTGTTAGGTGCATCAGAAAGGAAATCAGGGATTTGTATGTTAACATCCAGCCTGTTCAAGAACCTAAAGACCAAGCGTGTGGCAATGGAAATGGGATAATGTGAGATAATATACATTTTCTTAGACGTTGAGTGAGAGCCTGAAATAATTATCCCATTTAATTTAAAGATTTATAGTTCTTTTGCTTAAATTTATAGTTTTAAGAAGTTTAGATTTATATTTTTAAGGGCTTTCCTACCTAAAACAACCGTATGGTGAATTAAGATGATTATTTTGCATTTTTTTCTACAGATGGTTTGTCTTTTATTACATTGTAAGATCCCTTTTGTTTATATAGTGAACTTCAGTGTCTAAGCTAATCAGAAGTTAGGCCTTGAAGCTGATCCTACAAGAAATATTTGCAGTTGTTTAAAATACTTCAAGTGTGAAATCAATTCACAAATATTAAATATGGCAAAGATCTCTTTAAAATTGGTATAGAACTATTACTTTAATCCAATTAGGAGTTGTCGATTTAAGTGTTAAGAAAATTCTTTAATTGATGTTTTTGAAGTATAAAAGTATCATTTGTGGATATTTAAATTTCAAACCCTTTTATTCAGAATTTCTATTAAAGGGTTTAATAGGCTTGCTCTACTTATGATAATACTATCTAAAAGCTATAGAACAATACTAAAAGACCCTGCATAAGAACCTTTTTACTTAAGATGATCCTAAAACTTTATAGCCTGAATGCCTGTAAAATGGTACCCCTTAGTACTGATGATATGGTAACTTCCAGGAGCAGTGGGGTGGGGAATGGGGCAGGAGGGCATTTCTTACCTTTGGATTAGAATCTGGTGTGACTTCTAGTCAAATGCTGAAGGATACTAATGGCCTGTTAAGGCTGATGGAAAATGTTAATCATGCTGCTTTCTCTATGAAGAATTTCACTTTTGCAATATACTGGCCAGATTTAGTTCTGCCTATTTAACAGTCTCTGTTTTCCTGTGTTGTATTTGTATGCAATTTTAGAATATTTATAGCATAGGTAGTAATAACTTTTTTTTTTCTTGTATAGAATTATTGCTGAGACATCCACTGGCTGTTTGTTTGCTGGATCATCGCTTGGTAAACGAGGTATAGATAAATGAAGGGGGTCCATGATTCTCAGTGCTATTGTAAAATTCTTTATCAGGATTCGAATGTTATAGACTGATGAATGACAAGTTTAAAAAGATATAGTTAACTGCTTCTGTTTTAGAGTCAATTAAACTTTCAGTCTTTCTCTCACCTTTATACTATGAAAAATTTCAAACCTATAGAAAAATTGAATGACTAGTTCAACTAGTCATCCATACACCCTTCTTCTAGATTCACCCATTGTAAACATTTAGTTACCTGTATATGTTTCTGAACCATTTCAATGTAAGTTGCAGGTACCATGTCTCACCCCTGAATACTACAGTATGTATGCCCCAAAACCAATACCTACATAGTCATAATACCATTTTTACACCTGAAGAATTTGTCTATATTATATTAAGATGCAGCAGACATACCTAATGAAGTTGTTTCCAAAATATTCTTTAGAGGAATGTGGGTGGTTTTGTTTTTGTTTTTTTGTTTTTTTCGAGCACACACATAATTTGTCAAGTCTGTTTAGGCTGTCTTTTAATGCAGAGTATTCCCTTTACTTTTTTTTTTTTTTTCCTTTAATGATATTGACATTTTAAAAAGTCCAGGCCATTTTCTCACAAAATTTCCCACAATTTGAATTTGTCTGATTATCTCATGATTAGATATATTCAGATTAAACATTTTAGTGTACATTCCACTCCATCACAGCAGAGGACACATAATGTCAGTTTGCCCTTTATTGGTAAGGCTGAGTATGATCACTTGGTTAACTGAGGTGTCCTCCAGATCTGTCTGCTATAAAGATTCCTTTTTCCTTTATAGTTAATATGTAACTTGGGATAATACTTTGAGACTGATTATCCTTCTCCCATACAGCTTTCATCTAGTGGTTTTAATGTCAATGGATTCTTCCTTATAGTTATTACATTGATGATTTTAAAATATTGAATATCTTTGTGAAAGGGAAATTTGTTTAAGATTTGGCATATTAGAGGAGATACATACATGCATCTGTTTGTTAATACTTAAAGTTAACTTTTGTTAGCTAGGCAACTTTTAGGTGAACTTCTAGTTGTTTATATGGTTGTTGATTGCTTTATTCTTTGTAGCATCTTTAAAAATACTTACCCTGGATATGCTGTTTAATCACATTATTACTACTTAATACAAAAATACTATTAATACAAAAAATTTTAAGTAGTCTTAGTCTGCTCAGTTGGTAGATCTAGATACTGTTAATAATTTGGTATCTAATATGAACAACATAATGGAATAAGTAAAATCATCATCTCCAGTTGACCACACATAAATGAATTCTGTCTAAAACTGTGCTATTTAAAGTGTGGTTGGCAGATGAGCAGCATATCTGCATTGTCTGGTACTTTGTTAGAAATACAAATTTGGGGTCTACCCCAAACCTATTGAATTAGAATCTCTGGGAGTGGGGCCCAGGAATCTGTGTTTTAACAAGCTCTCCAGGTACTTTTAATGTATACTGAAGTCGAGAAGTAGTGATCTAAAATACATATTTGGGCCGGGCTCACACCTATAATCCTAGCACTGCGGGAGGCTGAGGCAGGGGGATTGCTTGAGCTCAGGAGTTCAAGACCAGCCTGGGCAAGAGAGAGACCCCATCTCTAATTAATTAATTAATTATATATATTTGGTATATACTAATTATGTATTAGGTGCAGTGAAGAATCAGTGTGGATACTGAGCTATAGCATGCAGTATCTATAACAGTCTTGGGAAGCAAAGATAATACAAAGAGACTAGACGTAGACACATTACAAATAGTAAGTACTTGGCAGTCATTGGGGAAAATGTGAGTTTAGTTTGTTTATACTATCATCAGGTACCACAATGTGCCACAATGGTTACCTCGTACTGTGTACTAGGGATTCAGAGTAAGAGTTACTTTTCCTATCTCCTAGCTAGTCTGGCAGAGGAGACAGACTAATGCTGTGATAGTGGTATCCCGAGATATTATAGGAACATTGGTGAAGAAAAGTGAATCTTTCTTTGGGGGCTGATTGACCCCAAATCTGGCTTCTGCCATTCAGTGGTCCTCCAGTAGATTCTGTGGATAAATAGAAATTGACTGGTTAGAAAAGTGAGAGCTTTCCTGAGCAATGTAGGTTGGAAAAAAAAAGAAAAGTGAGAGCTAGGGAGGAAGGACATAGGAAAGTGCTGACATAAAAAGTATTCTTCTGTGTTTGGGCAACTGCAAGTAAATATGAATACAGGGTCGGGGGGCGGGGATGGAGAGAGATGAGAATAGAGAGGTTGAGAGAGGCCAGAGTCTGAAGGGCTGTAGGCTATATAAAAGAGTTTAGGTTTCATCCTGACAATGTAAAAATTTTAAGGAGGGATGTGATATGAGATTTTTGGAAAAGTAATTCTGACAGCCATGTAGAGAATTAGAAGAAAGCTATACTGGAGGCAGGAGGATAAGAGTCTATTGTATTCAGGTCAGAGTGGTGAGGGCCCACACTAAGGAATGCTGGGCTAGAGAGGTGAGTACTGATACAAAGGTATTTAAAGAGGTGAGTAGACAATTTGGTGGGACCAGTCGGATATGGGAGGTGAGGAAGGCAAATAAGGAATGACCTTCTAGATATCTAGCGTAGGTAGCTGGGTACATTTACAATTTGTGAATATAGGAGGTAGGGTTAGTTTGCTAGGGTAGATGATAATTTTAGATGTGTTGCACTGAGATTGTAAAGGTGCCATTGCTCTATCAGCAATAAAGGGAATTTGTTTGCCAGGCCTGAAAAATTTTTCTGATATTCTATCAACATTTTTTCTCACTTTGTCATATGAAACAACTTAGACTTTAAAGTTGTCTTTGGACAACACACTCGTAGAGTGCAGAGTACTTAGACTTACAGTGGTAGGGAGAATAGAGGAGAGAGCAACATGTTTGCTGACATTGACTGACTCCTATTGGCATCCTCCCTTGTTTCCTGTCAGGCGCATCAGTTGAATGAGATGTCATTAGTGAATATGAAGGTGACTTGAGGTTTTCTTTCTTAATCCAGTTTGTGTGTATATTAAGGATTCCAGAAAGAATGTCCTGGCCTCCATTATCCAGATCCCCTTGCATTTCTGATTTAAATTAACTAGAAAACAACAAGACTTTGAATCCTAATGTCTAAGAGTTATCACCAAAAGCAACATTGGCTGGTTGTCAAGGCCACCATATATGGCAGAGGCGGGAATTTGTAACTCTTTCTGCTGTTGTCATTGTCTTACTTACTAAAACTATTTTCATCTTAGTTTCCTTATCTGTTGAGTGAGAGTATTAGCCTAGAGAATCTCTAAAATCTGTAGCTATAACATTCTTTACTCATATATTTTTAAAAAAAGGTGACATTTTGTTTTGCTTAGAGAATCTTGCTGTTTTATTTATTATTTTATTTTATTTTTCTTTTATTTATTTTATTTTATTTTTTTATTTTATTTTACTTTATTTTATTTTATTTTACTTTACTTTATGACAGGCTCTCACTTTGTCACCAGGCTGGAGTACAGTGGCAGATCATGACTTACTGTAGCCTTGAACTCCTGGGCTTAAGCTATCTTTCCACCTCAGCTTCCCATAGCTTGTACTATAGGCATGTGTCACCACACCCAGTTTGCTGTTTTAGACTGCGGCAGTGTATTGTAATAGATGGCACTAACCTGAGAACAAGAAAACTTAAATTTTAGTCCTATGTTTACCATTACCCTGTGTAGTGACTCTGGGCTTTCCTTATCTGAAAAATGAAATTGGACGATGATCTACGTATTAAGGATCACTTCCAACTTTAGGTGATATAGTATTATGGACAGAATGTATTTTGTCTTTCATTATTGAATATCTGTAAATTTTTAAGTTACTCCTTTCAGGTAAGTTATATTCTTTACCATGGGAACAAAATAATCTGCTAAAATGAATTATGCCTCTGGTTAATCCCTATTTCCTTTGTATGGAAATTGCCTCACTTAATGTAAGCATCTGCCTTCCTTCATTCAGTGTATGTAGTAATTGTTGGCATCTCTCTGATGTCCTAAAATAAGCCTTTGAGACCTTTTTTTAAGAAACATCCAATACGTGAGAATATTATTTGTCAATTAAAAAAGCATTAAGGTTTCAGAAAATTTTGGGATTTTGCCCTTTTGGGGGAGCAAAGCAAAATTCTCATATTTTTTTCATTCTGTTCTATTGCCACAGACTGCTAGTAATGGCTGGTACTCATGTAGCTCTATTTATACTGTTGTGCACTATTAAGGGAGCTGGGTAGGAAGGAACCTGAATGGCTCTGAGGACTACTTTGCCACGTAGCAGAAAACTTTAGTGTGTCTACTGCTCTATGGTACTACAAAGCCAGAAGTTCTTTCTTTCTCCTTCATATCCTCCATCCTACTTTTAGCTGTTTTTCAAGAACTCACTTAAGTCCTTCATGCTCCATGAAACCTTCTGAAATTATTCTAGAACTTTCAATCTTTTCTGAACTCATTTCACATATATAGTTTATACAATAGAGCTTAGCACTTAATTATCCTCAAATTCTCCAATATATGAGTATTTTTTTAACGTCTCCTTAGGAAAGCAACCGGTTTCTGTTAGTTAGCATGATATGTACGTAGTGGGTGATCAATACTACTAAAGTTGAGCATCCCTAATCTGAAAATCTGAAATCTGAAATGCTCCAAAATTTGAAACATTTTGAGCATCAACATGATGTCACAAGTGCAAAATTCCACAAAAAGTACTTAACATAAACTTTGTTTTATGCATAAAATTATTTAAAATATTGTATAAAATTACCTTTAGGAAAGAATATAAGGTATATATGAAGGATAAATGAATTTCATGTTTAGACTTGGGTCCCATCCTCAAGGTATTTCATTATGTATATGCAAATATTCTAAAATCCAAAAACCTCCAAAGTCTGAAACACTTCTGGTCCCAAACATTTCAGATAGGGGATACTCAACCTGTATTATTATTAATAGCTTTTTATGTACTAGTCTTGTTAATGGATGCTTTATAAATATTATTTCTAATTTCTATAACAATTTTGCAATGTAGTTATCATCTCTGTCTCCAAGAGGAAATGGCAGAGGCTAAAGAGCATACCCAAGAAGTCAGGATGCATACCACATATTCCAGACCATTCATTCAGTCATGTAAATACTTGATCAATGGATGATGGTATAAAGAGAGTAAATTTATTACATTGTTATAACTGCTATAAGGAAAAATAGTTAAAATTTTGAAATTTCTACTTTTTAGAAAATTTTATCAAGATAGATATATCAAATCAAATAAATTTGCAAATATAAAATAGAAACAAAATTAACCACATTCTCATTTTTTAAAGACATTTTCACCAGTTATGGTGGCTCATGCCTGTAATCCTAGCATGTTGGGAGGCTGAGGCAGGAGGATTACTTGAGGTCAGGCATTCAAGACCAGCCTGAGCAAAAGCAAGATCCTGTCTCTACAAAAAATAGAAAAATTAGCTGGGCATGGTGGTGTGCACCTGTAGCCCCACCTACTTGGGAGGCTGAAGCAGGAGGATTACTTGAGCCCAGGAGATTAAGGTTGCAGTGAGCTATGGTGATGCCACTGCACTCTAGCTGGGCAACAGAGCAAGACCCTACCTCAAACAAACAAAAAAAGGACGTTTTTATTTGTAGCCAAAGATTTTTTAGTTTAGAGTAAATACCTTAAAAGAATGCTGCGACATTTTACTGTTTCTGACAGACTTATTTTGTATTCAGTGTTGTACCAAAGATTTGGGGTATGTGTGTAGAGGCAGGAAGTCGGGCAAGGTGGTAAGTATTCTGACTTATATTCAAAATAAGGTTATACCTGTTCAAATCTTAAAGGAAATAAAACTCTAAAATATTTGATCTGAGAATGTTATATTGCTCTTCTTTAGATAAAACTTCATTTCCTGTTTCCTGACTTTTAAAAAATTCTTAAATACAGACTAATTGTAACATGTATAAATCACAAGTTTTAAATTTTGAAATTGAGCTATAGTGTTAGAGGATTATAAACTGCCTTCGTGATTAATAATGTCTTAAATAGGGCCAAAGCAGCCTATGTTTTCCTACACTAGTGCATTTAAAGATACAAAATATTTGCATATGTCAAGCTCTCAGAAAATTAAATAACTAGAGATCTTATCCTAAAAGGTGTATTATGTGGGTTCAAAGGCCTAAAAAAATGTATACTGTTGCTAACTGGGATGTATCAATTAAACTTTTTGCCTTTTAGTAATTAGTTTTTTTTTTGTTTGTTTGTTTTTTACATTGTGCTTGTCTTAAGGTGTAAATGCAGACAAGGTTGGAATTGAAGCTGCTGAAATGCTATTAGCAAATCTTAGACATGGTGGTACTGTGGATGAGTATCTGCAAGATCAGGTAATGATACTTTTAGGATAAAAATCTTATAGACTATTAGATTTGAATGTGTGATAATTAGATTGAATATAAATTTTAATCAGTGACTTTCAGACACTAATTAGCAAGTCCTATTTCAGTCATTTTTCAAACTCTGGGATTTATAATCTTCAAATTTCAGTCCTTTTCTTACTTGACTTGTGTACAGCATTTGATCACTCCTTCCTTCTTGAAATACTTTCTTCACTTGGTTTCTGAAATATTATTATCTTCCTTCCTCGCTGGCCATAAACTTTCTAGTCTCCTTTGCTAGTTTATTGTTGTCGTTTTCATCTTCTAAACTTTTAAATTTTGATGAGCCCCTAGGCTCAGGCTTATGCCTCTTTTATTTATCTACAGCCACTCCCTTAGTTATTTTGTCCAGTCTCATGGTGTAAGTACAGTTTGTATGCTGACAACTCCCAAATTTCTATCTCTAGCCCAGGCCTTTCTTCTTAACTCCTCACTCATTTTATCCCCTCTGCCTATCAGCTTCTCCACATAGATGTGTTGTATACCTCTCAAACTTAACACATTCACTCATAGTGAGAAATGCTGTTGTATATTTCAAAATAAGATCTTTTTATAGTCTACTGTCTTTATAGATTTTCCTTTCTACCATACTTTTCTCTCCTTAATCGCAAGTCAGCAATCTCTACATTTAGAAATGTATTCCTCAAGATTTCTTGCCCAGTTTCTTCAGACAGATTCTGTTATTTCTAGTCTCTTCCTTCTTGCCCAGGTCTCCTTTTATACTCCCAGTAATTCTATATTAGTCTATTTATTCACCTGTTGAAATGTAATTTTAGAGAGTGGAATGCTTGTCATATTAAATATACAAGCTTGCAGAGGTAGTTGGTCTAATTATATATTTTTATACATATATGTATATATAAAAATATATATAAAGTATATTTAGCACTTTATATAACATAAATTTATATATAATAACTTTTAATTCCATATTTTATTTGTAAATATTTTTAAAATTCTATGTTGAGAACTGTAACTAAGCATTTCTGGACCATACCACAGACTTGGGGTGACAGGTTTTCTATCATCTTCTAAGAACTTCTGGAAACCTAAAGAAATAAAAATTCTTTAGCTATTCGTATTTTGATTTCTAGTAGTAATTTCATTATGGGTAGCAATGGTATTCTGACTTCAGATATTAGTAAATGTGTGAGATTTTTCTTCCTGTTCTTTTTTAAATAGCTGATTATTTTCATGGCATTAGCCAATGGAGTTTCCAGAATAAAAACAGGACCAGTTACACTCCATACGCAAACAGCTATACATTTTGCTGAACAACTAGCAAAGGTGAGTATTCCATCAGAAAGAGTAATTGATTTTTATTGTGGCGAATTTTGGGTTAACTTTTAATGAACAGAAAAATTAATAGTAATCATAATTGTTATCACTTACTGAGTACTTCCTGTGTGACAGACACAGCTAATTCAATAATTTATCTGAATCACCTTACTCTATATAACCATTGTGGGTGGCTATTTATTGTTACCATTTTACATATGAGTAAAATGAGGTGGAGAGATTAATTGTTAAAGGTCACATAGTTTTTTAGTGGCAGACTGGGCTTTGAGCAAACCTGGGAAAGCATACTTCAAAGCCCATGTTATAACGCATGTGGTACTGCCTTAAGAGAGTAGGTAAAGGTGTTTTGTTATTAACTATGTTATCCAGGCACAAGGGAGTCATAGTTGGCTATAAACTTAGATATTTGTATAAAATGTTAAATATTTTATTTTCTTCTTCTATTGGTAAAATAGAATATTTGCTGAAATTCTGATATTCACCAGTCCTCTGAAAATTAGAAGAGTAAATTTATAGTTTTTAATGAAAAAGGATTTATCACTGTATGAACTCATCTTCATACCTTTTCTATAGAATTCTTAATTTTTAGAAAATAATCAATATGTATATTTTATCGTGAAACTAATCTAATTTCTTATAGAAAATTTAGAAAATAGAGGGAAAAACCTGCCTGTAATTCCTCTTTTCCAGTAAAACCACTGTTGACATTTAGATATTTTCCCCTCTCCTAAATTATTTCTCTTTGCATTTCTTACAGTTAATACACGCAGTTTAATTTCTTGCCTTTTTCAGTAACATGTAGCATATTTCCATTTTGCTATTTATGATGTAATTTTATAAAGTAATAAAATTAGACTCAAAATTTTATGAAAGGTGCTGATCTTAAGCATTTATTTAAGCATTACAGAAGTGTACCAAACACAAAGCCACTCTTGTTCTTACTCTTATTTGTATGATTCTTAATAATATATACTATTTTTTTGTTATCAGGAAGCATAGATAGGTTTTGGCTAAATTGTAGGAAAAGACTGATGAAAACTGAAGGCAAATTATATTTAATGTCATGTCAAGAAAGTTTATTCTTGGGCCAGGCGTGGTGGCTCATGCCTGTTATCCTAGCACTCTGGGAGGCCGAGGCGGGCGGATCGCTCAAGGTCAGGAGTTCGAAACCAGTCTGAGCAAGAGCAAGACCCCGTCTCTACTAAAAATAGAAAGAAATTAATTGGCCAACTAAAAATACATAGAAAAAAAATTAGCCGGGCATGGTGGTGCATGCCTGTAGTCCCAGCTACTCAGTAGGCTTGAAGCAGTAGGATCGCCTGAGCCCAGGAGTCTGAGGTTGCTGTGAGCAAGGCTGACGCCACGGCACTCTAGCCAGGGCAACAGAGTGAGACTCTGTTTCAAAAAAAAAAAAGAAAGTTTATTCTTTTTAATTCTTCTTATGCTGTGGTTGTAACTACTACTTGTCTATCACCCTTTGTAGATTGATTTCCTTGACAGCAGAGATTAAGTTTTTTTATTTTGTTTTGTTTTTTAGAGACAGGGTCTTGCTTTGTTGCCCACACAAGAGTGCAGTGGCGTGATTGATCATAGCTCACTGCAGCCTTGAACTCCAGGGCTCAAGCAATCCTTTTGCCTCAGCCTCCCAAAGTGCTGGCATGAGCAACTGCACCTGCCAGGAATCAAGTTTTATTCATTATAGTCTTCGCTTTTTACAGTACTTTAGATATAATAAATGTGTTATTTGGAGTGTATACATGATGAAAAGTGCTGTGAACTGGAAAGCATAGCTCTCTTCTCTTGTTCAGCTTTGTGCGTTTTAACTGGGTGACTTGGGGCAAGTTTCTTCATCTTTCTATACCTCAATGCAGATAGTTGTTAGTTTAGTTGTTATCTGTAAATTCAGAGACTTTAAGTCTCCTTCCAAGTCTAAATATTTCTACTTAGGTTTATATATAGGCTAAAAATGATTTCCATAACTGCTACTTGTGCTTTGTATTTACATATGCTTGTAATTTGGAAATTATACATACACACACATTTATAACTACATAAATAATTTGGTTATCTAGC
This sequence comes from Cheirogaleus medius, assembly GCA_008086735.1. NCBI lineage: Eukaryota > Metazoa > Chordata > Mammalia > Primates > Cheirogaleidae > Cheirogaleus > Cheirogaleus medius. The sequence goes on from VBSM01000529.1 coordinate 76,476,498, forward strand.
TCAGAATTCAATGTTTATTCATTCAGCAATAATTTCAAATGTCCACTGTGTGTCAGTACACTGCCACATAATACTGAACTGAAAGAATTTGTGAATATTACTGTTCAGTAAGGCCCCAGAGGGATGATTTTCAAATTGTATTTCAAAGAATCTTGAGGTTTTAGGCATACTTAAAATCCCTTTGCCACAAACTCAGCCCACTCAGTTGATATGAGTTGGGGCTTTTTTTTGAGACTAAGTCTTGCTATATTACCCAGGCTGGTCTTAAACTCCTGGGCTCAGGTGATCCTCCTATCTCAGCCTCCCAAGTAGCTGTGATAACAGGTGTGTGCAACTGTGCCTGACTAGTTGTTTTGATTTCAGTTCAGTTTTGTTAAAATGAATCACATTTGCTTTAAAAATAATTATGTTTCTAAATACACTGATAGAGATCAAATATTTATGTAAGCCAAATTTAATTAATAAGTGAAAAATACAATGTTAAACCCAATAAAGATGAAGGAAGATGTTACTCACCCCCACCACCACCACTCCTCCCCACCTACCTTCTCTGAACTAGATCTTTTTGAATTATATATTTCGGGAATTAAATTATCAAGAAAAGCTTAAGGAAATTAAAAGATAATTTGATACTTGACAGGATAAAAGTACAAATGTTTTAGTTCCATGTTTTAGAAAAATTTTAGGGAGTAGGGTGCAGAGGTGCATTATAATGAGCAGTTGAGATTTCAAAATTAATATTTGCCTAGACTACACTCCGGGGGGGTTCTGGGTCAGTGGGTATAAAGGCATATATATTCTGACAAAACTCTGCAGGTATGTATACTTCTGAATAAGAACCATGGTTCCAAAACAAAATATTTTATGTCTAGGCTATTGAAGTTCTTAGGAATCATTTCATCTTTGTGTCTCTGTAGGTTTTTTAATAAAATGAGCTTAACATTAACTTCCTGCCTACTTAAGCTGGAGTTATAGGCTCTTTCCTCTATCCCTCTTCATAGTGCTTACATAATAAATACTGTTCTGATTTCAGGCAAAATTTACTGTGAAGAAATCAGAAGATGAAGAAGATGCCTCTAAAGATACTTATATTATTGAATGCCAAGGAATTGGGATGACAAATCCAAATCTATAGGATATTTGCCTTTACCTCGATGATGTATTGCACTAATTCATTTCACAAATACTGTAAAACGATGAATAGGAAGTAACCTATTAACAGACCTGACTTAAATTTGGAGATGAAGTTCAATGTTGTAGATTTGCTAAGAATGCTTCATCAAATTAATCTCACTTTGAATATCTCCTGAGATATGGACAATGAAATAGAGTTGGTGGGTATGTATGATAGCTGACTTCAATATTAAAGTATTGAAATAAAATATCTTTATACCTGAAGTAAATGTGTTTTTCTTTTTTATGTAATAAAGTCAGAAATATAAATTTGATCTGTAATTTGTGTATAATTTTAATCTCTTTGCTGAAATCTCATCTAAAGTATAATGAGACAACTTTATGCAAGTGTACTTACTGTGTCAACAGTAACATTTAATGGGTATTGTCTCATTCTAATTATATGTCCCTTTTACCTAGTGGGCACTTGGTAAATATTTATTGAATTTGTTGAGTCTGTTTTGGAAGCCAAACATTTAGAGTTGCAAAATTTGAATCCTAATAAGAGTTGACCAAATTCAGCCCCAGATATGTTTTTGTTTGGCTAGTGGTGTTAAATTAATTGAGTGCCTGTAGAACGGAATGTGCTTTCATCATTCTCTATTATCTTATACCCAGCCTGCTTCCACATTTAGATTATTTCCTGATCCCTGTTGGCAGTTGAGGTTATGACTCAAATGAAGTTGGGCTCGGTATGTCATACTATAATATAGTGAAGAATTCATTAAAACCTGGGTCTGTGTTGGATCTTATCTGCTGATGATTAAAACAGTCCAAGCTGTAGATCCAGAGTATGGTAAATAATACATTCATAAAGTCCTGAATTAGTCTGTATAGAACGGTATAATGAAAAAGAGCTGTTCCATGTATATAATTATTATTCTTGTTAATGATTTCTGTGACCTTGGACAGTTGGATTCAATTTGCTTTAAAGATGTTGATGGTATTGCTTGCTATTTATATTTTCACAAAGTTGTAGGCGTTTTATAAGTTCATTTCTATAACAATTGAGATATGAGATATCTCTTAGGGTAAAACTATACTTCCAGTGTAATTGTTGGAGGGGTTGTGATAAATTCGGGAGTCTTCAGACTGAAATGATTTTTGCTGCTTCTGACGGGGTGTGCCAGCAGTGTTAAAGAGGTAGGCTGGAGTGCAGAGAATGGAATCTGGGAGTGACAGATTGAAGTTCAACAGTGTACATAGTTTATTATTAATTTTAGCTTGGGTCTGTTCACTATTACTGAGTCTCAGTTTAGGTAAAACAAAGGGACTAATGCAAATAAATTTTTGATAAGTCCTACAAGTGACTTGAATTTTTATTTTCCCCAAACAAAATTCTGTTTCTATTCTGTATCTAGAATTCTGCTTCAGTATGTTTGTTTTAGACTACCAAACAGAGTAATTCTCTTGATTTGACACTATGTACAACAGTCTTTAAGTCTATTATTTAAACCAATGGCCTTCAAACAGGGGTATGCATACCACTTGAGTTTTACAAAGCCTTTCCGTGAGTTTCAGATTTGCAGATGGTAGTTTTTAAAGAATTGGTTTCCAGATTTCTCTGAATATGTTCTTCCTCCTAAAATTGAGTTGCCTGAGGTCAAGGTAGGGCTTTGCAGGTTCTCCTTTTTAGCTCCTCTTTCACGATTGTCATTGTTCCTTTTTCCAAAAGAGTTTATTTTTTACCCATCCTAATCTTGCTATGGTGCATTTTCCCAGAGTATAAGAAAATCTCCAGGGCATCAAATAAAGGGACAGTTTGAAATATTAGTCTCTGAAAAAGCCCACTGAAACTAAGATACGAACCTGCATCTTATTTGTATGTTTTGTGTGATTTTATTTTATTTTATTTTTTTTTTTGAGACAGAGTCTTACTCTTTGCCTGGAGTAGAGTGCTGTGATGTCAGCCTAGCTCACAGCAACCTCAAACTCCTGGGCTCAGGCAATCTTGCCTCAGCCTCCCGAGTAGCAGGGATTACAGGCATGCGCCACCATGCCCGGCTAATTTTTTCTATATATTTTTAGTTGGCCCATTAATTTCTTTCTATTTATAGTAGAGACAGAGTCTCACTCTTGCTCAGGCTGGTTTTGAACTCCTGACCTTGAGCTATCCACCTGCCTCGGCCTCCCAGCTAGGATTACAGGCGTGAGCCACCACGCCCGGCCTTTTGTGTGATTTTAAATGAGAAAGCTTCATTGTTGACTTTCAACAGATCAACATTAAATCTTTAAATAGTAATCTTTCTGATTATTAGAAGAAACTTTTTTTTTTATTTTTTGAGACGGAATCTCATTCTGTCACCCTAGCTAGAGTGCAATGGCATCATCATAGCTCACTGCAACCTCAAATTCCTGGGCTCAAGTGATCCTCCTCTCTCAGCCTCCCAGGTGGCTGGGACTATAGGTGGGTGCCACCACGCCAACCAAATTTTTTCTATTTTTAGTAGAGACAGGATCTCGCTCTTGCTTAGGCTGGTCTTAAACTCCTGAGCTCAAGTGATCCTTCTGCCTCAGCCTCCTAGAGTGCTGAGGCAGGAGAATGGCTTGAGCCCAGAAGTTTGAGGTTGCAGTGAGCTATGATGACACCACTGCACTTTAGCCTGGATGACAGAGTGAGAACCTGTCTTAGAAAAAGAAAAAAGCATCCATCTCATTGAGATATATTTCCAATAAAATTTTATATTTTAATATTTCAAATTATACATTTGTTATGCTCAATTGTATAGTAATATTAATTGTAATTAATCATCAGAGGATATTTTTAAATTTTTTAGTCTTATGTTCACTGAAAATTTTATTTTTTTATTCTTTAGAGACAGGGTCTTGCTGTCACCTAGGCTGGAGTGCAGTGGCATGTTCATAGCTCACTGTAGCCTTGAAATTCTGAGCTTCAAGTGATACTCCTGCCTCAGCCTCCTGAGTAGTTGGGACTATAGACATGAGCCACCACACCTGGCTAGTTTTTTAATTTTTGTAGAAATAGGATCTCATTATGTTGCCTAGTCTGGTCTCAAACTCCTAGCCTCAAGTGATCCTCCAACCTTGGCCTCCCAAAGTGTTGGGATTACAGGCATGAGCCACTGTGCCCAGCCTATGATGAAAAATGTCTATGTCAACTTGAAAATGTATAAAGATAATAGTGTTTTTAAATTATTTTTAGGAAGTTTGTGAGCATAATGTTTGATGACATTTAATGCATTTAATTATGACTAGAAAAGTTGTTAATTCAATATCCTGCTTTTCTATGGTTAGCACAGTGCTCTTCAATGGAACCTCTACAATGATGGAAAGATTCTATATCCTCACTGTCCAATAAGAAACCCATAGCCATATGTGGCTATTGAATCTTGAAAATGGCTCATGTAACTGACAAAATGAATTTGAGTCTTATTTAATTTTAATTAATTTAAATAGCCACATGTGGCTAGTGGCTACTACATTGGACAGTGCAGGTCTAGACGTTATTGTGGATCTTTGGCTTGATATCATTATTATTATTAGTAGTAGTAGTAGAGACAGGGTCTTGCTCTTGCTGAGGCTAATCTCGAACTCCTGATCTCAAGCGATCTTCACACCTTGGCCTCGTGGAGTGCTAGGATTACAGGCATGAGCCACCACACCCAGCCTTGATATTTTTGAATTTTGTGTCATCTCTTACAATAGGAACTGAGAAGGAGTATTTCAAGAAAATCATTTGGAGCAGATATTTGGGGTTTAGGCATTTCCCTGATGATGAGGCTTATGCCCCACTCCCCAGGAGAAAGCAGGATTGCAGTGAACATTTCCAATTGCTCTTTTTGAATACTTGTTCTTCAGAGGAGGGAGAGGAATGGTTAATCTGATTGGTAAGAGCCTGAGTTCCATCAGGAGCCAGCTCCCTTTCCCCCCTGCAACTGCTGCACTACCTGCAGCAAAAGAGCTAAGAGGGGCCTGGACTCTGTCCTGTCCTCCACCCATACTCCTTTGTGAACAGACCCTACTGTACAGTGGAATGTTTTAGACCTGTGATCCTTTAGGCAGCTGGCAGGGCAAGTTTGCTTAGAGTCTGCCTTAAAAATCCTCCTTCGCCACTGGCAGGGGCTAAGCCTAAATTCAAGGGGAGATAATAGGTGACTCTACTTTGACCTCAGGTCCCAGCTGTCTTGCTGCCCAATCCAGCTTTACCAGAGAGCCTCTATTTTGGAAGTTATTGGGTCTACAGATTAATTCCGTGTATCTTTTCTTTATTGATAAGAACCTAGAAGGGAGGAGGGGATTTTACTGCTAATATAAAATGTGTCTTTTTAGGGGGAATAACTGTGAAAACATTGTTTTGGTGATCATTAAAATAATCAGACTCCTTTTGTGTTGTGGTGGTGGTGGTGGTGGTAGTCGTAAAAGTGATAATAATGGTTGGTGGTTTCTTTTGGTTAGTTCTTTCCTTCCCACCAGAAAATTGGTGTGATGTTTGGTTTTTGTCTGGGTTTCAGTGTGCGTTGCTTCAGTAGCTCTGAAATAGAGTTGATTGATAGATGTGCATGTTGTGTTTCTTCAGCAATTCCTCTGGGCACGTGAACATTTCCTAAGGAGAGTGGAGGCTGGCGGCGGGGCACACTAAGGGTCTCCTTACTGCAAAGGTAAAAAGAAAAATCCAAGTGAAGCCAGATTAAAATGAACACTAAGAGCAGTAGTGAGGGGGAAAAGAGTAACATGTGGTTGTTGTAGAAATTAATGGGCTGGAGCTGCGCAGACATCCCATTACCTGGTGGGGACTTTCAGATGACTGTTTTCTCTTTCAGCAGTAGCGGCACCTCTTCCGTTCCTGGCCCTAGAAAATATCTTCTGTGGTCATAGTGAGACAGCAATGTGGTACCCTTCATTTAATACAGTTGCTCTTTGACTTATAATGGTATTACTTTCTGATAAACCCCTTGTAAATTGAAAACATTATAAGTCAAAAATGCATTTAATAACTGAACCTACTGAACATCATAGCTTAGCCTAACCTACCTTAAACATGTTCAGAACACTTACATTAGCATACATTTGGGCAAAATCATCTAACACAAAGCCTGTTTTATAATAAAGTGTTGAATAGCTTATGTAATTTATGGAATACTTTATCAAAAGTGGAAGACAGAATGGTTGTATCAGTTGTTTACCCTCATGATTGCATGGATGACTGGGAGCTGCAGCTCATTGCCGCTGCCCAGCATCATAAGAGTGTATTGTACTGCGTATCAACAGTCCAGGAAAGATCAAAATTCAAAGTACAGCTTCTACTGGATGCATATTGCTTTTGCACCATCATAAAGTGAGAAATCCTAAGTCAGACCATTGTAAATTGGGGACCATTTGTATATTCAAAGGTCAAGCACTATACAGCAGCTATGTAGGATGTCCCTGACCACCATGTAAAGCTCCAGTGACTTGAAGCCATTGTTAGCGAAATACATACAAACCACATACACTGCCCTGTAAGAGTTTGGAGAAATTAGAGTCTCGCAAGTGGAACCACTGAGGCAACCACTTCCAATACATAAATGGATCCATCCTACCAGATCATTCAGAGGGCTTATTTTGAGTTTTCTGCTATGTGTTTCATTGGTCCCCAAAGCCAATCATAACCAAATACTGATTTTTCTCTCACTTCAATAAGCTGGTTTAATAATACTGATTTTGAAATTTCACCTGGTTATGTGCCCTTATATAAGTCAGGGTTCAGTCAGGGAAATGGAGACTACTCTTGACATTGTAAACAAAGGTGATCTTATACAGGAAATGAATTATGTAGTTGTTGGAAGGCTGAAAGAGTAAAGAGCAGACAGTGAGATAACCAGAGATGAATAAGTGCAAGAAGCAGTTAACGCTCTCAGGGCTGGGGAAATTAAAGGTAACAGTGGTGTTATTAGAACCTAGCAGTTTGAAGGAGGAGCTCTTTGCAGCTAATGATCAGCTCTCTCAGGAGGGGATAGATTTTAGCTGGTGGTTGGACCTCAAGAGCATTGCAGCTAGTACTTGGACTGTTAAGGCGGGTGCAACCTGGCAGGTGCTTGCATGGTTCAGGTAGCATGGCCCAGCAAGTGAGGGAGCACAGTGAGGCTAATATTCCTCTGCCCAGGGGACACAGCAAGGGCATGTGGCAGGGCCGGTGATAGTGCTGACAGAAGCTTGGAGCCAAAGTTTGCTGCTGCTGCTGCTGCTGCTGGAACAATCCTGACAGGAACTGGAAACAGGGACAGCACTTTCTCCCTTCCTTTTTCCCTTTTCCCAAGCTCCCCTAGGGCTTCCCTTTTGGTAAAACCTAAACAGAAACCAGGTGGGGAGTCTGGAAATTATAATTTGCACATCCAAACATCATGGAACAGAATTTTGAAAGGTGTGCTTAGAGCTGAGAGACAGTAAATAGGCAGCAGAATCTATCCTTTTGGTCATTCAACATCCATTTACATGTTTCTGTCTTATGACAACAACAGTATCTTATTGCTTTTGCCCAGCAAGATACACTATCCTTTTTTTTTTTTTTTTCTTTTTTCTTTTTTAACAAAGATTTGTATCCTGTTCCTTAAAAGAGAGGCCCAAAGTTCCAACAGTCACCATAGCCATGTCTGGGTGATGTCTGTTTTACACAATTCCACCTGAATATTCTAACATTATCTGTAGTGTAAAGTTAACCACCAATAACAGTCCTTATATAAAGTAAAGGGGAACGATGTAGAAGAAGGGAAAAGTAAGTAAATATATATCAATATATACATACATAAGGAAGAAAATTTGCATAACTGCTACAGTCCTGTGTAGTCACATCTACTATATCGTCTATATTTCCTTTGCCATCAGCTGGCACCTCAGCCAGTCAGAGTCCTAACCTGGTGCAGTTGATCCAAACTTTCACTGCCAAAGGGTCTGAATCTTAGTGGTCTGTCTTTTATGTGCTGCTGTAGTTTCAGATAGTACTGGATTTGATAGTACTCAGAGGCTCCTCAGAGAATGTCCTGGGCTCTCGACATAGTTTCCCTGTCATCGTTATTGTAGCAGCCACTCAATTTACCCTTAGTAATTGGGAGCAATTGCCCCAGCTAAAACAATGATCCCTTCTTTGTTTATTATTTCAATAGCATGAGAAGCTTAACATGGCCAGTGGAAGTCTCATCTTCCAGTTCAGCGGAGCCATTGTTGTGACCTCTGGTGGAAGCATTCCTCTTTCGCAAACTAAAACCTCTAAACCAACAGCAATCAAAGTTGCAGGATGGGAAACAAAATTTTGCGGGTTGGTGGTTAACTGTTACCATAGTTAACTGTTATCCACTTCTACCCCTTGATCCATGTATTCTGGCAGTGAAAGAAAGAGTACCTATATTATTTAGTTTCTGATTCCAAGAATAGCCCACGTCCTATAGGATAGTACCCCAAACTTTCAGAGTATTGTCTCCCAGCTGGCACTGCAACTGAATCTTCAGTGAGCTGTTTTGTCAGCCCTGCTGCTTCCGAGGGATGTCAGACAGGGCAAGACCAGTAAACGATGGCCATGCTCCGTGGTATATTTCTTCTGAGAAATGGGTTCTTTGATCACAAACAATATTGTGTGGAACATCCATACGTCCACAGATAGTCATTATATTCTGCTGCTGGATAACAAATTACCCCCAAACTTAGCAGGTTAAAACATCAAACATTTATTATTTCATAATTCCAGTTGCTCAGGAATCCAGAAGCAGCTTAGCTGGGTGGTTCTGGCTCATGGTATCACACGAGGTTATAATTAAGCCACTAGGCAGAGCTGCAGTCATCTCAAGACTTGCATGGCTTTGAAGGATCCACTTCCAGCCTCACTGACATGGTTGTTGGCAGGCTTCAGTTTCCTGAAAGCTGATGAACTAAGGGTTTCAGTTCCTTATCATGCCACATGGGTCTTTCCATAGGACTTCTCACAACATGGCAGCTTGCTTCCTCCGGGGTGAGTGGTGAGAGGGATGGGAGGGGGTGGAGAAAGAGAGAGAGACCCCCAAATGGAAGCCAGTCTTTTTAAAACCTAATCTTAGAAGTGATATCCCATCACTTTTGCCATATTCTATTAGAAGCAAGCCATTAGTCCAACTCATACCTAAGGTGATGGGATGACTAAAGGGCATGAATAGCAGAGGGTAGAGACCATTGGAGGTCATTTTAGAGCCTGCCTATGACAGTCATACTGGTAGATGCACAGACCACTGGGGATTTGGAACAGATAATTCTTTTCAGAAACAGATCTTTGTTTGCTCCTGGGCCCTGGTAGACACTGAACTTCTGATCATGGGAGATTTGGTGACCACATGACCTGAGCTACTCATGATGAACTGGATGTTTTTTGACCCACCAAAATATAAGGTTGGTTGAAGGCATCAGCAATCCAACATCAAGTGTAAATGGTATAAGTGAGATTAGGTACAAGCAGGTCCTGAAGATATAAGTAGGTCCTTTAAAAAATATACGATTTTTTGCATAAGAGGTGGACCAGTTTCCTGTAGCACCTGTTCCCGCTACATTGCTGTCTCTCTACCCAACCTACTCCTCTGGCCTCCTGGGGAGTTCCTGATCACCAGTTAACTGAGGAAGAAAAAGCTAAGGTCTGGTTTACAGATGGTTTTGTGCAATGTGTTGGCACCAACTGAAAGTAAATGGCTGTAGCATTACAACCCTATTCAGGGATGGCCCGGCAAGAGGCTGGTGATGGAAAATCCTCCCAGTGGGCATAGCTTTGAGCAATACATTTAGTTGTACACCTTGTCTGTATTAAGAGACGGTCAGAAGTACACATATTCTGATTCACGGATAGGACAGTGACTGGCAATTTGGTTGAAATGTTGGGGACTCAGAAAAAAAGATTTGGTAGATTAGTGACGAAGAGGTCACAGGAAGAGATATGTGGACAAAACTTTCATAATGCACATGGTGTGGAAAAACATTTGTGTCCCATGTGAACACTTGGCAAAGGGCATCCACCGTAGTGGAGACTTTCAATATCGGTGGACAAAATGACCTGCTCTGTGGACGTCAGTCAACTTCTTTCTGCAGTTACATTTTTTTTTTTTTTTGAGACAGTTTTGTTCTGTGGCCCAAGCTAGAGTGCTGTGGCATCAGCCTAGCTCAGAGCAACCTCAAACTCCTGGGCTCAAGCAATCCTCCTGCCTTAACTTTCTGAGTAGCTGGGACTACAGGCACACACCACCATGCCTCGTTAATTTTTTTATATTTTGTAGAGATGGGGTCTTACTATGTTGCTCAGGCTGGGCTCAAACTCCTGGCCTCAAGCAATCCCCACCCTCCCACCCCCAAAGTGCTAGGATTACAGGCATAAACCACTGTGCTCAGCCAGAATCGTAAATTTTTTAAAAGACCTCCAAGTGAGTGACTCTGGCTTAGCTGGTCCACATAGGTCCTTTAAGGAACACTGCTCTAGATTTACAGGCTGCTCTAAGGTTGGGAAAAATAGAGAAAGAATTCAGGTAAGACTCAGGAAGAAACTGTTCTGTTGTCAGTAGAATCAGATTTCAGAGACACAAGTAGCAAGAAAATCCCAAACCCTTTTTGCCTTTGCTTAGCGTTGATTCAAAATGTAGCACATCACTGCACTCACATTACAAATCTAGGTATGCAGAACAGTTCTCTATCTGCACGAGAAAGGCCACACAGCACAATGGGTGCGGGTATCAGATTGCTCTTTCACTACAGTATCACAGCTGCTTCCAAAGGCAGTGGAGACAAATAGATCTGAGTTTGAATACCAGCTTCACCGCTCCTTAGTTTTCGACTTTAGGCGAATTAACGGAGTCTTGGATTTTTTATGGGAATAATATTTTTGAGCAATTACAGAAACATGACTTGAGTCAAAATACTTAATCATTTTAGACCTCAATTCTTTCTTAAAGAAAACTAGAATCTCTGATATTCTTTCTGGCTCTAAAATTCTTCATATTTTAGATGAGGATCCTATTTCTTTTCTTTCTTTCTTTTTTTGTTTTTTTGAGACAGAGTCTCACTCTGTTGTCCGGGCTAGAGTGCTGTGGTGTCAGCCTAGCTCACAGCAACCTCAAACTCCTGGGCTCAAGCGATCCTTCTGCCTCAGCCTCCCGACTGAGACTGGGACTACAGGCATATGCCACCATGCCCCGCTAATTTTTTCTATATATTTTTAGTTGTCCAGCTAATTTCTTTCTATTTTTTTAGTAGAGATGGGATCTCGCTCTTGCTCAGGCTGGTCTCGAACTCCTGAGCTCAAACGATCCGCCCGCCTCAGCCTTCTGAAGTGCTAGGATTACAGGCGTGAGCCACCGCACCTGCCCGAGGATCCTATTTCTATTATAAACCAAGTAAAAACACTCACTTTCAGAAAACATAAAAACACAATGTTGAGGAAAAAAGCCATTAAAACAACTCCACTTCCTTGGGCATAAAAAAAATTAAAAATCAGTATATTCCTAAATTGATTAATGATGGATAAGGCAATATTACTTCCGGTGAAATGAGTCTATGTGGGGTAGCTGCAGGGCTTCCTGAACTAAGGGCAGTCTTTGGACTGGCTCCCTAAGTGCTGCCTCATCAGGCAAATCACGTGAATGTCCTCAGTGGATTTCTGTCATGAAAAGAGTGTCCAGTGATGGGAAACTGGAGTTCTGTCACACTGATCCTGAAGTTAACGGCCCCAAAGGGGGGTGAATGAAGACTCTGAATGACGCTAAATTCCTAAGGAGCCTTTGAGCTGAAATAGGGCATGACATCTCATCTCACTCCTCATGTGTCTCAGATTTCCCCATTCTCTGTCACCAGGAGAGAATAGAAAGGGGAAAGATTTCCTATCAAAGACCAGGAGCCTGGATTCCTGCTTTTTCCCATTTTCTCTCCCTTTTCTAGCACCCACTTTGTTCACTCCAACACATTGTTTAAGGTTTATGTAGACAACTGACCTTTATTGCTGAGCGGGGATTCTGAGGTACAAACACTTGAATTCATTCTCAGGTGAACTTCAGATGACTTAGTTGGCTTTACACAGTTATGAAAGCCCCAAGTTATGCATACTTGCCAAAAGAACCTGCAGGTTTAAAGTACCAAGAAGATAGTCTTTGGGGGCATTCTATTTATTTATTATTTATTTATTTTTATTTTAATAGGTTTAGGGGGTATTTTGTTATGTGTAGATATTGTATAGTGGTGGAAGTCTGGGCTTTGGTGTACCCAGCACCTGGGGCATTCCATTGAGCTCTTAGGTCTCTATAAGGACCTCACCCTTGGGATTGTAGTTACTCTAAATGGCCCTATTCCTCCATTCCATACTAGGAAACTTTCTGTTCCCTGGAGGACTGTTTTCCTCACTCTAATAGGTGACAGACAGCATCACTGAATCAGAAACAGAGTAAATAAATCAGATTCAAAAAAGCCGATGAAAAAGCCAAAAATGAAGCACAAAAGAAAACTGAAGACCTATCCTCAAGTCACACAATAGGAAAAAGTTCATGAAAGTCAGAGCTCGTGGAGCAGTTACAAGTCATACTAGGAAAACACTCGCAAAACCGGAAGCAGATACAAAGCACCACAGATGAGAAGACCTTGAAGCAGAGCCAAAGTCTTCTGCAGGAAGTCTTGCTGAATTCTTCTGGTGTGAGGGGCCAGGTTGGTTTCTTCCCCAGACAGCCTGGTCCAATGCAAGGCCGAAAAATTCACCTTGTCTCTTCTGAGAGAACATGATTCTATCCTGTTTATGCTCCAGATCTACACTCCAGCTGTTGCTAAAAGCCTACACTTCTATTTCCTCATTAATTTGGCTAATGCATCTTCTCTTTTCCTTTCCTAGAGACACTGCCTTTTCTGTGACTCCTGCACTATCCATAAAGATCCTGGATAGTCTTCTTCACCCCTGTCTCCTTATTTTTGGTTTTCTGTCAGTGCGATTCTTTGGGTTCTCCCTTTTGGGTTTCCTTCTGTCTTCCTACTTACCTCCTAGTACCGTGTTTCCCCGAAAATAAGACCGACTCATAAAATAAGCCCTAGCAGGATTTCTAAGCATTTGCGCAATATAAGCCCTACCCCGAAAATAAGACCTAGTGATGGGCGTGGCTACGCAGCGTATCTGCACAACCCATGCATTTCGTCGTCGCAGAGCGGTAAAGAAGACCAGCAGCCCTTCTCATCTGCCCCATAGTGACAGCTACTATCCTAGAGGTGACCGGAAAGGTGCCGGCAGCCCCACCAACAAGGTCGGCTCCCCCTGTCAGGTCCCAGCCATCCTGTGCATGCTGCAAGCTGAGGCTTTGAGGGGAAAATAACACATCCCCTGAAAATAAGCCCTAGGGTGTCTTCTTGAGGAAAAATAAATATAAGAGCCTGTCTTATTTTCGGGGAAACACGGTAATTTGCCTGCTGTCATGCTTACTTTTCTACCCTGTGCGACTATGTTGGTTATCTCTCAGAGTTCCCCTCATTCCTCTTGCAGGTATTTTTTTATTTTTAGCTCATCACAACTTCACTCCCTGTTTCTCCCCCATCATCAGTCCTCCTGGACAAAGTAGAAATTCTCCTTCCGCAATTCTGGCTGAAATCATCCGTAGCCTTTTCAGCATGACTACCAACCTGAGAAATGTTTGATTGTCTTGCATTGGAACAGTGTATATCAAACTGCATGTTCTCTTCAAGAATTTTTAAAATTTCATTTTTCTAATTCAATGATTATTTTTAAAATTAATAAAATTAATGTAAGTATATTCAGGATCATCTGGGTGCCCATTTTATAGCCAAGTACTGTCAAAAAATTTCAGTATTCTGAGTTGCATATATAATTGTATAGACACCAAAGAGAACAGGTAGACTTAATATGTAAGTGATGCATTTAAACTAAGTAGAGGCTGAGTGACATCATGGTGTGTTATACAGATGAATGTTTTTCAATGATTCAAATACAGAGAACTAATGGGAGAAGTGAATCAACCCAGTGCAAATAGTAAAAACCTGCCAAAAGAAAGCAAATCTATACTGGAGCAATCAGTACCATGCCTACTTTGAACCAAATCATATCATCAATGACCTTAAATTAATTAATTTGAATTTTGTTTATTTTATTATAATTACTTTATAAAAATTTTAAATGCTTTTTAGTTGTATAAGAGTTATATGAGGCCGGGCGCGGTGGCTCATGCCTGTAATCCTAGCACTCTGGGAGGCCGAGGCGGGCGGATTGTTTAAGCTCAGGAGTTCGAAACCAGCCTGAGCAAGAGCGAGACCCCGTCTCTACTAAAAAATAGAAAGAAATTAATTGGCCAACTAAAATATAGAAAAAATTAGCCGGGCATGGTGGCACGTGCCTGTAGTCCCAGCTACTCGGGAGGCTGAGGCAGGAGGATCGCTTGAGCCCAGGAGTTTGAGGTTGCTGTGAGCGAGGCTGACGCCACGGCACTCTAGCCGGGGCAACAGAGTGAGACTCTGTCTCAAAAAAAAAAAAAAAAAAAGAGTTATATGAATAAGGAATTTTAAACTATTTTTCTATTTGTAGATATTTCCATAACATTAGAATAAAAATAATTTGGGCTGGGCACAGTGGCTCACATCTGTAATCCCATCACTTTGGGAGGCCAAGGTGAGAGGATCACTTGAGCCCAGGAGTTCAAGGTTACAGTGAGCTGTGATCATGCCACTGCACTCCAGCCTGGGTGACCGAGCAATACCTTGTCTCTTTTTTTATTATTATTATTTTTTCATCTTTCCAGTAGGCAGAGATCCTGTCTCTTGAAAAAATAAAAAGTTGTCTGGTGTTCTTCCCTTGTGTAGTTCCAGGTTTCCTTGGTATCATTTTCCTTCCACAAGAGCAACTTCATTTAATATTTCTTGTAGTGCAGGTCTATTGATGGTTATTTCTTTCAGCTTTTGTATGTCTGAAATAGTATTTTGCCTTCATTTTTAAAAGACATTCTTATTTTTTTCAGTACTTTAAAGATGTTTTCTTCAGTGTTCTTGCTCACATTAATTCTGACCACAAATACACTGTCCTCCCTATCTTTATTCTTCTGTATGTAATATATCTTTTTCTGGTTGCTCTTAAGAATTTTAAAAAAATTTTTACATTTTAATTTTTTTAAGATTTTCTTTTTATCATTGGTTTTGAGCAATTGTATCTTGGTGTAGTTTTGTTTCTGCTTCTTCTGCTTGGGATTTGTTGAGCTTAGAATTGTAGGGTTTTATTTTTCATCAAATTTAGAAAAATGTTGCGATTATTTCTTTTCTATCTCCCCTCTTTTAGGAACTCTAATTATATATTCAGACACTCCTCAACTTATGATGGGGTTATGTCCCAATAAACCAATCATAAGTTGAAAAGGGAAGAACACCAGAAATGGTAACTACATGGGTAAATATGTAAGATTTTTTTTTCTTATTTTTTATAGCTCTTTAAAAGAGAATGGACCGTTGAAACAAAAACAATAACAATGTAGTGTGGGGTTTATAACATATATAGAAGTAAACTGTATGACAACAGTTCACAAAGGCTGGGAGGGAAGAAGCTTACTATAGTACGTTTCTGATGCTGTATGTGAAGTAGCATAAGTGGTTCTGCTTCTGTGATTGTGCTCATTGCTCTTTCTCCACCACTCACTCATGTTCAACTTTCCTGTTTAATATTTTTAATTTTTTTCACTTAAAAAGCATATATTAAGTATCCACAATGTGGCTAGTGTTAGGTACCAGACAAGGGCTACGCCTCTCTGTACTTGGGGAGCTTACAGCCCAGTTGGTGGTGGCGTGGAGGGTGGCTAAGGAGATACCTCATAAGTCAGTGCAGTGACTATGCTATGGGACCAGAAAATATCCTCAAGTTCTCCAAATAACCAACGAAGTAACTCTTTCATTTCTCAGTCGATACCCTAGGCTGAGCCCTGGTCATTTTGTGTCTGGATGACAACATGGCTTTGCTGATGGTGCCTCTAAGTTTTCCTCTCTCCAAGCTTTCCTAGAACCAATGCCAACCTAACCTTGTACATAGCTTTCAATGACCTCAGTGGGGACCGAATGCAGTTTGTACTCCTCCATCTGGCTCTTCAAAGCCTCATAACTAAGCCTCGTTAAGGCCAGCATAGACATTTTTCTCTTGTAATTGTTGTTTCTTCTATGTACTAGAAAATGTTATTTTCCTTCTTGCCTCCAAGATTTTGGCCCTGTGATTCCCCTGTCTTCTTCTTTCCCCTCTGCCTTTTCAGATCCTCCCCATTCCTCAAAATAGCTCAAGTCAATCTTTCTTGATGAAACCTTTCCAGTATCTCCAGCCCCTACTTCATTTTTTTAAAAAGCCTACAGCCCCTGATACTCCCAGGCAGTCTCCCAACCAAGTAGTGACCAGGACCAACCCTGCTCTAGCTTCCGAGATCAGACAAGATTCAATGCATTCAGGGTGATATGGCTGTAGACTCCAGCATCCACTTCAACGTTCTCTGAATTTCTAATGCACCACAGATGCCAGTCCTTAATTATATACTGTCTTCTAGAATTATACACTGTCTCAGAGTAGTCCTAATTATTTCCATCCATTCACTCAACAAGTATATATTGAGTAGCTTTTATGTGACAGACATTAAACTGCTCATTTTGTGTATTATAAGTGCCTTGAAGGTAGGAACATGCTCCATGATATTGAACTCTAAATGCTTAATAAATTCTCAAATCTTGGGAACAGAACAGTTGGAGGTGAGGAGGTAGAGAACAATCAAAGTGGAACCTAGTTTGGGGTAAATGGTAGAGTTTTTTGAGGAATGAGTAAATACTGTGAAATGGTATTGAAGATTTATCTGGAAGAATGACAATTGAGATGAAGCCATCAGATTTTGCAACAGGAAGGTTGTTTTTAAGGGTTGATCCTTTTTTTTATTTAATTTTTTTTTTAGCTTGAAGTCTTGCTCTGTTGCTCAGGCTGGAGTGCAGTGGTATGATCATAGCTCACTGCAGCCTCAAACTCCTGAGCTCAAGTGATCCTCCTGCCTCAGCCTCCTGAGTAGCAGGGACTACAGGTGCATGCCACCATGCCTGACTCATTTTTCTTATTTTGTATAGAGCTGGGTTCTCACTATGTTGCCCAGGCTAGTCTTAGACTCCTGGCCTAGAGCCATCCTCCTGCCTCAGCCACATGAAGTCCTAGGATTACAGATGTGACACACGACGCCTGGCCAGAAATTACTGATAACTTCCCAGAGTGAAATATCTTTAGAATGGTTGGACCTAAATTCATTTAAAAAGTGCTTAAGAACAGTGAGGGATGGAGAAAGAGATGCCCATGTTGTAAACTGTATTGGGAATTTGGGTTGTGAAAGTAAAAAGGAAAGTGTTTTAAGTATTTTGGTTATCCCTAATGTATATATTGATTCTTTAGGTAACCAATACCAGAAGATACATATTTTATTACTCACTGTATATAGAGGTAAGTTTATTTACTTTTGCAGGTAAAGAAAATCTACTCTATTCAATAATGAACACTCTTAGAATACAAAACTCAGAGGCCTTTTTCATAAAGATGTTTCTCTTCTTTCTGCCACTTGTAATATATCCAATTTGGGGCCAAAGTTCCTGGGATTAAAAATGTCTTTCACAATATAATATAATGTCTTTCAAACATAATTGTTAAATAAAGCTAATGCTAATGTAAATAATAATATCAAACACTTACATAGCGCTTCTTATATGCCAGGCACCGTTCTTAGTGTTTTACATATATGAATTCATTTAAATCCTCACAACAAATAAAGAAATGTTGTAACCAATGAAGAAATGGAGAGGTTTAATTAACTTGCTCAGGGTCACACAGCCAGTAAGTGGCAGAGCCATGTTCCAAACCCAGACAGTGTGGCTCCAAAGCCCAGGCTCTTGAGTACTTTATTATACTGCTAAAGATCAGGGTGACTCAATTCACCTCTCTACATTTCTCTGATCCTTTCAAGACATGGGCTGTGTACTACCTACAGTGTTCTTGGTCAATGAAGGATCTCAGTTGGAGGTCAGGCTTTTCATGCTTGGGCAACTTTATAAAGCTTTTTGCATGCTTTTCATGGCTAACTCTGTTATTTTGGATGTAGTTGAAAGAAATTGACCAAGAGCTTTGGAAGTCCTAAACAGAAGTGACTTATGGAACCCACACAGACAAAGTTGTGAAATAGGAGGTTTCGCTTAGATGCTCCGGTCCTGTCATCACAAAGCTCCCATCCCATGGCTTTGCTACCTGATCAATGCCAGGCTGTCGAGTACAAGTATCAGGTGATTATTCTTGAATAGTGTGAAGGCTCAATAGAAAGAGTGTCACCTATTATTCTGCCTTGGTCAAATATTTTGGAAAATAGCATTTTGTGGTAGAGATCAGCACACTTTTCCTCTTTAGGTAGGAGCACAAAGAAGGTAAGAAGTTTGGTAGCTTCAACTCTAAAGAAAAGAATCAGGAATCCAGGTGACAGAATCCCAAGAAACAGTATGGAGAATATCTGCAGACCGGGTTCATTTCAGGTATCAGCATGATGAAATGCTCTGAGTCCAAGAAAGAGCCAAGGTTGTTAGGTCTGGCCTCTTGGCGGACTGTTGTCCTGGTTCTTTGGCTCCTTGCTTGGAAAAATTACAAGCAGGGCTGGTGTGATAGAGTGACAACAGACAGGAAACAATTCCACACAAACAGCTTTTATTGCAGAAAAGAAGGTAGCTACACATAGTGAGGGTACGTTCCAGAGAGGCGCGTGTCTCCATGTGTGAAGAAAGACGTTGAGGACTCCCAGGTGGTTTCCTTTTATTGCCCTGGTCTGGGGGAGGGATTATGGGAGGTGTGGGATGTTACCAGATGATTGAGATACATGATTGGCAGGTGTTCTTGTAACAGAGTTGCAGTTGCAGGTGTATATGCCTCAAAACTTCAAGTTTCTGCTCTTTGTGGTTGTTAGCTGCATTTTCCTGCAGTCCCTTCCCTGCCATCCCCCCACCCTGCTTCTCTGCCCCTGGGAGCCGCCCTCCTGGCTTGCATCTGCCACCTGCAGATTTGGTCCCTGCCTAACAGGGTTGAGTGGTTGGAAAGTCCTCATGGGGCTTTCTAGTAGTTGTACTTTCTTCTATCAGAACTGATAT
The DNA here is from genome assembly GCA_008086735.1 of Cheirogaleus medius. Taxonomy (NCBI): domain Eukaryota; kingdom Metazoa; phylum Chordata; class Mammalia; order Primates; family Cheirogaleidae; genus Cheirogaleus; species Cheirogaleus medius. The sequence continues at coordinate 76,495,761 of VBSM01000529.1, forward strand.
TCTAATTACAAAGAGTATTTCAGTAATTTTTAGCCTTTACAACAGATGCCACCCAACTATATTCTAATGTTCTAGTTATTTCTATTCTCATTTGTTATTTCACAATTCCATTGTAACAAAGGTAAAGGTCTGAAAAAGGGCAATGAAATGTTTTACAAATTGTCTCTTTAACACCGCCCTCACCCTTTTGGGGAATTAAAACTTGTATTCCTGCCTGAGGCCAGTAAACAAAGGGGCAGAAAAATGCTCTTTGCTGTTTGTTTTCTAGTATCTTAAACCACAGGAGATGGCTCAACATAATTGTCAGGACAGGGCCATAAGATTATCATCACTGGAGATAAGGTCCACTAGGAAACCACCAATTATAGTTAAACAACAATAGCCCGAAGCCATGATATGTGACTTGTCAGGTAGACCCAGCCCAACTGCCGAAAACTCCTTTTAAAAAGCCCTGCTTTTCCGTTTAAAGTCAGGATGGCAGTCTTTGAGACTTTGAGTCCACTGCCCTCCTCATTTGCTGGCAAATTAATAAACTTCTCTTTCCTTTTCCTCTTCATTCTCACTGATTCAGCCTCAGGGACAAGTACCAAACTTTTGGTAACACCATGGAATACTGAAATGCTAGAGGTGGATTGTCAGGGTGTCCTGTCAGGTGTTAAGTATTGTGTTGTCTTCCCTAAGGAGAAAATTGCCAAAGAATTGCCTTGGAACTAGGAAAGAATTCCCCCTCTCCCAGGGTGAAGGGAGGATTCACCCTGGAATCACTGAGGTGTCTTCCTTAGATGGCTCCCCTGTACCAGAATCATTGAAGGAAGTCTTTCTTAGGATGGTAAATTCAAGGGAAAGAGCCCTCATTATCCTCAGAGAAAAGAGGCACTTCCTGGGAGAGAAATTTTTAGAGTAGTGGATAACTGGGTTGGTTTGTTCGCAGGCTGAAGAGGAGAAGTCAATACAAATGGTGAGATTGAAGACGCAAGAGAGAATTCACAATAGGCAAGATCAAGGCCTTATACCAGCAGAGGGAGAGGATGGAATTAAGGACCGTAGTTGAAGGACTAGCCTCGGCATAGAGGAGGAAAATTTCCTTGTCTCAAATTTGTGGGAAGGAATAAATTAGAGATCCAGGGAAACACTGAAGTGATTGGATAAAAGTTAGTCATGATACTGGATTGGCATTGAATCTGCAGAAAGACTGAAATGAAATGTCACCTGGGAGGGGAGACATATTTGCGGATCAACATAGATAATCACTGATGATTTTAGCATTGATCAATTTTAAGATTAACTAGTAACTACCTGGAAAGAATAAGCAAATGGAAAGTTTTGGGGATGTTGCTAGACAAAATTATGAGATAAAAGAAGTTAATTTTCTTCTTCCTCTCCCTTTCCCTTTCACCACCTTTATTGCATGTTGAATTCTACTTAATCCTACTTTCTCTCTCTCTTCAGAAGCTAATTCTGATGTTCTTTCTCAGTGGTTTTACTTTAAGGTAGATGTCAGCCAAAATGGTGAGTTTAGCCACGACCCTCATCTTTGTGTTTTTGAGACTCAGAGAGCCCTCGAGAACCATGTGATCGACTCTAGAGAAGACCTAAAAGATGGTGAAAACTCAAATATGTTTATTCAACTGATTTCCTACAATCACTAGGGAATATACATTCTTTTCAAGTAAACAGGGACATATATGAAAATTGACCACGTACTTGTCCATAGGACAAATTCTCAGAAGTTTTCAAGGAATGAATACCAAATAAAACACATTCACTGACATTAATGCGTTAAAGTTAGAAATCAATAACAAAAAGATACCTTTAAAATGCTATATATTCAGAAATTATGGGTTAAAGAGGGAATCATAATATAAATTAGAAAATACTTATAACTGAATGATAATAAAGATTACACAAGTAAACACTTACAGGAAGGAGCCAGAATACTACTCAAAAGACATGGAAAGATGCTTGATCACATTATTGGCATATAAGTGTGATGAAAATCCCAATGAGATACCATATTGCACCTATCAGAGGCTGGCAAAAATTTTTAAATCTGAAGTGTTTGCAAGGATATGGAACAACAAGAACTCTAATTTGCTGCTGGTGGAAGTGTAAATTAGTTTTACCACTTTGGAAGAAAAGTTGATGTTACTTAGCAAATTTGAAGATGTACATATCCTACAACTCAGAATCTTCTCCATATATAGAGTCCATATTGCCTATGGACTGTCATATATGTGCATCAGGTGTATATGTGCAAAGAATATTTATAGGAGTATTATTATAAAATCCCCCAAACTGCAAACAATTCAAATGTGTATCAATAGGTGAATGGCTAAAGAAAAGTAGGTGTTGTTATACAATGGAATATTATACGGCAGTGAAAAGGAATAATCAATGAATTACTGCTACGTGGGTGAATATCAAAAAAACTTTGAACTGAGAAGGCAAGTCAGAGAAACATACATTCAGTGTAATTCCCTTCATGAAAATTTCAAAAACATGTAAAACTATACATTTATTTTATTGGGGTTCAATAAATTGATTCTAAGACAATGGGAGAATTCAACATTTAGGAAAGTGACTACTCTAGGGTAGAGGGAGGGAGGGACAAGCAGTCAAAAAGGACATAAAGAAGACAGAAGAGAAAATAGAATCATAAAAATGTTCTATTAAAACCACAAAAGGCAGAAAATAAGTGGAAGACAAAATTAGGAAGAAAGAACAAGGGCAACAAATAGAAAACAGTAATAAATATGGTAGATATTCATCTAACTATATCAATAATCACTTTGAATGTCAATGGTCTAATGCACTAATTAAAAGAGTTTGTCAGAATGGATTAAAAAAACAAGTTCCAACTACAAGTTGTTCACAAGAAACCCACTTTAAATATAAAGACACACACAGATTAAAAGTAAATGGATGGGCCGGGCGCGGTGGCTCATACCTGTAATCCTAGAACTCTGGGAGGCCGAGGCGGGAGGATCGTTCAAGGTCAGGAGTTCGCAACCAGCCTGAGCAAGAGCGAGACCCAGTCTCTACTAAAAATAGAAAGAAATTAATTGGCCAACTAAAAAATATGTAGAAAAAATTAGCTGGACATGGTGGCACATGCCTGTAGTCCCAGCTACTTGGGAGGCTGAGGCAGAAGGATTGCTTGAGCCCAGGAGTTTGAGGTTGCTGTGAGCTAGGCTGACACCACGGCACTCTAGCCTGGGCAACAGAGCGAGACTCTGTCTCAAAAAGAAAAAAAGTAAATGGATGGAGAAAGATAGACCATGTTACCACTAATTAAAAGAAAGTAGGAATAGCTATATTTCGGACAGAGCAGACTTCAAAGCAAGGAAAACTAGCAGAAAAAAAGGGGGTCATTACATAATGATAAAGGAGTTAATTCATCCAAAAGATATAATAATTTTTAATGTGTTTGCTCCTAAAAACAGAGCATCAAAGCACATGAGCCAAAAAAGGGCACAAAGTAGATTTCCAAAGTGCTAGTGATGTTCTATGACTTAAGCTGGGTGGTAGGCACATGAAATGTTATCTTATTATATAAAATATACATATAAATCATATTTGCTATTTTGTTTGTGCTATGACCTGAATGTTAATGTTCTCCCAAAACTCCTTAGTTGGAACCTAATGCCAAATGAGAAAGTATAAGAGGTGGGACATTTAGGAAGTGATTAGGTCATGAGGGCTCTGCCTTCATGAATGGAATAGTGCCCTTAAAAAAAGAGGTTTGAGGGGAGGAATCCTGTTTTGCCCCTTCTGCCATGTGAGGACACATAGAAGGCACCATCCATGAGAAACAAATTCTCACCAGGTACTGAATCTGCTAGCTTCTTGATCTTGAACTTCCCGGCTTCCAGAATTGTGAACAATACATTTCTGTCATTTATAAATTACCTAGTTTAAGACATTTTGTTATAGCAGCCAGAGGGGACTAACATAGTATGTATAATATATTTATATATTTATATTATACATATATGTAATATGTTTCATATTAGATTTCACAACAACAACAGAAACGATTACTCTGATAGCTACGTGGAAAGGATCTCTTCTATTTAACAGAGGCAAGGAGGCAAGTAAAGACGCTGATGCAGTGGTGATGAAGTGAAAATGATGATGAAGGTCACAAGCCTTTATTTTTTTTTCTTTTTCTTTTTTTTTAATTTTTTAAAATTTCTTTTCTTTATTTTTTTCTTTTTTTTTCATGCAAGACAATTTTTCCATGGAGGTCACAAGCCTTTAAAGACAGAATTTAGCACTTTTGAATTAACTGGACGTGGTAGGTTGAAGGAAAAGAAAAATAGGATTATTCAATTTTCTAGTTTGTAAGATTATACATTTTTATAAATTGATAGAAAATTTCTGGAAAGTTAACCAGAAATTAGCAACAGTGTTCAGTGGAGAACTGAAGTAGGTTCTGGGTAGGAGAGGGAGGGAAAAATACTTTTCACTGTCTCTTTTGAATTTGGAACCATGAAATGGAACCATGTTCATGTGTTATCTATTCAAAAAATGAAAATAAAGAAATTTTAAAAATTAAGATTTGTGTTTAGCTCAGATATGCCTGTTCTTATAGAATGAGGGAAAAGTTTTGTGGTAGCAATATTATTGTAGCAGTGACTCCACCTATGGTTTGGGAGCTGATGCTGAATTAGGCTAAATAGCCAATCTTTTACATTTATCCTAGGCTGGGTTGGAAGTGAGGGTTGACCGCCCTCTGGTCAAGGGCCAACCCTTGCTGAAGTGCTAGAGTTGCCCCTTCAATAGGGTGTAAGTGGGCAGTCACCATGATTGGCATGTTTGGTATAACAACATGAAGAGACGATAAACTACTCCCTGGTTGATCCTTGTGACTGCAGCAGCCCCATTTTAAAATTATACAGTGAGGGTCGGGTGCGGTGGCTTACACCTGTAATCCTAGCACTCTGGGAGGCCGAGGTGGGCAGATCGTCCAAGGTCAGGAGTTCGAAACCAGCCTGAGCAAGAGCGAGATCCCGACTCTACTAAAAATAGAAAGAAATTAGCTGGCCAACTAAAAGTATATAGAAAAAATTAGCCAGGCATGGTGGCGCATGCCTGTAGTCCCCGCTACTTGGGAGGCTGAGGCAGAAGGATCACTTGAGCCCAGGAGTTTGAGGTTGCTGTGAACTAGGCTGATGTCACGGCACTCTAGCCTGGGCAACAGAGGAATCCTATCCTATCCTATCAGGAATCCTAAAAATCAAAAAGCCCCCCAAACAACAAAAAAATTGTTATGGTGAGCTTTCTGACACTTTTGTCTTTTTCATGATACTATTTGACTAATGACTAAGGCTGATTCTGCCTCTTGTTTTACAATATCATTTATGAAATATACAATTTTGATCATTGTTTTGTTCAATTTTTATTGCGACTTTGCCTCATTTCATAAAGTTTTTTTATAATAAGCACAGATCATAAAATGGTAAGCTACAAATAAGGAATTAAAAACCAGGCCCAGAGAAATAAAAACTAGAATAGAAAGTCATGACCAGGCGTAAAAGTAGAACACAAATGAACCACTAGAATTGAGTTTCCAGTTTGGTCTAGGGTTCCTGGTGAAAGTGAAAGAGATATGATATGTTACTGGTTATTTTACCACCTCCCCAGTCCCTCCAAAAGCCCTCTATTTCCCTAGGGGAGTATATATCTTTTCCTAACAGAATACCCTAGAAGAAATTTCTCACATGGGCTATAAGTGTTTATTTTCACAACTGATTCCACATACCTTTCCTTAATAAAGGCCACAACTGCCAAGAGGAAAGTAAGTTACAGTTGAATCAAAATTGAGTAAATGGTTAACTTGTGCACTGGTTAACTGACATGACTTGAGAGAGCTGTGTATTTGTTTACCGATTTATATCTCAGTAGCAAATAACTAGGGATTTAAGAATCCTCATTTGTGTGTGCTTTGGAAATATGCAATCACCTAATATAGTTGCATCATTTTTTGATTCATATGAAAATAGTTGAAAGGATGTTCACTTGATAATTCCACTTGCTGAACGTCATGATTCATGTGTTGTTTCCTAGTGTATTTAGGTTGCTCTTTATATAATTAATACTTTTATTTAATGGGCCACTGGGGAAATAATAGTTTCTAAGGAAAAGTTTTGTTCAGCATGTTTATCATTGACTTGGATGAAGAGAAAGTATATTGATTAAACTGTAATGAGGCTGGATGCGTGGTGGCTCACACCTGTAATCCTAGCACTCTGGGAGGCCAAGGTGGGAGGATGGCTTGAGGTCAGGAGTTCGAGAGACTCTGGCTCTACTAAAAGTAGAAAAAATTAGCCGGCTGAGGTGGCGCGTGCCTGTAGTCCCAGCTACTCAGGAGGCTGAGGCAGGAGGATCGCTTGAGCCCAGGAGTTTGAGGTTGCTGTGAGCTAGGCTGATGCCACAGCACTCTAGAGACTCTGTCTAAAAAAGAGAAAAAACAAAAAAACAAAAAACTGTACTGGACACAAAATTGTCAAGTTCATTCAAACAAAGGATGACAGAATCTGGGTCTCATTCCATCTTGGGCCCTTCACATGACCATATCACAAGTTGTCTGGAACATGTTAAACTCTAGTCAAACACGTATCTGCTTGTCTGTGGGATTTTTCTGTGGCCACATCCTATTCTGAGCCCCTGTTCTTTGTCCTGCTCTATAACTCTGCTGATTCCGCTCCTCTCGTTCCGGGACGTGCTACAGGCCTTCTTGCTCACTGACTATTTGGACCCACCTCGCCAGCTAGGTCCTTGGCGCTGTATCCTGGAGATGACCGGTGCTCAGCCTTTGGCTCCACGCCCCGGAGCTCTGTGCAAAGGGTGCTCCTGCCGTCCCCTGCTCCTGGGAGTTTGACTCAGCTGGGAGCTGGGCCCAGCTGGCCAGGTTTCCTTTCGGTATGTGAGTGTGTGAGGTGTGATCAGTCTGTAGCTCCTTTATGTGTTGTCTGGAGTCAGAGTGAGGAAACCTAAAGGCTCCTCAGAACTGTTTAAAAAATAAAAAAGATCAAAGGTGTACTCACTCATTCATTCAATCATTCATTCCTTGTCCATTGTGTGCCAGGCACTGAGAACAGAGGTAAACATGACAGACACTGTCTCTCTTCCCAGAGTTGAATTAATGGCAAGGGAAGAAGTAATTTTAAGGCAGCTTTTTTGGGTGTTATTTATTTATAGTTTGGTTACATGGTGGACATAGTTGACTGAACATTTAGGCAAGAGTAATATGACAAAAATGATGTGTCCTTACTAGTAGCTATCAATTGGTTTCCACAGTGGTTGTCAAACTGGAGTGATTTTTCCACTCCATGAGACTTGTCAGGAATGTCTGGAGACATTTTTGGATATCACCACTGTGATGATGCTACAAAGTGGTTAGAAGTCAGGGATGTTGCCAAGCATACTACAGTGTACGGGGAGAGGTCCCCATAATGAAGAATTATTGAGTCCAAAATGTCAAGAGTACTAAGATCGAGAGGGTTTGGCCAGGATATATGTCAATCTTAATGTTTCTGAGAGAGCAACCATCATGGATGCTTCCTTTAGTCTGGTAGCTATTATAATTATTAATAACTGACATTTATTGAGCACTTACTATATGCTAGGCATTATGGTAAATAAATCAACTATCTCATTTAATCATCAAATACCTGTAAGGTGGACATTATTAGCTCTATTTTAGAGATGGAGAAATAGGTGTAACAGGGTTAACAAACTTGCTCAAGATCTCATTGCTAGTGAGTGCCAGAGGAGGCAGTTTCACCCAGGAAGTCTGACTCCTCACTCTTCACCACCCACTGCTGTTTCTCTCACTAACATCTTTAACTCAGTTGCCAGGGTCTCCTTCAGCTGCTCCTTAGCTTGTTAGAAATTGCTTTAGTGATACTCTATTTCTGTTGGAAGCCCAAGAGGAAAGACAGGTTGACATAATGGTGTATAATTCAACCCAAATTTGGGAAAAGAGAATGTTAACGTTTTAAAACATCAAGATCTAGTTCACGTGATTAGTGGTTCTTCCATATGACTGTGCAGCTGGCACATTAATCTGACTCAGTTAAACAGAATCAACCAAAACTGTTAGTCGTATCTTATTCAGCTATGGTTGTGCTGACGCAAAGCTACAATTCTACAAACACCAGAAGCAAGCTAATAGGCTCTGATGCATTTAGCTTTCGTCGTCAGTTTACATTTTATTATTTTGGCTTTGCTTTTCGTCATGTTACACTTCTGCTTTACTAAGAGCTTCTGGGCCGTTTTTGATCAAAATTTTAGGGTCGGATTGCACTTTTCATCAAACTTTGGTGTTTTCTGAAGGCAAAGCAGCAGTCCGCTGTCATCCATACCTTTACTTGCATTACAGTGTCTGAACACTCCTAGACTGTAATTTGACCTAGTTCCTTAACCCTATAATCTAACAGATAGGAGGTAATCGAACACCATGTCTGCCCATATGATAGGGCAGAATTCTTCTGTCTTCTCACCTGAGTACTACAGGCTTGTGCCACCCAGAAGAATGAAAAGGTAATTCAGAATATGTGGGGTCCTTATAGCCCAGGTGGATATCCTTATGAAGAGGAGGAAGTATGGGCCCCACAAATCGCAGGTTAGTGCGACGTAAGTGTTGTTTTGGTCCCAGTAAGTTTCTGAAATAACTTGCTCTCATAAATACATGTGTGTGCCCATAGATTTGGTTGTGTCATTTTTAGTTCCTTGAGGTATGTGTGGGTGTGGGCATCATTAATAAGTCCCAAATCATTTTTAGAAAGAATAACTAACTTATCTGGAATTCATAGCTGCTTGTCTGACTGTGAGTGAAAATATCTTTGTATGCAGAGCCAGTAGTAGTTTCTTGTGGGTTAAATGTCAAAGATGTTGGCTTTCTTTCTTTTTCTTTTTTTCTTTTAACTGTTATTATCTAAAGGGTAGGTTGATAGGTGACGATATTTTTGTGGGTAAGCATCCTTTTTCCTGCTTGTTACCAAAAACTGGTATATCATCTTTCTCTCCTATAATTCAGTAAGTCTCACACACACTGTCTTATTAATGACCTCTCTGAATTCCTGGAGTGGTAGATGGCTTCCTGGAGGAGTTTTGTTTGTTTTGTTTCTCTTGTCCTTTAAAAGTCACAGGGATGTTAAATAATCTCAAAAATTCAAGACCAGTCAATAGTTTAGATGACTAGTGTGGCTTTATGTTTTAAAATCTTCAGAAAGTTTTGCAGAGGGTCTGTTATTATTCAATTTGCTTCCAGAAATGTCCTTTGATACTGCCTGCAAACCCTGCTTGACACTAGAAGTACTTATATATTTATCTCATCCAAACTTAATGAGAATATGATGACAATAGCAGCTACCATTTACTGACTGATGTGCTAGAACAGTGTTGGCTGCCTTAAATGCACTCTTCTCCTGTCATCTGTGTAACAGTGCCTTTATTTATTCTCATTTTACAGAGAAGAAAAGTGAAATTTACAGTAAGTAATGCAGGTCGGATTGAGTTACACAGCTGATAAGAACGCAGCTTAACTGGGATTTGAAGGCAGGTCAGCTGATACCAAGGTTCATGTGATTAACCATTCTCCTGCATTGGGGACTCTGTTCTTGGGCTCAGGGTTTACCAGAAGGACTGTAGAGCATAGCGACAACAGAATAAGAAGTGGATAAGTGGATGAAGAGAGTAAGGGTACAGAAGTGGAACTTTCAGGAGAAAGATTCAGTATCAATTTGTTTCTAATTTTTCTCAGCCAAGTCCTGCTCCTATACTTCACAACATTTCTTTTTTAAAAAATTTATTTATTTTTACTTAAAATTTTTTAAGAGCACGAGGTTTCACATTTTTGCTCAGGCTGATCTGGAACTCCTGGGCTCAAGCAGTCCTTCTGCCTCAGCCCCCTGAGTAGCTGGGATTACAGGTGCATGCCACCATGCCTAGCTGACAATGCTTCTAAAAGTGGCAAATTGCTGTAGGAAAATGGATGTCACTTTCCCGGTAGATACTACAATAAAATATTTTATGAGTTTTATTTTTAAGAGCACATATAGAACATATTCCTAGTTTTACAGATCTCAGGCTTACTTCAGATAGGATTTCCCTACCCTTTTCTTTTCTCATTAAGAGGCAAATAGAGCCTTAATTAAGTCTAGTGTAATCATCATTTAATTAGAGAAGTAATATCTTGAGTTATAATTTTCATCGAAAATTCTGTGTACCTTTAAAAAAATTTCACAATTTTTAAGCTTTGCAATCTTTGCACAGACCATTATCCTATAGGGGAATATAGGAAATGTTAGCTGCTTTTAATTCAGCTGTTATAACTGCAAAACTTTTACCTGATTCATTTTCAAAGGAAGGTTGTAGAGTTGGTAGCTAGATAAACTAATACTTCACTATAATGTAGAATAGTAGCTAACATTTATTGAGTACTCAACTATCTGACCCAGTGCCAAGGCTAGGTACTTTGACATCACTAGTGTCATCTTCATTTTACAGATGATAAAATTGAGGTTTAGAGGGGTTTGAAAACTAGCTCATAGGGCTAACTCCAAAGTCAATATTTTCAATTTTGCCTCAATTGTGTCTGAACTTCAGACTAATTAGGGTAAAATGTACAAGAGCATGTTTTCTTATTTCCTCTGCTAAAAATCTGAGTGCTCATTTTTTCAATGCCAACACCGACAAGTAATTAAAAAAAACACTGTTATCCTTATTTATTGTAAATGGAGGCACAGGTTCATGTTGTAACACTCAAAATGCCTTAGCCAGATGTTAGACACTCTCCGTTATCTTTCTAGTTTTAAATCCCAGAGCTTCCCTTCTTGGGTCCTTTGCTCCAGCCACACTGGATCAGTCATCATACGCTAGGCACACCTCGTTTTTAATGTAACCAATTTGTAGAGGATTTAATATATGCAAGACACTGTAAATTTGGGAAAGTTTAAAGAAGAACAGACATTGCAGTCTAGTGGGGATGGCAGTCAGGGACTGAGATGCCTTTGCTGCAGATATTAATATGATGGACACTCCCAAAGAGAGTTGCAGATAAAATTCTGTAGGAACACACAAGAGGGAGTGACTAAGTGTGACGAAAGTAGCATGTGAGGTGGTTCTTGTCCAAGATAATTTTGGTAGGTAGAGATGGTGGAAAGGGCATTTTAGGTGTTTCAGAGGCTACCAAAGCTATGGCATCATGGAAGATATTGAGCTGTAATATGCATGATATGTCCAGGAAAGAGAGAACTGCATGGTGGGGAAGAGGACAGGTATAAAATTGAACATGACCAAGAACAGGCTTCCAAGGTGGTGGGGGATGGATGACTATGGGCCTCAAATCCTGATAAGGAATGTGGATTTTGTTCTATAGGCATAGATACCTTAAAATCCAAATAGTCTCCATCTACCCTGATCTTCCTTGAATACTCTAAGGATGCTCATATCTCACTGGTCAACACTTGATGTTTCCTCTACCTGGAAAAATCTTTCCCCAAATATCTGCATAGCCCACTCCTTTGTTTCCCTTAGGTCTTTACTTTGAAATCACACTTTATCAGCAAGATTCCCCTGACTACCCTGTGTAAAATAGCACCTCTTTGCCCTGTGTCTTTGAACCCAGCTTTATTCTTTCACATAGTTCTTATCACCATCTGCTATATAATTTATTTGTTTACTGGTCTTCTCTCCCCCACTCTATCTTCCCCATCTGAAATATAAGATACTTAAGGGCAGGATTTTTTTGTGTGTGTGTGTTTTATTTGTTGCTATATTTCCAGCATCAAGAACAATGACTGGTGCAAAGAGGGCAGGTGTTCAATACATATTTGTTCAATTAGTGGATTAAATAAAATTTGAGTTTTTAGCCTCTGAAGCCCTTAGAGGGGCTTTTATCTTATTAAAGTTTTCTTGTTTTTTAAGGCTATGCGCAAAAGAATCACGGAGTGCTTGTTAAAAATGCAGATTACTGGTAGTCACCCTCAAATATAATTATGCAGATAATCCTCAGATCACATGTTTAAAACAGTGAAGTCTGTGTCTAGAGCTCCCAATAAAACTCAAATAGGCTCAAAGGAAAAGGAGAATTTTATGGCTCACAGAATAAAAAATTTCATGTGTAGTTCTTCCATCATATAATGGTTGACTCAGTGATGTCACCAAATCCTGTTTCTATCCCTCTTATGCTTGGCCTTCCATGGCTGGCTTTATCCTTGAATTCTACTGGGTGGCAAAATGGCAGCTACATATCTAGATGTTACATTTTCTCCCCATGCCATCCATCACAGGGGAAGAAAGAGTGTTTTTAAAGCTGACCTGGCACAGAGCGTGAGACTCATTCTCTCTCTTTGGCTTGAATTGTGTCCCCTATTCATTTCCAAAGCAGTCACTGTGACCAGTGTGGGGGATGGGCTTCATTGATTGGCTAAGCCAGCCAGAGCCTACCTCTTGAACTGAGAGGGGTAAGTGACATTATGGGACCCCAACCATGTGCTTGAGGGGTGAATGTTTCAACAGAAAAATTAGGGCACTATTAGAGGAAGAAGAGGAAGGTAGATGCTAGGGAGACAGCCAACACAAGACCTAGCTTCAGGCATTCTCTTTCAGCTGGTTAACCTCTGTTCCCAAGACTGGTGCTGATGGACCACAACCCTGTGGACTGGTTTCTAATCTCAGTTGGGTAATAGTTTTTTGTTCCCTTTTCCTTTCTTGTAGGTATGTAAAATACTAACCACTTTCCACAAAACCCCACCTAGTCTCACTCCTTCTCTCTTAGCTGGTGATCTCAACTTTAATTCATAGAGAAAATAGAATTAGACAAGTATATGTACCATTTCTACCATCTACCAATTCACAAACTTATCTATATTTGTGCTCATTCTTACCTTTTCCCCTGTATTAGAGTTATGGTTGGCAAATTACGGCCTGTGGGCCTGTCACATGTTTTTGTAAATAAAATTTTATTGGAGGATAGCTATACTTATTTAACTATTGTCTATGGCTTCTTCTTCTTCTTTTTTTTTTTTTGAGACAGAGTCTCATTTTGTTGCCCTGGCTAGAGTGCCGTGGCGTCAGCCTAGCTCACAGCAACCTCAAACTCCTGGGCTCAAGCGATTCTCCTGCCTCAGCCTCCCGAGGCTGGGAACTGGAACTATAGGCGCGTGCCACCATGCCCGGCTAATTTTTTCTATTTTTAGTAGAGACAGGGTCCTGCCTTTTCACAGGCTGGTCTTGAACTCCTGAGCTCAAGTGATCCTCCTGCCAGAGTGCTAGGATTACAGATGTGAGCCACTGTGCCTGGCCATCCATTCTTAAGATTTTGGTGGTTATTCTGAATGACTTGGCTCTGAATGATTTGGGATATTCTTAAAGGGTTGTAAGCCAAGAAGCGATATGATCTGACTTAGCATTCTAAAGGGATCACCCTGGCCGCTCTAAGGGAAGCCAGTTTAGGAGATTGTTGCTATTATTCAGAGGTGATGGTGGCTTGGATGTGATACTTACTGGAGACATTCAGTTCTGAATACATTTGGAAGATAAAGGTGAAAGGATATGCTATAGATTAGATGTAGTGTGGGACATAAAGAGGGAAATCAAAGATAAATCCAAGGCTTTTGGCCTAAGCCACTGAAAAGATAGCATTGTCATCAACTGAGATGAGAGAGATTGTATGAGGAGCAAGCTTTAGAGGAGAGATCAGGAATTTGGGGCACACTAAGTCTGAAATGCCTTTTAGACATTCAAGAGAAAATGTCTAGTGTACAATTGGGTGTATAAGTCAGGAGATCAGCAGAGAGATCAGGGTTGGAAATAAATACTTGCAAGTCAGCACAGAGATCACAGTTAAAATCCAAATGACTGGGTTAGATTGTAAAGGGAGCCCTGGGGTACTCCAATTTTAAGACATTGTAAAAATGAGGAGGGAAAGAGTCTAAAGAAGCAGCAGCCAATGAGACAAAAGTGGAACCAGGTGCAATGGTGTCATGGAAGCCAAGTGAAGAAAGTGATTGGAGGAAGCAAGTGGTTGGTGGGGTTAAATGTTAACAATAGGTCAAGTAAGATGAGGGACTGAGGATTGACTGTTAAATTTAGCATCATGGGTCACTAGTGACCTTGACAAGAACAGTTTTGGTGGAATGGTCAGTACAGAACCCTGACTGGAGTGTGTTCAAGGCAGAATGATAGGAGAAGAATTAGAGACAGGGAAGATAGAAAATGTTGAGGAGTTTTGCCACAAAAGGTAGCAGAGAAACAACATTCTATTTGAAAATCCAAAGATTTCTTTTCTGATGTTGTTTTTCTGTTATCTTTGGCACTATGTGCTCTTCTTTCGTCTCTGGCTTCTAAGACTTTGATCTGCCAATGTCTGCATCTCTGTGCTAAGGGTTTTTTCTGAATCCTGCATGCAACAAAGGGAAGTGCCAGGAGATTAACATCCCTGGGAGCAGCACTCAACCAGTGGCTGATGGGAGTTGGTAGAAAATATCACAGCTTCTTTGCGCTTTGGGTGGGTGGGAGTACCTCTCAGGGTAGTGTTTTATACCATTATCCAGTGTACCTGTGGGAAATAAGCTCCAGTTGCCCACAGTGGTAGCTAGACTTGAAGACACATTCTCTGTTGGTTGCCTTCATGTCCTTGTCCCATTTCTTCGCTTCCCAGATGGTGTTTCCTTTACCTCCCAAATAAATTACTTGCACTTAAATTCTTGTTTCAGGGTCTGCTTCTTGGGGGACCTAAATTAAGACACTGCATATTTAGTCATAATCTAAAACTTAATAAAGCTCAAATGTCCCATGTTACTCAAGAAATATAGTACTAACTTTCCATTTATTTATTTATTATATTTTTCTTTTCTTTTCTTTTCTTTCTTTTTTTTTTAGAGATAGGGTCTTGCTCTGCAACCCAGGCTGGAATGCAGTGGTGCAATCATAGCTCACTGCAGCCTAGTACTCCTGGATTTAGGAGATCCTCCTGTCTGAGCCTCCCAAGTAGCTAGGATGACAAGTGCATGCCACCACTCCTGGCTAATTTTTCTATTTTTTGTAGAGATGGGGTCTCACTATGTTACCCAGGCTGGTCTC
>VBSM01000529.1:76519948-76613227 GCA_008086735.1 Cheirogaleus medius
TTTTTCTATATATTTTTAGTTGTCCGGCTAATTTCTTTCTATTTTTAGTAGAGTTGGAGTCTCGTTCTTACTCGGGCTGGTCTTGAACTTCTGAGTTTGAGCGATCCTCCCACCTCGGCCTCCCAGTGTGCTAGGATTACAGGCATGAGCCACTGAGTCTGGCACTGATTTGGAATTCTTAAACAGGTATTGATCATTAGTGTGATGGAGAGTATGGCTGGCTTAGGCCAAGGTCTTAGTGTTTGTGGGCAGCTATTTTATGAGATATACTATGTTTTGGTTCTATTTTAATAACTTTGTGTATATTTTACTAAAAGCTGTTTTAAATTATTTTGTGCCTTAGACAAGGAGTTAAATATCAAATTATTTAAGTTTCATTTCTGTTTCATACTTAATTTGAAAATTTTTAGAAAGAATTCAAACTATATGTTCTATATTTTCTTTTACTGGCTTAGATAACTTATTGTTACTATTGAATAAGCAACTAAAATGGTATATTATAATGATATATTCTAATGAAAAATGATAATTTAAAAATAATGAGAATAAAATATGTAAATATGCAACAGAATATGCAAATCTTACAGCTATAAGGCCTTTGACTATCCTGAGCTCATTTTTCCTTACCTTCTTCCAACAAGAATATTTTCCTTTTTTTCTTGTAGCTGAATGGTAAAACTTAATTCTTTTATGTTTTTCATTGCTTTTGCTCCCATCTAAATTTTTTATCAATGCTTTTTTCTGATCTCGGAACTGGTCGCACAGGCCACCACTGTCTGAATTCAATTCCAGGACATTCTTTATGAGAAATTGGATTTGGCAAAGAGACTGGACTGGAAAGTGGGGAGACTTGAAGCCATGTAATGTAAAAAAAATTTTGAAAATGGGGATTTTAATCTGGGGAAGCTTAAGGGGAAGGAGTGGTCAATGGAGTTGCCTTTGCATTTTTAAATTAGAACCAGAGAGTGTTGACATAATTTGGAGCTGCCTCCAGCAGTGAGTTTTCTAGCTCTGCAGGTGCACAAGCATAAGCTGCAAGGGTGTCTTAGCTGGTGTCCAAACAAAGGTTGCAGTGTTAGATTTAAATGTTGTCATTTTTAAACTCAAGACACTTTCTATACTTATCTGCTAAATTTCTGTGTGTAATGTTTACGTGCCTTTTCTGCAGTTGAGAATGACATTTTAAATCTCTTAGTATTTCCTTTATGTGTGAAATGCCTTTATTGTTGCTTAAAATAGAAGTCAATTCCTTACGTTTATATTACGTTGGATGGTTGGAAAGAAGTTTCTTCCATTAACTTCCTCCATAGACTGTAAAAGCATGCCTTTATTATGAAACTACAATCAAGAAACTTTGACCTCATGACACTTGAGAGAATAAAGTGTTTTATGATCTCATTAGAACCTAGGCATATATGTGTGCTGGGTGTGTACTATCTTGCTCACATTTTTCTTGTAAAATTTTCTATACTGTTTAGATTGTACAGATTTTGGTTTAGAGATATTCAATTATACAGAAGCTTATTTTCCTTTCATGCAATATTTTTAAAAAATCAATAACTTACAGAGTCATGTTATTTCAAAAATTTCATTATGATATTTATGTTATAAATATGCTAAGGAAAAATAAGCTTTTTTATTTTGATTTAAAGGACTTCTATTTCTTAGGTCATAATTCATTTCTCATGACCAAAATCTCTAAGCAGGAGAATTATATGAAAAAGAAGTTTTTGTAAATTCATTTTAGAAGATAAGAGACTGTTCTATTAAATCTGGCTTCTCTGAAAGCGTAGATTTGGGGTTCTTTAGTCTGTTTACTTTATGAAATTAAAAGTTTATGCTTTGAATGAAAACTCTGACTTCTATTTCTAATGTACTTTTTCTAATACAACACATGGAAAATTGTTAGGGAATTCATTAAGTGAGTTTAGATTCTACAAGAATTTTAATCAGCATCTTTGGAAATAGATTGCCATCTTTGAATTTATTAGTCTTTTAAACAAAGTGAGTAATTTTGTTGAGAAAAGATACTTTTCTGTATCTTTCACATATGAAATCTTAATTAGAACTTTTTTCAGTAAGATAATTTGAGTTCCCAAAATGAATGTTGACCCCGAGATTTTGAAGAATAAACATCTGGCAAAATTCAGCTAACTTTGCGAGTGTGGACAACACATTTGAGATGTGCTTCCTTCTTGAGAACTCTATAGCTATGGTCGTGGCTGGTAAGTCAAGGAGCGTACCTCAACAGAGTTCTGCTCATAACATCTCATCTTTTCAGGACTTTTACAGTTTTAAAAACTCTTTTGAGATATTTTTTTCCTCATGATAATTAGGGATGGTAGGTGGTGCTCTTTAGTGATTCTTTCAGCTTTAAATGTATATGGTTCTGGGCTTAGAGTTTAAAGATTTGGACATCAGGATAGGTTCTGTTTCTATCTTACAAGGGAATGTTTGGTTAGAATTACTGAGATGTTCTGAATAATATTTCTGAATATCAAAGTAATATTCATGTGTTGTTTTTGTGCCTGTTTAGCTTTTTGGAGAGCCAGCCTAGCTGGCTAATGGGCTAAGACCAATGAGTTGAACTTTACTCCTTGGCCTCAGAGCGCTCCCTCAAGAGTCTTCACTTGTGCGCGCTCTTTCTCCCTGGAGGTAAACAAGCGACTGCGAACGAAAAGGCCGGCACAAATCCTTTCTGTTTCTGGAGAAACCACTCAGAGCGCATGCTCTTCTGGTGGTGGGTGTGTAGCGCCATTTTCGTATGGAAGGGACTGCTGGCTAATTAGGCACGCCCGCAGGACACCCTGCGTTAAAGTTGCTGAAACAGTATGAAGAGAAACTAGTCAAGGGCCTCTTGGAGACGAAGCCCTTTCTGCAGCGCTTCAGCTGAGACTACGTATTGAAATTCCTTTGTGTTAATTTTCCCGGGACGAGCGGCCCTCTCCTCTTCTCTCCGCCCCCGCCGAGCTGGCCTCGCAGTCCTGCCCCGCCCTCTCCCGGACCAGCGCAATATAAAGATTAGGCATTTTGATGATGTTGTGCTCACAGTCGCGGCTCAAATGAAAGGCGGTGGAAAACCAGATGGGAACGGTTTTTTCCCCCGTGAGAACAAAGCACAAGTTATATCAGAGTCCAGGATGTGTAGAGAAAATCAGTATGTGTACTTCTGAGCTAGGAGGTAGCGCTTCTTTTTCAATTTTGGTTTTTATAAAGATGTTAGTCTCCTAGGTGGTGGGAATGGGGGTTGGTTGAAAGGTTAGCCGGAGGTAAGGCAGTGCGCGGAGAGGATCTGAGGTCTTATTAAGAGAGAGAGAGAGAGTGAGTGTGCGTGTGCGCGCGCGCTTGCAAGAGTTTAGAAGAACGTGGGTGAATGGGGCGAGAGAAAGAAAATGCGAGAAACACGGAAGAGAAATCTGGAGTAGAAGACTTAGTGGGTACAGAAAAGGAAGGGGCGCCGGTGCATCCCTGCCTCCGAGGCAGCAAGAGCATCCTCTGCGACATCCACTCCCACCCCCGCCGTTTCATTCATAAGTTTCTGGCCTAGAGGCCCCGCCCGCTCCCCTGGGCCGAGGGCCTCTTTTCCTGTACAGCAATTGGTGAACGGCACAAAGCCTTAGCAACCGGCTCCTAGTGACCCGCGGGGCGCCTGGTAACTGGGGCGCGGGGCGGCGCGGAGCAAGTAGCTAGGCTGTCCCTTTAAGGGATGGCCGCGGAGCCGTGAAAGTGGAGGGGGCTGAGGGAGGGCGGGGAGGAAGGTCTGGGGGCGGACCTAGGGGGAGGAGGAGGAGGAAGAGTTGCTGTTGAAAGGAGGTGGGGAAGGAGGAGCCGGAGCAGCTGCTGCCAGCCCGCGGGCACCGGAGTCCTGCCCGCTGTCGCACGAGTAGCCACGGGCGCGATCGGGGCCAGACGTCTCCTCCTCCATGATCACTTTGGGAGCCGGGGGAAGACTTTGCCCGGCCGTGAGAGCTGGTCTGCGTTTCTCAGGCGCGGCGGCGGCAGAGCAGCAGCAGCAGCCGGGTCCGAATCCGAGCGGCCACAGCCCCGAGCGTGTGCGCCCCGCGCGGAGCGGGCTCGGGTTCCCCACGGAATGTCCCCGGGGCACCCGGCGCACTGACCCTGCAGCCGCCCCCACCTTCGGCGCCTGCTGCCTCCCTCGGTCGAGCTTGGTGTTCGGGACTGCAAGCTTCCCGGCCCCTGGGCAGTGGGGAAGCCCTCGGGGGCGGGTGACCTTAGCTGGCCACGACCCAGCCCTCCCCCGTGCGTATCTCGCTTAAGATGGCAGCGGAGTCAGGGGAACTAATCGGGGCTTGCGAGTTCATGAAAGGTGAGGAGCAGCCGCCCGGCATCCTCCAACCCTTCCTCACTCCCAACTCTTCACTTTTCGCCCCTACGTCCCAACCACTGTCCTCGGCTTCTCCTGGGGCCCCCAGTGTCCTGCAGCCGCTGCGCGCGCTCTCGATCTCTGTCGGTACTCTGCCCTCCCCGAGGACCCCCTGCTTCCGGCTTCTCTGTCTTTCTTGCGTCCCTCGTTCCCTCTGCAGCTCCCTCAGATGGCCTCCTGGCCCGGTAATGGGACAACGCCGGCTTCTGCCCGGGCTTCTGCACCCAGCAGCTTGTGGGGATCCTGCTTCGGTTGACCCACTATTACTGGCTTCGGTTTTCGGGACACCCCCCCCAACCACACCCTCTTGTCTCTCCTCCCTTCCTCTTTATGAAGTCTCCGAAGCCGCAGGGGAGAGTCTCGCCTCTCTTCCCCTTCCGCAGCTGCTGAGGTCTGGAGATTTCGGAACAAAACTTGCACCTCCAGTTCTGCGGGTACCCCCAGTTCCTGTCTCCTCCTGTTGGCTTGAAACAAGAGAGATGTGGGAGCTCTGCCCCCCGCTGAGTCCCTGGACCAGGTCCTCTTCTCGCCTCTCTAACTGTTGTGCTCTTGGGTCTCTCTTTTTTTCTTGGAGAGATCAAGTTTCTGCAAGAATTCCACGTGTTAATAGGGCCTTTAAATTATGGGTAGCAGATATTATTTTGATCGTTCATATATTATCAGGACCCTTCACCTCCACTTCCCTGCTTCTCATATGTTTTCTTCGTCTTTTAAACTTGTCTTTCAGATCGGTTATATTTTGCTACTTTAAGGAATAGACCAAAAAGCACAGCAAATACCCACTATTTCTCCATCGATGAGGAGCTGGTCTATGAAAAGTAAGTTTCTATTTTGTTTTTTCTCTCTCAACCATTTGGTTGTTGGCTTTCTGGTATGGAAACACTATATGCCTTTTCGGTAGTTTTATTCATTTTCTCCCAAAAGTGCAAGTGACAATACCAACTTTTTTAGGCTCAGGTGCTTGGGGAGAGGTGCAGGGAAAATTAACATAATTTGAACCTGTCAGCACCTCAGTTCTTTTAGACATCTATCTGTATTAGTTCTTCTTACCACCACAACAAACAGCATCTGTAGATTCCTAACACTCTTCAGAGTAGGAAGGACCAGGGAGACACATACTTTGTCATTGCCAGACTCTGTAATTGGTCTGTGACTCAGTCACTAAGTATTTATGGAGCACCCACAGGGTACAGGGCAGTGTGTGCTTAAGCTTTACAGTTCACAAGACTTCTGTTGTATCTCAAGATGTTTTTGTTTGTGTAGCTCGTTTTCAGAAAGTGAGGCACATTAGCCACAGGGAGCTGAATCCGAGTCACATCTATGAGTAACATTTTGCCTGTATGACAAATTGTAGATTTTTTTATTTGGGTGCCCCAAACTTCATGATATTCTTTTCTTTGGCTCTGAGATAGTGGTATAGGAGTACTCTTTTGCTTTCTTTGGTTACTTTGCTTCTGTGGGATTAGGATTTGAAAGTGTAAAATAAATGTGGGGAACTCTTTTCTGTGAAAGACTATTAATCTACAGAAAAAGATATCTTAACACTTTAGACATAGTAAAAAAATTAATTGAAGAGAGGTATATGTCCAATAAAAGCAGCAGATAAGAATAAAAAGGCTGAATTGACTTGGTTCTCTTCTTTTATTAAAAGAACTGGCGTTTCAGAGGAGTCTAATATATTCCAATTTAAATATTTAATTTTACTTTCTTGTTATCTTAACCAAATGTGCAATTAAATGAACATAGTTAAATGAACCATAGTAAGCTTTCTAGGATTTGTCTATTAGGGATATTGGCAGTTTTGCCTAAAGATTTGTGGGTACCACCAGGCCTTTGAAGAGTGAGTATTCTGGACGTTCAGGAGCATATCTTTTATTTGACGGAAAACAATCTTTAATAGTCACTTCATCATGGAGATTTTTGACACTGATGTCTTCAGAACATTTTACCTAGTGGTTCTTGGAGGAGCATACTTCTTGAATGGTTGGAGTGGGAATGAAAGAGCCCTTTGCTGCTGCTCTTGAATGCCCTGAGTTGCTGAGGCAAAGAGGTCTAAATCCCTGGTGTCAGATTACGACTCTGCTTCTAGACAGAATGGAGTTATGCAAGGCCATGTACCTGGATGATGTCATTGCCAGCAGTGATAATTGAGTGTTCACTCTATTGTTGGGAATGTGCATTGTTGTGGTTTTCTTTTTGTGAGTTTAGGGTTTAGGAACCTCTCATGAGTCTGAGAGTAGGGACTGTCTATATGTCATTATGTTCAATTCTGCAGTGACTCACATGCTAGAGGTTGTTAATATGTCATCGAACAAGCTCTAGTTGCTGAGGTCTGAATCACTTCTCTTGGGATTGCTAGGTAGTAGATCTAGCATAAAATACATTTAGCCAACTAAACACAGTGCACAATGGCTTTTTTTTTTTTTTTTTTTTTTGAGACAGAGTCTTGCTCTGTTGCCTTGGGTAAAGTGCAATGGCATCATTGGAGCTCACTGCAACCTCAAACTCCTGGGCTAAAGCAATCCTTTTGGCTCAGCCTCCCTAGTAGGCAGGGACTACAGGTGCTCACCATGATACCTGGCTAATTTTTTCTATCTTTAGTAGAGGCGGGGTCTCACTCTTAGTCAGGCTGGTCTCGAACTCCTGAGCTCAAGCAATCCTCCCACCTTGGCCTCCCGGAGTGCTAGGATTATAGGCGTGAGCTAGTGTGCCTGGCCCCCAGTGGCTTTTTGATTCTAATATTTATATATTAGAAAAGTTTTTTGTGTGATTTTAATGTTGGTATTTTAGGATAGGCCTACAAATTACATTCTTTTTATATTTATTCTGCTGTATTTCTGGTGTCTTATAAGGAATGACTTGCTGGAGAAGCCTTTAAGTTTATATTGTGAGTTTGAATGTCATTTGAAATGATGATGAGGACTCCAGCCTGGGAAGAGTGTGTACTTCTCTTAGTTTGGACTTGCCCTGACATGCCATAGTAGTGTCTGTGGTTCTGATCACCCACACTTCCATCTCCATCTTTTTTGTTATCCCATTTCATTGCACAGCACTAGGTGATGCAGAGAATAAAGCAATGGGAATACCCATGTTACCTTCAAGGAGTTCCAAGCTGATAGGGAGAATAATAGGACTGCAATTTGAGGTACATGAAAGATAACTGCCCAAAGAGAAACATGACCCCTGTGTTAGGAGAGGAATTCACAGGAGGGTGGAGGCATATCTGATGGAAGAGTCAGAAAAGGCTTTCTGGAGGAATTAACATTGTCTTGAAGGATGGGCAAGGTTCATGGGCAAGGCAGGGGCATGAAAGGAGGGATCTGAGAAGAGAGAACAGCAAGGGTGAGGAGGGAGGCTCAGGATGTGTGTTTAGGGCACGGTAAGTCCTCCAGTTGGTTTGGTGTCTTTTTTTCTTTTTGAGACAGAGTCTCACTCTGTCACCTGGGCTAGAGTGCAGTGGCATCATCATAGATCCCTGCAACCTCAAACTCCTGGGCGCAAGTGATCCTTCTGCCTCAGCCTGCCGAGTAGCTGGGACTACAGGCATGCACTACCATGCCTGGCTAATTTTTTCTATTTTTGGTAGAGATGGGGTCTCACTCTTGCTCAGGCTGGTCTTGAACTCCTGAGCTCAAACGATCCTCCTGCCTCAGCCTCCCAGAGTGCTAGGATTACAGGTGTGAGCCACTATGCCCTGCCAGTCTGGTGTCTTTACAGGTCACATGTACGGGATGGGGAATGTGAAGCTGAGAAGTCAGCTGGGAGCAGAATGAAGCCAGGGTGAGGAACCTGCAGTTTCCTTGGTACACTGTGAGACTTTGTTGAGGGTTTTGGGGCAGCCATGGTATGACTTGATTTGTGCTAATTGCAAATAATGGGAAACATTTATTGAGCATTTAAATTGTACCAGATGCTATTCGGGGTACTCTGAAACTATTAATTCATTTTGTTTTCCCAACAATTCTGTGAAACAGGCATTATCATCATCCTATCACATGAAGATGAGAATAAGGCACAGAGAAGTTAGGTAACTTGCTCAGGGTCACGGAAGTAAGAAGTAGCTGAGCTGGAGTTTGAAATCAAGTCATTTGGTTCTAGAGGACATATATCTTTTTCAAAAAATTAATATGATAGCATCACTTAAAATGGATTGGAGAGGAAGCTAAGAGCCCACTTAGAAAAATTCTGGGATATTTCGAGGGAAGAAACAAGTGCCGAGATTAGATGCTGGCAATAGAGATAGAAAGAAGGGATTTAAGTCCATGTGACTTGAGAACACGGGAGAGTGGGGTGGAGGGGTGCTGAGGAAAAAGAGGAGTCAAAGAAGTCCTTAGGACAGCCTGGGTCAAGGTGGGCCTGCTGGGGCCATTAACCAACATAAGAAGTGGGGTGGAAGAATTGGCTTCGGTAGGAAGATTAGGCATTCTATTTTGGCCAGATTGAATTTAAGACATTTAAGAGATATTTACATCACTGTTAGATATCACATAAATTTAAAGTTTTTAAATTTGGGAGGAAAAGAAGACATCAACGTCTGTATTTCACAGGTAGGCCCAGGATGAGAGGAGCAAGGGTAGGAGGTGGAAATGAGCAACAAGGAGGTAGAAAAACACTAAAGGTGAGGGGAGAAAGGGGAGAGGGACTGGTGCAATGACTCCACCTAGTCACCTCTGCTTCTTGGTAGTGTAGGATGAGAGAGACTGCAAAGCCCCTTGAAGGATGTGTCGTAACCTGGGTTCTGTCTGTGGAGGATGTCCTGTGGTGAGGAAAGATCTTGACTGTCATATAATAATGTGCGTGTCTCTAAGGAAGGACTATATTTATATTCATTATTACACAGCACCCATGCAGCCTTCTGTGTAATTATTTGCTGAATGTTTAAATGAAATGCTACCTTTCCAGCCAGGTGCAGTGGCTCGTACCTGTGTCCCAGCTATTCAGGAGGCTGCAGTGGGAGGAGTTCAAGGCCAGCCTGAGCAACATAGTGAGGCCTCATCTCTAACAAACAAACAAACAAACAAAAACAAAAAGAAATGCTACCTTCTGGCTAAATTATCACCATAGAACCTATTACTTTTGAATTGAGAAATAGACTCTTTAAATATTAGGCTGTGGGTACTCTAGACACAGCTGTGTTTTGTGCAGATGTTTATTTAGTGGTAAAAGAATGATAGCACTCCATGATTGAAATGGCAACCTGCTGGGACTCTGGTAGAGCAAATTTAACAAAGTATTCTCATAAAGTAAGGCTGTTAGAATGAAAGTTTGAATTTTCTGCTTGATTTTAAAACAGAACTTATTAGTATAAAGGCATGAAGAACTTTAATAAAATGGAGATGATAAGAAATCATACTTTATCTTTGGGTTACGATTTCACAGGGCAGAGTGAAAATCAGTGTATAGACTAACACATTTGTGGTACAAAAATAGCCCCATAAAAAGAGAGCCTTTCAAAGAAGATTTATCTGTATTTGATTAAGCTACAAATAACACACAACTCTCCAGAAAGGCAAATTCTTTGGTATTGGAACTGGGCCCTGTAATCCAAATAGAGGCTTACTTTTAATAATGTGGCTCATATTTTTTTGGCTAAAAAGTTAGAGAAATCAAATATGTTAATTGTTATAACCTTTATGTGTCCCTCCTAATGGTGATCATGGGCATAGAGTTGGACATTAATGACACAAAAAGCCAGTTTGCTGGGAAGGATAACATATAGGATCTTCATTTTCAGCCTTGTTCATTATCATTTATTTTCTCCTTGGGTTTGTAAAGAAAAGGTATTGAAAATGCAGAAGAGAGCTCTTCATGGAGATACTCTGGGAACTGAATTTTAAGCAGTTCTTGAAGTGACTCGAAGAATTTCACCAAATGTTTTAGCATGTTAAGAATGAGCAGCCTCTAATGAGGACTAATTAGCTAAATGGAAGATTTAAATAATTTAAAACATTCAATTTTCATTTAAGCTTAATTAAAGTAACCCAATATTAATGCAGCCAGGAATTTTTAAATAAATAATTTATAGAAAAATGATTTCTTTTGTCTGTAGCATAGATTTGAGTCAGAATGTGAATGTAGGACATCTTTGGGTGAAGGACAGAAGAACTTCTCTTGCCTAGAAATATTGGTGGAAATGAGTATTTAGGTTAGATGTAAGTGAGAAAAAAATCCTTTTGGTTTTTCCATTTTTATTTCAAATTAAATATATAGTAAGTAGGATAACTTAATAGGAAGTTGAATGCTACCTAAGCACATACATACATACACATATATATGATCTTACAGAGTTTTAGGGTCATCATTTTGAACCTCAGTTCTCATTACAGATTGCTATGGTATAGACAGAAGAGGAGATTTGGTTGAATTTAGAGACAGATTTCATTGTGAGAACAATAATAAAGCCATAACAACAACAACAACAGCTAACATTTTATAGTCCTGTGCCAGGCAGTACAGTGTTCTGAGTGCTTTACAAGCATATATTAACCCAATCCTCAGAACAACCCTGGGAGGTAGGTGCTATTACTATCACTACTTAACAGATGAGGAAACTGAGGCCCAGAGAGGGTAAGTATATTGACTGAGGTCACTAGCTAGTAAGTGACAGAGCCAGAATTAAGGAACAATTAGTCCTCCCAGGAGTCCTGGCATTTCCCAGTTGTCCTGAACCTAAGGCTAGTGGGGAGGGCATGGGACAGCTTTGCCTTTTTGTGGCAGACTTGACCCCTCTAACTTGGGTGGTGATGGCTTTAGTGAGAAATATGCCACTGACAGTGTGTGTACAGATTATGTCCAGATCCTGTCTGGGAATGTGTGGTGGTTATTAAAATTTTTCTTTATAATTCCATTTTTGTAGATGTAATTTTATCTTTTTTCCTTTCAGTGTACTGCCAAAAAGAGAGAAGAGAAATTGAGTTAATTATTATTGTATATTAGTAGGACATGTGGAAATGAAAGAAACCCAGTTTTTGTAAGCCTATGAAAACTGCTTTTGTAGGCTGGTTAAATGTTCTTTCTGCTTAACTGGTATAACTTAACATATAATGATTTCTGCATAGAATTCTAAAAACTATTTAGCTTTTAAAAGATAGTAGGTTTAGGCCGGGCGCGGTGGCTCACGCCTGTAATCCTAGCACTCTGGGAGGCCAACGCTGGTGGATTGTTTGAGCTTAGGAGTTCGAGACCAGCCTGCGCAAGAGCAAGACCCCATCTCTACTAAAAATAGAAAAAAATTAATTGGCCAACTAAAAATATATAGAAAAAATTAGCCGGGCATGGTGGTGCATGCCTGTAGTCCCAGCTACTCGGGAGGCTGAGGCAGGAGGATTGCTTGAGCACAGGAGTTTGAGGTTGCTGTGAGCTAGGCTGACACCACAGCACTCTAGCTGGGGCAACAGAGTGAGACTCTGTCTCAAAAAAAAAAAAAAAAAAAAGACAGTAGGTTTATACTTTCTTCCTCCTTTCTCCTTCCCTGTATCCTAACCTGACAAAAATAACCCAGCGCTGTTCAGGGCTGCTTTTTTTTCACCCTCTGTTTTGAACACATTGAGTTTTTGGTGTGTGCTTGGGTATATGCATACCTATGTATACAACCGACATTATGATGTAGTATACATTATGAGGAAGTAGATATATCTGTATATATTCATTGTTCTTAATTCTGTGGCCCACTAGAGTCAAATTTTTCTTTCTAGATTTTGATTTATGTATAATTGGTCTCTAATCTTCGTAACGATAAATTGTTATTCAGTGATTTAAGTTTGTTTGAGATAAGCCTGGTGAAAACATAAAATGTAACAGAGGTGCTAAGGAGAGTTTTCTTAACAGGGCTAGTCTTAATCATGCAGCCTGAAAGAGGGATCCAAGTAGGCTGCAGGAGAGCCCAATGGGATCTGTCAGCCATCCAAGTTCTTTCTGTGCCAGGTCACCACAGGGCGGCTTCGTTATTTTGTTTGAAGTAGATTCCTAAGACATCAGATGTTCTTGTTTGTAAGTTCATAAACACATTCCCAGCTGAAAATAAATGACTTTTACTTAGCAGCAGCTCAATATACCTTTGTGCTTAAAAAAAAAAAAGACTCAAATTTTTATGGGAAATGAAAAGCATAACTTAAAGCTTGTAAGTGGTTGAAAATTGCTACACAAGAACCTAACATTTAGGTGAGATAGATTTTGATGCAAAGTGCTGTACTAATATAGTGGAGATACATGCACATATGTAAGGAAGGAAGTGGAAACAAATATAGTGCAGGGCAATATATGACCAGAGTTGCAAATGTATATGTTAGGAGCCCAAGGAAGGAAGAGCTTATTACTGCCCAGGGTGATACAGACTTCATAGGTGTTGTTTGAACTAGCTTTCGAAGGGTGTGTAAGAGCAAAGAGTACATTTTATGATCTCCCTGAGGACCAGTACTACCTGTTTTTGCTCACCAGTATATCTCTACGCCTAGCACAGTGCCTGGCATAGAGATGGGGTTCAAGAAATTTTAGTTGAATGAATGAATGAGTGAATGAGGAAGGAAGGAAAGAAAGGAAAGAAGAAATTTTCTGCTGTGTCCTGAGAAAAGGCGTAAGTGGTATTTGTTAACTGCCAGATTCTGTTAGATGAGGTGTAATATTTGAATGGAGAGCAGTCACAGGTGAGGCTGGACACTTAGGTGGGGCCTGGGTTGTGGAAAGCCTTTTGGATGTCAGTCAGTTCTGCTTGTTTACGAATGGCAGAGAGACTGATCTACTTTAGGCTTTATTTTAGACGAGTACCTCCTGGCTGGGAGGTGAGGGTCCTGGAAGATGGGCCACAGCAGGACTGGATTAGGGTTGTAGCAATGGGGAACAGAAAGGCCACATGGAGAGGCTAGAAGGGATGGATTGACTGGATTTGGGATTGTCCAGATGAGGGTGGGGAGGAGGAATTGAAGGTGGATTCAAAGTTTCTGGCTTGGGTGATAACTTTAAGGTGAAATATGTAAATTAGAGAAAGGAACTGTTTTTTTGCTGTTTGGTTTTATTTTGGGGATGGGAGATAGAAAGTAAAAAGGGGAGTCATTATAATGGAGTTTTTGTCTTTTGTGATCTTTAAGCAGAAAATAGACAATGCCTGTCCTGGATATTTAGATATTATTTAAAAATCAAGAGAGGTGGGTGAGACAGCTGATCTCAAGTTCCTTTCTGGCTTTGTGATTTGAGTTGAGTTTTCTATACTTAATTGTGGAATTCATTGTTTCTTTAAATTGTTTTTAAAGCTTTAGTTTCAGGCCGGCGCGGTGGCTCACGCCTGTAATCCTAGCACTCTGGGAGGCCGAGGCGGGTGGATAGCTCAAGGTCAGGAGTTGGAAACCAGCCTGACCAAGAGCGAGACCCCGTCTCTAAAAAAAAAAAAAAAAGCTTTAGTTTCAGTTTACCTAAAAAAATATGTTAGTTTTATTAGTCAGCTAAATACTTCTGGGACCACCAAAGAATGATATGTTGAATGAGAGTCATCAAAAATACTGCTCTATTTATTGAAAGTATGTACTATTCCCCGTCCTTGACAATGTGGAAACATCTGGTAAATGATCACAATTATTTGTGGTTGACAGTGAATTCCTTTAGAAGAAGTAGTTTGTGTGAACTATAGTTTTTGAATTAAGATATTTCCTTTATTAATTAACTTATTTAATATTTTGGTTTTAAACATGTTCATATCCTAGTGATAAATTGAAGAATTTGCCAGTTTGGACTAATTTTGTTATAAAATTTAAATTTCTTTTGAGAACCAGAAAGAGTGGTTTATTTCAAATTAGTTACCATGATTGATGTACTTTTTAGTAAGGCATTTATTCAGTTTTGTCTGTCTGGGAATGTGGCATTTCAGTGAAGCAGTTCTACAGAGAATTGGACAATTAGTAATACATCTTGAAATATCAAAAAAGTTTTACACTTTGAATAATTTATGGAGCCTTTGTAAAATGAATCTACATTTCTGCCTGCTTGAAAGAATTTACTGCTCATGATTTACTTTTTTTTCTAGAATCCTCAGATTCTATCATTATGAATACATTAGTAGAACTGTTTCACTGTAATTCAGGGATAGTCTTAGGGGCTCCTGAGGAATAAAGGGTTCTTTGCTCATTTGTCAGATGGCCCCTGTTTGCTAAACATCTTGTGTCTTTTAGTGGTTTTAATTTATTCGGTCATTTTTTATTGATGACTTGCTACTGTGAGTTGAGTACTTTCTAGGTGCTGCTTGCTGTGGGGTTAGCTTTTGACATTGTTGTCAATGTGCCAGTCACTAGTAGCTGTCTCTTCCCTATGGCCTGCCGATGAGCCTAACATACTGTGGGCATGGAAACCAGATTTCACATTTTAGTAGCATTTGGTCCAAAATAAGACTAAATAGACTCTATGTGAGACTGTGACTCTTTTATAAACATAGCTAAAGGGCATGGGTTTATGGCAGGATTTAGAAGAAACAATACAACTTTGTTTTTGGCTTACTCGGGACCTCACTTATATTCCAGATTGGTGAGATTTCTGAATCGGGTATCCTTGTATAACTGATTTCTTATTCTATAGATTTTCCTTCCTTTTAAGAATGTGTGGAATTAATATAGTATTTACGTTAGTCCTGATAGCCAAATTATTGATTCTTACCAGTGGAATTAATCTGAAAAGTTAAAAAATTTTCTATTTTTTTTTGTAAGTGTGAGACAAAGAAAAATGTTTAAAAAGGTCTCTTCTAGGAAGCTGTGAATGGTGGGCTTGTGGTGCCTTCTCAGTTCTGCTAGACCCCTCACTAGTGTTAGACGAGCTTCCTTCCACAGTGCCCTAGAGCAGATTGCCTGCAGCTCTAGGAAACCCCAGAGTAAAGGCTTAAGCTGATTTTAACTTGATAAGACTCTCAGACACAATTGAAGGGGCTCCTAAGAAAAAAGGAGTTGGGTGACGAATAGTTGGGGTGAGTCTTTTCAGATTGGGGTTACTTCTGGAGCAGGCCACATTTGGAACATTCCAGTAATAAAGATGTGGCTGTTAGGTGAAGGCTGTGGGGATGCACCTAACCTTTCCGTGCTTAGAGAGGGACAGAGGACCTTGCCACTCTTAGTCCCCTTATTGTCCCTTCCTTCTGCGGTCATTTTTGTCAATTTTGTCTATTTAGTTTTATTTTGTACCCAAAGCTTATAAGATGTGACATATGATATCTCTCCCCACATTTAACCTGGCATACAAGTTTAGAAGGATTAGAACAGAAGAAGGAAGTAGTTTTGCAGGTGAACCATCCACATCACAATCTTTTGTTTATTTGCTCAGTCATCTCTGTGCCAGGTGCTAGGGAAACAATAGTGAGTCTATTTTAACCCAGCCCTGTTCTCAAGGTGCTTATAGTCTAGTGGGCGGTAGGGATGATACAAATCAAATGTTCAGACATAAGATTACCTGTGAATGCTCTGAAGGAAGGACCCACAGTTCTTTGAAAGCACATGACAACAGACCCTGTGGGACGGGTGTGGGAATGGGAGTGGGTCAGGGGAGAATTCCCTGGAGCAGTGTGACTGGGGCTGAGACCTAAAGGAGGAGCAAATGTTAACTAGGCCCCAGAGGGTGGCAGGACCTAAAAGGAATCCTGTGGTTGGAGCTTACTACTAACAAAATGGGCGGGGGGAGGGGGAGAAATGGTGCAAAACAAGGCCCCAAAGAGAGAGATAGGTAGGGGCCGTGCCATCCGGGGCTTCACGGGCAAGGTTAAGGGTTTTGGTTTTAATTCCAAGAGCTTAGAGAGGTAATGTGAGCATCACCACAAGTTTTAGAGTAATTATTTTCCTCTCAGAGCCTCAGCCACTTTCTAAAATGTGGGGATCAGTAATTATTCTGTTTTCTACCAAAGCTACTCGTCCACTGCCTGCATAGCCCTCTTGTCTTCAGTACCAGTTATTGAATAATGGGGTTAATTTACACTGCTTGAGAATGCTTCTGTGTGGGAGTGAATTTTAATCTTGCCAGTGCATTCCTGAAGACATCTCCTTTCGTTTCCATTAATCTGAGTCTCGAAGGGGGTTTTCCTTAATTAACTCTCTGCAAAGAGGGAAGTCACAGAATTACAGATCCTGATGCTAGAAGGTTCGTTGGTTCCATGGGATGTGTTGTTTGGCTTTAAGGCCTAGTGCCACATTCAACCATTTTACAGGAGCGGCAGCTGAAGCTTTACCTGACCCTGCTACTTGACTTGGGTTAAGAAGGTACCAAGTAGAGCAGGAGGGTTCCTCACACTCTCATGTTGCACACCTGGACTTTCCCAGAAACCTAGGTAATGCATCAAAGGACAGGAGTGAGAATTGGTATTGGGGTTCACTCCTTCCTTTATGGTCTCAACAAATGTCAAACTTTATGCAGATAAGTAAATACTAATGATGTCAAGGTTCCTAATATATGAAGCTGCTTTCTATTCTGTGGGAGAACAGAAGCATAATGAATTTCAGGGGGAAAGTTGTGTACTTCTCCTTCCCTAAGGAGACACTCTGAGGGAAGTGCCTTCTGGACCCAGACCCAACACACTGCGAGGACACAGTGCGTCAAATAGGGCAAGCAGCCCTTGAGAAACGTTCGAACCACTGGCGGGGTTTGTCCAGTAAGGATGACTATAGTCATAGACTCTTGTAGACCAGGGGTCCTCAAACTTTAAATGGGGCCAGGTCACTGTCCCTCAGACCGTTGGAGGGCCGGACTATAGTTTTTTAAAAAAAAAAAACTATGAACAAATTCCTGTGCACACAGCACATATCTTATTTTGAAGTAAAAAAACAAAACAGGCAAAAACACCTGGTGGGCCGGATAAATGTCCTCGGCGGGCTGTGGGGCGTAGTTTGAGGACCCCTGCTAGACTCTGTAATATGTATATATAATAGCCAGAATTCTGACATATGCTATGATGTGATAGCTGGAAAGCACTTTAGAAGCCATCTAATTCACTGGCTTCCTTGATAGATGAGGACGTGGAGTCCCAGAGAGGCTGAGACACCAGAATAGGGACATTGAGTGACCAGAATGGGACTGGAACCTCTTGGCTCCCCGTGGTGTTTAGTTCTAGGTCAGACTGCTGTGTGCGTGGGAAGCTTGCTCGGTGCAGCTGCGCTTCCCCAGGAAGTCGGCATTAGTGTGACTGTAGGTAGTTATGCTGTAAGGGCTTGAGCAAAAACTCAGACTTGTGCCCTCCTCGCTTGAGGTTAGCATTCACTCAGCAGTTAGGATTTTTTAGAAATGTGATCATTATACATTTCAGTCATGTACGGAACTTTATCATCTGACTGGAGGGGTGCTGATAATATTCTAGTGATAGAGAAAATATCAGGTGGTGTGTCTTTGCCCAGAAGCAGTGCTGATTAATTTCACCAAAATTTTATACATGCCACACATACATATAATCACACTGTGCTATCACTGCTATCTTAACATTTATCACACTGTAATAATATCTTATCTTCTCAGTAGGTGGTAGAGGGACTGGTGGTCATCAGGCTTTGTGTGAATAGGTAGACAAAAAATATCAGCAGTGCTGATAAAAAAAATTAAAAGATTGACATGCCTTAAAATGATCTTAAAGAATTTTTTCATCCTATTTTCAAAGCAGTTAAATTTTGAGGGGGATTTTTTTGTTTTGCAAACACTCTTTGATTAATATGCTAACTTGTAGTGCCTTGCTCGGATGAGGTAGTTATAAATTTTGTTGAGTGAAAGGGTAATGCTTGGAATGTAGCTTATCTTTTTGCTGAGGAGTAGAAAATTTTCACATGAAGCTTCTAATATGTAGAATAAGGTAGAACAGTGCTTCAAACAATGATTCTTCTGGGAATGGACTCACTTATATAATAGTTATTAGAAAAACCAAAGATAGGCCAGGCACGGTGGCTCACACTTGTATGGGAGGATTGCTTGAGCCAGGAGTTCAGGACCAGTCTGAGCAACATAGTGAAACCCCGTCTCTACAAAAAAAAAAAGGTAGCCGGGTGTGGTGGCACACACCAGTAGTCCTAGTTACTTGGGAAGCTGAGGTTGGAGGATCGCTTGAGCCCAGGAGTTTGAGGTCCCAGTGAGCTATGATGACACCACTGCACTCTAGCTGAGTGACAGAGCGAGACCCTGTCTTAAAAAAAAAAGAAAAACCAAAGATCAAATGATGGTACATCATAAACTTCATAAATCTTGTGAGATAGACATATTGAGTATGACAAAGAGGCTTCTAGCTCCAGCTTCTATTTCCCTTTAAATCTATAGCATCAGCATTTGTGGGTAGTGGGTGACCCTGGTGAACATTTGCCCCGATCCTTGGGCTCTCATTTCTTTGTCTTGCCCATAAAGAGATGACCCGCCTTCCTCCCCATTCCTCTCCTCTACTTGTAGGACTCCAAATGCTCCAATTCTTTTAATTTCTTTCCTGTCAAAACAGGAAAGAATTTGATTTTAGCTATTTACACTTACTGAATAAAAGATTGACTGATTTTCACTTAATAATTCATGAGTTTCATTTTAGTTATTGACCCATAATTTTCCAGCCTTGTTAGAGGAAATTTGCAAATTGGTGGAGAGATTCATTTGCTCATTCATTCACTCATTTGGAGATGAAGCTGAGGGTACTCTGAAGTAATAACATAATATATCTAACCTTTTCCCTACCCAAATGAGACCAGAATACTCCTCCTTTCTGCCAAGACCAAGTGGGGGCTCTTGCTTGGCTGTGGCTCTGGAAGCCTTTTCCTGGGAATTGCCTGAATGGAGAGACACAGTCCAGTGTTGTTAACTTCAAGTTTAGGAGCCCACTCAGCACTCAGATTTATTCACAGAGCCTCTAATAGGCTATCTTTGCCATTTCTCCCACCTTTTTATGTCCGCTGGTTGATTACCTCCCATTCTTCCCCTTCCACCCTGAGCCTGACTCTCATTTTCCTGCCTTTGTTCCAAGTTGCCCAAATATGTATTTTATGCTTCCTAGCACATTTGACTTATTTCAATTGATTATAAACTGATCTTCATTTTGATATTTCCATCTAGCTATTGATTATAAACGTGTTTCCATTGTGAAGAAGATTCTTTCAAAGAAGCATGTTGTGGAAAGGTGTCTTCTTTATTCATGGCATTTTATTATACCAGAGTTATTGATAACCAGCATGGTGTGAGCAACTATGACCATTTTTTCAATGATCTTGACATTTTCAGAAATGTATTTAGCTACTTAGAAAGCTACATCTATGTGAAACTATATTATTTTAATAGTCTTATAAACATAAGCATCGTAAAGAAAGGATATATCAAATGACTTTAAGATAAGAGTTTGTTGCCTTTATATTTGCCTGTGACAATTCTGACTCTTGAAGACTTGTTTTAAATTGCTCCTAGGTGTGCAAAGTTTTTGACTGAATTTCTTAGTGTGGCTTGAAGCCTGTTCTTCTTTTTGTGGGATATGAAGGCTAAGTTTCAAGATATTATGGGATAGGAAGAAATACTGTGGGTTAGGAAGTCCTCTAGGTTAAGATTGCTTGCTTTTTCTCCACCTTTAACCTGGCTTTTGCTAAGAAAGGCATAACTTCTTCATTTCAGCTATCTTTGGATAGCAACCTGCTTTTATAGCAACTTGTCTTTTTGAGGGACAGTGAAAGAAGGAGAGAACTACATCTCCTATTTTTCCATTCTCCCCTGGTTTAGTTGCTACACTAGCTTTTTGGAAATACCACCCTCTTGAACAAAAGGGGATAAAAATTACCAAGACCTAATCTCACTGTTAGGAAATACATGGGCCCTTGAAGAGAAAGGATATTAATTGTTTTCAAATATTTTATCTATACCTCATTCATGGTACTTGTCAGTTTCTCCAGTCTTTTATAGTTATTTTTGTTCTTGTCTTTTCATCTTGATCAGTATTGTCCATCAGCACAGAACATTGTCTGATTTTGTAGCCATTAGCCACATGTGGCTTTTGAACACATTTCAAGTGACAGGAGAATTTTTAATTTATGTAACTCTAATTAATTTAAATTTAAACACCAA
This sequence comes from Cheirogaleus medius, assembly GCA_008086735.1. Classification (NCBI taxonomy): domain Eukaryota; kingdom Metazoa; phylum Chordata; class Mammalia; order Primates; family Cheirogaleidae; genus Cheirogaleus; species Cheirogaleus medius. Next base: position 76,540,350 of record VBSM01000529.1, read on the forward strand.
TGGCTAGTGGCTAACATGTTGGAGAGTACAGATCAACTTAAGGATGAGGTCTGTATTTGATTTACTTTTTCCTGTGTTATTGGATATACGAATTATTGATATTTTCCTGGTGTTCAGTGAAATAGGATCATCTGTTAACCACATTGCTTCCAAAAGTACAAGCGACTCTTCCAGCCTTATTATTAGAAACTGTGCAGCTTTGAATTTGAGATCGAAGTTGGTTTGTAATGGTTAGTATGAAGCTGGAATTACGTGACTTGAATTCTTTGTGCTTTCCTGAAATTTGTTCAAAGTGAGTTTAAAAAGCTCAAGTAACCATAACTAAAAATTCCAAATTTAACTTCAAATTCTACCGGTGTCCATATTCATGTTCAGGTAGAAAAAAACAAGGTACGTTCGTCAAAAGTCTTGCTTCCATTAACCCAAGGACAAGGACATCTCTGTTTCAGAAACAGGTTTGCCTTAATCAATTCTGGCAGGTGCATATTTGCATATAGGCATGCCTGGGAGATGTTGCAGGTTTGGTACTAGACCACTGCAGCAGAGTGAGTATTGCAATAAAGTGAGTCACGTGAATTTTTTGGTTTCCCAGTACATATAAAAGTTATGTTTACACTATACTGTAGTATATTAAGTATGCAATAGCATCATGTCTAAAAAATCAGTGTATGTACCTTAATCAAAAATACTTTATTGCTAAAAAATGCTAAATGATTATCTGAGCCTTAAAAGAGCTGGAATCTTTTTGCTGGTAGAGGGTCTTGCCTCAACGTGAGGATTGCTGACTGAAGGGTAGTAGTTGTTGAAGGTTGCGGTGCCTATGGAAATTTTTAAAAATAAGATAGCAATGAGGTTTACCAGATCATTTGACTCTTCCTTTCATGAAAGATTTCTCTGTAGTAGCATGTGATGCTATTTGATAGCATTCTACTTACAGTAGAACTGTCAAGATTAGAGTCAATCCTCTCAAACTCAGCTGCTGCTTTATCAAGTAAGTTTATGTAATATTCTAAATCCTTTGTTGTCATTTTAGCAAGGTTCACAGTTTCTTCACCAGGATTAGTTTCCATCTCCAGAAACCACTTTCTTAACTCATCTAAAAGGAGCAACTCCTCATCCATTCAAGTTTTATCATGAGATTGCAGCAATTCAGTCACATCTTTAGGCTCCACTTCTAATTCTAGTTCTTTTGCTATTTCCACCACATCTACAGTGACTTCCTCCACTGAAGTCTCGAACCTCTCAAAGTCATCCGTGAGAGTTGGAATCAGCTTCTTCCAAACTCCTGTTAATGTTGGTATTTTGACCTTCTCCTGTGAATCTTGAACCTAAGGAACCAAGCTTGGCTGTTTGGTGCAAGAGGCCTAGCTCTTTGCCTTTCTTGCCATCCTCACTAAGCGTAATCATTTTTAGCTTTTGATTTAAAGTGCACGATGTATGACTCTTCCTTTCACTTGAACACTTAAAGGGTTATTAATTTGTCTGATTTCAGTATTGTGTCTCAGGGAATAGGGAGGTCCCACGAGAGGGAGAGATCCTGTATTCTTTTCATTTTTTTGTTTTTTTAGAGTGAGTGAGTGGTTTTAGATTGGTCAATAACTGGGTTATAGATATAGCTCATTTTGGATTCATGGGTATTTTGTTTATATATATAGCACAGCACCACACTGGGAACTTTAGAAATAAATCAAGAACTTTTATTTCTTTTTTCTTTGCCTTTTATTTTTTATGTTTTAAATTTATATAAATTTATGGGGTACAAGTACAGTTTTGTGTAATAGTGGTCAAGTCAGGGCTTTTACAGTATCCATCACCCGAATAAAGTACATTGTACCCATTAAGTAATTTCTCATTATCCACCCCCCGCCCCTTTCTGAGCCTCCATTGTCCATCATTCCACTCTCTACGCAAGAACTTTTATTTCAAATCATTGTAGGTTTTATTCTTTGGCACCTCTGTGTTATTCTTATGAAGCCTGTGTACAGGGACAGCTTATTTTGGTGCTACCTGGAATATAAATTCCAAAATAGTACCAACTTGCCTAACATGGATAAAATATGTAAGTTCAGTATTCGTTATTTATGTAAGGCAAGTGGCTAGTGGCAGATTTCATGTAACGTAATGACATAGTTATGATAGTCTGGGTGGCAGAAAAATTTGGGTGGCAGAAAAAAATTAAATCAAACGAATTCCTCAAAATAAAGGTCTTTTGGGGATGGATTTTTGGAAACTTGTTGGTATTAAGTAAACTTGTTGTCTAGGCTAAATTGAGTTTAGAGCATTAATGAGCAAACTATTCATTTGAATACTTATTTCTTGAAGTTTTATAGTATGTGTAGGGCATTCTTCTAAGTATAGGTATCTGGTATGGTCCCTGACAGAACTGAGTAAGTAGAATCTACACTTAAAATAATTTAAAACATGCATGTGTAGTAGACCAAAAGAGTGATTCATATGGCAAGTTTTGAGAACTTTGAGAGGAAGGTAGTTAGTGTTCCCTAAGAGTGACTGGAAGGGCTTCTTGGAGAAGGTAGAATTTGAACTGGATTTTGAAGAAGCTAGAGTGTAGCAGAATCAGGAAAGGGGAGTACTCTAGGCAAGGAGACCAAGGTGACAAGAGGCTTGGATTAAGAATATTGTAGGCCCTTCGCAGTGTCTAATGCTTGTAATCCTAGCACTTTGGGTGGCCAAGGTGGGAGGATCACTTGGGGCCAGGAGTTCGAGACCAGCCTAAGCAAGAGAGAGATTCTGTCTCTTCAAAAAATAGAAAAATTAGCCGGGCATGGTGGCACATGCTTGTATTCCCAGCTACTTGGGAGGCTGAGGCAGGAGGATTGCTTGAGCCCAGAAGTTGGAGGTTGCAGTGAGCTATGATTCTGCCACCACGATAAATAGCCTGGGTGACAGAAAGAGATCCTGTCTCAAGAAAGAAAAATAAAAAGAAAGAGAAAGAGAAAGAAAAGAATATTCCTGGAGTATTTGGGAGTGAAGATTTCATACAGGACCTGTTAGGAGATAAGATCAGCCGGGAGGCAAGGGAAATGTTGTGTAAGGCTTTGCTTGCTGGGTCAAAGAATTATTCTGAAGACAGTAAGGAGCCATTAAATAATTTTGAATAGTGGGAGGATATGAGAGAAGTGAGATTTTATGAAGATGAATCTCTATTGTGGAACACAGGATGACTGGGAAGGAGAGAGAGAATTTAAAAAGTACAGATGATGAAGATCTGGACTTCTGTTGAAGTGGTAACAGGAAAGGGAGGGGTGGATTGGAGTAGTAGCTTATTTGATATATAAGAATCAGATATTTTTCTGTTGGCCTATTGTGATTGAGAGGTTTCATGCCTGAGTGACTGGGAGAAGCAAGATGTTTTTTAGTCTGGGGGGCTGATTTGAAGGAAAACTGGGTTGAATTTTAGACATTCTGAGTTCCAGGTGATAAAAGGGCCTGTGGATGGTGGATCCAGCAGTTAACTGAAGATGGGGGAGACTGCTGCTGGCTTTCAAGTGGAGATATCCCTTTTCTGTAGGGTTGTCAGTTAAATTCATGACAGTGGATGAGAGAGCAGATCTGCAGATTGATGGCTATATTCAGGAAAGGCAAAGAGGTGGAGAGAAGGAGAAGAGCCAGTATGTCTTATAATACAGAAACTTCAAGGAGAATGAAAGCCGAAAAAGACCACTGGGTTTAACATTCTTGAGAATTGAGAGCTAGCTTTGAGTGGAATAGTTGGAATTGGAACCCAGAGTACACCAGCTAAGTTTATGACTAAGCAGGTGGTAAAGAAACAGAAGCAGGTGGTATAGGCCATGTCCACATTATATTCATGTTGGTTCTTTCCTTGCCTGCTTTTCAATACTTCTATAATACTTAAATGGCCTGTCAGGGAGATAAAAGAAGGTCAAACTCAAAACTGTCCAACTTGTTCCCTATTAAGAGACTAATTAGAGTAGCTAGAGGGCATTAGTGGGGTGAAAACATTAGTTATTTGGATTACCAGAAATCACATTAGTTATATAATGATCCTTATTTCTCTGAAGATAATTAGAATTTGATCGCAAATTTATTGAAAATAAAAATGAGCTTTGATGTCACTGATAATTCTACTAAATATTACATTTTTTGTTTGTTTTCTTATGTCTTAGTTTCTATGCAGATTTTGGACCTCTGAATTTGGCAATGGTGTACAGATATTGCTGTAAACTAAACAAGAAACTAAAAGTGAGTATTATAGTGATGTTTATATTTTGGTATTAAAACGTTTGAACCGCATGATCTGCCCAGTGGGATTGTTGTGCACACACCGTTTAGTCAGATAGTCTTTTTTCTTTTTTAATTATAAATTTAAACATTTCAGAATATTACAGGGATACACACACTTTAGTCAGGTAGTCTCGATCTTTGAAAATTTGAGTAGTTCACTTAGAAGTTGAAATTGATCCTCCCAGTAACACCACAAAGGACATGTTAACTACTTTCATTTTTCAGTATGAATTGCAATGTGAGCTGAATGAAGTCGTTGGAATAGTGATCTAAGAAAGAAAAAGCCCAAGTTCTTTTTGGTTATTGTTAATGAGTCTCTGTCGAATTCCCTGCTAGGATAAATTTTCTGAAACCTTCAGATCCACTTGTAGGTAGACACTGTTACCAGTAATGAAGGGGTCTCATCAGGGCTGAAGCTCTGGGACGTGACCCTTTTCTGTCTGGTCAAGATTGAAATTTTTGCATATTTCTTGAATGTTATCTCTGTGTAGTTAACAGCCAAGTGAAATTGATGAGGCAGCAGTGATAGGGCAGTGACTTTACCTGATATGGCAGAATTCAGGTCATATATTCAGTATTCATCTATAGTTTGGATTTTACATGGGGATCTGGTTTCATTTTCTGTATTTATATGTGGATTTTGGCATGTAGCTTTTTTCTCTTTAAGTGTATGAGGAAGAGTGCCATCTATAGACCTAGTTTTGGTAAACTTATTTTATCACACAGAAAGCAATATTTATCTATCTTTTTCTTCCAGTTTCTAAATGAAGATCTTAAATATTTCAGTTTGAAAGGCAAAATACTACAGAGCAGGTTTTTAAGGATAACTACTAAATTATAATGCTCAGGTATTTTATTCTTTCTGCTAGGTAAAATGTTACTAGTGTTACATAGTACAGTGCCTTGTACCTATTAACTGCTCAATGATTATCTTTTGATCTGATTGGTATTTATTGAACTTAGGTATACAAGGCAGTCTGCTGGAGAGTTTCCTATAGAATATATTATGTATTTATGAATTTATAAATTTTTGCCAGTTGATCCCAAAGTGCTGAATGGTCATGGAATGATAACAAAGAATGATCTTTTTAGTCAATAATCATATAACATAAAAACTATTGCACTCAACTTTGCTAGGAGTTAACTTACAAAGTTGTGTGGCTTGAAAAGATACATGTAAATTCCTTTAACTAAACCAGATCTGTTTTTCAGAAAAGAAGCAACTGACAGTAATTTAGAAAATAAAATAGAGATTTTTGCAATCATCAAGGAAGTAAATAATATCTTTTTTATATAAAAGAACTTTTAATGGCTGAGTTAGCAAGGAAAGGATAATTAATAAATAATTGAAGTTTATCTCTTCCTTTTGAGGACCAAGGAATTTCTTTGCTTTCCTAATTAGTCATGTTGGTATGAGTTGGTATGAACTGGGTATTAATGATCTGGGAACTGAATACTATGTGGAGTGACCAAAGAGAAAGCGCATTATTAGGAAAATAAAATCACTGGTCTGACTCAGTGTACTACTTAATAGCAATTGCACAAGAGTAGATGGATTGTTTTATTTATTTTTTATTATTTTTTATTTTTTTATTTTTTTAATTTCAGCATATTATGGGGGTACAAATATTACGGTTATGTATATTGCCCCTACCCCCCTCCCCCCTTGAGGCAGAGCCTCAAGCATGACCATCCCCCAAGAGTAGATGGATTGAATTAAGACTATTTTTTTCCTACCATATTCTATACTGTACAGTATGGGTAGGTATATGTAAAAACTTATTTTGATTTTCTTTCATTTACAAAGCTTTCTTTCAGCATTATGGAAGTTTAGTCCCCTGGGTTCGTTTCTGTGATCAGGTAATCTGTTGGATGCCTGGAGTGACATTTTTAGCTTTATTACAATAGTGGACACTTTCCTACTTGCTGAAGGATTGAATTTTCAAAACTCAAATGTTAGTAAGTCATGAGTTATCTCAATGAAGTGTGACAAATAGAATCTCTATTTTAGGAGAAAAAGATTTACTTTACCAATCCAAAGTTGCAATTGCTTCAGCCTTGTGGAATCTCCATTTCTTCATCTATAGCATAGGAATTACAGAGTTCTCACAGGGTATTTGTTAGTATTATATTAGAAAATAGATGTAAAAAGCGTTGTAAATTTTAAGGTCCTATACAAAATAAAGTTACTAATATAACATTTGTGAATTCTGGTTGGAAATAAAATAAAGATAGTTTTTCTATGAAATTTATGAACATCTTGTCCCCAGCCTTAATGCTATCATTTCCATATGGGAAAGCTGCCCAATATAATTTTAGGAATCTAAATGACCATTTAGTCAAGACTCAGAAAGGGAGACCTGGGAGAGGTATGTGACTTGCCCAAGGCTGTGAAGTGAGGGCTAGATTCCAGGGTTCGTGACTGCATCCTTCCTGTTCTTCTCTTCACCTTCGGTAGTAACTGCAGCTTCCGGTTTACAGTCTTCCTGTGTTCACTTGGAGCATTGTCCCAACTACCTCACCTTATCTTATGGTGGCTTCAAGGCTCCTCTGTCTCTTCTGCTCCAGAGACTGTTACCGCCACCCTGGTGGCACTTCCGGGAACCCAGAATCCAGACTCTCCCACTTGGAATATGCCTTTCTAGTTCCTTGCCTTGCACGTTCTGTCTCTCTCACCCTACTGGGATCTCTAGACCTTCAGACTCCTTGTTCTGTCAGTCTGTTGGAGCCCTGATGATGTCTCTTGTCTGCAGCCCATGGTCACTTATTTCAGTAAAGTTTTGGGCACCTTGATTTTCTGCGTTTTCCCTTGCACACCTTGCCAGCTACCACCCTTGGTGGTGTCCTGGTGGATGATATCATGCACTAATTTACTGGGAAAGTGCAGTATCCCTGCCACTCCCAGCCTTGCACTTTACCCCACAGCACGCTAACTGTTCGTGCATTTGCTTGTGACGCCCAGTCTGACTGGAATGCCCTTCCTCTCTGGCTTGACAACTCCTTGTTCTTTAATACTTTGTTCAGTTACCACCCTCTAGGAAGCATCTTCTTGCCCTTCTGGACTGGGCTGGAGGTGCCTCCCTTGTTTTCCCGTAATTCTCTGTGCAGATCTCTATTGTTGATGAATTATAATTACCTGTTTGCACCTGCTTCTCGCTAGACTATGAGATTTTGGAGGATGGGGGCATGTTATATAACTTTGTGTCCCAGTGCCCAGCACAGCATCACCAAACAGGAACTTCTCTTGACTTTGTCACTTGAAGATGTCCTTTTATCATTTTTCCTCCCGAGGCCTTCAGGATAGCCTGCCTGCAGTGTGTTTACATCCTTGCTACTCACTGATTTCTTTTCTTTTTCGTATATTTACTTTTTATCGAATTTGTTAATGTTACAGAGTTTTTCCTCTGCCAAACCATACCTGAGAATTCAGAGAAAGAAATGGTACAATGGACAGCCTCATCCACCTATCATATAATATATTAAAACTTGATTCATGCACATTTTGATATTTTCACAGTCTTTTAAAAAGCTGGAATTTAAATCTGCTCAGGTCTTCCTCACTGATTTCTTAATTCTTTGCTATCCAACTTTTGCCTTCCCCACTCTACTGAAACTGCTCTAGTAACATCTTAAATGCTGAGTCTGATGACATTTTCTAGGTCCTCAATAATAATTTGGCACTATTTTAATAACTGTGTCCTAGGATTCTTCTCTTGTGTGACTTCCTAATTCCTTTAGGTACATTTTATTTTCCAGTTTGGAAATTTTTATTCTTTCCAATAAAGCTTTTGTGATTCTCGCCTTTATGTGATACCTTATGTAGACAGGTAACATTTTGCTGTGCATTCTAGTCCAGACCCAAATTTCTCTTTTTTTATGTCAAAAGATATTTTTTCCAGTTGATGCTTTGAAGTGGTGGTTTATTGCTATTTTTTGTATCCATTTGCATTCTATTCCCAATGGCCTCAATTTTAATTATGTTGATTAGAATGGAAAATTATCCATCAAACATCTGCTTAGATTAAAAATTCAAAAACAAAACTCACCACCACTAACAAAAACCCTGCTACTTATTTTAAACTGTACTTTAAAAATTGTGCTAAAAAATACTACGAGTTTGGCAGTAATAGGTTGCAGTTTGCTATTTCTGGTCAATAGTTATTGTGATGGAGGAAGCAATCAAAAGAGGGAAGATTTACTGAAGTGAGAACAATTTGTAAAACTGGGTATGTTATTCAATGTAAAATGTCATCAATGATTGATGGGCTGACTTATTAATCTAGTATTTCAAGGAATCCATAAACCCTTAAAATTACAAAATTTTGTGTATATTTACATTTTTCTTCTGTTGGATTTATAGCTTTTTGACAGGTTCTTGGAGGGATCCTTGGCACAGACAATTCTAAGAACACTGGGCTTTAGAATATAAGGGCTTCTGAAAGAGAAGACTGTATTAATAAATGACAAATTGTGGTATTTAACAAAAAACCCAAATATAATCTCCAAACTTAATTAGTTAAAATATCTTTTAATTACTAATTTAATAATCTGAAAGTTTTATAAATGTAATATGATTGAACTGGCTTTTCCTAAAATAGTCAATACAGTTTTAATTATTGATTTCACTTTTCCTCAGAGAAAAGTAAAACCCCAGCTTGGGAGGGAAAAAGATCTCTGAAAAAAGGAGACAGTTTCTAGGACAGTGTTGTTTTTTTTTTTATTTTAATACCTGCTGTTATGAATCAGTGGGATAATTATAATAATCTTGAGGACCGTTTTAAAAAGGATTAAAAGAATATTCACAGAAATGTAAATTTTAAATATACAAAACATCCCACATAGTCCTTTCAGCATAAAAGGGGCAGGAGGTGGACATCATGAAATGAACGATTGTACTGAAGCACTGGAAGTACCTGGCAGATGGTGGGGCCCAGGGAATATCCTTGTTGCTGAATGAATCAGTGCAGTAATCCTATCCTGGAAACCAGGCACCTGCCACCGTATCAGGTGGTTGTACACAAGTACTCTTTGATTTGATTAGACCACCCTCTTATTATAACTATAAAAACATGTTGAGATTTCAACATGTTGAGATTTCTTCACGTGGATCTCTTCTGTTTGAGGTTCATGGGCTTTGGGGGAGGAACAAAACAAGCTACATTCCGGAGCTAGTTCATGTAGTTTAAAGAGGTACAAGGCAGTGTTAACTCTCATGGATGTGAGCATATACAGAGCTGGCAAGGCATGGACCTCTTATGCCCATTCGGGGAATCCTCAGGCAAGAAGAACCTCATTTATAGAAAATGCCCACATGCCTTCAGTAGTTATGAACATGATCAAATAATTTTTATGAGCAACTTTTCTCTGACATTTTGACTTCTACTTTAATGAAATGTGCCATTTCATTAATGAAATATATTGGGTTTGAGACAAAATGGACCATACAGAGACATCTTTTTCTTTTTTAAAGAAACTATTCACCCTAGTTTATCATAGCACTAAATAAAAACATAAACCATATTTTGTTTTGTACAGCCAAAGAAAATTTTCAAGAATATCCCTTTCCTGAGAAAGTTGGAGGTAAAACATGTAAAGGTCATGGCTGCTCATAGGAAGACCTGTTCATTTTATCGCTTTTGCAGTGAGATGCCCACTGATTGCTATGGAGATGCTGATTGCTGTGGCCATTCCTGAGCTAGCCTAGTCACCTGTAAGAGAATGGAGCCTTGGTCATTGTGGTCCCTGTGCTGTGATCTACTTAATCAGACTGCCATCATTGGCAGAGCTTGCTTGTTTATGGAATTGCATGGGCTCTCTGTTTTATTGAAGAGCATATTATCCAGGCTGCACTAATATCTTCTTTAGCTCAGACTGATTCATACAGTTTCATTAAACACAGTATTCTAACCAAATAACTTGAAGATTTTACTTTTAAGCATGGCAAATGACTTTTTCAAAAGGCTGCTTAAACTCTGTGTTTCTCTTTACTTTGAATTGACCACATTTTTATTTCTTTGGCTTTAAGCTTAATTGCATCACCTTTTATTGTTGAATGAGTAATGCAGTTTGTGGTCTCCTGACTTAAGCTGAACAAGTGCATGATTTGTGTTTGTTATCATAAACCAAGGATAGCCTGGCCTGTTTGTAATTTGTGTAGCTTGTCATCATTTTCTTTTCTCTCTGACTTCTTATGGCTTGTTTTTCATAAGGAGTGATCCCACTAGAATGCAACCTTTTACATAGCTTTTCTTTCTGAGATAGAAAATGTCTGTCTGGACTCAATACCTTTATCTTTATATTATTCTATTATAGCAGTCATTGTTCTTTGGTACAAGTACAATTAAATATTTATTTGATATATTATACACTTACCATAATTTACATATGAGGGGAAAAACTTTGACTCTCAGGTAAGCAATACAAGTCTAGAAGTTTCTATAGGTTTGATTATCTTAATTGATAGGTATTTAATACTAAATCCCATCTGTTATCTACTATTGTTTTGGCCTTGTTTTTTGATTTTTTTTGAGACAGAGTCTCACTCTGTTTCCTGGTCCAGAGTGCTGTAGTGTCAGCCTAGCTCACAGCAACCTCAAACTGCTGGGCTCAAGGGATCCTCCTGCCTCAGCTTCCCGAATAGCTGGGACTACAGGCATGTACCCCACCACACCTGGCTAATTTTTGTATTTTTAGTAGAGGCGAGGCCTCATTTTTGCTCAGGCTCGTCTCAAACTCCTGAGCTCAAGCGATCCTCCCAGAGTGCTAGCATTACAGGCGTGAGCCACCACGCCTGGCCTGTTTTGGCCTTGTTAAATGTAACAATTATTATACCTGTAATTAATATCATTTCATTGGTCCTTATGTACTGTGAATGCATCCCTATGCAGTTATTCTCTTCTGTTTGTATAAATCTTGGCCAATATTTTGCATCAAATAGTCATTAGATTGTGAACCTATGAGGCTACAGACGAGGGTCACCCTCCCCTGTCCCTCATTGCTCAACAGTGTTTGACACACAACAGCTGCTCAATTCATACTGCTAGAACCAATAGAACTTTCTTCAGCCACAGTATCCTGACACCCAGTTTCAGCAAACTGGTCACCTGTGGGCTGCATTTGGTCCACAGACATGTTTCGTTGGGCACGAACATTGTTTAAAAAAATTCAGATTCATAGTCAACATCTTCAATTTATGAAAACTTCCAAAAATTCTAGATTTTTGGCTTCTTTTAAATATTACAATATCTGACAATTCTAGGCCCAGATTCCTGCATGTGAGCAGCAAGTTGGAGCTTAGCGTGCTTTGGACAGGGAATGCTTTTCTAGTTTGCCAACTGCCCCACTTCAAATTCTTGGCCCCTGAGAACATCTGAATTTGGAATCTCTAGAATAATGCCATTTAAGACAGCTTAATTATGGAATCCTTAAAAGAACTTGTTCCTAAGTTGTTATCACCTGGAATGCATGATTTACAAATTGTAATCAAGTTTTTTGAGGAATCTGGGGAAATGTATATATCGTAACATGCTTTTAAAAGGCTTATGGCATGATTTGAAATTCCTTTATAAGAATTTGGTTCTTTTGGGGCTACTTGACCAGATGGACAGTGTTTTAGGATCCATATAAGACATTTCCAGGAGTGGGACCAGTCACATGTTTATGCAGCTCTTCTCCGAAGTTTAGCAATATCTTGGAGTAGTGGATTTCAGTGTGTGGTCCCCGGACCAGAAGTGTCAGCATTACCTGGGAACCCATTAGAAATGCAAATTCTTAGGCTCTACTGACCTAGATTCTCAGGAGGTGAGAATCTGTGTTTTAATAAGCCCTCCAGGTGATTCTGAACCAGTCTCTTAAGAGGATGAAATATAATGCAATAATATAATAATAAAATATAGTTTCAATTTAGATTTAGTTTTTTATTCCTAAAAAATTTTTAGTAATATTGACCAATTCATACTGATAATTATTTAAATTCTGAGCCACGAAACTTGTTATGGCTTCATAATTGAGATTTACACAAATTATCCAGCTCAGTGGAACAGTTATGGGTTTATCCTGCTTATTTGACCAATTTTTAACTTCACTTTGCTATTGCACACAGTGTTTTTGTTTTGTAACCTGTAAGCTTCTCATATAAAGCAAAAAGAGTCTGTAATAGAGCATATTGCTCACTGAAGGCCAGTGATTATGGCATTACCTTTGCAAGTGTTCTTGAAGGTTTGGGTCAGTATACCAGGCTGCAGAGGAGACAGACCAGAGTAAGGAAGGGGCTGCTGTCCAGTTTGGAGGCATGATGTTCTCCTGGCACTAGAGCAGAATCTGAGAAAACACCTACTGGGTTCATTTATAAGATAGAATCCTATTATCTCCAAATGTAACTTTCTTTCCCTGTATTGTAAAGTTCTTTCATGAAAGATCTGGGAAGATGAGTTAATGTTCTTCTAAAGCTAGTTTAGTCATCACTGTCTCCACTGATACTGTTTGTTTTAGGTCCTTTGATTATGAATAGGTATTTTTTTTAAAGGGAGGGGGGCATGTTTAATATTTGAGAGGAAAAAACATTAAAAGAGTTTTTGTATATCAGCCCAATCATATAAACATCAGCTAAACAATTGACAAAATGTTTTATTATCCCTGAAATTTTTCATTCTATTACCCAAATATCTCCTCTGTTCAGCAGCATCACTGGTATTTAACTATGGGGCAGGATGACCATAAGAGGGAGGACTGGTTGTTGTAAGGAGGGATATTAGGACAGGCCTGCAGTATGTAAAATTTTCCTCTGGTTTCATTCACTTTGAATTAATTTTGATTCCTTGAGCCAACTGTACTCTTAGTGATCTGATCCAAGAGATATTGTCTGAGCTTTGCTGAGCAGATTATTTCTTGTCTGTAGTGCTTTTGAGATATAACTGAGAAAATTGAATTCCAGAAAAATCTGAGCAAGATAAATGTTAGGAGCTTTAAACTTTTTCTTAAAAACCAGTTAGGAAAGTCTCAAAAAAAAAAAAAGGGTAAAAAAAAAAGAGTTGTGTTTACTTTCTGTAGGCAGCTTCTCATAGGAAATCTTTTTAAGTAGTTAAAATTTCTAGGTAGACTTTTTGAAAGCCATTCTTTATCTGATGTAATTTCTGAAAGTTCGTATAGTTTAAAAAATTCTTCTAAAATCTTTAAAATTTTAGTTTGTATTATATTTACTTAAAAAGCATTTTTCCCCCATGATTGGGTATGGTTTAGTTTATGGGAGAACAAGGCAGCTCTTTTTTTTTTCCCCTTAAAAAGTATTTATAGGTATGTAGTGAAAAGGTCTCTATCAGAATTCTGTCCTTTAGCTTCATGCTTCCTATTCCAGAATGGACTCTGTATTCCATATACTTTAGACTAAGAGAAAACAAAAAGCAAACAAACACAAAAACTTTGTCTCAAAACTCCCAAACAAACAAGAAATGAGCATCGGTGATGAAAGAAAAGGTATATGAGTTGTCATTTTGGCAAGTAGATTTATAAAATAAACACAATTCCACATTGTTAAATGATAACAGTAGTTTGTTATGAAACCTAAATTCTTAGTAGAAAAGAGCATCAAAACAGATAATCTAGGCCAGGCAAAGTGGCTCACACCTGTAATCCTAGCACTGTGGGAGGCCGAGGCAGGAGGATGGTTTGGGGCCAGGAGTTTGAAACCAGCCTGAGCAAGAGTGAGACCCCATCTCTACCAAAAATAGAAAAAAATAGCTGGTCGTGGTGACAAGCATCTGTAGTCACAGTTACTCTGGAGGCTGAGGCAGGAGAATCCCTTGAGCCCTAGAGTTTGAGGTTGCAGTGAGCTATGATTGTGCCACTATATTCTAGCCTGGGTGACAGAGTGAGACTCTGTCTCAAAACAAACAAACAAAAAAACCCCAAATAATCCAAACTTCAAGATAGATTTTCTTTCCCACAAGTATTTTAGGGAAGCAGGAAATGTAAATAGTGAGAGGCTGGGAGCCAGAAGAGCTGGTGAGTCCTTATCCTCAGCCTGATTTGTGTTTATGGAGAGGCTGGCCTATGTAAGGCTATCTTTAGATATTTGAGATTCAGAAATAATAAGAGATGCTTAGGTCTGAAGAGACTTTACTCCCCTTGTGGTAAATCAAATGTAACGTATGGTTGGGGAACAATAAGTGGCAAAACCAACCAATCACCCAACAAACAAATAATAAATAAAATAGAAAGAGGAAATGTCCAGAAAGTCAGTAGTTCCAAATTGAGAAAGCATGGAATCAGGTGTTGGCACCGGTGGTAGTAATCTTGAGGTCTTTAAATAATTTTAGTGTGTTAACTTGACTGAGCTGAATTAAAGAAAATATTGTACTTTTTTTGTCTCTATTTCATAGGAATATTTTCACAAGCCTATCAGAAAATAAGGGCATTGGTAATAAGAGATTTTCTTTGAGTCAAACACTGATTTTTAAAAGTTCAATTAAAAAGGGCACTACCATTTTCAGAAAATGTGATTCTTGGTTATCAATAAGAGGCCTGATTTGGAGTGATGAAGGCTTCCTGGCTCATTGCTGGGGCATGCTTAGCTAGTAGCTACATTTTCTGTGGTTATGTGCTAGTAGCTATGTTTTCTGTGGTTATGTGCTAAAGCCAGAATGTAGCAGTTTCATCTTAGAATATTCTTTAGAGTGGGAAGAGTTTCTTTTCTTTGTAGATAGTAACAGGGTAAAGAAGAGTAAGTAGTTGAACTCGGTTTATATTTTTAAAGGGGTTCTAAAAGCAGAGATTCTCTGTTCAATGTATAAGGTATAAAAAGCTGCTTGTATAGTCACTATGAATTTATAGACAGATACTAAAATGTACTTATGTGCCTGTATTTTGAAAACCATTTGTCAACATACCATAACTTTTGAAATATGAGGAAATTGAGCAAATGTCATTGAGTTGCATCCAAGTTTTCATTGTCTTATATTTATTTGAGTTTTGATTTATAATTTGGTTTCATTTTAACAGATCTTTTCTGTTACTTCTTTTCTTGTTTAGCATGTACACAACATACCATGTTGATTATTTTGGATTTAGTTAAATACCTGAGCATGCAGCATATTGCCTGGCATACAGAAGGTGCTCAATAACTTTTTGTTTGAATCCATGAATTTAATATATGGATATTGTATTCTATTAAGATGTTTGCTAATATAGTCCTTTTGATGGTTCATCTTTTCTGTTAACCATTTATTTTCAGATTTTCAGATAATTAAAAGGGGATTATTATAGAACACCTTAGGAAATATTAATATTGGTCTCTAAAAATAAAAAAAATTTAGAGAAGACCACAGATTGGTTGACACCTTTAAAAACAAACTGTACAATATGAAAAGTATAGGTAATTTTCCTGGGAGTGGGAGTGGCACGTAGGGAGTAAAAAGGGGTGAATAAATTTTGTATACAAGATCAAGAATAAATCATAAAAAATGGTTCCGGCTAACAGAGATGCCAATAATGTAATTGTTTCTCACCATATGAGTTTCTTTTCTTGGAGAGAAAGATATTTGTTATATTGATTCTTATATCATAACTGGGCTGTAAAAAGTCTGAGCTAGTAATCCTCTACCCCCCATGCTCATGTCCAAATGCCATAGAAAAAGTTGAAAGTGATTAAAGTTTACACATTGTGACACATCTTGAAATTTAAGAGATGATATTTGTCTTGTGTGTATTTTAACATTGTTTCTATGGTTATTCTAACCCTTCTTTCTCTCCTTTTTCTAGTCATACAGTTTATCAAGAAAGAAAATAGTGCACTACACCTGTTTTGACCAACGGAAAAGAGCAAACGCAGCATTTTTGATAGGTGCCTATGCTGTAAGTATTTTCTTCATAATTATTTTCTGTCAGGCCAGTGAAATGGCAATGCTGTCAAATAAAATCCAGGTCATTTTTTCAATGGGATTGGGAGATGGTGGAGATTATTAGCAGTTTGGGAATTGATCTGGGGTGGAAAATGTGGACTAGCATTGATGGGGTGTTTACGGTCTAGATTTTATTTTCTAGTAGTCAGTGAGAGAATCTTGGAATTGCAATGTATAGCTTGGATTCCACAGTTGTTATAGGTGTCTTAATAAAAAGAGTATCTAGCAGGGACATTTCCAGGAATAAAATACGTATAATATGTGTGTGTCTGTATGTGTATGAATATGAATAAAGTATAATATTATAGAAGATTTTTTTTTTTTTTTTGAGACAGAATCTCACTTTGTTGCCCAGGCTAGAGTGCCGTGGAGTCAGCCTAGCTCACAGCAACCTCAAACTCCTGGGCTCAAGCAATCCTTCTGCCTCAGCCTCCCGAGTAGCTGGGACTACAGGCATGCGCCACCATGCCTGGCTAATTTTTTCTATGTATTTTTAGTTGTCCAGCTAATTTCTTTCTATTTTTAGTAGAGATGGAGTCTCACTCTTGCTCAGGCTGGTTTCGAACTCCTGACCTTGAGCGATCCTCCTGCCTCAGCCTCCAGAGTGCTAGAATTATAGGCATGAGCCACCATGCCCGGCCATTATGGAAGATTTTTAAAGACAGTTGAGTGATTCCTTTTTTGGGAGAAGAGGAAATCCTAGATTTTACAGTGGAGGATTGTTATTATTATTTATATCATCCATTCATTCATCTGTGCAAATGTTTGTAATAATAGGCAAGCAGTATAAATCCTGTATATATTATAGCCTCCCTAATAACTAGATAAGACTTTTTAAAAAATAATTTTGATTAGAAATTTTGTTCTCTGCCTGCACTAAAATGTCAATATGAATTCCACATGACCCATGCTATAGAGTTTTGAAGTGAATGTTTCTGGAATTTTCTGTATATGCTGGGATTGAGCAAAAACATAGAAGGTAGAAATCATCAGGGCTAAAACATACTTGCAACCTATAATATCTTTTTAGGGATATGTGTGTTATCTAGTTAGAAGTATGCTGGTAAAAAGGTTGAAGAAGAGAGATGTCATTGCCCCTCATCATTGGGGAGGGCCTGTGTTCCTCTGAAGCCTTGGAAGCAACACTACTGTGTGGCGTTTCAAGGGCCTTATTCTAAAGACCCTGATGGAAGGGGCACCAGCTACTAGACATCAAATTCTGCCACATCAAACCAAAAGCTCTGGGAGGAAAAATATTGTTGGAAAGGCTGTCAACTGCTGCAGGGTGAGGCTGAGAAGAGTGACAGGCTGTCAGCCAGGCTGGGGCCGGGGGCCTTGCTTCTAGCACTGAGGAGCCCATCTCTGCCCACTTGCCCTTCCTTGACCTGGCTGCAGCAAAGCCTTGGGCCTTTCCTTGTGGGACTGTTGCTTTTTTGCTCTGTAGATGATAGCACAGTATCATCTGTACAAAGAACAGTTGCTAAGAATCAGAAAAGTAAGTTTTTCATCCTGAAGGGGCTCTGTGGTGATGGACTTTATCTCTCTTAGCTTTATTTAGTTTCCTTATCTGTAAAATGAGAAGGTTGGATGTAATGACTCCTACATTTCCTTCCAATTCTTAAGATACTAGGATTATTTGTAGCGCCAGCCAGACTGTTGCTTTTATTTTAAGAGCACACATGAAAAAGCAGGAAGGTTCCATGAAGTGCTGGTAAGCTGAAGTAAGCGGGCATGCTTATCTTTTTACTTTACATTGATAATTGCTATTCATTTGAAACTAATGATTGACATTGTGATTACAATATAGAGAGCCTGTATCATCTCTGGATTCATGCTTTGTAAACAAGCATGTCTTTCCTGCAGGGGTTTGCAGTGCTTTGTGAACATGTTATTTGTGGATCCTTTGTCATAAAGGATTGCCATCAAGAAGAGGTCATCTGCTGTTCTTCTCATTTCTTTTTCCCTCTTTCCCTCCCTTACCCCTTCTCTTTCTTCTTTCCTTTTTAACTCCTATCCTTCCTGTTTTGTTTGGCGTGGTCTTTCAGCAGGCTACCTCTAGAATTTTGAAAGGAATTTTAGTTATAATAGATGTATTGAGCTTGTGATAAAATATTCTATGATAAAATATGTCTTCTAATGCGGAAGTTTCCACCACTTTAAAGCAACCAAAGGGAGAAAAAGCAGTCCCGGCGTGGTGGAAGAAGTGCTGAGTACAGCATGAGAGCTTATCTTACACACTAGTTACAGTCCTGAGAAGCAGTGTAAAGTGATTATTCTTGTATCGGTCATTTCCAAATTGATTTTCTTTTCTAATTTTAGAAATGCATTCCCCAGAAAGCTTTTTGACACAAACTCTTAATAAAAAAGAAACTAAGAATTATGGTCTATTTTTAAAGAGAATTTTATGCTTCATATCATGTGTGCTTTAATTGTTGATACAGTTAAGAAGATAGTCAATTATGTGCATTCTTCATACATCTCAGTTAGATGTCACATATATTAAATGTTTCTAGTTGTATAAGTCTCAAAATAGGAGAATCTTCTCTGGATGCAAAGGGCCTTTGGAGCAGCCACATAACCTATATGGGGCAAACTAGATAGGTGTGTTTCATCAGAGAGAAGTTCTTAATAGTGAAGTTGTTCCTCTTTTAAAAATGGTTAATCAGTCCTCTCTCAAGGGGCATTGACTAATAAAAATATTATGTATTAAAACAGGCCTTTCTCTCTGAGCCTTATTTTTCTCATTTGTAAATAATCCCAGGGTTTCCTTATCTACCTCACCAGATTATTATGAAGATCAAATATCCAACTCCCTGTTTGATAGCTCCACATTATATACATATAAATGATATTGCAAATTTATTGTGGAAAAACAGGAATTTTTATTCTTTCTTTCTCCAAATCTATTTATTTCCCTAGTCATTCTCTTTGTAGTAAATGGGCCACCATCAGTGACTTGCTAAGTCAAAAGACAGTAGTCATTTTGATTTCTTTTGTTTCCTCATCCCACATTAAACTTTTCCATAAGTTTGGTCAGCTCTACCTCTGAATCATATATTGAATCAGAATATATTTTTCCATCTCTATTGCTATCACGTAGCTCAAGCCACTGTCATCGTTTTACCTGGATAACCACCACAGCTTTATACGTTATCTCCTTTTTTACATTCTTGCTTCCCTTTAATTTAGTTGCCACACAATTATCAGAGTAGTCTTTTAAAAATATAAATTAGATCCTGTCATTACCCTGTTTCAGATCTAATGATTGCTCACTCTTCTTGGCATAAAATTTATTCTCCTTACTAATGCCAGGAAGATCCTTTCTGATCTGACCCTGTCTACCTCTGTGATCTCCTTGCTTGAGATGTTCTTATCACGCAGGCCTTCTAACCATGAAAATCCTATGCTTGCTGCCACCAAAGGGCCTTGATATTTCTGCTTTCAATCTGGAATGTTCTTCAGAACTTTGCATGCCTGGTTCCTTCTAATGTTATCTTCTCAGAGAGATTTTCTCTCAAATTCTACCCTGTAACCCTCATCCCTAGTCACCCTCTAGCCCTAATTGTTTTATTTTCTTTACAGCATGCTACTATTACCTTGTTTGTTTATATATTTACTTACTCATTATCTCTTTTCCAGACTAGAGGGTAGGGAACTTGTCTGTTTTGTTCATTGTTCTATCTAGAGGGTGATCAAATATTTAACAAGGGGTTATACCTAAGTATTCACCAATTAAATTGGAAGGTGGCCATAAAGCCCGGGCAGAATCCTGGAGGCTTCCAGCTTTGCTAATTATGGGGAAGTCTAAGGTGGGGGTGGGGTCCCAAGGAAGAGATTAGGGTGGCCAGTGTGGAGTGGGATGGGATGCTGTGGGCAGCAGCTACTTACCAACTGGTGTGGAACTATTGCAGTATTTGAACACTGAGTATCTGCTTAGAACAGTGCTTGGCACATAAAAGGTGCTCTATAAATGTCCACTGAATGAATAAATAATGGAATGAGAAAATAAGAAAGAAAGCAGGCAATATATGGGAAACTCCTCTGAAGAAGATCAAGTTGGACATAAAATGTAAAGTGATGCCTTCTCCATTACCAGAATATTTGTGCTAATGACAAGCCAACTGTGCTAATGATCAAAGCCAAGATCATAGACCAAGGGTAGTACCTGGTATACAAAGTCATATCACTACCTTGCTTTTTCTTTTCTTTTTTTGTTTAATAAATGTATATATTTTCCCAATTTTGTTATTGTGGTAAAATACAAATAACATAAAAATTCCTATCTTAATCATTTTTAAATGTACATTTCAGTGGAGTTAAGTACTTGCGTATTGTTGTGCAGTCATCACCATACCTCACTTTTGAGTGTGCCATCGTGTGGGAAACATGATGTGCCTACAGAGTCAGGGCTTTGCTTGTGCTTTCTCTGTTAGAAGATGACTTCGGGTATTTCACAGAAGCTTTTGTGTTTCTGTTTCTTTATATCTAAGTGGAGGAGAGCCTTTCTATGCTTCATCTCACAGGGGTGTTGTGAGGTTCTAAGAGGAGGTAAAATATAGACCATCATGTTCAGTAGGGAATCCATGGAGAAGGAAATCCATCTCTGTGGGTGATCTTAAAGCCAGGGTTGCTGGAGTGATGTGACCACCAGAGATTACAGCGACACTTAACAGATGATAGGTACCCATTTTAAGGAAGTCCCTAAGCTGTGACATTGTGCTTCTTAAAATGGAGGGCTCAGGTTTAAGAAGAGACCCACTTTGCCAGAAAAATATTTCCCTTCCAGGGCAATACTCAGTACAATTTTAGAGTTAGGATGGTTAGATCATTATAGCATCCAAACACTCTCATGTGAATTTGAAGAAGATAGCTTTTAAAGATCATTGAGTATGAATTAATTAGGTTCTTGCCATGTGCTTAAAGACCAAGTCCTCACCAGTACCTGCATTATTATACTCTGTCACTTTCAGTTCACAGGCCTATGGCAAGACAGTCCAGGAGAATTTAGATTAGGTCATGATGACTGAAGAATTGGGAAATCATATGAATGATGAGAAATTAAAATAAATGTGATTGTTTAGCTTAGAAAATTAAGTTCAGGGTTAAAGAATTAAGACTCTCTTTTCAGCTGTGTGGAGGAAGCTTAAACAGAGGTGGTAACCACATTGTATTTTCCTTAACCCACTTGTAAAGTCCTCGCTTTGCTGAATGAGAGGTCTACATTATGCACTAACTGGGACTAGCCTGAACCACATGTCATGTCTGAATTGGGGATGACACAGCTGAGGTTTATAGACTTTCTAACCATGTCTGCGTCTGCATTTATTTTGTAGACTACTTAAATGGCCTAAAGAATTATATTCTCCTATGTCTATGACTAATTGCAAAGAAGCCATTCTCCATCTGGCATAGTGGCTGAGAGCTTTGCTTTAATATAGCCACAGGCTCACTCAGCTTCAAATCCAGTTGTTAGTTGTATGTCCTGAGCGAGTTATTGAACTTATCCAAACTCCGATTTTTTTCATCTTTGAAAAAGGGCTAATAACACACTATTTTAGTTGTAGTGAGGACTAAAGGAGGTCATGCATGTAAAGGTGTTATCTGTGCGGTGTCTGGAATTGTATGCACTTAGGAATGTCTAGTTGTTCTGGGCAAGGAAGCTGTGTGGCCTTTCAAAAAGTTTTCTGAGCCAGTCTCCTACCTCCTGTTACCCTTTTGTGCTCATTTAGGCTACTCCCTGAAGATTTGATGGCTGCTTCCTCACTTTTTGTCTGTTTATCTTCCCCTGACCATCCCATTTTACACTTAAATCCTTCCTTGGCTCAGTAGCACTCAGCTGGCTGTTAATCTGATTATTGCTTAGTGTAATTCACTGGAAAGTGTGAGTATGAGCCCCTCCCCCATGTTATTTGCATTTTAAAGGAAGAACTAAACCAAATGAATTTCTTATTTGTGAGATGTGTAGTTAGGTATTCATTAGCTCCGTAAATATTTAGCTCCTATGAGCCCTGCCTAGCACTGTGGTAGGCCATGGGGAATAAAAAAAGAATAGAAAAAGAAAAAACAATGTCTAGCTTCAAATGGGGCACGGATGAGCAATAGATAATTGTGAAATGTGCAGTAGGTGCAAATTTGGATAATTGTGAATTCATTCAACACTTACTTGTTGAGCTATTATCATACAACAGGCCTTGCTCTAGGAGTTGAGGATACTAAGGTGAATGAATGACCTTGAATGAATGGCCTTTTGGTGTGGGTGTGGAGGAGGCCTGGAGTCAAACCTGGGGAAAGGGAAGGGTCAAGTCCCAGCAGGCCAAGTGGTAAGGGACTATCAGACAGGGGGAATAGCATGAAGGTGAGGATGATGCTTTTTTGGTTGAGAGAAGATTAATTATTTTAAATTTTTTATTTTGTTTTTGTCTTTAGAATTAGACAAAAATCCTAGAAGTAGGATTAATAGATTTTAAAAATCAGCATTTTTAAGGCTCTTGGGGCATATTGTTATATTTAAGCTAGTTTATACTAAATTTGGTATTATGTGAAATTTTCAGTTTCATATACCTTTGTATATTGGGACTGAGCATTACAATTTTAGTAATTTAATTGGTGAAAAATGCCACCTCATTGTTTTACTAATCATTTCTTTGATTATTAATGAGGTTTATTATCCTTGTAGTTTTATTTATAAGTTTACTAACTTTGAATGGTTCATGTTTTAAATTTGTTTCCTGTACTTGGACCATTTAAAAGTTGAAAAGTGGCAATTGGTTTCTTTCCTTTACAAAAAGGAAGTCATTTACCTGTCTGTAACTTTTATTAATAGATACAGACCACTAGAAATCATGCCCATCATTTGAAGTTTCTTTGATAAATTAGGAAGTCCATAGACCTTAAGTTCTGTTACTCATCAAAATGCTATATTAATAAGTACTTCTGTATACCTGATTACAAAGATGGTTAATTGGAACTGCTGATAATGGACCTATTGATTATTCAACACTGAGCCGTCTGCTAAATATTCAGAAAGTTATATTCAGACAGTATTCTTTAAAAATGGTTAGAGGCTGGGCATGGTAGCTCAGGTCTGTAATTCCGGTACTTTGGGAGGTCCAGGTGGAAAGATCTCTGGAGGCAGGAGTTGGAGACCAGCCTGGGCAGCATAATGAGCCCTTATCTCTAAAAAAAGTAAAAAAAAATTAACTGGGTGTGGTGGCACATTAGTGCTTGTACCCCTAGCTTCCTGGGAGGCTGGGGTGGGAGGATTGCTTGAGCCGAGGAGTTCAAGGCTGCAATGAGCTATTATTGTGCCACTGCACTCTAGCCTGGGCAATAGAGCAAGACCTTATCTCTAATAAATAATTAAAATTAAAGCAAAATAAAAGTGATTAGAGTGTGTATGTATTTAAATCACTGGTGGACATTGATATACCTGGTCAATTAACTGTGAATTTGTTTTTCTTTTTATTGTTTGGACCACGTATGTTACTTTTCTTATTCTCTAACTCAATTTATCCATAAATTGTGATTTCAGAACTACTTTAAATTGTCATTAAAAATTATAGATTAAAAAAATGTCATATAGAGGTAAAATTATCAAGAAAAATGGTTGTTGAAAATAATAAAGGCATTTACTTTAAATATTTATTAAAACAGTCATATTAATATAATGGATGTCAGCTACTAGTGTTCTGTTATCCTTCTCTGTGTCTTCTTGGTAAATCTAACAGCCTTTGCTTCTGCTATAGAAATTTTTGGAGAGGAAGGGAGGGGTGGGACAGGGCTGAGGCAGGGCACTTTCCTGTTTTCAGTTCCTTCCTTTCATAGTTTGATCAGTAAGAACCCTTTTGTAATACTGCCTGTAAATGGGTCACACAGTCTTTTATCCTTGTAGGCTTGTATTTTTGGTGGCTTTAAAACAGAACAGGCTCCCTAAAATCATACAGCATTTTCAATTTCATACTCTTTGAGATTGGGAGTTCTGTTAGTCTTTTGCATATGAGTAGAGTAATAACATCTCTTAATCAGCTCTGCTTGCATGTTTCATTTAGCTGTGGGCTAGGTAGATTAGCTGTTTGCTTTGTGGAAGGTTTGTTTCTCAAGTTAAACTGCATAAATCTTTTCGGTGTTTTTTTCTTTTCTTTTTTCCTTTTGGCATTCTGATTAACAAGCTTCCTCTGTGTGTAAATAAACTTTCAAATTTATATAGACATTTACAGTTACAGACACATTCATTGTATTTAGTGCTATATATTTAGAAGTGATGCACTATGCATGCTTACAGTAATTTATTCACAAATTTCTGAATCTTACTGGAATAGCATATACTTTCTGTGTGAAAAAACTCACATCTGTTTCATTTATATAGTGAATTAAGGGGATGTACTTTTTTAGCACTTGAATTTATTTATTTATTTATTTGAGGCAGAGTCTCACTCTGTTGCCCCAGCTAGAGTGCCGTGGCATCAGTCTAGCTCACAGCAACCTCAAACTCCTGGGCTCAAGAGATCCTCCAGCCTCAGCCTCCTGAGTAGCTGGGACTACAGGCATGTGCCACCATGCCCGGCTAATTTTTTCTATATATTTTTAGTTGTCCAGCTAATTTCTTTCTATTTTTAGTAGAGACGGAGTCTCACTCTCGCTCAGGCTGGTTTCGAACTCCTGACCTTGAGTGATCCTCCTGCCTCGGCCTCCCAGAGTGCTAGGATTACAGGCGTGAGCCACTGTGCCCGGCCTGAAATTATTTATTTACCTGTTTATTATCTCTCCCTTTTAAGGAAGGAACTTTGTCTTATTCCCCACCATAACCCCAGCATCTAGAACAGACTCTGACACATCCTGAGTGCTTAATATGTCTTTGTGGAATGAATGACTGGATGTTTACTTGATCAATAAGTCTTAGTTGATTATCTTCCACAGTTTCGTGGAAGTTTAGTATGGAGTAATTTAAAAGCTGGAGTGCTTAAGCATAAATTATGAAGTCAGACCTAATTGTAAAAATGACAGCAAGAATCACAGTGTTTTGAGGCATTTATTAATTTTCTTAAAGTTACTGAGTAAAACAAGATGTTTTATATAGAACTAAATTTGTTCTACTCTATACATTAATACTGTGTATATTAATACAAACATTTGAAATTAGTATTATGGATGACAATCTTAATTTTAGCCCCAGCATAATTTCTGTTTTTCTAGATAGGTGGAAATCCTTATTTATACATATGAGTAGTTGCTAACAGATGTCAATAATTTTTTTAACAGCCATTCTTGCAGACTTGGAATAATTTTCAGTAAAAGTAATTTAAATGCTTAAAAGAAGAATGCTAGAAAATTTTTAATCAGAGTTGAATCTTTAAAAATTTTAACTATATGCATTCATTATGGAAAAAAAAAATTCAGAAAAGAAGCACTCAAAGCCCTGAAGACATTATCCATTATCAGAGTGTGACTCGAAGTGTGTTTACCATGCTTGATGTGACAGCATGTCCTGTACATGTGCACCTGGGCTTCAGCTGGCATTTACCCAAGTGGAGGCCATCAGTGTTCAATTTTATACAGATATCTGGACAGAGCAGGCTCACATTTACACATATCCCCTGTGCAGAGCTACAGGCTTCCTAATCAATGAGGTGTTTACTAGAATATATACAGAAACTGAAGGTGATTCTTTTAACTTTTATGCAAAATGAGATTATCTGGCTGCCTGATATTGCACCATGGTAAAATTTGATGCTGAATGCATTTGTTGTGTCTACTGTTTTCTCTTAGTTTAAAAATAAACATGTTAATTAAAAAAAAATAGACCCACTTTTGCAGGAATGCTGAAGTATCTCCACAGGAAGCTCACTAGGAGGAACCCTGCTCCAGTTCTTCTTTCTCATGTTTCATTTGGAGAATCTGAACCCAGAGAGGTTGAGTACCTTTGTCCAACATCAAAGCCAGTTAGTGAAGAGAAAGATGAGAATCCAGATCCCTAAGTTCCTAGGTGGGAGCTTTATCCAGTGTCACGGTGTAACTGAGCACTGCTAGTCTTGGGACAGTACACTGCATCTAAACCATAATAGTCTGCAGAAGATTAAAAATGACACCAGTTAATAAGCAGTGTTGTGCTTATATTTGGTGTAGGCTGGGCGAGGTGGCTCACACCTGTAATCTTAGTGCTTTGGGAGGCTGATGTGGGAGGATTGCTTGAGGCCAGGAGTTCGAGACCAGCTTGAGCAAGAGTGAGATGTTGTGTCTACAAAAAAATAGAAAAATTAGCTGGGAATGGTGGCATACTGCCTGTAGTTTCAGCTACTTGGGAAGCTGAGGCAGGAAGATCGCTTGAGCTAGGAGTTGGAGGGTGTAGCACTCTAGCCTCAGCAACAGAGCAAGACTCTGTCTCAAAAAAAAAAAAAAAAAACAAAAAAAAAGAAAAGAGAAAAGCAGTGTTGTAGTGTTTCAACCACATTAGTCATTCTGTTTGTCCAGGTAGCATCTGAGCTTTCATTCTGGCTAATGGCGTAACACCCCAGATACTTCTGTGTACCAACCAGGTACAATAGCAGTTCTTCTTATATTTGGTGATGTCTGTGGATGTGTTAGGAAAGGTCTAAGTGTAAGGAGGGATAGGAAATAGTAAAATCAAGGGTGGCTTGAAGTGGGTTGGGCTAGTATCTCAGGACAGAGTTTTTTAAGCTTTTTTCACTGTAATCCACTATAAGAAACGCACTTAACATTGTAGGTTAGTACACATACACACACCCATCGCATGTATCATTGAAATAAAAGGTCCATGAAACCATTTTTACCTTACAGTGTGTGAGGAATACTGACATTTTATACTCTGTTCTATTTTATTTTAAAAAAATTGTGTTTACCCATAAAATTGATTTCTCTACTCACTAATGGGTTGTGACCTGCAGGTTGCGAAACACAGCCATTGGAGAATCTACCTACTGTGCTTAGATCCAAAAGGTATTTACATGGTTTTTAGGGCATCGATTTTGGCACTGAATGTGCAGGTGATTGTTCGGCCCATCTGGGTTAGTCTACAGTTAACGCGAACAGCTTAAGGAAAACTGAAAGTGTTTTGAACTCCTCAGAGGCTCTTATCTCTATCAAGATGTACATCTGGCTTCAGATCTCTTTTTTTGTTTGTTTGTTTGTTTAATTCAGTTGCTACTTGGTTCTTAGGACAAGCTGAGTTTGTCTTAAGCCTTTCAATAATCTTTTGAAATGTATCTTTTCTTAATCTCACTTTTATTTGAATCATTATGGTGCTCTCAAATTCCTTCCATACTCATCTCTTCTTCCTGGCAGCCAAATGTGCATTTATTCAGCTTAGGACAACCTTGAATGAGAAAAGCCTGTGCTTGGGTCAACACTGAGGAGCCTGACTTCCTGGGTTTGTCATGTTAGTGCCTCCTCTGGCTTAGTTTCTAAGTTTGTGCTGCCAAGCTAGCTCTTTAATGCTCTATTTACCTCATGACATCTAACCTTAAACCTTAGGTTTATAAGGGTTTTTTGATTTCATAATTTTAATCTATGTAAATTTTATTTCAAAAATGTTTTTCAATTTGATATAGTGAGTAAAATTGTGGCTTTTTCCTAATTTGGGAAAGGCAATTAATATATTAAAAACTCTCTCCAGAGGTACTTTCTGAAATTTTAAATGAAGGAGTAGCTAACTGCAACTCCTGTTGAGGTTGCTATTGTTCTTAATTCTCTTTCTCATTGCTCCTCTGCCTTAGCCTTGCTTCCCTCAATGCCCCATAACAAATGCTTGTAAGGCCTTTGAATTTTCATAATGGAAATCCAGGCTTTTAATTGATGAGGACCTAAAGCCAGGGATGTAGTTATCCCATGGGTAATAAAAGTAAATGGTAGGGCTGGGAAAGTGTAACCTCAGACTCAAAGAAATATTTAGAGGTGCTGGAGTGCCTTGTAGAATTATTTAATAGAAGAGAAACATTTGTGGTTCATAGTTTGAAATTAATGAGCAGAGAGACAAGCCTTTCCGTGTGAATATACACACTGTAGGATGAATCAGACTTACAATTCTTTTGAGAGTGGGTGTGTGAGTCATTTAGTGGGCCTGCTTTGGGAAATTTCTTAATTAAGAAAACCATAATCTTCTTCTCAGATAAACCTTTCCTGATGTTTTTTTTCCCTTAATTTGTCTGCCTGCCCCTCACTCACCCTCCTACCCCCAGCTGTTCACTTTGTCATTTCCTTACTATCAGACCCAGAATATGGCTGGCTTCCTCCTAGTTTTTCTCCCCTTATCTTGCAATTCATTGTGTATAATATGATCTACTAGAATTGTCAGGTTTCGGGTCTGAAATGATGGTTCTTGGTGTGCTCATGGCCAAAGAATGACCAGAGGCACCAAAGTAAGACAAGCATTAAAATGAGGCTTATTGTGAAGAGAAAGATAGGATCATAGAGCAAGGGCAAAAAACAGGTTCACAGAGTGAGATACATATGCCACAGATGACGACCATGCCACAGATGACGACCGGACCCATTGGTAAAAGGAAGGGCTTGGTTATGGTCTCAGTCTTGTTTTATGGTGTCTGGATAGGGACCTCCCCATGGTTCAAATGTCACCATGGAACCACTTTGATTGGACAGTTGAGAGTTATATGACCTGAGTCTTACTACACATGTGGATCTCCCCTGAGCCTCTCTGAAAGCTGGTTGTTCTAGGTCACTTTCCAGACTCTATGGTATCTATACCCTGCTTGGCCCGTGGGCTAGAGAGTTCTCTGGATTTTTTTACAGTTGGCCACCAAGTTCTGATTGGCAGATTTGTAGGGTATTCCCTCCTCCCTCAGGTATGGGAGTCACTCTGGACAGGATTAAGGTGGGGTGGCACCAGGATGGGGGCCCACTTTTGTCCCTAGGGGACCCAAATCCCTCGCTATCTACCTACCTAACAGAAGAGTTCCTTGCAGTTACCTGCTTTGCACTCTCTCCCCCATAAGAATGAGCTCCTTGAGTAAAGGGATGACTCTTACTCGCATTTGTAACCCCAGTGCCTAACAGAGTGCCTCTCTGCTATTTCTTAAAATGTTTTGTTTTTTTAAATTGACCATAACATCCATATTTAAGGAATACATAGTGATGTTTTGATACAGATTAGAGTAATCAGCATACCAATCATCTCAAACACTTATCATTTCTTTGTGTTGGGAATATTCAATATCCTCCTAGCTATTTGAAACTATATAATATATAGTTGTTACCTATAATCATTCTGTAGTGGTGTAGAACATTAGAACTTACCCTATCTAGCTGGAATTTTTGCATCCTTTAATAAATCTCTTTCTATTCCCCCCACCCCCTACCCTTCCCATCCTCTAGTATCCTCTGTTGTACTTTTTATTTCAATGAGATCAGCTTTTTAAAGCTTCCACCTATGAGTATCTCTGCTATTTTAATGAATAAAGGAATGAACGAGAGAAACAACCCTGGAGGGAATTTAGATTCCCAAAGGCCACTGATCTTGTGTTAAAAAAGAAATGACTCAGAAGGACTCTAAGCTCAGGGTCTTCATCATACCACTTCCACCCCCAGGCCCTGCCCTTTATTGTTGTCTCTAAGGTCCCAGCTGCAAGGCTTTTGATTTGAAATCAACTGCTTGTTAAAACATATGGAAATGGACCCATCCTGTACAAAGAATTTAGGAATATGCTGTACCTCGCCTAATAGCATTATAGGGTATTATCTGTCTTGGAATTGGGGAAGCCTTAAATCTCATTAGTTTGAATGTGGTAAAGTATTTATGTTCCCTTTAGAAATGTCTGAAATTTTGAGAAAATTCTCAGTTCCTGTAAGTGAGTTATAGTTTTGGCAGTGAGCTACATATTTTACCCAAATTTTAAGGTTTCGATCCCTTCTCCCTCCACCCCCGAAACACATCTGTGAAATGTAATGGAAATAGTGACAAAATGGGGATAACATTTTAAAAGTTCCCAAAATCATTTTGTTTTACTGCCTTTAAGTCAGATATATGAATTAAAACAAACCCCCAAAACTTTTAAAATATGCTGGCATTGAGCTGTGCTATTAATATCATTAGCACATAGTTTTAAATATATATTAATATTAGATGTTAGATTTTACACATGTACTGAATGATGAAAGTATTTTTTCTTTACAGAAAAGGAAATCAAGTTTAAGTTGTCGATTAAGATTCTTCTGTTACAATTAAACTTTTTGAGATTTACCCAGAATGGGAATCACAGGACTCCTGTTAACTCCATTTCACTTTTTTGCCTTTTTGCTTTTTTTTTTTTTTTTAAGGAACATTGGTTGGCCTAGATCTCAGGTTAAGTACAGAAACTTCAGGATGAGATTGGAGGGTCTCTGACTTTTACAGTGTCTGCTCTAGCGGTCCAGAGAATAACTTCCCCTCTGAAGAACTGCTCTAGTGGAGCTGTGTGCAGTGATTCTTGGTGGAGTTGCAGGAACAGACACACCTTAGAGAGGCTCTCTCCTGCCTTGCCCGGCCACCCCCACCCCTCTCCACTCCCCATCCTCACCCAGAGAGAGGATGACCCAGAGAGATTAAGTATCTTGTTACAGGAGGCAGAACTGGCAGGGACAAGAACCCCCTCTATCATTGGTATTCCAGTCCTCTTCGCCTCTCCCTTAGCAGCCCCAGCTGACTGAGACATCCCTCATCCACTGTGTGAAATAACCAGTTACCTCTTTTCTCATCAACCACTACTTCTTTTATCTCTGTGTACCTCTCCCTCTCTGTTCTTGTTTTTTTCTATTTTCACCTGTTTCTCCTTCCTGTATTCTAACCACTTCCTTCCTATTGCTGTGTTTTTCCTTCTTCCTCCTCCTCCTCCTCCGTTCTTAATTGGCTAATATATAGAATGACAGTATTGTTATAATTGGAATTTTCTGGTTGTTTGTAACAGAAACGGGCCCTGACTTACTGAAGCTCAAAACTTAATAATTTTCCAGGTATTCTAGTCCAAAGGGGGAAGTAGAGGGCTGCCATAGCCTTCCCTGTTTAATAAAAACTCTGTATTCATTTTGATGGGAGATAATCTTTCCTTCTCCCCTTCTGTCTGGTTCATTTGTCTATTCTTTCATTGAACAAACATTCATTGAACACCTGAGCTAGACACTCTTCTGGGCTCTAAAGATATGGCAGTGAATGAGAGAGGTAAAATCCCTGTCCTCACAGAGCTTAGATTTTGCTGGGGAAACAGATCAAAGGTCGGTGAAAACCACTGGTGATGTGCTGGTGAGTGGCTGGCTACTTCACATGGGAAGTTCAGACAGGCCCTCTGTGAGGTGGTGACAATGAAGCCGAAAAAAGAAGAAGAACATTTAGGCAGAGGGAATGGCATGTGCAGAGGCTTTGGGGTGGGAACGAGCTGGAATGATGAGGAACCCTGACAAAGCCGCTGTGGCTGGAGCAGACGCTGAAGAGGCTACTGCGTCTTCATCACCTGATGAGGGCTGAGGTCTCTGCTGGGCTCATATGTGAGAGTGAGTTTAGATTTTAGTCTCCATGATGTGTGGAGTTGTTAGAGAGTTGAAATGATCTGATTTGCACTTAAAAACACTTTTAAACTCATCTTTTAGAATGCCACTTGAAGCTGTATATGATAGGATGATCTACATGGTTCAGATTTTTTTTTTTCTTCTTTTCTTATCCCATAACACACAGAACCATTCACAGCTTTCTCTTATGCTACTATACCACAACGGTCTAATTTCCCTGTCACCTTCCCTATCGTCTGCATTTGTTATTCCCTAAAATATAACTCGGTGCCTACAGGTCGACATGTGAACCAAGAGGTGGATTTGTTACATGGGTTGTAAAGGACATTGGCAAAGCCTATTGGTGTTGTCTTGGAATTTCATTGAGAATATAGACCATTGTTTTTATATCAACTGTCTCTTAAAGCTAAGGGAATCATGTTTACTTATTTATTTTTTTAAATAAATTTAAATAAATTAAAAATAAGCTTAAATCATGTTTACTTATTTATTTTTTTAAATAAATAAGTAAACATGATTTAAGCTTATTTTTAATTTTTAATTAAAAATTAATTTAATTTTAATCAAAATTAAAATTGGCTGCTCCAGCCACAGCGGCTTTGTCAGGGTTCCTCATCATTCCAAGCTCGTTCCCACCCCAAAGCCTCTGCACATGCCATTCTCTCTGCCTAAATGTTCTTCCTCTTTTTCGGCTTATTTCAAATTTTTAATTTGATTTAAGCTTATTTTAATTAACACATAATAATTATACATATTTATGGAACAGTATGCTATTTCAATACCTATATACAATGTGTATTGATCAAATCAGGATATTTTGCTTATCTGTCACCTCAAACATTTATCATTCCCTTTTGTTGGGAACATTCAAAATCTTCTCTTCTAGCTATTTGAAAATATAGGATAGATTACTGTTAACTCTAGTCAGCCTACAGTGCTATAGAACACTAGAACTTATTCCTCCTAATGTAACTGTGATTTTGTATCCATTAGCAAACCTCTCTCTATATTTCTCTCCCCTCTTCCCAGCCTCTAGTAACTTCTATTCTGCTCTACTCCTATGAGATCAACGTTATTAGCATCCACATATGAATGAGATCATGTAGTATTTATCTTTCTGGCTTATTTCACTTAACATAATGTCCTCTAGGCTCATTCATGTTGCTGCAAATGACAGGATTTCATTCTTTTTTTATGGCCAAGTAATATTCCATTATATATACACATACCACATATTTTTTTTTTAATATATTTTTTATGGACGCATCTGTTGGACACTTTGGTTGATTGTATATCTTGGCTGTTGTGAATAGTGCTACAATAAATGTGTGAGTACAGATATCTCTTCAACATATAAATTTCCTTTCCTTTGGATAAATGCCCATTAGTGGGATTGCTGGATCATTCAATAGTTCCATTTTTAGTTTTTTGAAGAACCTCCATACAGTTTTCCATAATGGCTGTACTAATTTACAGAGAATAATGTTTATTTGTAGTTCTGTAATATAATTCAGGTATTTAGCCTTCTGATTTACAAAAGGATACCACCTTAGTGGTCCCCAATCATAATTATATAATATAATAAATACCCATAGGCCAGACCTCATATTTGGTGAATTAGAATCTCAGGGAGGAAAGGTCAGGATATCTATATCTTTTCTTTTTCTTTTTAATTTTTAAAAAGTTTTTAAAATTTATTTTTATTTAAAGATTTTTTTTTTTTTTTTTTTTAGAGACAGGGTCTCACTCTGTTGCCCAGGCTGGAGTGCACTGGCTTCATCATAGTTCACTGCAGCTTTGAACTCCTGGGTTCAAGCAATTCTCCCATCTCAGCCTCCCAAAGTGCTGGGCCTACAGGCATGTGCACCCACACCCGGCTAATTTTTAAAATTTTTTGTAGAGACTGGGTCTCATTGTATTGCCCAGGCTGGTCTCAAATTCCTAGGCTCAAGTGATCCTCCTGCCTAGGCCTCCCAAAGTGCTGGTATTACAGGCATGAGCCACTGCACCCAGTGAAAGATATCTATATCTTAAAACAGCTTTAAAGGTTTTTGTGAGTAATACTTAAAGTTGGGACCCCCTGGATTAGAAAATCTGAAATAATATCAGATGTATACTTGATGAAGTCAGCAACACATTTGCTTTGTTCTTGGTATTTTCTATGGTGCCTGGTACCAGTAACTCTTTGATGAGTGAAGACATGAATTATCTGTATGTAGAACTGTGGAGAAGTCTCTGCTCATCTCCTTCTTTTCCTTTCTCCTTCCCCTTCCTCATTTTCCTTACTACTAGTAAACCTTCAGTGCAAGTCTTGTTGTTGATCAAAAGATAGGGGTGGGGAATTGCTGGCCAGGGATGAAGGGGAGCTGTTTTCTGGAAGTAGTGAGGTCTACCTATAGTAGTGAGCCAGGATGAGAGAGAAGTCCCCAGCATCTGCAGGGAAGGTGGGTAGACTTCCTATATATTATGTATACTGAATATGTATACAATAGATCTGTTGAGTTAAAAGTTACTTTTTAAAAAAAAGTTGATAGAATTACACTGAGAATTAAGTTACTTTTATTTAAGGAGTTGCCTTTACTCATTTCAATTCTATTTGTGGAATTAGTAAACTAATGTATGTAGAGAACACGGTTACTTAAAAAATTTGTGCACATTTAAGAATGATTAATTGTGTTATCTTCTTGAAGGATAGTCCTGTCATGTGGCATATGTTTGAACAGTTCAGGCTAATGCATAGAAAAATTGCCCTAGAATCCTGTCTGTAAACACCTGACTGGTGGGCAGAACTCTTGTTTCTTCTGCTTTCTCTAAGCAACAAGTCTTTTGTAAATAATGGAAGAGAACAACCAGTTCCTTGTTTGATGTTCATTGTTAGTTTTCTTTTCTTAAGTAAATTCAAAGAACTGTGGCTTACAAGTTATTATGAGATTGTAGACCTGAGATTTAGTTCACATGCCGTGTGCCTTCTGTCTTAGAAGTTTGGATAACATCTCATAAACTTCTTAAAATTTGAAAAAGAATAAGATGGCTGTATTTGAAAAGGCTTTTTAAAATTTTAATTTTAAAAACAATTTTATTTAAAGTTCCTTGGATACATGCTGTAGTTACTAAAATGAATACCTTGGGTTGTCTGGTCTACCTCCTTCCCTCCTCCTAGGAGATCATGGGCTGCCTTAAGTTGCCTTAAGTCGATGAGAAACAACCCACTCTCATTGAGTTCTATCCCTGGCAAGTTTGGTAGGCTTCCACGTATACCCAGAAAGTTTTTGAACCTTTTTGTTTACTTTTCTTCTGAATTGTTTCCCTCTAATTACAACAAGAAAATCTTTCTCCTCTCATATTTGCCCTGCCTTTAACTACCTTAGATTTGCAATCAGTCCTACTCATAATGCCAAATATTGAGAACAGTTATGCATTTTGAAGTGGAATTATATATAACAAAGCACCAATCAAGATATTAGAAATAATCAAAGGTTTACTTTAGAGTCCTTATAAACATATTCTTGATTTCCTCATGCTTTTTTAATCTAGCTCAGGTATTAGCATTGAGGGAAGAGAATTTAAAAAACAAACACACTTACTTAATTTGATTATTTAAGTTTCTGAAATCATGTCTTCTACTACATTTTATTTTAGATATATGAGTTTAATTATAATATGGAATATATTATCATTTTTAGCCTAGCCTAGGAAACTTAAAATCTTAAGATTATATCTTTGGGAAAATATTTCCAGAATTCAAAATATTATCCCTTACAAATCCACTTTTGGACTATCGTTTATTTATAAGTTAAGGACTGTTTGTAATTGATAATAGGTGTTAAGAGGATTAAAACATTGAATCGTAGTCTATTATAGTATATCTACATCAGTTCTTCATCATAAATAGATGGTTGGTTGCCTTTTAAGCTTGATCAAATTCAGTCATTGGTTTAAAGAATACATTTTTCTTATTGAAATAAGGCTCATACTATACTCAGAAGTAAACAGTGAAACTCAGCACCAGGAGTTTTTAACATGAAACCATTCCATTTGAGAGTATGTATTATTCAAGTGATATTCAGGAGTGAGTCTGTTTTTGTGTTTTATATAGAGACTGCCTTCTGATGACGAGCGATAGATGATGTATGAGGTTATGGTTACCTGTGTGTTGTAACATAACAGCCCTGTGCTCAGCTTGTGTTAGGCTAGGGACTTAGGTTTTCTTGGAGTCATTTTCTCCTTTCCCCCTTTAATGGGTCCTTTAGGTGTCTGTTTGCTGAGAGCACTGGCTTGATGTTTCTTTGGTTGCTTAATAGAGAGTTGGGCTATTTCAATGTGATACAACCAGCTCAGTGATGTCTGTGTTGGAATGTAAGCTCACCTCAGGCAGAAGAAGGCCATAGTGTCACTGACACAATGCTAGCAAGAGATGTATATTTGTCCTGGCCGTAGCTGTCTTTTCTGGAAGGATATCTTTTTAGGCTAATTATGAAAATGCCGGCTCCCACCAAATTATATGGGAAGACACACATGGCTAATGTTGTCTGTAATTCTCCTAAATTGCCCATCAAAGAGCTCTCACTGGTTTTATTCTAATTATACTCATGAGAGGGGTGGGAGAATATTTCTATTCCAAACTAATTCTCAAATGCATAAAGTCTGCTCCTTGTTGACTGTATATCAAATCCCAACTTCAAATTAGATGTCACATTAGTATGTCAGAGTAAACATCACCTCAAACAAAAAGCATAGTTATCTCTAGACCTTGTTCTTATAAGGATGCAAAATTAAGTATTTTTAGGATAGAAATAAGCAATGGAGATAGGGACCTGATGTCAGGTTCTGCTTTTATTCTATAATTAGTCTATCCTTCATATTTGTTAAGCAGATGCATTGTCTTGTATTTTGCTGACTTCATAATCTGTGATTTATAATAGACTCAAAACTTGAAGAACAGGAAGAGTGACTTTCTTTTACAATATGTTCAATCAAAGACTGTGGGAGATAAGATGCATTCATTCTTATTCTGTTTTAATTAGACTATTTAGCATGACATATTTAAAATAGAATGAACAAAATACAAATTATTTTAAATATACAGTTGCATGTCTGGTTTGTAATCTGACTGACCTATCTCATTTGTAAGTGATTGTTTAACACTGAATATTTCTATTTCCACAGGCAATTAAAACAGAAGAATCGTTTTTACATTTGAGAAACGTATAACTTCTTCCTTTTTTTTTTAAATTGTAACGTTGAATACAGATATTGTTTTCTCAGTCACTGGATATAATGGGAGGAAATGATTAAGAATAATATGTGACTAAAAATAAAATTAAAACATTTTATTTGTGCTTGTGTATGACAACACTTAATGTCTTCAGGAAAAAGCAGTTTATAAATTAAGTACTCTGACATTTAAAAAGTATGAGGAACAAGTTTTGAGAGCTAAGGAAGAGACTTTAAAAGTTTTATGTTTCAGCTTTTTGCAGTTTCTTGCCTCTTAGCGTGCTTCTATAGATGTTCTTTCCATGGACATTTGTGGTTCATTCTTTGCAGGTAACTGGTAATTGCTTTTCTTTCCTAAAAATAAACCCAGCTTGGTAATCTTATTCTTTTGTTTATGAGAAGTTCAAATATGAGAAAATGAGTAAGGTACTAGTAATATTACCTCCCTTCTGTTTACATGTGCTTTGTTGGAGAAGAACATGGCCACCTCAGGGATCTTCTGTTATTTTGACAATGGGTTTGATAAAGCACCGGCTGGTGGCATTTATTTTATGGTTGTTGATGCTAAGGCACTGAGAGACTAGGGAGGCTGTTTGAAGAGGCAGAACTGAGCGTAAGGTCAATGTCTGTACTTTAAAATCAGAGGGTCAAACTAAATGATGGTCTCTGTATTATGGTTTTGATATATAGCAATTATGAGGGACGTTTACAACTTCATGTTTTGATGTTTGTGTACACAGACAGGCTTTAGGGCTTAGGTGTGAGAAAGAGTAACAGTGTGAATCCAGCCTCACATGGATATAGGGGGTGAAAAGGAGAAAAAAATATTTTGGGAGCAAAGTTTTTCTTTCTATGGGCCCTTGCTACATGTAATAGAAGAACTATGTGCTAGATACAATTCTGAGCACTTTACATATGTTATTAAATCATTTACTCTTCCTGACAAACAACCTTATGAGGTAGTTACAGTTACTATCCCCACTTTACATGTAAGGAAACAGAAGCATAGACAATGTCATGCCTCTTGTGAGTGAAAGAACCTGGATTTGAACCCAGGCAGGTTGGCTCTGGACTCTGGACGTCTAATCACTACACCCTGCTGGCTTACTGTCTAGTTGATGGTCAGCGTTCTGTGTCTATGTCGTGCTTCTCCTCACATAAAGCGCCCGCTATTTGTGCAACCATCCAACATGTTTTCAGTGTGTGCTATGTGCCAGGCACAGTGTTGAGTCCTGCAGATACAGAAGAGACGGAAATCTTGCTCTCATTAGCCTAACAGCCTAGCTGGGGAGACAGACTAAATCAAATAACCACAGAAACAAAGTGGTGTAAGAATTCGAAGGAGAAGGGCAGAGAGCTTTCAGAACATAAGGCAGGGGCCTGATCTTATCAGGTTTCCAAAAAGTCTGTCCCAGTTTAGAGCTGTGAGCCCAAGGAAGGGGAGGAGGTGGCCATCGAAATGGTACTATGATGCAAGGCAGGCTCAGGACAAGTCTGGTCACCTGGGACCATTCCCCACCTGCTTTAGAGCTCTTACTATCAATGTCTTTAAGCTCCGTAATGAGGTTGCAAACTCTCACATGTCCTCATATGCGTGCTAGTTCCTGTGCAAATTGTAAGCATTAAGTAAATACATGTTGATTGAATTACTGTCAAGTCTGGTGATTTGTGTTCTGTTTTACCTCCTGCTTGGCTGCTTTTTATCAGGTGTTGGGAGTGGCTGAGTTTAGCTTCAGAACAGACACAGGGGAGGTGGGAGAGTGAATATCCAGATCAGGGAGTATGCCTTGACTCTGAATACTTTCTGTAAGCAAATACAAATCATATGAGCCAGAGCTTTTATTTTTTAAATCAATCTCTTTATTACTTTGTCCTGTAGCACATTAGAGAATTGACTCTACCTGGTTTGATGCTCTCATACAACTGGGCTTGGAAAGTTAATTTTACTAGCTCCTCTGGGCATTACCACTAAAGTTATAGTGACACATTTTTAAAAATCTCATTCACTAATTATTAATTAAGCTGAATTAACCCTCTGGGATGGATGCACTCTCACCTTTGTAAATTTAAAGCTCACTTACTAGACATACATTTTCTGAGCATCTAGCTGATAGAACGCATTGGCAGGTTAATAAAGGTATGAGAAACCTGGGTGCTGCACTCCAGAAGCTTTCTACTTTAGTCTAAAGGAAAATAATCACTAAAGAGCTGTGAGGGGCCCATCAGGAAGTGGTTATGACTGTCTCTGAGGGAGACAGACTGCCTGACTCCACCGTGCCCTAGCCCTGTGACCTTGAGCTACTGATGGTGGTTCACGTGTAACATGGAAATGGGGATAATAGTGGGATCTACCTCAGGGTGATTGTGAGGATTGATGAGCCAGATGTAAAGTGCCTAGAATAGTGCCTGGCAACATAGTATGCACTGTGTATGACTTTTGTTTTTTATTGTTGTCATTTTCACTTTTATAGTTGTCATATTTGGAGTCCTAAGAGTAAAGGTTCTGAGCTAGAGAAGAAAAGCATCATGGAGCTGGTGTTTGAGTTAGGTCTAATGAAATGGGAATAAGTTTAATAGGCAGAGGTGGTGAGGAGAGTATTCCAGAAGAAAGAACCCCTCAGATGCCAGAAGGTATCAAGTATGTTTAGGGAATGGTGAGGAGTCCAGGCTAGTGGGTGGGGTCATTTGATGAACAATGACAGAGTCACCTGGAAAGGGAGGCCGGGACCATATCTTGGTGAAGTGTTGGCAGTCTGGGCTTTTTGAACAGGGTTGAAACTTCAGAGTCTTGCTGGGGCACCACTGGAGCAGGCAGGAGGAGGAGGCGGAGAAATGGTGTTAGTCCTAGAGTATGGTGGTAAAGATTCAAAAGTGATGATGATAATCACAAAAGGAAGGTGAAGCGTAGATTCATGAGAGAGCTAATGAAACTTAACAGTCAGGGCTCTCACTTGCTCAGGCCCCTCTCTCAAGGTTGTTGAAGGGGCAAATTTTTGCAAAATTTGAAAAGATATTTGTATCCTCCTTTTTCTCCCCCAAAATGATGTGTTTCAGCCTCCCACACTTAGATCTACCTCCTAGCTGAGAGAGACTGTGGAGAGAGAATTAGTCTGGGTATTGATTTGATGAGAGTGGCCCAATGAAGGAGAGGCCAGAGTCAAAGGCGATTTTTGAGATTATAAGACTGGGTGACTGGGAGGAACTTCAGATGGGAAAGGGGGATGTTGGGATAAGCCAATTAGGAAGTAGTGGTTTTAAACCAAGTGAGTGCTCTACACCAGTTAGCTTTATGAGAGAAAGAAACATTTTCTTACATCTGCACACCCCTATCCTCAACTGTTGTCTTGCAAGCCTGATAATTTTAAGTTACATGGTACTGAGGAAAGGGCACGAGCATGACCGCTAATTAATGGGCTAGAGCCCAGAGCACATATCATAGTGACATCTTTGTAATGTCAACATTAATATTCTGTGTATGCTAAACCTAGTTGTCTGAAACCTTTAAAGAAAAACTTTTTTTGGTGTAAATCTTCCATGTTTGGCAAATCTTAGTGCTTTTAGACTATTTTCAAGTAGTAACATCTGTTTTCTGGAAACTGCTATTTTGAAGAAATTTAATTGACTCAGAAATGGTTGGAATGCTAATTTCAAAGCTATCATCTCAGTGTTCCAGTGGCAGTACCTAACTGGGAAAGGCTGTTCTCAGCGTTTGTTTCCTCTTTTTTAAACAAGTAAAATATTAAACAAATAACAGGAAATCAACTTCCAAAATTAAAGAATACTCTCTCAGATGGCTACATTGAATATTCAAGAGTACTGTCACTTTCCAAATCACAAAATATAAATATAATTAATAAAGGGGCACAGGTCTCATTTTTAAATATATTTAAGGGGGTGTATGTGTGTGTGTAGCACTTTGCATTAAAACTTTTTTTGGGAAACAATAATACCTAAAAACAAAGCTGAAAACATAGTAAGATTTGAGGCAGATGTCCACAGGGAAAGATCATTAGCAAATTCATGACTCAGAGTCTGGTTTAGACTTCTATATTAAGCT
This sequence comes from Cheirogaleus medius, assembly GCA_008086735.1. NCBI lineage: Eukaryota > Metazoa > Chordata > Mammalia > Primates > Cheirogaleidae > Cheirogaleus > Cheirogaleus medius. The sequence goes on from VBSM01000529.1 coordinate 76,581,285, forward strand.
ATTTGTTAAGAATAACCCCTTGTGTATCAGAGAGATTAAATTATCTGAGTAGAGAAATATAGTTGTAAATTCTAAAATGCTTCTGTAATTCACATATATTATTTTTTGACAAGCTTTAAGGATTTAATGACCTTAGGATTTAGTTAAAAACATGATTTAGAAGTATTTGCAGATGAATTCTAAGAGGATTTTATTTAACATCCCATGTTGGTCTAGTGTTCCTCTATAAAATTAGTATGAACTTGGTATTTGTTACCTTATTTCTCAATGTGTGGGATACACAAATGTTTTAAACTTTAAGAGTTGTGTTTTAATTTTCATTTATGTGTACACTCAATGGCAGGTTTTCCATTTATAGCAATGATATAAAGCATTTTATATCAAATTGATTTAAATTAAAAGAGTATGTCTATTTAAAAAGAAATGGTAATACAAGATGGTACATGTGTTGGAAGTTGGGAAAGTTAATGTATGATTAATTGAAGTTCGGGCAACATTGGCTTGTTGGTAAACAATATAAATTATACTGGCGTGTACTGTAATTTTTATTATGTCATTGAATAAAAACCTTATAGCTATTGATAATATATATGTTAGAATACTGACTCTTTAAGAATCTTTTATTATACTGAAAATTATTTGGCTCCTTGGTACCTGGCATCAAAGTTAATTGAACAGAAAATAAATCACTTTAATTGGTTAATTCCTACTCAGTTAAAAATAAAAGTACATGTTAAATGCTATTCTATTGAGAAGGTTTCTAGGACTTCTTGGCAAGAGTTGGGCAATTTTATAAAAATGAGGCATGTACCATTTAGTAAATTGGTATGGTACATCAAGCACTATGTGAATGGCGTTTGTTAAGTTGTATCAGTCAAAATTTTGGGCAAATTCTTCTGGTTTGGGTTTACATAATGCTTATACCTAGTAATAAGAGTAGATAGCCGATTTTTTTCCCCCTTAGAATCAGAACAGGAAAAAATCAGGATATTTAGAAGATGCATTGAAATTATTTTTTTCCAGAAAATATTTTTAGAAATATTAGAGTATCAGGTAACAAATTTTTGAGCATTAAATATAGACCTTATTTTTAGAAAGAATATGCATTTAACGCTTTTATAATTGATTTATTTACTTCACATTTAAAAAACAAATTTGTATGCATCTGTATAAAATATAAGAAATGTGGTGATAGTAAAAAATATAAAGTAGAAAGTTCCCCTTTCACCTTCTAATCTTCACCTAGCCCTATTCCTCAGTGACAGCTATGACCTATTAACAGTTTGAAGTCATCTAAGTTTTAGAGTCAAGTGTAATGGCATTTAGGAACTTGAAAGAGTCTTTTTTCCATAGTTATGCCTCCAACTGGGTTTATATTTTCAAGCAGATGTGATGGAATTACTGTGGGCTTTGGAGTTAGATCTATGTTCGAATTCTAATTCCATCATAGAAGCAACAATGTGAATTTGGCAAATTCTTTACCTTTCTGAGCTTTAGATTCCTTGACAGCAAGGCTTAATAAATGTTACTTTCTTTCTGAGCTTTAATCTGAACTAGTTTTTCTTCTTTCTCTCTTTCTCTTTTTAATAAGAAGTTTAAGAAGACGTGGTATAGAAATACATGATCTATTTTCTCCTGGAAAAACAGAATTTGGTATTTTAATGACCCAGCATGCATTCATTCAGTAATACATTCATTTATCAGGAGAACATTCTGCCCAAGTACCTATCTTCAGGTTGTAAAAGGTCAACCTGTAAAAGATGCCCCAGGAATCTTCCTGGAATTTAGATAGCCTCTGTTGGGTTTCACTTTGCACTTATCAATAATTGAGCACTGGGATAAAAATAAAAACAAAGGCTCTCATCTTACAGTGTGCGAACATGGGTCATGTGTGCTAAGTCATGCAGGTAAGATGAGGAGCAAAGCCCTGTGGGGTAGCCAGTCTAAAGAAGTATTTTGTGTGGGCTGGTGCCTCCCTCCTGCAGAAAGACTGCCTCAACATTAAAGGGAATTAGCGTAATTGCTCCCGAGGAGGGAGATGTATTTTGCTTTTCAGTGGTTGTTGTATAAGCTTTAATTATCTAATCCATACGCAGAAGGTTTCTACAAGCAGCTTTCCCTTTTAGCAGCCATAGTCGCCTTTCAAATACTGCACCGTCTTTAGGCTTAAGAAATCACTGCATTATAACCAACTCTGTTATATAACCTACCCATTAGGGTACAGTAATAAAAACCTTTTGTAACGTTGGTTACTGAAAATGGTCTTTAGAGTTAGGGTTGGTTTAAATGGAATTTTGTGATTATTTGAACTGCAGCTAGAGTCGTGATTCTCCATTTGTAGGCTCTGTGCCTCATGTCTAGCTGTACTTTTACAGTTATTTCCTTTTCAGTCTTGTTCTTGTTTCATGCCTATTTAGCTTTGGTTGGTGTGCACTTTATCAGATCTTCATGTTTACTTGCCAGATGAAGTAATGGGCTTTGTTATTAAAGTTAGAAGTTTTAAAAAATCTATTTATTTTGTTTTCTTTCTTTAGAGAATTCAGAATTGAGGTGTTTTCTAGTACTTAAATTATTAGTAAGTAAATACATGTAATATATTGCTAGGGGAATAGCTTAAAGCTCAAAGAAGCTTTGTAAGTAGAGAGCAAACCCTACTTTTTAAGAACTGGGACTTTGCCATTCTTGTCACTGAAATGCATAGCGTTTTGATGTTGGGATGTCTTAAAGGAAATAATGCCATTAATTCTAGGTAGAGAGGATTTTAAGAATTAAATTAGATTCTAACTATAGAAGAAAAGGACCAATGTCCTCAGGTGAGAATTAAAAACTTAAGTTGCACTCTTCTTGGTTTATATTGCTTTTTCACATCCTGGTCACTGTCTGACTTTCTCTTGCCCTTCCACCCTCCCTCTCTTTCTCCCTCCTTCTCCCTGCCCTAGCCACGCTGACCTCTGTCCAACTCTCTAAGCTCTTTCCCACCTCAGGGACCCTTGCCCTTGTCATTCTCACTCCTGGAGAGCCATTTCTTTTTTCCCTTAGTTCTCTCCAGGCATCTCCCCCTCCATTTTTTCACCCTAAATGTCACCCAGAGACTCCTCCCTGACTACCTTGGGCTACCCCAAGTAGCCCCTTTCTATTCTCTTTCCAGGACCCTGTTTCTTTCCTTTTCAGCACTTATCTCAGTCTGTATTTATTTTTGTTAATTCTTATCTTTGCTCCACAAGAATGTAAATTCTATTAAGGGAGGTACCAGTACCTGACACAGTGCCTGGCATACACTACAAAGTCAGTAAGTTGATTAAATGAAAGTTGTTCACTGGTTTTAAGAGCTCCTTTTTGTTTGTATCTTTAAGATTATTTTATCATGCTGAACCAGAGGGATTTAAGTATTCCTGGTATCAAGAGACAAGCCAGTATGTTTTCCAGTGCTCTTACCTGCATTCATTTTCACTCATTTCATTATGATTTTATTGAGCATGGAGAGAACAGCACTGGCTTTCCTCAGAGTAAACAGACACTTCGGTACATCTCCCATGGGTATTGTGCTCACTGTGAGATGACTTTCAGAATTCACCAAGCACTGAAAGAACTCATGGCAGATCTTTTATGAAGGACAAGGAAGCCTGCATTGGTCTTTGGTGAGCACACAGTGTAACGATGGAGGTGCAACTGTCGCTGCCATTGTGTCTATTCAGTGCACCCTTGTAAACAGCCCAGGATGGCCTCTTTGTAGATCTGCCCTCTGTCTCTAAGCCCTTTCCTATCCATAAGCCAAAGACTGTTGCTTAGCTTCAAGCTGAAAAAGAAATTTTGCAGTTCAGTTGCTATCTAAAGATCAACACTATCACCATGACAGTTGTCACTTAAAATGGAAGAAATGAAATGCAGTTTTGGTGAGTAATTAAATTAGTTTTGTGTCATTCTTTGGTATTCTAAATGTTGCTATTTATCTTTCTTAGGTAATCTATTTAAAGAAGACACCAGAAGAAGCCTACAGAGCACTCCTATCTGACTCAAAGCCCCCCTATCTTCCATTCAGGTATAACTGCTTGTGAGATGGACTAGACTTTTACTAGAGAGCTCACTACTTTAGAGTTGGGTGATGGTGTTTCGAAATTGTCTTAGGATTGTAACTATTACATGGAATGAAATGAGATGGTAGTTTTTCTTATTTTATTTTATAGAGTTTTTTCCCCCTAACTAGTAGGAATAAAGTAGCTTTCTTCTTTTAGGAAGTTTTTTCCTTTGAATCCTTTCTATATCTTGATGGTTTGCTTGAAGTACAAAGAGTACCTGATGTATGAACTAATAACCGTATCAAGATTTGTTAGATTTCAGTAATCTATATAATTGATCCATCCATTCATTCTTTCATTTCATGAATGTTGATTGAGCTGTGACCATATGTCACGGGCTGCGGATAGAATAAGACCCTCTAAGTACCTTCTAGGAGTACATGTTTAGTGGGGACCCTAAATCATCTGTTTAGCACACAAATCTGACATCCTCAGGAAGGCTTTTTCTCATTACAGTGTTGGAAAAGAATATAAGTATCACTTAAAGAAGATCTTTTACAAATTTGGAGTTAACTTGAACTTGTTTAAAAATTAAAAGGTAATATACATCAAAACTCCCACAACACTCATCTCTGATTGTGAATCATTCTAATATTTTTTGTCTTTTTGCTTATATGTATGTCAAAATCTACAAGCATGGATATTACTTTATTATTTTTACTATTTATCATAATTACCAACAACAATGAAAGAAAGAAACCAGATGACTGAGGATACCTCTTTGTTTGTCTGTCTTCCTCATTCTGCTGTAAACTCTCAGAGGGCAGGCCCCAGTGCCTTACACTTAAAAGTGCTTTTAGTAAATATTTGAATGAATGGATTAAGACTGAATCCCTTAAGATCCAAGGGATTCCCACCTCTGTTTCTGAGACCACAGGATTTTATTTCCCTGAGTGAGTGAGTGTCAAGGTGTGCATTAAGCACAAAATGCAACACCTATCGTGCTTAATCTCAGTGAAAGCAAGGGGTAAAGTATTGAATTGGGATCCTGAGAGGAAAATGTCCTCAAGGATCCTGGAGTATGAGCTTATTAGCCATTGAAGGACAGGTAAAAAGTGACAGGTTATGTAGAAGAGAGTTAATGGTAAAAGCATTTTGTTTTTTCTTTCACTTCTAATGGCTCCTATAATTTGAAAATCCTTTGTGAAATATAATTGTGTTTTTTTGGGAAAGGTAATAATGATAATAACTTCATTTAACCTCTAAGCAAAATGGTTAAGAGTTATACTTTGGAGGCCAGAGACACTTCAAAGGAAGCAGAACGAATGTTCTTACTATTCGTAGTAAATAAGTATAAGTAACTTGGGCAAATTAGCCTCTCTGAGCCTCAGTTTCTTTATCTGTAAAATGGCTTCACAGCTATCCTGGGGATCAAATAAGGTAATGCACTTACTCCTCTGCCAGATGCAATATCTAGTTTTGTTTTTCTCATTGTTGTTAGTACGTCCACAAGGATATCCTTAAGGCTATAAAAATGAATAGGAGTTACTTCTTCTAATGATCTCACATCCTAGAAGGGGCGGGCAGATCCGTAGGCTTATAATTAATTGTAAAAAAGTTAGGTTGTATAAAAATAGAAATAAAGATTAATTCTGACAAAGATTTATGAAAGTGTCAGACTTATTCGAACTAAGCTTTTAAAATGGATAAGGGTTTGGCAGATAGAGAATGGAGGTGGGAAAGGTAGGCATGGGTGTGCCTTGTGGAAAGCCCTGGAAACGTGTGTTGTTCTGAGCCAACTTCAGAAGTCCACTGTGGTCGGAACACAGTGTCTATGGTGAGAGGAGGCACCTACTGTGGGGATTATAGGCGCACTTTTCCTGTGGACAGTGAGGGCACCTTAAATTTGTTTTTAAAATCAGAAAAGCGTTTGCAGTTCTTTTTTTTTTTAATTTTGAAAATACATGTGCACCTGGAAATTGTAATGTTATAATATTTATAAAATTGTAATGCCCGTTAATAGGCCCAATGGATAATGTAGCTATTTAAAAACTTTTTAACTGGAATGTATAGATTAATTTCAATGCTTATAATGTTAAAAGGGGATACATTTCTGTTTCATTAGCCAGATAAGCCTGGCTATCCTTAATTGTTAATTTAGATGCATAAATTGGAGGCGGAGGGACTAGTTCTTACTTTAAGCATAATTATATTTTAGCTTTTTTGTGCTAGGTAATTAACTTGTTTCCTGAGAACTAGAATTTTTGAATAATTAATTAAAGGCCAGAATGGAAGAAAAGATAGTAAGGAAATTATTACTACTTAACATAGAATTGAATCATGATGATCACAATTGTAGCCTATTTTTCCAAATTTTTTTCACTCAAATGTTTTTATTTAAATATTTGAAGATATAAATACATTAACCGAGTTCAGAAATTTAAAAAATGCATAGAAAGGTTTCAGTGAAAATTCTCCCTCCCATCCTTGGTCCTTATCTGTGTAGTTCTTTCCAGATAGCTTCTGGTATTAGTTGATTCTATATTCTTGTAGAATTTCTTTATGTACATATAAATAAATAAAGACATTTTTTTCCTATTTTTATCACTGAATGTAGCATACTACATATATTATTCTGTACCTTGATTTTCCTTGTTTAACTCATCGTAGTTATCTTTCTGTATTAGTAGACAGAGAGCTTCCTTCCTCATTCTATCTTATTGTTGTGTAACGTACAAGAATGCATTTCACCAGTGTCTTAAAGGGAGATACATAGGTCATGTCCTATCATTTTAATTGTGGTTTTTTAATTCACATGGTCTCAAATGTATTTTAAAAGTAAGAAACTGAGAAAATGCTGTGGCAAATTATTATAGCATTGTTGTTAGACATAGAGAGGTTTTAATAATCTGTTTACATAAAGGTACTCATTATATGAAAAAAAAATGCTTAACACATGAGGCATTTGTTCCTTAATTTAAGCACCCATTTCCTATTAAAAGTTTGACCTTCAATGTAACTTTAAGTTGTATCTTTCTGATAATACAGGATACCAAGAGTTGTGTTTACATTAAGCTGCATTTCTAAATCTAGACTCTTCATAAACCATGCATTTGAAGCAGAAGATACCACAAAGTACTGCATTTATAATTTAGTGAAGGATTTAATTGAAAGAATACTAGTAGTTTCTGGAAACTTTATTCTTTTTTATGCTAAGACGTGAGTTGTTTTTAGTCTACAGCCCAGGCTGGACTAAGACTAATGGAATATTACCAAGAATCATCTTCATAGTAATTCTGCACAGCCATCATGGCCTTGGTGATCATTATAATCTGGATTTTATCATCTATGAGGTTTTTTTTTTTTACCCCATTTCTTTTTAAATTATGCTTAAAATTATCTTCATTGTCTAGATTTTTTCCACTACTGGTAATTAAAAATGAGAAGCCTTAAAGGAAGTTCCATTTAAATGTAATTGTTTTATTGTTTAAAATTTTTAAAAAATGAAGATGATTTTGAAGGCTTGCTGAAGGTGTGGTTGGTATGTTCATATGCACTCTTCACTGAAATGCCTGTGTTCCCATTTGTGCTATATGTTTTAATGTCTTTCTAATAAAGGAGTTTTATGGCTACTATGAATTTAAATAATGCTGTTCTTCAATATTTATTCATTTAGCAAACATTTATTTGGGCAATCATTTCTTTAAAGGTTTTCCTTGTTTTTATAGAGAGGCTTGGCAGGTCCTTTGCCTGTAATTCCCTATGATATTTTATGCGTTACAATGCTACATATATCATTAAAGCAAACATTTTGTATTATAATTATTTGTTTGCGTGACTCACTCTTCTCTTGAAGGATAAGATTGGGTTCTTTACCTATTTGTGTCCTAGGGGAAGTACATTAATTTATTATTATTGCTTTTTCTGTGCCAGTCACTGTGATAGTCCTATGGATCTAAAGATGTTTAGGACAGCTTGGTTCCTGCTGCAGGAGAACTCAGTGTATAGTTTGAATAAACGTATGTAAAACAACTAAAGTGCTTTATTGGAGTTAGAAGATAGGTGTTGGGGGAACACTGAGGGAGGAGGTTTAACTCTGGAACTGAAGATTGGAGAAGATGTTAGGAGTAGGCCTCATAGAATGCCTTTCATGTTAGGATGAAAACTGGAGAATAATAATCCAGGTGCTGATTTTAGGTGCTGGAATTTTTCAAAGAGAAAAAAAGATTCAATGATCCTAAATAAGTTTTAGAACTCTCCATCTTGCAAAGCACATTCCCATTTTAAAGAGTCCGAATGGTTCTGAGTAATGAAGTAACCTTTTAACTTGTACAACCCAGAATTTTCCAAAATACTGATTCTTTTCCTCCTGCCCTGCAATTTCTATTTACATCCAGCAGAACTGATGTTCTGAAACACTCTGAGGCATGTTTCCTGCTCCACACCTCTGTGGAACAAAAATCTCTTGGGATTAGAATAATATGCTGCAATTTGTGGAAATGTTTTTTTCTGTTTCCTAAGAGTCTTGGAAATAGATGGCTTATCAAATAGTGGTATTTTATCTAATGTGAACAGGAATATCCAAGTTTTCTCTTAGAGCAGTTGTGTGGCCAGACAATATCCCTTAACAGAGGATCTGCAGACCTCCCATGGGCAATCCTTTAATGACATTTAGCATTAAAATGGACCCTTAATGTTTGTGTTGAGGGAGGTGTTTGTTGTGTTTTGGGGGATGACCCTTAGTGATATCCCAGTTGCTGAGCTATGTGGTTGAGTCTTAATGGGAAATCTCAAAAGCAATTATTTTAGATCTTCTGGGCATGCCAGAACTTGTAGGTCTTTTAACAAAGGCTCAAAAGGGTCAACTACTTAGAACTTGGCATCAGGCTGCCCTTTTTCTTCTGAAGCAAAGTAAACATGTGCTGGTAGATGTTAGATGTTATTATAAAATATTAGTGTATCTCTTTACATAAAACATTGGACCAGATATTTGTTAGCTTAAATATGACATTGTGATTTTTGTCAGTTTGTGTAGCAATTAACTTTGTACTTCGAAGGGAAAGTTCTCCTTACTGTGTTTTCCTCTTGAGTATCAAAACTATGAAAATAAAATTTATTGTACGCTCTTTTAAGATGTTCCTTTCATTTTCAACTTTTTCTTGCTGTTTCTCAGTCTTGATCTTTGGGGTCAGTTCTGCCCCATGGTTCTTCAATACATTTTTGCTTTTGAAGCTTGGTATAATGGAAAAAAATTCACATTAGCTTTCAATAGTGAGGACATACCAATTTCCTGAGCGTTGAAAATAGATTGCTTATCCAGTCCTAACTTTTTTTTTTTTTTTGAGACAGAGTCTCACTCTGTTGCCCAGGCTAGAGTGCCGTGGCATCAGCCTTGCTCACAGCAACCTCAAACTCCTGGGCTCAGGGGATCCTTCTGCCTCAGCCTCCCAAGTAGCTGGGACTACAGGCATGCGCCACCATGCCCGGCTAATTTTTTCTATATTTTAGTTGGCCAATTAATTTCTTTCTATTTTTTAGTAGAGATGGGGTCTCGCTCTTGCTCAGGCTGGTTTCGAACTCCTGAGCTCAAACGATCCGCCCACCTTGGCCTCCCAGAGTGCTAGGATTACAGGCGTGAGCCACTGCGCCCGGCCCAGTCCTAACTTTTGAATCCATTCTTAATAGCTGGGGCATATTTGAGTAACTTGGACCACCATGAAAAAAGACTCTTTATCAGCTTTTTCTTGCTAAAGTGGTAAATAAGCACCACTATGCAGCATCTGAGAATAGAAACACTGTCAGTGCCTCTATGACCCATTACGTACACACATGGAGGTGAGTTACATCTATTCTGGTTTTTTCTGCTGAAACAAGACAGTGCTTCAGTGTTGTGACAATTGACTCAGACTACTTTTTTTTATTCCTGCTTTTATGGTTCCAGATCAATATTACCAAACTTTCTGTAGTAGGGTTAGTACCAAACTTTTTGTACTCTTTATATACCTTTCCAGTAGCTAGCCTTAGTTGATAAAGATGATTTGGAATAAGATTGCAATTATTTATCTTAATGAACATAGTAATAGTTATTATTTTGTTGAGCATCTATAATGCAAAGCTATTATTTTTGATACTTTGAGTTAAAGGCAATTAACCATTATTTATATTTTTAAAGAAAAATTAACGTGGTTAAATGGGTGTCAGTCAAATATTGATCAAAGGCCCAGAGCACAGCTCTTGATTAGTTTTTCTGGTGTTTTTGCTAGTTCTAGACAGATTCTATTCTGCTGATATTATGTGACCTTCTAAGCCATGACTTAAGAATTGAATTTTCACATTATCTCTGTTTCTTGAGATGCATGAAGTGATAAATGTATATAGCCTTGTGTTCAATTTGAAAAGCAGGAGATTCTATGTTATGTTTTCTGTTAGGTACTGGTTGTGTTCAGCTTTTGGCCCTGTTCCATGAAGCCATTTGAGTTTGCTCTTTCATGAGTGGGAGATGGTTTTGTTCTCCTCACTAATTCTCACCAAATATATTTTCATCTTGTAGTCCTCAGTAATATAAGCGAGTATCTCTTTCTCTTCCTGGTGGCTGGTACATACATGTCATGGATTTATTTAGAGACTGGAAGCTAGGGTGTACTGTGGATAATTGTGTAAAGTATTTTAGGTATTGCCTAGTTCCCAAGTGTACATACAATATAGTCTTAGGGTTGAACTGTCCAATCTGGTAGCTACTAGCTTTGTGTACTATTGAGCACTTGAAATTTTTCTAGTCCAAATTAATATAGGTTATAAATTTAAAATATACATTGGATTTCAAAGATTTAGTATAAAACAGAAATGTAAAATATCCTTATTCATAATTATGTTGATTAGTGCTGACATGATAATGTTATGGATATATGGGATTAAGCAAAATATGTTATTAAAATTAATTTTACTTTTTTCTTCTTTATTTAAATATGGTTATGAAAAAGTTAAATCACTTTTGTGGCTGGCATTATATTTCTATTGGACAGCAGTGGTCTAGAGTATGTTTTTGCTACTGTACATAGTTTGTGATTCAAGATTGTTTCATATAATTTTTGTTTTAAAATGTCAGTAGTTCCCAGCCACTAGAGGTATTCAGGCTAAAGCTGAATGAATTCCTGGTAATGATCATTTATTCATTCCTCCATTCATTCAACAACATCTATAACATAGTAATGTGCCCAACACTGTACTATACTCTGGACACATAGACATAAAAGATACATTTTCTGTCCTTAAGAAGTGGACAATCTTGTGGTTGTGAGAATGGGATTCAGTTCCGTGCTTAAAAGCGTCCTTAGATGACCTTTCAGATCCTTTCTCACTCATTGTGCTGCAGATTTTACAAACCTCCTAATTACTTGTTATCCAGAGAATTTACAGAGAATCATGGAATCAAGACATATGTAGATCATAGTCATTCCCAATATTTCTTAGTCCCTTTTCCATCAGTTCTTTTTTTCAAATTTTTTTAGTGTAGTCTCCACATTGTAGACACTGTGCCTCTGTTTTCTGTTCTTTCCTCATTTTGAACAACTTTATTACTATTATAGAAGTGCTTTCTTATTGTTTTGTGTAAATATGTTCTTTCCTCTGGTTTCATCTTTCCATTATTAATATTTATAAGGTTGCTACATTCTGAGTAATTTCTTAGATTCTTAGGTTACAAGCAGTGACGTGTTGGTAAACTGGCTCTATAAGTAAAAGCTCAATTTCATGGTGTAAATACACGTATCACTGCTGGGCTCTTGAACTTTCTGAATATTTAACAATTGACTGTTGAGAGCCTGTACAAGACAGCTCTAGGACACCAATGAAGCAAGTCAGGCCCTTTCTTTTAGTATCTGATCGTTGATGATGATTCTAGTTTTCCTAAGTTTAATTTTCCTTCTGCTTTTCTGCAAAATAAATACAAAAACATAAAATGAACAACAAAAAAATCACAATTGCTCCTTCTATTCAAATATTCATTCATTTGGTTTTTCATTCAACAAATATTTATTAACTGTAAGCCCCTTCTAAGGTCATAGTTGGGTGGAATTTTATAATCACTTACTAATAGCTTATGGTTCAGTTGACTATCATGCCAGAAGTCACATTTAGAAGGATAGAATTGCTGGGATGGATGGAGTTTTAGATGGCCAAACATGAGGCTGAGCTAAATTTGTATTTCGATGTCTATAGACAGCTGTTGGCTGTAACATTAGTCTTCTGTATTGGGGGTTAGAGACACACGATTTATTCTTCAGCAGAGATGAATGATTAGAAACCCTGGGTGGTTGGATATTACCTGATCTCCTGAATGAAGAGCAGCCTTGTGTTTACCTGTTTAGCAGAGTAATGCAATACATGGTAAAACTATCATGACAGATAAGGGTAAGAGCTGAGTTTTCCCAGGCAGCAAGGGGTGTGCAAATTTATGAGGGAGGTGGAAAAATACATGTCTTCTTATTCTACTCAGTAGATATTTGGGTCAATAAGCATGAATGAATGAATGAATGAAAGAGCAAACCAGGAGTTAAGTAAACAATTGGGAACTGTAACTACAATTAAACAACTGGGAGTGTAAACTTTTTAGCACATTGGTACAGTGATTTAAATCCTAAAAGTTCTTTGTAGCCCTCTAAAGCATCTGGGTTAAAATAAACCAGTGTATTTAATGCCACTTGACAAAGGAAGAGAAAACTACCTTGAGCATTACTGCTCTCAGCTTTATTCAATTAATACTCTTTGGCAAAGAACAGAGGAGATGTTCTTAAATGGATGGAAGGGATTTTGGGTTAATGCAAAAAAGCTTTTCTTGCTAGTGAGGATTGAGGTGTTAGGCTACTTGAGTTAACAAAAGCAGTCATAGAAAATTTTCTTGGGATGCGCTCCCAAGCTCCTTTACTTAATTTAAACATTTATTATCTGTTTTGTGCCAGGTGCTAAGGATAACACAGTGAATAAAAAATGTATAGCTCCTGCCTTCTTTGAGACTATTATATATATATAGAAAGACAGAGAATCAAAATAAGCACACCGGGGTATAATTTCAAACTGTAGTTAAGTCCAATGACAAAAAACGTTTGGGGACCTGACCTAGCCAGGGTGAGGTTGGAGATTTTCCACCCAAGACAAGTAATCTTGGAGCTGAGATCTGAAGGATGAGGAGGGTAACCTAAGGCAAAGGGGAATAGAAGAACATGTGACTGGCGGATGTGCAAGTTCTGGGGGAAGAGCCCAGTGCCTGTCTGAGAAGCTCAGGGAAGGCAGGGCCAGGTATCCCAGGGCCTGTGGCCACACTGAGGATTTGAACTTTACCTTGAGAGCAATGGGAAGTCAGTGAAGGGTTATACCCAAAGAGTGACCGGATCAGATTTGCCTTTTAAAAATAATACTCTGGCTTCAGTGAAGAAAAATGATTAGGGTGTGTAGGAAGGCAGTGGCAGTGGAGTTGGAGAGTAAAGCACATTCAAGAGATATTTAAGACGCCAGAACAATGGTGCATAGCGACAGATAGGATAAGGGGAATTGAGAGAAAGGAGGGGCTTCTGGATTCTAGCTTGAGTGACTGTGGGAGCTGCCTTTTACCGAGACATGGTGTGCTACAGGACCAAATTATTGTTACTGTTATTTTTTGGGATGGGGGCAGATTCAAGAGGTCCTTCTTACACAGTGAGTTTGAGATGCCTTTAAGACATCCGAATGGAAATGTCATGTAGGTGGTCGGTTATACTATTTTTGAAGGTTTAAGGAGTTTGTGCTAAAGAGATGAATTTGAGGAGCATCGCAGATAGATGGTAGTTTAGATGATATTGTCTAGGGCAGTGGTTCTCAAAATGTGTTCCCTCCTAGCAGCAGCGTCTGCACCACCTGGGAATGGGCAAATTCTCAGGCCCTCCTTAGGCCTGTTGAATCAGAGACTTCAGGTGGGACCCAGAAATCTGTGTTTTAAGGAAGTGTCCAGGTGATCCTGATGTACACTAAAGTTTGAGAGCACCTGGTCTGGGGAGGGAGTGGGGAGTGAGATGAATTTGGGCCTGGAATTGAACGTGGAAGAGGTCTAACTTTTAAAGACTGAGAGGTGAAGGATGATTTTGCAGAGGAGATTGGGAAGTAGTGTTAAGAAAAGTAGAATGAAAATCTGGGAACCAGAGAAGAGAGTATTCAAAGGGGGGAGTTAACTTGTTGCTGACATATTAAGTAAGATGATGCTGGCAAAATGTTCCCTGGGCTTAGAATAAGTAAATCCAGAGAGACAGAATATAAATTAGTAGATTGCCAGGGCCTGAGGGGAGGGAGAGTGGGGAGTGACTGCAAATAAATACAGAATTTCTTTTTGGTATGATTAAAAAATGAGTGGGAATGACTGGTGATAGTGTACAACATTATGAATATACTAAAAACCACTGAATTGTACACTTTACGAAGGAAGATGAGTAATTCTTTAGAGAAATCTTGTTTCAGAGAGGAGGCCAAAGGGAGTGGTAGCTGAGGGAAGATGTAGAGTCAAGGAAGTTTTGGATGGTTTGTTCTTTTTAAAGATAGTAGAGACCTGAAAATGTTTAAATTCTGTTTAAATTCTGTTGGGAAGGACCCAGGAGAGACAGAGGGAGAGGAAAGAGAAGATCAGTAGTGTTGAATAGTGATATAATCTCAGAGTAGGAAGGGATTTTGAGGTTAACAGAGCCTGGTGTTTTCCTAACCCCTGACCTCCAGTTCATATTATAACACAGGTGAAAAAAGTTCTTCAAGAGGGCTCTTTCAATTCAAGTTTGAACAAGATGTGGGGCAGGTATCTTGCTGCCCTCTAGGGCTAACCTATTTTGAGATAGTTCTAATTATATTGGTGGGTTGAGAAAAATCAGCAGGGAAGATTGATTTATTAAATGGGAGGTAATATGTTGCTTTCATAGAGTAAAATCTCTCAGCTTCTTAAATGAACTTTTAATCCAGTCTTTTCCTTCATTCTCACTTCCATAAGAACCCAGTGCTGCCAATTCCCAAGCCTTTTGAGACTTATCTGGTATTTAGTGTGACAACCATGTCTGATCTTTTCACTGTCAGCTTAGTATTCAGTTTTCCTGGTCTTCAAACTTATTTACCACTCGTCCATCTGACTTCCAGCTTTAAAAATTTTATTGCCTCTTCTTTTATTCTCCTTGGCCTTTATGGATGGCATTAAAAAAAGATGCCTTTTAAAAAATCTCTTTTTAGTGGAGTTTTGGTAGATGCATGGGTTCAACCTTCCATTTTTACCTTTCTCTCTTTTTCTCCCCCAAGAGAATATATAATACAGTTGTGTGTCCCTTCACTGTTATAGTTACTCTCCTGTGACTATGTATGAGCTACATGCTACAATAAGCCATTTCTTTTCTGTCCAGTCTGGGGGGGCAGGCTTTGGGAACCTAGTGTCACCATGTGGCTGTCATGAGAGTTAAATGTGCTAATGCATTTAATATTATCCAACACAGTAGGCACTCAAAAAAGGTGTGTCATCTCCTTTCCTCAGTCTGGAGGATATGACTTAACTTTATTGCATCCCTCATTATATTTCAATCTGTAAACTTGTGGGTATCTTTCCAGCCTGCTGTGACTGATTCGTATCCTAATTCTGTCAGATGGCTTATTAACTCTCCCTCCTAGCTTTACAGGCCTGCAGATTTGATCAAGTCACCAGAGCTCTCTTTTTAGTCATTGGTAACAGTCGTGGCTGTGATAGGACAAGAGATATCATCACAGTCTCACTATACTTTGGAGACATTCAGAAAGACTAGATCTGGAGCTTTCTCAGGAAACTCATATTTATGAAATTGTTTGGCCGAGTCTAGAGGTGGGAAGATATACTTGAAAGAATAAGGGATATCTGTACTTTTCATAATTTGATTTTACTCTTTTTAAATACAAATACATGTTTTAACCCCTTTAAAAAAATTAAAGCAGTAGTTTTTAACCTAGGGTTTGTGGAGAGAATTCAGTCAGTTAATTTAGATGAGAAAAAAAATTATATCTTTATTAATACTAACCTTACCTTATACCTTATAAGAGTACATTCAATTATAAATGTTGGATATAAACTGTAGTAGTATTAGCAATATAAGTGAATTTGTCACAATAGAAATCACAGAAATTTTTATATCATGTTACAGTTTATATCTTAAAATATTATTTATGTTCATTCTTTCCTCAAAATTATTGTAGATTATTAGAAGTGCCACTAGATCTTGTTATATATTAATTTAAAAAGTACAAGGCCAGGCATGGTGGCTCATGCCTATAATCCTAGCACTCTGGGAGGCCGAGGCGGGTGGATCACTCAAGGTCAGGAGTTCGAAACCAGCCTGAGCAAGAGCGAGACCCTGTCTCTACTAAAAATAGAAAGAAATTAATTGGCCAACTGAAATATATAGAAAAAAATAGCTGGGCATGGTGGCTCATGACTGTAGTCCCAGCTGCTTGGGAGGCTGAGGCAGAAGGATCGCTTGAGCCCAGGAGTTTGAGGTTGCTGTGAGCTAGGCTGAGGCCATGGCACCCTGAGCAACAGCGTGAGACTCTGTCTCAAAAAAAAAAAAAAAAAAAAAAAAAAAAGTACATATTGGAGTATTATAAATTTGTTCTAAAATATTTTGCTAACTTTATTTAAATGGAATTGAATTAGTTTTCTGTTAATCTTATGTAGTTTATTTTGTGCATTAAAAACATTATTCTCAAAAAATGGGTCCACAGACTTCTTCAGATCACTGAGGGTCCATGGCACAAAGATTCTGAGCCTTTGTCTTAAAAAGACAAGTGTCTGCAAGGGAATGTGTGGTTATTTATATAAACTAATATTTTATCTTAGATCCCCAGATACTTTTTTCTTTGGCATAGTCCATTAAAATTTGCTTCCTAATGTTTACATCTTTGGAAGATATTTGAAAAGGGGACTATTTTGTTTTTTTCTGACACACGGTATTTAAAAACAAACAAAAACAATAAAACCTTCTCTTGAAATCAGACTCAAATATCTGGAATAACTTTGAAGTTTCAGGGCTTAAGAAACATTTCTGTTAAGCTGCTTTGCTAACTTACTATTTTTATATTAGGCTATCAGGATGTTGAAACTCAGTGATGATGAAGTTACATTTTTAATTCATGGCTTAGCAGTCATAGGTCCAAGTTACCTTGGATGGTTAGTGATAAAAGGCTTTGTTTTATGCTAATTATATGTTAAAACTCTTAAAGATTGTGTTCTCCCCAAAGGACGTCTTTTGACACCATCCTGCATGGCTGATGTTGTGTACATAGTTCATTTGACTTTGTCTGGGGCAGATGCCTGACAGCTCTGCTCCTTGCATCAGCAGGTCAGCAGTGGGACTGGGCAGAGAGACTGAGAGCCTTGGGGTCAAGTTTCTTGCCGTGGACACCTTGGAACATTGCTAGTGTTAAAGCTCTGGTGCCAGTTCTTGCTTAGCTGACCTGAACTTGATACTTTAGTTTTACGTTACCCAAAGCAGGTCTGCTAAATTGCACTAAAAACTTAAATAAAGTATGAAGCACTCAATTTTCGGTGCAGTGGGTTCTCACTCCTTTTGATTGAGCACTTCATGATGCATTAGAAACTCTCATGGATCCTAGTGACTCTGAGAGGAGATTGTTTAGAAGCGTGACTACATTGCTTTTTTTATTTTTTTTTTGGTAGGAGAGGCATGGCATTTAATCCATGAAAACACCTGCTAGGTTCTGTTGACCTACATACAGTGTCCCTTATCTTTTCATGCTTGTATTTGCCATATTCCTGACAGGAGTTTGTTTCTCTGCTAGAATACCTCTTGTGATGATGAATGTTTTACTTAAACAGTTCAACTCACTGTTAATAATGGTTATAATATTTATTGTTTCCTATGTGCCAGGAATATGAAGGACTTTACATATTTTATTTATTGTTATTAAAAATTTAAAAAAAAAATTTTTTTTAGAGATGAGGTTTTGCTATGTTGCCCAGGCTGAACTTGAACTTCTGGGCTGGAGTGATCCTCCTGCCTCAGCCTCCTGAGTTGCTGGGACTACAAGTGCTACTCTCAGCTGACTTTATATATTTTCTTAATATAATCTGACAAGAATCCTGTGAATGATAACTACTATCATTAACTTTATTTCACAGATGAGGAAACTATGACTTATAGAGGTAAAATGACTTGCTCAAGTTCCTGGGCAGTCCCTGGCAGGGTTGGAAGTGGAACCAAGGCAGCCTGACCCTGGAGCCCAGGCTCGTGAATCTGCTTTCTTATTAATTCTGCCTATTAGATTAAAGCGATTTCAGAAGTGTTTCAGTTAAGCTGCAGGAGTGGTTCACTAGTAGGATATAATGTATAAATTTGCCATGTTGATAACTGTGAAGCCAAACAAACACGTCTCCAACTGACTTTGGTATTTTATTAGTTGAATGTTCTACATGCAAAGTTTTTAATGTTGAGTTTATTTATGTTTATAGGGATGCTTCCTTTGGAAACTGCACTTACAGTCTCACCATCCTCGACTGTTTGCAGGGAATCAGAAAGGTAATAATTCTCCTTGCTGTAATTGACACAGTGGTTTAAAAATATGAACAAGGAATAATCTCAACATCCTTACTCGTGGTTAGGAGAGAAGAAAGGGGAGCCAGTAAGTAGAAGGTTTTCACTTCTTGAGTGATGACCGATTTGTAAAATACAGATAATAGGACAAACTAGGGGGAGGGAGACAAGGGCCTTTCTTTCTCATTTAAACTAATTATGTTCTAGGACAGATTTATCACCTCCATCTGCTGCTGTGCCTGTGACATTGCTTGTCAGCTTCATTGTTGAGCTTTATTATCAAGCTTGATCTTGGTGTGAGAAAGACAGGAAGTTATCTAAGCCTCTGTTCTCATCTGTTAGTTGGTCCCCACCCCAGACCAACTGAATCAAAAACTCTGGGGTTAGGGCCCTGCAGTATGTTTAAACGATCCTTCCAGGTGATTTGATGCACTGTAAGGATTGAGAACCAAATTGTAGTTATTTAGTGTGTGTGTATATATATATATATATTTTTTTTTTTTTTTGAGAGCTCTTGGAATATGTTTTAGAAACAATAATTTACAATCTGAGAAGTCATGCAAGCTATACTATAAATTCTAGTGAGGGCTCAAATTACATAATTCCATCTTGAACATATAGCCATGATTTGGTATCTGTCAAGAATGTGTGTATTGTATAACCCATTGGCAAGGGTCACCATGGACTAGAAACACAGAAATATTGGTATTTGGTAAACTAGAAATACTGGAAATATTGGTAGCAATTCTAGCTCATTTCTTTTCTTTGATGTAATATAAAACCAATTTTGCTATGTTTTTCAGTTGAGAAAATCAGTATGATAAATATGCTACCTGTTTTATGCATGGTTGTTTCTGACTTTGACATATCATTTTAGAATGAATTTAAACCCTCTCAAACTTTAAAATAGTTTTCAAATATTTTTCTTTTCACTTAAAAAACAATGGAAATACTCTAGCCCACCCTTGCAAAGGATATCACCAAAATGCACTTCCAGTAATACCAGTTAAGAAATTATATGAAGATATAACCCAACATATAATCCATAATTATAGCATTTAAAAAATATGCCTGAGGGGAAAATCATTTATTTATTGTTACTATTATTATTTTGCCTTTCCTACCATTTGGTACAGGCCATTTCTTTTTAACATTTATGAAATTCACAAAGAATTCACACTGGAATATCCCTACCTGTTATTATGGTAACTAGTAACTTGCTATAGATATGTACATCCTTCCTGTTGTAGAGGAAAGGTATGGCTTTGTTTATAAATAAGGTCTTCTGTAAACTTATTGTTTCATCAAATGTTGGGGGTTTACTCAAAAATAGATGAGATTTTAGAGGATCTGATAGATTGTTTAATAGGTGTTTAAGCAACTGAAACATTTCCTGGATGTCTATTCTCTTACATAAGGCACCATGTTCTGGCCTATTTTTATGGGAATGAGTAATACTCTTCTAAGAATGCTTATAGAATATGGCCACATTTTTGCCTTTTAGGGAGCATAGTTTTTCTGATTTTGATGTATTGAAATTATCACAAGCATAGTTTATATGTTATGTGAACTACTATACACAGAGACATATACAAACACACACTTCGAAAACAGAGAAACAAAGAAAAGTGGATCCTTCAGAATCTATTTTTCTCACTGTTTTCTCTGGAACAGTGCATATGGATTAACTAGGTTATTTTTTCTTTCTTTTTTTAAAGGTGGAATAATTTAAATAATTTGTTCTGCTTACTCTAAGGGTTGCTTAAACTAGTGTTGTCAGAATTTAGCATGTATAAGTATCACATAGGAAGGCATGCTAAAATGCTGATCCTGGGTTATATCCCCAAAGAATCTGATTTAATAGTCTGGGATTGGGCCCAGGAATCTAGGTTTTTTTTTTAAATCTACGTTATCCTAAGTGTTTCTGATGCAGATGGTCCCTGTTCTACGTTCTGGAAAAATACTGGTCTCTAAAGTGTTTTCAAAAATACATGTACTGGAGCTTGGCTTACTAGTTTCTTTTTCTATTTTTAATGACTTGATCATGTAACTTTTAAATGTACTTGCGGTTTTGTATTCTATTGTAATCTGTATAGCTTCACCTTTTATAAAATAAAAGACTCTTTGTCCACTTTAAAATATTAGATCTGAGCAAGGGATAGTTTTTAAAAGTTCTAAGTCATTAGTTACAAAAGGAGTATGAAATTTTTCCTTGTGTTGTTAAAAATACCAGTTCTTCCTTCTGAATTGTAAGAGCAGTCAGGTATACTTTTACTTTGTCAGAAAGTATCACCATGAAACAAATTCTCCCAAGGTAGAGTTTTAGGAACAAAAAAGTACCTATTAGGTAAAACTATTTGGGTTGGGAATGGGAAGGAAAAATACCTTTTTTTTTTTTTTTTGCCAAATATCTCATTATGATAAGAGGAAAGTAAAACCTCCTAAAAATAACTGATTTTTCTTCTCCTATCTGAGACGTTAATCACTATGATATATTCTGTCATTGGTATAGTTTCCAATGGGTTCTAATGTAAATTTGCTATATTCCATTTTATGTACATCATTCATTTTACATACAAAACTAATGTAAATTAGAATTTAAGAGGCATCTTTTGTGGGACATATTTTCATGTCATTCTGAGTATTTGTTTAGTTTCACTTCTAAGACAGTATTAAGGCAGTATTGCCAATGTTATAAGATGATTTCTAGGTATACATTAAAAAAAATCAAAAGTTTTAAGCTTTCTCTTCTAGGTCAATAAGGATAATTTTGTAAGTAGGAGTTCCAGAAATGTATTGTAGATGTTATTATTTAGTGTGGAAAAGCTAATTCAAATTTTGCTTTTAGGGATTACAACATGGATTTTTTGACTTTGAGACATTTGATGTGGATGAATATGAACATTATGAGGTTTGTACTTTTAAATTTTTTACAAAACATAATTTCATGCTGATTAATTTATATTTTCCCCTTTCATGCTCAGGTATTGCAAACTGAGTAGCTGTTAAAGAAAAGCATTCTGGAGTTTTCTATAGTTGTCAGCTTTGTCCTTTCAGCTTTGGTTATTGCCTTTGAACCAGCAGTCACCAAAATTTCAGTCCGGGAACATTCTATCTATCTATCTAATCAATCAATCAATCAATCTATCTATTCTCTTAACAAACTTTTATTGACAGTCACTTTGTACCATGAGTTTATAAAAGAAAACAATTTAAAAGTATAGTTGGGTAATTAAATTATATGTTACTTTTATTTTTAAATTCAGGTTTTATTTAAAACAAAACTGGATTTGTGTTTTATCATATTTTTGATCTTATAAATTTTATTTTGAAATATGGCTGAATTACTTAGGTCTAAAAGTTGGCTGCAGTTTTTTCCCATGGCACCATTAGAAAGTTTTCGAATATGTCTTCTTGCCTGCTCACTGGTGCAGAGTTTATGCAAAGGGTATCCAAGCTAGGTTGTGCCATAGGATACATTGAAGAAGAGCACTTTCTGAGTAGTATAAGGAGGAGTCTAGAAGTAGTTAACTTTTCCTAAAAGATGAGAGTCCCGTAGAATGTGAGTAGGCTCAACATTCTCTGAAAGTTAGCTCATCTGTTGGGCTTCTCCAGATGAGTAATACAATTTATTACTATCCTTAGTAAGACAGGGCAGCCCTCACATTATGGGCTCTAGTCCAGGATACATCTACTTGGATATCATGCTTACATGTTAAATTTAACATTATCTGAAAAGGAATTGATCATCTTTTACCCAAATATGGTCTTCTGCTTTGTTTGTTAATGGCATTGCTATCCTACTGTTCACTCAGGCTCAAGACTAGAAACATCACTTTCTTGTCCTCGCTAATCTAGTGAGCATTTGAATTCCTGTTGCTGGTACCACACAATGTATTATGTCTCTCTTTTTTCCTCTGTTCTTACTTCCTTTCCCCTGGCTCAGGTCTCACATCTTCTCCTGTGGACTATACGTTTTAATTGTTCTTTACCTGAGCACTGTCCCCTCTCCTTCCAGGCTGTCTGGCACACACTTGACTGAGTGATCTTAAAACAGAGCTCTCATCTTGTCTTGTTCTTAACCCCCAAACTGCCTTTTGTTCCCATTGCCCTGCTAAAATGAGGATAAACTCCCTTGTCCTGGCGGTCTTAGCTGTGATGATCTCCAGCTTGCTTTTCAGCCTCTCTCCTGTTTCTTCACTGTACGTACTGTGTGTTCCAGCCCCTGCGAGCTGCTTATTTACTGTTTTCTGAATATCTCTGTGCCCTGGCTGAGCTTGCTTTCTCCCGGATCCCCGTCTCCCTTTCCTCTCCTCCATTTGTGTGTGTTCAAACTCTACACAGATCAGGTCTCACCTCTGAAATATTCCCTCCCCCTCAATTTCATGTGTTGCAGTTTGTACTTTCTATTTTTCTTACATCATGAATATTTGTGTACAAGCTTTATTCTCCTTATTAGATTACAAATTCCCTATGGATGAAATTATGACCAAATAGAAAAACATATACTGTGTTCTTGGATAGAAAGTCTTAACATCATAAAATTGCTATTTTTTCCCCAAATTAACAAATTTAGTGTAATTTATTGACAATCACCAAAGAGTGTTCTCTGTTTTATACCATAAAACCATTTTTTGGTGGCATTTTTAGCAGAGGCAAAAGGACCCTTTCCCCAAAAAACTAGAAACAGAGGGAATATGCACTTATCAGGGAGAAGGTTGGATAACCTGTAGTATATATAAATCATGTCATGTTATGTAGTTATTTAAAAAATGAATTGAACTGCAGCACTTGTCTTGGAATGATTTCTATAATGTACTGTTGAAAAGAAAAGATACAGAAGAGTGGTTATAATTCCTTTTTAATAAAACAAACAATATTCTCATTCCATACATGTAGGTATATGTCTGTATTATATGGCCATATTTACTTTGAAGCTAATGAAACTTAAATTTTAGAGATTTCCTCCAACCCCCATCCACTTGCATGGGTACCTTTTAAGGTCATATGCCTAATTTTGTGTTAATAATTTTGCATTTTTAAAGTAGGCTCCCAAATTAGATAAGTTTTAGGGCCTTCCAAAACCTGGATCTCTGCCCCGTGTATGTGAGCATGGAGAAAAATATATGGTGAAACACTAAAGCCATTTCAGTTAAGGGAGAGATCTGGGGTGGATGACAGAGAGGAAGAAACAAACATCACACTAAAGAGAAAAAACTAGTTGACATTTTATTTATTCCTTCACTTCTCTCCACCCCCTCCCCCCTCTTTCCCCCCAACCCCCTCTCAACTTTAATAGTGCTGTTGAGAGTTAGTTGAAAAAGCTATTGAAAAACCTGATGCAGACAAAACAGTTTAATTCATGGAAAACAACCAACCAAACAAGCAAAAATCTGGAAGAATGTGGTCGTGTGTTCACCTGAATTGACAATGGTAACGACCCAGGTGTCAAGATGGAACAGTCAATTTTGATGAACATTTGAAAAGTTTTCTGCCAAACAACTTCTTTTTTGAGAATGATTTATCTCTTCTATTGTATAAAGCCTATAGAATAGAAAACCACAATAAAAGTGTGATTGGCAGTTGGTATGCATTTCATAAATGTTTGCTTAAGGAATAAATGAATAAATAAAGGAGCTCTTTTCTGACAATCCGTGAGCCCAGTCATTTGCCGTCATAACTTCTCTTGCTATTTGCCCTGGTCTAGTGAGTCTGGACATTTGGTGGGCTTGTGGATTAGCTGAATCCATACATTTCATTAGCTCCAACAAAGTTGGTATTCCAAGGAAAGTATGGTAGTTTTTAAAGTAAAATTTGATTGTTGACAGCAATTGGTGAGAATGTAAGCCTTAGATGATTAGGGGATGTTCAGGATGCTGCTTTGCAAAGGCACTTTTTTACTAAATGCACTTAATATATAATATGGCTCAAGAAAAAGCCTAAACCAATAAGGCTGCATCTGTATGTGAAATTAAAGGGGAATCTTATGATAAGAATGCTACTGGTAAATGCTCATAATGATGAGGTCAGCAGAACATGGGAAATGCTTGTTTAAAGTCTACAGATACCTCTGCTCATTCTGCAAAAGGTTATATCTATCTTCCTCCTGGAATTCAAGGGCCTAAAGCAGCGCTGTTCAATAGAAATATGAGTCTCATTATATATCTTAAATACTCTAATAGCCACATTTAGAAAAACTAAAAAGGAATGATGAAATTAATATTAATGATATATTTTACTTAATACAATATATCTAAAATATCATTTCAACATGTAATCAATGTAAAAGTTATTAGCAAGGTATTTTACACTTTTTTTCCCTTCGAATTTAGCCTATGAAACCAAGTATGTAGTTTATACTGTGGCATAGCTTAATTTGAACTAGCCATTTTTCTTTTTCTTTTTTTTTTTTTTTGAGACAGAGTCTTACTTTGTAAGCCCAGGCTAGAGTGAGTGCCATGGTGTCAGCCTAGCTCACAGCAACCTCAAGCTCCTGGGCTCAAGCAATCCTTCTGCCTCAGCCTCCCAAGTAGCTGGGACTACAGGCATGCGTCACCATGTGCGGCTAATTTTTTCTATATATTTTTAGTTGTCCAATTAATTTCTTTCTATTTTTAGTAGAGACAGGGTCTCGCTCTTGGTCAGGCTGGTTTCGAACTCCTGACCTTGAGCTATCTACCCGCCTCGGCCTCCCAGAGTGTGAGCCGCTGCGCCCGGCCTGGACTAGCCATTTTTAAAGACACAGTAGCCACATGCAGCTAGAGTACAGATTCTGCAAGAAGGACAGGCTAGCCAATGGTATAGTGTACTCATCCGTCAGAGTGACATGAAGCCTAGGAGAGGCAGAACAGATTATATATCCTTGCTTCATATGATATAGTTGTTCACACAAAGGTTAATTTCAAGGCCCTGTCATATTTAGAAGGCTTGGGGTGAGACACCTCAGGCTCTTGCTTTATTTTCATGTGACTTGCAAATGGCCTATTAAGTTTTGATAAACAACACCAGGCCTTGGCTTCCATCTTGCAAAAATATTTTCCAAAATGTGGTCTTTCCAGGTCCTTTGCCAAACTGTTGTGGAACTGTGCAGTTCCTCACATTTGCACTTATCAAGCAGATATAATTCTGGCAGCTAAGCTGGGAAGGTTCAGAAAAGTAACTACAAGGTAGTGGTCCAAAAGTTTCTTCTCTGAATCAGTGTCAAAACATTTGTATTTTTCCAAGAGATTTCTTAAGGTATTCTCAGAGAATCTGAAAACTAAGAAAACAGCCACTCCTTTGAAATCTAGCCATTGATCAGTTCAGTTCAGAAGAATAAAAATAGACCTTTTGTCCTAGGGAGAAATAATGAAGATGAAAGAGCTTGACCATTCAGTTAAATTATGTACCTATGGATATGTGAGGAACTGTACACTCTTCAGTAATAAAGTTTAGTGGTTAACGCTAGTGTAGAATAATGTCATCCTTGAAAGACCTTGAAATAGCACCCATATGCAGAGTTTGCCTTCAGTCAACTTTTTTTTTTCCTATTTTTGGCAGGGTAACTGTCCTTACCAAATAATACCTTGCCTAAACACCAGCGATCATTAATGATGCTACTCTTAAGCAGTCATTATTCATCAGAGAGAATTTGAACTCATGTCTTTAGTTGGTTATTTTAGTTGTCCCTGAGAGGCTTTCCACTGTTGGCCAGAAGGCTTGCCATTTTTGATGATGTCCCTATGTTGGCCATACGCAGATGAACTCACAGAGACGCACAGAGGAAGTGTTAGCCTGTAGCAGTACCCTGTTGTTAGTTGGGGGTGGGGGAAGAAATGCAGAGAATTGGCACTTCACTGGCAGCATTTGGGGGGTGCCTCATCACTGTGGATTCCATTTGCTACCCTATTCAAAACTTGGCCCATGCAATTTCAAGGCGCTGCCTTAAATACCCTTTTGGGAATTAGATGGAACTTAAAAGTTCAAAAACGACTTCAAAACTGAGAAATTACTTTGACTTCTTTCTCTGAGCTATTTTCTATCTGCCATTATCTACTTCCCCCAATAAAGCATTCCTTTTTGTGGGAGGGGAAACTCCCCAACTTTCTGTGAGGTAGTTTTGTCAGTATGAAGATATTTTCAGGAATATCAAGCTGTTATTGCCTTGACCCTGTGCTTTTACGCACTGCCCGACCTGGGCCCTTCGTTACCATAGCCTGCTTGATGGAAGTCGGAGCCTCACTTGGCGACCACTTGCCCGATGACAGGACCAGTGACTGCCTGCTTGAGAGCGGAGTCACTGCACAGGGCTTCCTTTCGTTTCTTTCTTCATGATGCCAAGAGAAAATGATAATATTTACTCAATACCCTGTGATTATAGCTCATAGCTGTTGGCAACTAGCCTGGGGATTCTGGCTACCCAAGTCCCTGCCCAGGCAACTCCATCTGGTCACACTGGTTGGGAAGCTTTGTTTTACAGAAATAATGGTGCACAGATGAACATTTGTTATATGAGTCAAGAAGCCACATTGCACTCCTTATGGCCTCACTCTCACAACTTTTCAGTTCATTTATTGAACAGACGTTAAGTGCCTCCTATTTGCTCAGTATATTTACTAGGTCCAATTTCTTTTTTTTTTTTTCCAGGAGGCTACTAGTAATTTCATCTCTCTGTATGTAGGGTTGGAGCCTTTGCTTTTGTCACCTGATACCATAGAATCCATAAGTTCTTGTGGCTCATTCTGTAGAAGTTTCCATGTGTGACTCTTGCCACAAGCCCCATTTTCATGCTTACCAAATTAATTGTCTACACAGAATTTCTCACTGATCCATGACAGGCTGCATATGGAATATTCTCCTCAGACATTGTAGCAATTCACAGGTCACCCTTATTGCTATCTTCACCTAAAGGATGCCCTTTTGGGAAAAGAGCATTTCTATTCTAGAAAGTGATTTCCCAAGATCAGAGCCACATTACAATGCAGCCCATCTGGGAACTGTTTGTGAGAAAGCATTGGTTCATTCTGGATTCCTGGGATTGGGTCTTTCTTGAATCTTGGGCTTCTTTGACCAAGTCTTCACATTACTATCAGAGTGTAGGTTTTAAAAATTAAGTCTGATTATATCACTCCCATTTTAAGTCCTTCATGGGCTCCACGCTGACTAAAAGTGTGGAAGAAATGCAGACACCTTACTGTGGCACGAAAGGTGCTTCTTGACATGGTCTGTCCCTCCTCTCCACTCTTGTCCTTTCCCATTTCTTCCTCATACCTGCATCCATGCAGCTTCCGGGATGGCAGTACTTCTTCATGCTTTTGTGTCTGTGGACATATTCTTGCTCCCTCCTGCTTGTGAGCTCCTCTTTCTGGTCCACTGTGTTTACATGGCTGACAGTCCTTCTAAGTTCTATGGAAGCTGTTCTCATGCAGCTTTGCATGATACTCTGTTTGTACACCTGGTCTTCCCTGTACTCTGTGGGTACTTTCAGGCAGGAACTGTGTCTTATTCCTCTTTGTTTGAATAAGTGACCTAGTAGCACGATACATTCATACTGGGCATTAAATGTTTTAAAACCAAAGAACTAGTGAATAAATGAGTGAATGAATACTAAAAACGGGAGTATAGGACATTTCAAGATATTTTATGTGATCTGTTTGCAGTGAAAAGTGACTAAGATATATTAATTAAGAATCCATTCTGGTTTTGCATAATACTCCCCAGGGGACAAATTTACTATGGTAGACAACTTCTTGAAATGACGTTTCTTTCATCACCAGCTAATTGATGCTGCAAGAGTGAGGTTTTTCTTAAATCAGTTATTTGCAACATGGATTGCTAGATATGTAATCTAAGGCTAGGTCTGTATGCATCATTAATTTAGTTTAATATATGCCTGAGGACTGTCTCCAGGTTGACTATATCGTCCGTCATTGCATAAGTAAATTATCAGACTGACCAGGTGGTGTAGACTTCTGACCATTGCCCTTCAGCGTGTACCTTTAGAACCAGTAACGTTTATTAGGCTTCCTATCTCTCAACCAGTCAGTCACCTCAGGTCAACAGCAGGAGTTGATGATGTTGAATGCCCAAGGTACGATGTTTCAAGATGTTGCTTTGGATTAGAATTTGTATGGCAGATTATTAATAGACTGTAATCTGAATGCTGCTTGGTCTGCCTTCTTTTTCATAGATTATAGAACTAGAAGAATGGGAATTCTTGCTAAAAGAATTTGGGTCATGCAAGCCCCAGAATGGAAGTGTGTGGGCATGTCCTCACGACTCGGAACAATTATGGAGGTGTGCCTCCCATGGTGATTTGACTATTAGAAGAATTCCCCTGGAGCCATCCTGTAGAATTGATTACACCACTCAAAGGCCACAAATTTAAGGAAACAAAATTACTTCCTGGCCACTGCATCTGCAAAAGTGGAGGGACCCACAGTGTTCCCACAACTACAAGCACATTCTATCCATTGCTGGTTCAGAGATCTTGTTGGTTAAGTCTATACAATGTTTTGAGGTCCACCCTGTCCTAAGCAATTCCCCGTGGGTTTTTTCCTCATCTTTAATTATTGTTTGGTCTCTGTTTCTTCTTTTATCTCCAGACTTCCTTAGAGAGCAGTCTTGGCTCTAATTATGGTCTGAACTCTACTGAAACTGATCCTGCTAACACAGGAATTAGCAAAACCAAGTGGCTGTGCTTGGTCTTCTTCCTACTTGATTTGCTCTGTGGCCACTCTCTAATTCGCTTTTCTTCCCCAACTCATAACGCGCTCTTTCATTTCTCCTCTCTCAATCTCCCCCACAAGTCCTTTCTCTTCCTTTGCCCACCCTGATATGCTGCTGTTCTCAAGGAACTCATGATTTCTGGTTATACACATTTTCCAGGATTGAGTGCACCTGTTTCTAAGTTTTAAAACCATGTATGTGCTGCTGAACCCCAATCATCATGTCTTTAGCCCTGGAATACTATCTGCAAATGTGCACTGAATTTTTGCTCCCTGCTATTGTATCAGCACAGGTATTCACTGGTCTGGATTGTCAGACTGGTCCCCTAAACGTTCACCCTCCCCCACGGCTCTCCTGCTGTCCATCCCCCCCCTCCCCACAGCTATTGCAGCAGAGCTGAAGCAATCATCCACATGAGACACTCCTCTTTCCCTCCGCCACACTGTTTCTCTCAAAAGCAAATCTAAATTAATAATCTAGAATTTGATTATGATGTGACGTCAAATGGCATGTCAACTTAATTTAAACCAAATAGTTCAAAGATTTACTTTATAAGCTCATAAAGTACCAACCCTTACAGCGTATTTGCGTTTATGTAACACAGCTATACTGTCAACACTTACTTTTTTGTTTTAGAAGTTGGAGAAATATAAAGGAGGCGCTTTTAAAGTGAATTAAAAAAAGACGTTGTTCTGTCTTTTTAAAATTTCATAATAGTCTTTGTGCCACCATTATACTTCTTATGGGCTTCTCTTATAGCACTTAAAGTTTAATGCAACTTTTTCTTTAATGAGCAAAACGGAGATGATAACACCTACCTCATAGGGTTGCCGTGAGGATTAGATGAGTTGCATGGACTATAGTAATGCCTAGCACAGAGTCAGTGGTGTACATGAATTTGCTGCCATTATTATTACCGTTGTTTGTCCCTCCCACTTACCTTTGGACTCCTTAAAAGCACAGAGAGAATGCTTTTGATTATTTTGTGTGAGACAGCAAGTTGTAGTCCTTGATATATATAAAAATACTCAGCAAATGTTTGAATGAATGTTGAATTGAGATTCAAAATTGTTTCTCCATATAGTCTTAGAAAACGTATCTGTTGATAAAGGAAATTAATCTTGTCATTGTCAACCTCAAAGACTATCTTTTCTATCTTACCTGTAGGTTTATGACAATGGTAAGAAGGACAAATATTTTTCAGTGTTTGGACTGAAATACATATTTGTGACCATTATAATAGAGACATAGATATATTTCTTAGAAGTTATAAAAATTCATGCTTTCAAGTCAAATTATACTTTAAATGTACCAGGAGAATTATCTATTCAAAACAAATCTAGTAAATCTTTTGTAGACTGAAGAATCCTATGGTAAAGTGAATAATAGCACCTAAAACATTAATTTCAGGAATTCAGATTTTTTTATTTCAGGGTTTTCCTATAGTGAAGAACATTTATAGTTGTTCTACACGGTATTTGGTAAGTAGTAGACTTTAGATCAGAAGAGGTAAAATCATACTCTTACCTCATCCTTGCTTAGGTATTTGTTTACCGAGTGTGGTAGTATTGGACAGTACCTTAAGTTTCTGTCTCATCTAGATTTCTTTGAAGAGTGTGTGTGTGTGTGTGTGTGTGTGTGTGTGTTGAATTAGAAAAACCAATTTGTGTCATGTAAAGTATTTTATTATTGATAAATATTGACATTTGTATTAGTAACTATGAAAGAAGGCATAGATATTAATTTTGGAAGATTACCAAAGTAAGCTTATGTTATATTAGGTCAGTTAAAAGGTGTAACTTTTTTATTAATTTTTTCAGATTTAGATCTAAGGCCTAAATCTCTTTGTTTATTCCATCAACCTTATCCAAGCTGCTGAATATAGCGCAGCGTTATCTAATGTTTATCATTTTGGGTAGGAAGATTGCAAACATATCCTTTTAGTTTGGAGTAAATGTATTTTAGTGAGTCCCTTGCCTCTCTGAACATGATTGGTTATAAAAAGTTACTGTTTAACCAAACAGATGTCTGTAATCCAAGTAAACAGATACCCCACAATATATTTATCTAGCCTACTTGGTGGTCAAGAATACAGAAATAGTGAACATGGAAACCTGTTTTCTTTTACTGTTCATAAAGAATTGGTTTTAGTCTTGATGATTAAAGTATACCTGTATTCTTGAATCTTTAAGTAGTATTTTAAGCTTAAGAATTACTCATGAGGAATATTGGGTCATTAATTTGAGACTTTTATTTAAACAAGAACGTGTTTAATTACCATAAATAATTATATTTTGGGTTTTTATTCAAATTGTTTTAAATAGCTATGCTGGAGGTTTAATTTGGCATGTCATGCCTCATAAAACTCCTAGTGTCTCTAAGATTTCACTTAGGGCATTTTGGAGATACTATGCTTGTTACAATTAGATTGATACAATTAGACATTTATAAGTTGTCATGTAAAGTTTCATTTATAAATTTTTAGAACTGTAAAGAAACATCTGCATCTTAAAAATGAAAATTATACAGTCAAGTTTTGATTTTCACAGAAATGGTAACAGGTAATATAAATAATTAGAGTAGTGACCTCACATTTCTTGATGGCATTATTATAACTTATTTAACAAATATTTATTGAACTCTTTTTTTT
>VBSM01000529.1:76613327-76653131 GCA_008086735.1 Cheirogaleus medius
AGAGTCTCACTCTGTTGCCTGGGCTAGAGTGACGTGGCATCAACCTAGCTCATAGCAACCTCAAACTCCTGGGCTTAAGCAGTCCTCTTACTTCAGCCTCCTGAGTAGTTGGGATCACAGGCATGTGCCACCACGCCCGGCTAATATTTTCTATTTTTAGTAGAGATGGGGTCTTGCTCTTGCCTCAAGTGATCCTCCCGCCTCGGCCTCCCATAGTGCTAGGATTATAGGCATGAGCCACTGCACCCGGCCTTTAAAATCTTCAAGTAGTCGACATTTTAAAAATAGAAAGATTTCACATGAAAATCCAGGTGGAAGGTCAGCTGCATTCAGTTGGCTTTCCTGCAAGGTGACCAATTAGCTAGAGCCAAGGAGAATCTACCTTTATGTTTGTCACCTGTCTGACCCTTGTTTGGGTTTGTCGCCCCTGCGGTATACCTTGGCTGACTCTGGTTTGTGGTATAGTTTGAGGGTTTGATGAACCTTTAACCCTCAGTCCTGTCTCTTGCTGTTTCCCAGTCTAAAAATCAACATTGACAGCAGATATCAACCTATAAAAACAGAGAAAAAATTGGAAGTGTGTTCATCATGAACCTGATATTTACAGATTTTTTTTCCCGCTGTTTAAAGTGTGTTTATCATGTTCATGGAAAGTGGTTACATTTTCCATTTTCTCTTACCTCCATTTATTTATTGCCGGGACAAGCAATGTTTGTTTTCATTGCAGTGGCCAGGAGACAAACGTATTTTGAGCAGAATACCTCTATCATAAATAAAGTTTTCTAAAATTTTCATACAGTCTAGACAGAAAATTGTCTGAAGTGGATTGAATTCATAAATAGCATTTTGAGAATCGGATACATGTTTTTATTTTAAGCTTATATTATTTTGCTTTCATTTATGTTCAATTAGTACTAAGTGTGGAAAGCAGTTTTATGTGTACGGGTTTACTATATTGTATAAGAATTATAAAATATTTTTCTTTTCTTTTCTCACAAAATTCTGCCAGCGAGTTGAAAATGGTGACTTCAACTGGATTGTTCCAGGAAAATTTTTAGCATTTAGTGGACCACATCCTAAAAGCAAAATTGAAAATGGTAGGTTTTTCTTTCCTTTACCATTTAAAAATTTATTTTAGTTCATCTTCTTTTATTTCTTAGTTTCCTCAGATAATCCTTTCCTTTGATAATATTCTCCAAAGAGTATTTGTTAACAATTTAAAAAACTGAAAAGTACTAAGTAGTGTGTTAAATATTATACTTCCAGTAGGTGGAGCTGTAATCACTGTTTAAAAACTAACAGATTTTTAGGTTGCCTTAAATAGGATGTTCAAACCAATAAGCAGATTGCTACAATTCTATCAGTGGTTCTTAGATTTATTGGCAGTAAGAGTCTCACATATCAGGATATTCTTTGGGGAAATACCATATTGATTAATGATGGTAGCAGTAAGTGTCATTTATTGAGTACTTATTATGTGCTAGTTACTACGTAATCATAGCATTATTTCATTTAATGCTCACACAACTCTGAGATGTAAATACTATTGTTTCCATTTTTACAGAGGAGTAAATTGAGGCTTATTAGTAGGGAATTTGTCCAAGATCACAAAGTTAAGGAAGAACTTGTACTCAACCCAGAACTGGGCTCCTAAACATTGCCACTGCACCTGATATTTTTAGTTCTGTTGTGACAACTAGGAACAATTTTCTAGCTGATAGTAATTAAATCACTTATTTGCAATATATGCATAGCCATGGGCATTCATATTCAGGGAAAAAAATAAAAGTAAGACAAAAAATAAACCTCTTAAACATGATCAGCTATGCAAGTTTTTGCATTAATACTTATTTTCTACTTATACATTTTTTTCCCATCTGCTAACATTCCCTAGAAGACAAGTAATGATACACACAAAAGATTTAAGAATAATTTATGGAAGTACATAAAATTTTAAAAATATTATTCATGAACATAATACTCATTTTTTCTCTATCTGATCACAGAGGTGGAACACCAGTGTTCTGAGGGAACCTAATTTGAAACCCCTGTTCTAGGTTTATTCTTCTTTTATCATCATCATCTTCATCATCACCAGTTATTTCTTCTGAAATGTAGTTTCATTGCGTATTGTTATTCATGCATTTGGATTTTATAATATGTTTGAGTTTCCACAAATATGCTTATCATTTCATACCTGTGACATATCTAACAGGGAACTCTGCTTGAATCATGGTTTTTCTTTGTGGATGGTCAATCCAGGCCTAGAGAGTTAACAGGAGACCTCTATGGTGAAGCCAGGCTTAGATCATCTTATTATAAGAAAAAAAAATCTTTTTTGCTCTGGACATTGATTAATTAACCTCTGTCATGTTGGGTTTTTGGGAATAACATGCTGAGAACCTGAGGAAACTGCTTTCTGACAGTTGATCTTTGAGATAAGATTGATTAAACCTGCTTTCTGTGCAAAATTATCAGACTCAGTCCCAAGAAATCTTAATAGGGGCATTGTTTCAGTGGTGGCTTTTTTGTTGGGTATTTGTTTGGCAAAATTCAAAGAATTTCGCTATTTGGGATTTATGTATTTGACCAAATTTTCTCAAATGGAAGTTGAGAAGTATAATTTAAAAAGTCATTTAAAATGTTTTTATATAGGTAATATGTATTTATTCATAAAAAGAAAAGAAAATGCAGATGAACTGATAAAAATCATAAAAGCGACCTATAATTCTACCCAAGTTTACTAGTTTTATTAGTTGGTGGTAGGTGATTCTAACTTCTTCCATCGGCCTTTCTGTATTTATTTGTATACATTTTAACTCTCAATGTATATATGCATTTTATGTGTGTATGTAAACACACATTAGAATTTTTTTTTAATAAAAATGAGGTCATAATTGCTGTCTTATAGCCAGCTTTTTTCTCTTAACATATCACAGACTTCTTTCCATGGCAGTAAATGTAGATCCACATTATTATTTTCCATGACTACACTGTATATTGTTCAACCATATGATTGTGCCATAATTTTGTTAATTTATTTTTGAATGAGACCTAAGTTGTTTACAGTTTTTCATTTTTTTAAAAACTGTTGTGGTTGGCATACATGTTCATACATCTTTTTGAAGCTCTAGTTTCTTTTCTAAATTCTTAGAAGTAGAATCACTAGTTAAAAGATATGCATATTTTGTGTAATCAGTCTTAATTGTCAAAAATCTTAAAAAAATTTTTTTGGTCCCATATTGCAATATGGCGAAAAACTTAGAGCCACCATTTGTTTACCTGCCAGGAGTGGTGCTAAGCCTCTTGTACACACATCATCTATTTAATAACCAGAACCATCCTCTGGAGGAGGTGGTATTTATTTTATGGAATAGAAGAAAACTTGCCCAGGTTCATACAGCTAATAAGTGGCAGTGTATGGATTCAAGCATAGGGTCTATTTGATTCCAAATTCTGTGTTCTTTTTAATTTTATTATAGAGGACGTACATGCTCTATAGAAAATTTAAGTAGTGAAGAATAAAACTCTTTAAAAAATTATATAATCAAGAAATAACAACTGTTAAGATTTTGCTCTCTTTTTTTCTATGCAGATACTGTGCCCTCTCATATTGAAAAAAAAAAAGGTCTGAAATTACTACTGCCTAATATTTGTCAGCTTTTGTGATGTCTAGAATAATTTCATTTAAGGCTGCCATTGATAACATATTGATGTTTTACTGGAATCCTTATTTTAAGATCTGATAATCACTGGAAGCTTCATATTTTTTTGTAAAGATTTTTGAACTTCAGAAAATAATTTTGTGATGGAATTAATAAATTTGATCCAATTACAGTGAGATCTTGGTCTTGGTATTTTTTTTTTTTTTAAATGAGTTGAGAAGCCCGGTGTTTCCTGAGGAGGACAGAAGTTGTTTTAGGGGTTTGTTAGTAGAAAAGCTGAGATTTTAAAGGAATTAACAATCAAATAGCTATTGCTAAGAGGTAGCAAAAGGAAGCCCTAAAATCTTGGGATCTGGGCAGAATGCATTAGAAGAGTCTTAAGTGTGTGTTTGTGTCAACAGAAAACAACCAGCGGTTTCTTTCGGCCATCTTCATTCACATTGTTTTGATAGTGGTGAGGAGAATCCTACTTTTTTTTAAAAATAATTTTGAATTGATAAATGAATGATAGCAGAAAGAAACGTGTTTTGGATTTCAAATTTTCTGAAGAAAATCTCTCTTAAGGGGCAGCGTCATCTAACTTTATTTAAACACACGCACCAAACATACACACACAGAGAAAGATAGCTTGAGACTGAGAACCCCAACAATTTGAAATGTTAGCCCACTCATTTAAATGAGCGAAGCCTGTGTAAAGAGCCTGGGCAGGTTGAAGTCTGGCTTCATCCATTGCAGGCTGTGTGAACTTCAGTGAGCTCCACAACTTCTCTGAGCATCAGTTTTCTTGTATTAATATATATCACAATGGTGGAAATATAATGGACATTGCAGGCATCTAGTGAGGATTAAAAATATTGTATGGACTGCCTTGCACAGTATCGGGCACATATTTAATAATAGGTGCTTATTAGATAGCAGATGTTATGATCACATTTTTATTATGAACAAACCTAATTAACATTTTGTCTTTCTACATTTGCCTGCTCAATTTGCAGTTTTTATTTTTTAATAATGGCTGAGTGGACTAGTTACTTGACTCTGCTGTTCTTTGGTTTCTTAACTTTCAGATGAGGGCCTGGGAAGAGATGAATTTTAAAGTCTCTTAGCTCTGAAATTCTGTTTCTGTGTTTGATCAGTTCAACTCCCGGGCTCTGCTTGTGCTTCACTGATGCCAGGGCGCCATCTAGTAGTCAGATGGAGTAAGGGTCAGATGGACTCTCCATCAGCTCTGGGTAGGCTGGAGGAGTCCCAGGGAGCAGTTGCACAGTGCTAAAACCAGTCTCCCACAAATAGCATCCAAATACATCGATAACATCTGCAAACAGTCCCGAGTTTCCATTTTTTAAAGTTATAACTCATTTGAAACAGTTTTAAGGATTTTTATAAAACCTGCACACCGACTTGATGTACAGCTCCTAATGTTCATGTCACGTTCTCTTATTTGGAGGCCTAACAAACAGAGTCAAGTTGAGTCTTACTTGAAATCAGCCCCAGCTCAGGTGTTAGAGTCTGACTTCAGGGTTCAAATGCTGGTTCTACCTCAATAGCTGTGTGTGCATGGCTGGTTCACTTTCCAGGCATCAGTAATGGAATAATTGCAGGGTTTACTGAGATAATCCACTTAGCATAGTGCCTGGCACATAGTAAATGCTTGATAGGTGTTAGGTGCAATCTCTGTCATTATTGTTATTATTCTCAATGTCCTGTTACCATAATTGGACAATTCTGTTCAGCATTCCTTTCTTAAAAGCTGTCCATCATTTCTCTTAATAGTCTGTTTAGGTATATTAGCTATACTGCCATTTACTCCTGATGGAAATCCATGTATGAAAAGAGGGATTCTTACAGCCTTGGTTGCAGGGGGAGGGGATAGACACCAAACCAACCACTAGCACACTGGGAGACAGGTGCCATCATGGAGGTCCAAGGTGTGCTGGGAACACAGAGGCAGATGCTCTCATCAGCCTGCCACACCTAGAGAAGGCTTCCCAGGTGTGTTTGTGAGCCCTTCTTCTTCCCATTTCTCACATGATAGAAAAACTATTATTTCCTTATGCGAGCCACAGTCCTTTTCCCCTTTAGGCTATATATTTGTTGCTGGGAAATAATTTGAGCAAATAAACTAATGAAGTAAATAAACTTGATTTTTGCAAGTAGAAAAGCATGTGTTTTCTCTACATGTGTGTATAAGGTACTCCTCCTGCATGGAAGATTTTAAATAAGCTCTGTATTATCTGTTTGCTCAAAAGGAACATGGCCTGTGAAAATCATGTATGTGGATTGTGGATTAGTTAGGCCTGCCTTCCAATTCTTCCTCTATCCCTTGTATGACCTTGGCCAAGTATCCCAGTTGGGGCTTTTGGTTGCAGGCAGCAGAAACAACTCTGGTAAATTAAACCAAAAAAGCCATTTACTGGAATATGTTGGATAGCTCACAGACTCCAAGAGAAGTCTGAGAATGAGGCTTAGAAAATGAGCCAGATCCAAGGGAGAGAGTATATCAGCAGGGACTAGGCAAGAATATGAGCTCCACATTAGGTATTTCAAACAGAAGGAATTTAATACAAGGAATTTGTTACTAAGAAGACTAAAGTGTAAAAAGGCAACACTGAAGAAGCCAGAATATTATGGAGAAAACAACTAGTACCTTTAAGGCCGGGGGGACAAAAGGGACAAAAGTGGAGTTCCCGAAACCTGAGGGCTCTGAGGAGGAGCCATATAGGTGGTGTGCTGACCTCTGAGGGGAATGCTGCACAGCTGGTGTTCAGACTTGGGGGCTGAGGAGTGGAGACCATGCACTTACCTCAGAGGCCAGTGAACTCTGAACTAAGTGCAGCAGGCTGGGGTCAGGAGTGCCAAACTCAGCTGGGAGCTCTGGCTGCTCCAATCTTCTGCTGCTAAAGTGATGCTGCCAGGAGAACAGGAAGAATTCCTTTCTCCCTCCTCCAGTTGCCCTTTAGTCCTCCCCCCACCCCCATTTTTAGAACCAACAGGAAGCCAACTAGAAATGTAGTCCAGGAAATGTAATATGTATACAGACCCCACCCACAGCATCACAGAGCAGGGTATAAGAGGGTTGGCTTGGAGCTGAGAGGAAATAGGAAGTGACCAGCATAACAGGAGCCAAGGCAACAGGAAATACAGCCAAGGGCATGGTGCAGAAACTGCCTGGTTCGCTTTCCTAGCTGCTGCTGCTGCCACCCTTGGAGCCCACCTTCATGAATGGTTTCTGAATAAGATCGGTTCACTCACCTGGCATGCCACGAATCAGTGAACGCTGAGTGGGTTACAGATATGGCAAACCAGTATGCTGATTAAGCCTCTTAACCCCTGAAGCTGCCAGGGAAGGCCTGTGGTGGCCAAAGCCCTCACTGGTCACCTTGGCTGATTGGCCCAGGCTAAGTCTGTAACCCAGCTGATTCTGTCACTCCCAGGAATACACACATGATGGTGGAGCCACTTAAAGATAGGACAGGGTTAGAAACTGAGCATCTTATTCCCCGCAGAAGAGAAAATGTGCACAAAGTTACTCTTTTTGGTTTTTTAATTAAAAATTATTTATATTTTTAATTGTCAAATAAAAATTATATATATTGATGGTGTACATGATATTTCGAAATATGTATTCATTGTAGAATGGCTAAGTCAAGTTTTACAATATGCATCACCTCGCATATTTATCATTTTTTTGTGTGTGGTAAGAACACTTAAAATCTACTTTCTAAGTAGACTTAGAAAAAATCTACTTAGAAAAATCTACTTTCTAAGTGACTTTCAAGTACACCATACATTGTTATTAACTATAGTCACTACGTTGTATAGTAGATCTCTTAGACTTATTCCTCCCGTCTAACTGAAATTTTGTATCCTTTGACCAGCATCTTTCCAACAACCCCCTTTTAGTTTCTAAATCTTATGTTAAATGGGGTTAGCCATTGTTTATTTAACAGGTTGCTTTGAGAATTATAATAGAAGAGAAATTATATGTAATTGTGCCTTGTACATAGTAGTTGCTTAATAATCATTAATATCTGTTGTGGGGGTTTGTACTACCCGTTAAACTAACATCTGTCAAAAAAGCTTTAACTGGAGTTATTAAGAAAAAGTACTTGTCTCATGGCGAGTAATGCCCCAGGGGGAGTGAAATCACCAGGAATCACTGGAAGTCTCCTACTACTTCAAGAATGCCTTTGTTTTTGGGAGTGGAAAGGAGTGTGCTCCCAGGATTCGAATCCTAGAGGTTGAGGTTTCTAACTTCAGTGAGCTATTTCCAATACTTAGGGAAGTTTTTTTTTTAAAACCTCCTGTGGGGTTTACAGTTATACAGACTGCTGCTTTTACCAGCTTGCTGCGACCTTTTACTCTTTCATGAAACATGCTTTCCTCCTGAGCTCTGTTGAGATTTATACACTTTATTGTTGAGGGTTTTGTGTTTCTGGTTATGGAAGATGAAATGCATGCCTTTCGCTGACTGCTCCTTCCTTCCTTTAGGTTATCCTCTTCACGCCCCTGAAGCCTACTTCCCTTATTTCAAAAAGCATAACGTGACAGCAATCGTGAGGCTGAACAAAAAGATTTACGAGGCAAAGCGCTTCACAGACGCTGGCTTCGAGCACTATGACCTCTTCTTCATAGACGGCAGCACACCCAGCGACAACATCGTGCGAAGGTTCCTGAACATCTGTGAGAACACGGAAGGGGCGATCGCGGTTCACTGCAAAGGTGTGTGCGAGGGCCGGGTGGTAGCTGTGCTTGTGGGAAGGGTGAACCAAAAAACAGCAAATAACATAAAACGAAACCAGTTAGTGCCTTAGAAAACAAGGACGTTTTTTATTTCAGAAAACTGGACTGGAACACAAACCCATTTTAATAACTCCTTCCTAGTAGTAAGGCTTACTTGGGTGTGGACCATCGGTGGTGGTGTGGCTTTCTTGATGAGACACTTTTTCTGACCTTACTAACTCGGCATGCCCATGCTCATGGACACCATGTGCCATGATAAAGGAAAAACAGAAGCAGTGTCCTTGGGTTGGCAGGAACACCTTTAAATAGGTAAAATTGTCAAGAGCATGGGTGGTCAGTTCCCCTTTCTCTGTTTCTCTCAGAGTCGTTCATCTGCTCTCCACCTAAGCGATGGGTGATGCTTCTACTTTATGACCCAGCTATCTGGACCCCCATTCCCCTCTCTGCCCTCACCTGCCCTCCCCATCTTCTGCCTCCTGGAGCAGAGAGTCTTCCTTGCCTGTTGCTAGGGGCAACGGCTTACTTGTTGCTGGTGTGGTCCTGCTTTTTGAGAACTGAAAGACTTGGTTATGCAAATGAACCTCTGGTTTCTGGGGTGGATGCTTTAGGGCAGGAGTAGTTCAGAGTATAGAAGGTGCAGGATTGCCAGATTTAGCAAATACAAATACGGGATGCCTAGTTAAATTTCAGTGTTAGGTACATAAGGAATACTTTTTAAAGTATTAAGTATGTCCCAAATACTGCAGGGAACATACATTTTACTTTGTCTGGCAACCCTGTGTCAGCTACTCAGAAAATATGAAATGGCATTTGCTCTAGGCTTAGTTGTTAGATTCTGAGGAGGCTCAAATTCCATTCCATTCCCGATTTTTCAGTACAGTGGAAGTTATTTTACTGGCATCTTTGATTTCAGTGACAAGAAATCGGCTTGGTCACCCTAGGATGGAGCCTCGAGTTCCTCGGGCGCAGCTTTCCAGAGTGCCGCTGGGGGGTGCTGTGGTCGTGGTTTTGTGTCTGAGAACCGGTTTCCGTCTTGTGTTATGCTAATGGTCTAGTAGTAGGTGTTGGGGATGGTACTGTTCTTTTCAGGAGCCTGGTGCTGCTCTCACTGACTTATTCAAGCGCGTGTGGCTTTGGTTCTGACAGAAATTAAAATGCCGTTTTGTAGGTCCTTGTTTCTATGTTTAAGATTTGAGTAGGTGGAGGTACTTTGCTGAACGCGTGAGCAGAGATGGGAAGCTGCGGTTTCCCGGCGACCCGGAGAGATGCTAATGAGCAGCACGTGGCCCCGCAATTAGATGGGGGCTCCTTGTGTCAGGCTTCGTCCCCCCGCGTGCACTGGCTCTTCCCTCGCGCTCCCCGTTTCCGAGTGGGGCGGGGCCCTGGCTTGGGGGACATCCTCTCTCTGGTATGGGGGGTGGGTGGGTCTGTCAGGCAGGTGTCTCTTGCTCACCCATTTGTAGGTGCTGCTTTCAGGCCAGAGTGGGTGGCAGTGAGTTGGCTTGCCCCGGGCGTGATACATTTACACCTTAAGTTCGCCTTTCCATTTCATGTTAAAGATTGCCCAGGTTTAAGAAAAAGCCTGCATTTCATATATTTTAAACATCAGTACTTGAGAGCTAATGGGAATATGGCAGCTACCAACGTTTAGTAGGAGATGGTCTTATCTTCTCTTTTAGAGTTTAGTTTTGTGTCATAAAAATCAGTATTTTTCATGAGATTGATTTGGCTTTATTTCCTAGTCAATAAATGTTATGATTACCAGGTCATATAGTTTACCCATGGATTAAACATTTATATCTTGGATTGACAAATTAAAGGGTGAAGAAATGCAAAGGTTTTAATAAAACTCAGATGCGTTATTAAAACGCATCTGTCTCGGTTGTATTCCTCTCCTTAGAG
The DNA here is from genome assembly GCA_008086735.1 of Cheirogaleus medius. Classification (NCBI taxonomy): domain Eukaryota; kingdom Metazoa; phylum Chordata; class Mammalia; order Primates; family Cheirogaleidae; genus Cheirogaleus; species Cheirogaleus medius. The sequence goes on from VBSM01000529.1 coordinate 76,623,638, forward strand.
ACTCTGTGAAAATAAAATTCATTCTCTAGTGTTAAACGTTCTTGTTATAGATATTCTCTGTATATTTTTGACCTGTGAATGTTTATCTTTTAAGAAATATATATATATTTATTTTATATTGTAGAGGTTTTTATATCTTTATTTAAAATCAGAACCTTTAACACTGAGGTCAGTTCTTGCATAGAAGGTCACATTTACATATGGTGACATCTTTTTGAGAGTGTTGTTTCATTTGTTTCCACTTGTACACACATGTAGGGTTCTTTTATAAGTATTATACCTTCGGTTTAATTACAGCTGTATTGCTTTTCATAGCATACTTATCTGCTATAGGCCTGCTAATTATTTTGACATCTGCCCTAATTAAGTCAGTTTAATTTTCTGGGAATTCAAGCAGCACCCAGCATTTTAATTGAACTAAAAAGAGGAAGGAGAGAGAATATTATCCTATGTCAAATGAACTTGGGTAGCTGCTGAAAAGGGAATGGATATGTCATGCCTCAACATAAGGTATTTTATAAAGAGATAAACTAGAAATGAATTTGCTGGGAATATGTGAAACCTGACAACAATTCAATACCTGCATTTCACTTTGTGGTTGATAAAAGAGATAGCTGTGAATTCTTGAAATTTTCTACCACAAATAATAATCTAAAATACAGCAACATTGTGATATTCCAGGATGTGATTATTGATGTTCTATAGGGATTTCAGAAAATGCCTGGAACTGTAAAGCAATTGGTGTTTGACTTGGTATAAATAGAACACTTTTCAACATCTTGTCATGCTGTGCTAGGGAGCCCTTTAATTACAAATGCTTTAAAAATTTTGTTAAAGTTTTTATAGAAACTTAGTGAAATGTTCCTATTCTGTTCAACTGTGGTAAGAGCTCCTAACTATTGAATGCTAAGTACGTTCTTTTTATAGATCTAAATTATAGACTCTTTTTAAAAGGGGGAAGCAACTTTAGTTTCAGAGAAATTTGAAAATTTTCTGCACCTCCTTTTGGTTGTGAGTATAACCAGGAGCCTGAGTGAGGGGGGCAAGCAGCTCCTTGCACGAGGAGGGAGCAGCGAGGGACTGTCGTCTACATAAAGAAGGCCATAGTCTCTGCAGACAGAGACCCAAATCAGTGACTTGAAGGAGGGACTCTGGAAACCAGCTGGGCCCTGGCTCCTCTTCCAGGACGTTCAGCTGTGTTTTATCTACATGGGTTACCTATAGTCTTGTTGGGTATCTGGGGAATTAACAACTGTAGGCACTGGCAGAAACAGAAAGGCCAATTACTCTAAACTCTGGCTATTAAAGGAAGAGCCCACTGAGACCGTAATTAAACCTCTCTCTTTTCTAAAGAATGTTGATGTTTGATCTGGGGCAAAAGGTACTTCAGGTGAAAACAGCACACACACACTCCCTTCATCTAATAAAACAGTGTATATATACTTCTTAAAAAGGAAGGGTTACTGGGAAGGAAATGTCAGGCATCTGTAGACATGAACTTGATTGTCATTTCATTTGCATTTTTGATATGTATTGTTAACCCAAGCAATATTGCCCCCAAGAAAGCAAAATTGTTTTTGGGGGGGATGAAAACTTTCTTCTTTTTCTGTATAAAGCACAGATTTACATCCAGCACATAAACAGATATGCAGTATATCTGTGGCAGGAAAATTTCATGGAGGACAATTAGGAAAAAAAATATCTTAAGAGGCTCCCAGGGGAACAATAATGTAAAAGAGGTTGAGGAACACCAATTCAAAGATGTACCTTTTTCACATTTAAAAATTTCTGAAATTAGGATGGATCTTAAAATCGATAGCGTGTCATAGTTTAATTTCTTACTTAGTAGAACTTAAATAGTGGTATATGTTAACACCATTAGACAACATGATGGTGTCTTCAATTGGCTGAAATATTGTGTGTTTCAAAGTACTGGGGAGATCAGAGAAGATTCCCTTTATTATTTGACCAAAGAAAGCTGAAAAAAAGGACTCCTCAAAAGTAGAAGATTCTTTTTTTTATTATTTCAGCATATTACGGGGGTACAAATATTAAGGTTACATATGAAGATTCTTAAACATATCAAAAATGAAGTCATCAACTTTGCCCTATTTCCTTTTCTTTTAAATATGTATATTTTAAAAATAATAAAAAATATATTTTTTACATTTTAAAATTTTTTACCTCTATTTCCTCTTCTAACAAAATGTTTTCATGGATGAGATTGGCATTGTAACAGATCCCTAGGTCAGAAATGTGAGTCGTCTTTAACTTTCCCTGTGACCCAGTCCTAATGGATTTCTAATTCAGCTCTTTCTCCTTATTACCACAGCCCACCCTCATCCCACCCCTTTCCTACTCTCCTCCCAGTTCCTTTCAGCCACCCTTGCTCTCCTGCCCCTGCTTCCACCTCTCGTCTCTGGCCTTTCCTATACAGCTGGTATGCTGCTGCCAGACCCGTTCGCTTTCATCATGTCACTTTCTTGCCTCCAAATCTATGACAGCTTCATTTTGTCCTTTCCACTGTTTGAAGAAAAATACAAATTTTTACAAGATAGCAGTTTATGTTTGTTAGCTATTGACAATATCATTACACTTGAATCCAGTGTAATTTCTAGTTTGATTTCAGTGTTTCTGTGGGTGCATTTGTTGTACTTTGATTTCTTACTCTGTTTCCCTCTCTTACAGCTGGTCTTGGAAGAACAGGGACATTGATAGCCTGTTATGTCATGAAACACTACAGGTTTACACATGCTGAAATAATTGCGTGGATCAGAATATGCCGGCCGGGCTCCATTATAGGGCCCCAGCAGCACTTCCTGGAAGAGTAAGTCTGTTGTCTCCATTAGCACATTACATCCTGTTCCTGGTCCTTTCTACTCCTGTTCCCTGGGTTGTGGACCGTGTCAAGCCTGTGGTTATAAACTGGCTGCATTGTTAGAGAAGTGTGTGCCTTGAATAGAATATTGTTGATTTGACAGCTAATGCATTCTAACTTTGTACCTTTTATATCTCTTAGATCAGGTGAGTGAGAAGAAAATCACAGAGCCATCTCTGCCTACCCTTTTTCTGTCATTTTCTATGTGTGATCTGGCTACAGTGCAATTTTCTTATGTCATCCCACTTGGCACTTTTCATTCTTTTCTTTTGTTTGCATGTCTAAAAGCAGAACGGAAAAAAAAACACAACTAAGGTCAGTCAGTGATTTTGGTAAGATTGCTGCTCTCCTGACAACTAACTGAGCTGCTAATGCAGCTAGAACTTGGTAATAAACCCAAGAAGTTACCAGGGAAGGAAAAAGAAGAGAACTGGCCCTGCCACTAACTAGCTTTTTGACCGTTATTTAGAAGAGCACTTATAAATTCATCCATTCACTCATTCATTCATTTGCATACTCATTCATTCATTACCTTTCTGTCTCATCCCCAGTCCATGATATGGAGAGATTAAACCCATAAGGACACAGTCCTTTCTGGTCCTTCTGCTTTCTCTTTAAGCTGTTAGAACTTATTATCAATTTACTCATTAATAAAATTAGCACTAAGTTGATACAGGTTCAGCTCTAAAATGTTATTAATTAGTGATACACTGAAACTTCAATTTTTTTCTTTTTAGCTGAGATGGCTCTATTTTGATTAGAATTCTTTTCCATATAATTATTCCTTTCCAATTTAAATCATTTTGAGTTAGTAAGAAACAATGATCATGTCATAGAAATTCATGTGAGATGCAAATAAAATAATTCTGTTATTTTAGAGCTTTATTCTTGATCAGATTCTTAGCCAGTAGTTTCCTCTATTTTGCATTTTGTATGTCAGTAGCATGGAGCTTTGTGTTGTATACCTTCCAGATCCTTGTTTTACTAATTACTTATTAAGTTTGATAAATGGCGTTAAGGTTAAAAAACAAACTACTTCTAAGCCTAGTTCTTTAAGCCATTTAATCAACATCTTAAAATTATTGCTTGGAAGAGTGTTCATTCAATAGTTATCCCTTGAATATTCACCTTGTACCAGGCACTTTGCTAGGTGCAGCTCACAAGGTGAGGAGATGTAACAGAGAATACCAGCAGTCGAGGTCACTTAGTTTTCTCAGAGTGTCAGATACCACAACCCACCCACTTCATGCCTGTGTATTCCTTCCTACCTCCCTCCTGTGCCCCCTTCTCTCTGCTGTATCTCAAAATAATACAGAGAAAATTAGGGTTATGAGGCAAAGGCACACTAGGTTGAAGAAAGGTTTTTTAATTTATAGATACTTAAGCTGTAAAATTTGGGAAATTTCCTTAAATATAAGTCAATACCGTAGTTTTCCAAGTATTTGTCTGAGGTGTAGGAATGACTTGTATAACTACAGGAGTAAAATAAATCATAGTGCTTAGATTACAACCTTCCTGAAAGCAGTTTTTGTTTGGTTGTTTAGGCACTATACCTTTTATATTTTGCCATATTTCTTATAGAGCTTGCATGGAAAAATTCCGGTGCTGCTCATGGGCTTTCCCAGGCTTTATTAGATCACCTCCTTCAGGGTAATGGTCTATGGCCCATTCTGCTTATGCCTCTGAGTGGCACCAGAGGTAGTAATAGTATTTTGCTTGACGTGTTGTTCTTTTGTTCTCTCCTCCTCTTTGCCCTCTCCTCTCCTGTTTTTCCCTTCCAAGCCTGTGTCTTGATGTACCCCATGGCAGAAGGCATGGCTTAGTGCATTGGTGACACTATGCATCCAACAGATATTTGTTGGGTGTGCTGTGAAAAGTGTGATAGAAACCAAGGAGAGGATAACTGGTGGGGATGGGAGAGGTCTTTGGATTGAGTGATCAGGGAGGGCTTCTCTAAGGAGAGCTGAGACCTAAAGGGCAAGAAGGAGCCAGTCCTGTCAAAACCTGAATTGTGCCCCATGTAGGGGACATAAGAAGGTCCTGAAATGGGAACAAATTTACCATTTTAAAGCCCAGAAAGAAGACTAGTGTGGATGGAATATAGGCCAGGAGTGTGTGGCTTGAGAGGTAGGCTCAGTGAATTTTCACAAAGCCAATATACCATGTAACCTCACTTAGATAAAAAAATAGAACATTACCAGCACCTGGAAGCCCCTCCTTTGTCTTCTTCCTTGCAATACCCAGTTCTTCCACCAAAGTAACCATTATTCTGACTTCTGACCCCATAGATGAGTTTGCTTGTTTTTGAACCTTATATAAATGAAACCATACAGTATATATGTCTAGCTTCTTTTACCTCACATTATCTTTAATGTTGTGTATAGAAATAGCTTATTCATTTTCTTTGCTGTATACCATTTCATTGTTTGAATATATGACATTTTAGTTCTGCTACTGGTGGATATTTAGGTTGTTTCCAGTTTTTGGCTGTTTCATATCTTTTGGTACACTTATCTGTTAGAGGTATACCTTGAGTGAAACAGTTGGGTATGTGTGCATGCAGCGTTAGGAGGTACAATTAAAAAGTTTTCCAAAGTAGGTACACCTGTGTATGTTCTCATCAGAACTGGTTTATCAGTCTTTTAAATTCAAGCCATTAGATTTTTTTTGGTAATGATAATTTGCTTTGTAGTTTTAATTTGCTTTTACCTGATGACTAATGAGGTTGACTAGCTTTTCATTTATTTATTGGCCATTTGCATATTCTCTCTTATGAAGTATCTTTTCATGTTTCTTGCATAGTTTTCCATCAGATTGTCTTTTTATTGTTGATTTGTAGACGTCTAAATATTCCGGATATAAGTACAGTGTCCATTATATGTAATGCAAATACATTCTCTTTTTCTTGTGGTTTTCATTTTCACTCTCTTAGTAGTGTCTTTTTGAACAGAATTTTACAATTTCACTGCAGTCCAATTTCATTAATCTTTCTCTTATAGGTAATGCTTTCTGTTTACTACCTAAGATATCACTGTCAACTCTAAAGTATGAATATATTATTTTATGTTCTATTCTAGAAGCTTTATTGATTTTTCTATCACATTTAGATCAATAATTCATCAGGAATTACTTTAAAAAAATATATTGTGAGATAGGAACCAGGGTTTTATTCTACCCTCCCCCACATGTGGGTATCCAGTTGACACAGCAGAATTTATTGAAAAGAACATTTCCCATTGCTCTAAAGTGTCACCTTTATCGTAAATCAAGTGTGTGTATATATGTGAGTTTGTTTCTAGACTCTGTATTCCATTCTGTTGGTTAATTTGTCTGTCTTGACACCAGTATTTCAATGTCATAATTGCAGTTCTAAACTAAGTCCGTATCTGGGAGTTTAAATCCTTCAGCTTTGATTTTATTTAAGAAAATCTTTGTCTCTTTTTTAATCTATTTTTTCTGTGTTAAAGATGTTGTATATTTCTACTTGAAGTTATTGGATGCATTATATTAATAAATGGTATAATCTTTTAGGTTTTATTTTCTGATTGTTTGAGGCTGGTATATAGAATTCATTTCCTGCCCTGATGGTTTCTATCCATCTTGCCTGGAAAGTTTGTTTTACATGCTTTTCTCTAACCATTTTAATGTAACCTCATACCTTCTCCTGAGCTGCATGTTATGGCCCTTCTTATATTGCTCTTGCTAGTTGATAAAAGCCTATGTTTCTGTTACATGTAGACCATTTAGAAGAGAAGGACAGAGTTTATTCCTGGTCCACCCTTCTTTCAACATGCATCCCTAAGTTCCTAAGGAAACACCTTTTAAATAGTTATTTCCCATCTTAACCTTTGCTTTTTTAATTGTCTAGTAGGTTTCAGGTTTTTCTTAGTGATCTTTAATGTACCTGACCCTGTTCATATCACTTCTGTCTACCTTTGAGTTAGTCTCACGGGTGGCAGGGATCCCTCCTTCCCTCTCTTCTGCCCTTCCTCCTTTTCTTCCTTCTTTCTACAAATATTTGTTGAAAGCCACTATGTGTCAGGTAGTGTTCTAAACACTTGAGAAGTTGCAGTAAAAGTGAAAAATGAATTTCTGACTCATGGAGCTCACATATGAGAGAGAGAGAGAGAGAGAGAGAGAGAGAGAGAGAGAGAAAGAGAAAGAAAGAAAGAAAGAAAGAAAAGAAAAGAGAAAGTATTAACAGAAATGAATAAATTTTATAGTTTCTCTGATGATGACAGGTACTATGCAGAAAAATAAAATAAAGCAGAGAAGAATAAGGGGTGGAGGAGAAGGCAGTTTTAAATATGTGATGCTGAGCAGGGGCTCATTGAAAAGGCATTTGAGCAATGATCTTTAGAAGTGAGAGCAAATCATGTGGGTAACTTAAAAAAATTTTTCTGATTGCTTTTATTTTTTCCTTTTTTTACTGACAAATAAAAATTGTATACATTTATTATATATGAGATGATGTTCTGAAATATATATATATATAGTAGAATGCCTAAATCAAGCTAATTAACATATGTGTTACCTCACATACTTATTTTTTGTGTGTGAAATGTTTAAAATCTATTCTCCTAACAATTTTCAAGTATATGTTATTAACTATAGTCATCATGTTATACAATAAATCTCCTGAACTTATTTATCCTGTCTAACAGGAATTTTGTATTCTTTGACCAACATCTCAATTGAACCCCCAGCCTCCCCCGTCCCCCAGCCTCTGGTAATCACCATTCTGCTCTCTACTTCTATGAGCCTGACTTTTTTAGATTCTACGTGTAAGTGAGATTGTGTGGTATTTGTCTTTCTGTGCCTAGCTTATTTCATTCACTTAGCATAAGGTCCTCCAGGTTCATCCATGTTGTTGCAAATGACCGGATTTCCTTTTCATAAAAGGCTGTCTAGTATTCCATTGTGTATATATACCACATTTTCTTTATCCATTTGTCCAGTGATAGACACTTTGGTTGATTCCATATCTTGGCTCTTGTGAATAGTGCTGCAGTGAACATGGCAGTGCAGATATGTCTTTGACATAGTGATTTCATTTCTTTTGGATATATACTCAGTAGTGGGATTGCTGGATCATATGGTAGTTTTTTTTAATTTATAATTTTTTGAGGAACCTCCATACTATTTTCCATGATAGCTGTACTAATTTACATTTCCCACTTGGATAATTTGGAGAAGAAGGTTTCACACTAAGGGAACAACAAGTGCTGAAGGTCTGAATGGGAATGTGCTGGAGGCCACTGTGGCCCAAAGGGAGGAGAGCAATAGGAAGTGAGGGCCAGCAAGTGACGGGGGCAGATCACTCGATCTTGTAGGCTCTTGTGAGGACTTTGGCTTTTCTTTTGGTGAGATGAGAAGTCAGTGGAGGGTTTTAAACAGAGGAGTGATGTGGTGTGATTCACATATATTTTAATTAAAATTTTTATTTTGAGATAATTTTAAATTAACATGCAGTTATAAGAAAGAATACAGAGAGATACCTCATACCCTTTACCCACTTTCTCCAAATGCAACATCTTGCAGAACTATAGTAGAATGTCACAACCAGGACATTGACATTGATACAGTCAAGATATAGACCATCTCTATCACTACCAGGATCCTCTGTATTGCCTTTTTATAGCCATACTCACTTCTCTCCTATCCTCATCCCCTCTTTAACTCCTGACAACTGCTAAGCTATTTTTCCGTTTTTTATCTTATCATTTCAAGAATGCTATATAGATGCAGGCCTAGGGAATATAACCTTTGGGCTTGGCATTTCTCACTCAGTATAATTCTCTGGAGATTCATCCTGGTTGTTGCATGTATCAATGTGTTTTTTTTTTTATGGCTGAGTAGTATTTCAAAATGTGGATGTTTGTATATAGGTTTTTATGTGAACATAAATTTTCATTTCTATGGGATAAGTACCTGAGAATGTAATAGCTGGGTTATATGGTACATGTTTAGTTTATAAGAAACTGTTAAACTATCCTCCAAAATGGCTGCATCATTTTACATTCTTACCAGCAATGTGTGAGTGATAAAGGTTTTTTTTTCATGTTTGTCAGCATTAAGTGTTATTATTTTTTATTTTAGCCATTCTGATAATGCTGATAATTTATTGTGGTTTTATTTATTTTATGTGGTTTTATTTATTCTGATAATTTATTGTGGTTTTAATTTGCATTTCCCCCAAAAGTAATAATGTTGAACAACTTTCCATGTACATATTCACCATTTGGATATCATTTTGCAAGAGTTTCTGTTGAAATTGTTCACCCATTTTTTATTGAGTTGTTTTCTTACTATTGAGTCTTGGTAGTTCTTTATATATTCTAGTACTAGTCCTTTGATAAATGTTTTGCAATTTTTTTTCCAGTCTATAAATTATCTATTCATCTTCTTAACAGAGTCTTTTGTAGAACAAAAGTTTTAAATTTTGATGAATTCTAATTTATCAGTTTTTCCTTTTTTAGATCATGTTTTTAATATTGTTTAAGACTCTTCACTTAGCCCTAGATCCCAATGATTTCTCATATTTTTATTGTAAAAAGTTTATAGTTTATGTTTACATTTTGGTTTGAGATGGATTTTGCATTTTTTGTGTGTGTGTGAGATTTGGGTCAATGCGTTTTTTTGGTCTATGAATATCCAGTTGCTTAAGCACCATTTATAGAAATCTTGTCTCAATTGAATTTTTTTTGTGGCATGATCAAAAATCAGTTGGGTATATTCATGTGTATCTATTTCTTTGTTTTCTATTCTGTTCCATTGATCTATGTGTCTCTTCTTTCTCCAATACCACACTCTCTTGATCACTGAACCAGTGTGAGCTTTAACGTCACAAGAGTGATTCCTTCCATGTTCTCCTTTTTTAACAAATTTGTTTAGCAATGCCACTCCCTTTTCCTTTTGATGTAAGTTTTAGAATAATTTTGTCTTATATCTACAAACAGTCTTGCTGGGATTTTGACAGAAAATGTGTTTAACTCCTATAGCAGTTTGGGGAGAATTGACATCTTTACTGTTGTTGAGTCTTCTTATTTATAAACACAGTGTTTCTCCATTTATTTAGATCTTTGATTTCTTTCATCAGCATTGTGCAGTTTTCTGGATATAAGTCCCCCCTTTTTTTTTAATTAGATTTACACCTAAGTACTTAATTTTTTTGAGTGATTATAAATAGTATTTATATTTTCTATTTTGATATCCACATGTTCATTGCTAGTATGTATAAATACAATTGACTTTTCTATGCTTACTTTGTATCCTGAAACCTAGGGATTTTGTGTGTTTGTGTGTGTGCATGCATGCACACTTGTGTGTGAATTCTTGGAAATTGCTGTGTATATAATTATGTCATCCACAAATAGGACAGTTTTATTTCATTTCCAATCTGTATGCATTTTATTTCCTTTTTTTCTCTTTTTGCACAGGCTAAAACTTCCAGCACTGTGGTGAATAAGAGTGATGAGAACACAAATCCTTGTCTTCCTTCCAGTCTTGGGGGGAAAGCATCCAGGTCTTTACTATTAAGTATAATGCTAATTGGAGGTTTTCTGTAGATGTTTGTTATGAAGTTGAGGAAGTTCACCTCTAGTTCTATTTTTCTGAGAGTTCTTATTATGAATATATGTTGAATCTTGTCAAATGCTTTTTCTGTATTGATTGATATGATCATGTGATTTTCTGTTAATATGGTGGATTACATTGATTGTTTTTCATGTAGTGAATGAACCTTGCATCTCTAGAATAAACCTTACTTGGTTATGGTGTGTAATTCTTTTTCTATATTGCTGAATTCTGTTTGCTAATATTTTGTCAAAGATTTTTTATGTCTGTATTCATAAATGAAATTGGTATGTAGTTTTTTGGTACTGTTTTTGCTTAGTTTTTGTGTCAGAGTAATACTACCTTCATAAAATGAATTGGGAGTTGTTCTCTCATCTATTTTCTGGAAGATTGTGTAGAATTAGTGTTAAATCTTTAAATGGTTGGTAGACTTCTCCAGTGAAACCCTTTGTGCTTGAGGATTTCTTTCTTGGGAGTTTTAAAATTATAAATGAACTTTCCTTAATAGATATAGGACTATGTAAACATTCTACTTCATATTGGGTGAGTTATAGCAGTTTGTATTAATATTTTTTAAGAACTTAGCCCATTTCATCTGAATTGCCAGATTTATCCTTTATGTTTACAGGGCCTGTACTGATATTCTTGGCTTCATTTCTGATATTAGTAATTTATGTCTTTTCTCTTTTTTTGTCAGTATTGCTAGAAGTTTGTCAGTTTTATTGATCTTTTCAAACAACCAGCTCTTTGTTTCATTGATTTGCTCTATATATTTTTTGTTTGTTTTAAATTTCATTTATTTATGTTTTTATATTTATTATTTCCTTCTGCTTACTTTGAGTTTATTTTGCTCTTCTCTTTCTGGGATCTTGATGTGGAAGCTTAGATTATTGATTTGAGACTTTCCAGTTCTAATGTAATGTATGCATTTAGTGCTACACATTTCTCTCTCTTAGCCTTGCTCTATAAATTTTGATTTAATTGTATTTTGATTTTCATTCAGTTCAACTTTTTTTTTAAATTTCCCTGAGACAACTTCTTTGACCCATGGATTTTATTTTAATTTCCCTGAGACAATTTCTTTGACCCATGGATTATTTTGAAGTGTGGTATTTAGTTTCGAAGTGTTTGGAGATTTTCCTGTTATCTTTGTTACTGATTTTTAGTTTGATTCCATTGTGGTTAGAGAACATGCACTGTAGGATTTCAGTTATTTTAAATTTGTTGAAGTTTGTTTTATGGCCTAAGAGATGCACTTGAAAAGAATGTATATTCTCCTGTTGTTGGGTGGAATGTTGTATAAATATTGATTTGATTCTGTTGGTTGGTGCTGCTGTTGAGTTGTTGAATCCTTGATGATATTCTGTCCAGTTGTTCTGTCAATTATTAAGAGGGGTTTTGCAGTCTCCAACTGTAATTATGACTTTGTCTATTTTTCCTTTTGATTCTATCAGGTTTTGCTTCATGTATTTTATAGCTCTGTTATTTGGTGCATATATGTAGGATTGCTTTGTCTTCTTGGTGGATTAACCCTTTTATCATTATATCATGTATCTCTCTATCCTTGGTCATTTTCATTGCTCTGAAGTCTACTTTCTTTGTTATTACTATAGCTAGTCCTGCTTTCCGTTGATTAACATTTGCATATTTCTTTTTATATCTTTGGATTTTCAATTTGCCTATATCATTATCTTTGTAGACGGCGTATAGTTGGGGCATAGTTTTAAATCCAGTCACTCAATTTCTGTTTTTTAATTGGTATATTTAGATCATTACATTTAATGTAATAATTGATATGTTGGGGCTTAAATCTGCCATTTTATTTTTTTGTTTTCTGTTAATTCTCTGTTTTTTTTCCTGTCTTCCTGTGTGTTACTTGAACATTTTCTAGAATTACATTTTGATATATCTATAATGATTTTGAGCATATCTCTTTGTGCGTGTGTGTGTGTGTTGTATATATAACTTATCAGAGTTTAAAATACTGTCATTTTACCAATTTGAGTGAAATATAAAACCTTAATTCCCTTTATATCCCTTTGTCCTCCCCATTTATAATGTAATTGTCCTAAATATTTCATTAATGAACATTTAGAACCACAACAGTGTTAAAATTTTTGCCTCAACCATCAAACATCATTTAGAAATTTAAAAGGACAAGAAAAAGTCTATTTCATTTACCTATATTATTACATACTGTAATCTTCCTTCCTAATATTCTAAGGTTCCTTCTCTTATCATTTACTTTCTGTTTAAAGAGCTTCCTTTAGTGATTCTTTTAGAGTAGATTTGCTGGCAACAAATTCTTCTCGTTTTCTTTCATCTAAGAGTGTCTTGATTTCCCCTTCATTCTTGAAAGATATTTTTGCTGAATTCCCATGGGTTGAGAGTTCTTTTCTTTCATCATTTAAAAACTTTTGTGTCACTTCCTTCTGGCCTCCATGGTTTCTGATGAGAGATCTGCTGCTGTTGAAAAATTTCCCCACATAGGTATGGAGTCATTTCTTTCTCATTGCTTTCAAGGTTTTTTTCTTTGTGTTTAATATTTTGGCTATATGGGTCTTGGTGTGGATTTCTCTGGGATTACTGTTTTTTTAGGTTTGCACAGCTTCTTGAGTATTTAGATGTATGTCTTGTCAAATTTGGAAGGTTTTCAGCTATTATTTCTTTAAATACTTTTTAGCTCTGTCCTCTTTCTCCTCTCCTTCTGGAGCTCTGTTAATATGAATGTTAGATCTTTTGTTATAATCCCACGTGTCCCAGAGGCTGTAGTTCATCATTTTATTTTCAATGTATTATCTCTTTGTTATTTAGATTGAGTAATTTCTATTGTTCTATTTTCCAGTTCACTGATTCTCTCTCTTCTACTTGTTCTGCTGTTTAGCCCACTTACTGCATTTTAAATATTGGTCATTGTGTTTTTCCATTCTAAAATTTAGATTTGGGTTTTTTTTTGTACCTTCTATTTCTTTGCTGAAACTTTCTATTTTGTTGGTTGTTTCATGTGTATTTGTAATTGTTGAAGCATTTTTGTCATGGCTACTTTAAAATCTTTGTCATATAATACATCTCTGTTTCATCTTGGTGTTGGCATTTACTGATTGTCTTCCTTTCATTTAGTTGATGTCAATGTCAGAAAATGTCAACCTGGATATTTAACTAGTATACTGTGATACTCTGGATCTTACTTAAATACTGTTCCAGCAGGGGAAAGTGGTGGGAGGAGAGAAGGTGAATGTTGCCACCTTACTACTGCCAGATGGAGGCAGAAGGCCAGGTTCCCCACTCAGCCTCTGTTGATACCTGAGGTCAGAGTACTTCTTGTTACTGCTGGGTGGAGGTGGGAGCTCCAGCTTCCCCACATGGTCTCTACTGACATTGTGGTGGGGTGGCCGTGTTACTGAAGGGTGGTGGTGAAAGTCTTACTCTCTGCTAGGTTCCTCTGACACCATTCCAGCTGGTAGGGAAGAGGTGCCTGACACTGCCTGGTTGAGGTGGAAGTAGAGAGTGCGACCAGGCCTCATTACCTGGCTTTCTACTCAGCCTTCTTTGACATTTCTCTGGCGAGGGAGAGAGGGAATAGAGGTGCCTCCTTACAGTATGGCAGGGGTGGAAATCTAGGGTCCCCTCTTAGTCTTTGCTGGCTTGATGGGATAGGGCCATAGTCCCCACCTCTATTCCCTCCCCTTGCCCCATGGTGTTTGGCTACAGTAGAGCAGTTATTGTCTCGTAGTTTTCTGTCTTACTAGGATACCATTTTTCTGGTCCTTTGACTAGAGAGAGCGAGCTTTTGTTGAGACTTTAAAAAAATCAGTTCTGTTGGCATTTCTGAATTTCCACTGTCTTCAGCTCCAAGACCAGAATATGTAAAGCAAAAAGAAAACCCAGGGAGCTCACCACCATGTTGTTACTTGGATCTCAAGATTCTAACCAATCTTCCTTCTTCTCTTTATTTTTCAGAGTCTCCTTATGTTTATTTTATATATAAAATATGGGATTTTAAATTTTACTTAGAAGAATAGGGAAAAGTATATCTATTTCATTTCCTTGAAATGGTGTTATTGCCTTATGTTTTAAGATAATGAGTCTGGCTATAATTTGCAGCATGGAATCTGCTGTGGTAGGCTGAAAAATGTCCCCAAATATGTGCATGTTATAATTTCTGTGAGTGTTACTATATATGGAAAAAGGGACTTTGCAGAAGTGATTAAGGATCATGACGTGGGGAGGTTATCGTGGATTATTTGGGTGGACCCAATATGTCACAAAGTCCTTATAAGAGGGACATAGGAAGAGGTGAAGGCAATATAACAGAAGCTAAGATTGGACTGATACAGTTTGAAGATGGAGGAAGGGGCCATAAGTTAAGGACCATGGGTAGCCCCTGGAATTTGAAAAGGGCAAGGAAACAGATTCTCTCCTCAGAACCTCCAGAAGGAACCAGCCCTGCCTACACCTTGACTTTAGCTCAGTGAAACTGATTTCAGACTTCCAACTCCATATCCTTAAAAAAGTAAATTTGTTTTCTTTTAAACTACTACGTTAGTGGTGATGCTTTATAGCATCCATAGTAAATAAATACATCTGCTTTGTGTAGATAGTCAGTATGTACAATAGGATGTGCAGATCCTAATGATGAATATGGATATTCTGAACTTCTCTTATTCATCATACTTTCTAATTTGGAGCATTTGACGTAGGGGAGTCGTGTGATTTAAGTGTTATTTAAGGAAGATTGGGCTGCAACAGTGTGTAAGATGAATCAGATGAATGAATATTGGAATCAAAGAGCCTAAAAAGGAGACTACTATCATCCATCTCAGGGAGACAGGGACTTATCAAAGGGGCTAGAAGTGGGGCTGAAGAATTAGAGATGGGTCAGGGACATTTCAAGGAAAACAAATACAAGGCTTTGAAGACTGAATAATGATAGAAGATGAAGTGTGAAGTCAGTGATGACGCAAAAGCATGAATAAGTAAAGTGTTCATTAAGAAAGAAATAAGAGGACAAAAAAGTTTTCTGTTAGGTTTTTTCATCTGTTAAAAATGACTGAACAAGCTAAAGGGATTGTATTCTTTCAGGGGCGAAAAGCCAATCAGTGCTTTTTAGATAATGTTAATTCCAAATCTGTGACTGTAGAAAGGCTGGTTTGTCATATCCTGCTAGTAGTCCTTGAGGACCAGAATACATCCAGGTGTGTAATTTCTGTGTCTTAAACAAACACTCCTCTTAAGTCACTGGCAGTAAGAGGGATGTTTATTAGCATCCTTGTGAGTTGTTGATGAATTTGCGTATTGGCAAATCCAGATCTCTCCTTTGTTTCAGTATAAAATTGTATATTTAACTTTTTTTAGAATATAAAGATCTGTTTGCGAAACAACCATCAAGTATTTTTCTTCTACTTAAAGCTAAAGTTCTTAAGCCAAAAATACCATTCTGAACCCCAAACGTGTCTTCTATCAAACATCCTCAAGGTTCTTAAAGTGATACACAGATATGTCTTTTTTTTTTTTTTTTTTTTTTTAGAGATGGGGTCTCGCTCTTGGTCAGGCTGGTTTCGAACTCCTGACCTTGAGCTATCCACCCGCCTCGGCCTCCCAGAGTGCTAGGATTACAGGCGTGAGCCACCGCGCCCGGCCCCCAGATATGTCTTTTTATTATTGAGCCAACTCTGAACTCATCCTTCTCACAGACAACCTTTGGAAGTATAACGGTGGAGTCAGGCTGCTCTTCACAATTTGGTGATTCTATTTATTGAATATTCACTCCGTGGCACTATGCTGACCTCTCGATCATGATCCGTGAAAACTTTAATTCCTTATAAAGGGATCCTTGAGGGGCTAATGTTGATCTCCCATGAGGACTTCCAGCCCACAGAGATCCTTTACTTATGGGGTGCAATATGACATTTTTATTTAAAATTTTCTCCTGAGACAGAGAGAACTCGCATAAAGCCTAAATCTGGACCCTACAGGTAGTCCTATCTCTGCAATACAGAACTTTCATTTTGAATGAAGATATCTTTAAGAAGCATCAATTTTATGGTTGAACTTTTTTTCATTCTTAAATCCACAAATCAAAAATTCTCCCATTCTGCTTTATTATCATAAATGTTTTCATCAACTTCCAGTCAGTTGGATATTTTTCAGCATTTTAACTTAGTAGTATGCTTTCACTTGTCTTCAGTGCTTCTCAAACATTAAAGAGCTTAAGAATCATTTGGGGATGTTGTTAAATGCAGTTTAACAAATGCAGTTCTGATTCAGCAGGTCTGAGGTGGGGCCTGAGATTCTGCATTCTTAACAAGCTCCCACGTGATGTGCTGCTAGTCAATAACAAGGGTTTTGGCTCATCCTTACTCTGTAGGAATCAGTTTGGGCTATGTTTCAGTTTGGTGTTGATAGTGTTTGGTAAATTTCACAGTTGGATTGAGCTAGATCAGAAATTAATAGCTTAACTAACCATTGCTTTTATTTCAGGAAATTACCAAAAATAAGATGAAGAAAACCTGTTTAGAAAATGGAAGAAATGGGTGAAAAAGTCTAACAATGATGGTTTACATTTTAGTTGGAGTTGACTCCTACCATTTCCTTTTATGATTTTCTTTTAGATACATGCAGTAGGTCAAGAGATGTGGATTAAGGTTTTTTAATAATTATGTTAACAATTGAAAATTTTGCCTTTCCTAAAATACATAAATTAAAATCTGAAATGTTATAAAAATAAGAATTTCACAATAGAAGATACTGTTTATTTATTAGAATAAAAACATATTGCGTAAGTTCGAGTTTGTACTATTTATTGAAAGTGACAATTTTGCAGTAACAGTTATAGAAGCTTCTGATTTTCTTTGCAACATTTACTGTTTTCATCATCTGATCCATTTATTGATGGTTAGTTGACATTGAAACTATTGGCTAAGCAAAAAAAAAGTCCTAATATGGATTCAAGTATTAAGGATAATTAAGTATATATCAGAATTTTTGGCAGTGGTCGCATCAGAAATTTATCATTAAATAATCATGCCAATTACTACTCTTAAGATAGAAGATGGAATTTTTAAATAATTTTTGATTGTTAAATATGTGTAACATAAAACTTACCATTTTAACCATTTTTAGGCATACAATTCAGTGACTTTAAGTATGTTCACAATGTTGTGCAGCTATTACCACTATTTCCAGAATTTTTTCATCGTTCCAAACAGAAACTTTGTATTTATTAAACAATAAATTCCCATTATCCCCTCCCCACAGCCCCTGGTAACCTCCATTCCATTTTCTGTCTCTATGAATTTGCCTGTTCAAACTACCTCATCTAAGTGGAATCAGTCAATATTTGTCTTTTTGTGTTTGGCTCATTTCACTTAGCATAATATCTTCACGATTCATCCATGTTGTAACATGTATGAGAATTTCATTCCTTTTTGAGGCCAAATAATATTCCATTGTATGTATATACCACATTTTGTTTATCCATTCATTTTTGGATGGGTGTTTGGGTTGTTTCTACCTTTCAGCTATTGTGAATAATGCAGCTATGAACATTGATGCATGCGTATCTGTTTGAGTCCCTAATTTCAATTCTTTTGGATATATTCCCAGAAGTGGCATTACTGGATCATGTCTATGTTTAATTTTTGAGGAACTGCCAAACTGTTTCCACAGTGGCTGCACCATTTTACATTCCTACCAACAATGCATGAGGGGTTCCGTTTCTCTGTATCCTCACCATGAATGTTTTTTGTTTGCTTTGTTTCCTGTGCTCTGAATAAAACTATATGAAAAAGGTTAGAGATGGGAAAAAAGTATTATAAGCAGTAATGCATTAGGCTTAGTTATAAAGTTTACGTTTTGGCATGGCACACCAATGACCTAGCCCCCCGATTATGGGGTTCTATACATAAACTCGATGTAGCTAGTTGAATCTTTTGAATGATTCCCTAATATTTTTCCTTCTAGCTTCATTTTCTTGTGTATTTCGGAATCAAGAGCCTTCCCCTATGTCTTCAGAAATTCTCTTTCTGAACATCCTCCTGCTAAATCTTCCACTTGTACCACAGTATCTGTAGAACTCCCTAAGTATGTGTCTCGTTCCCACCCCCTGCATCTTGGTTACTGCTTCTGATCTGTATTCCTTTGATAACAAGTTAGACCATTTCATTAACCTGATTCTTTAGGCCAGGAACTTCCTCTGTTTCCATAATAGCCTGGGATGGTGGAGTAAAAGGTACACAGGACAGATTGGTGCTCAAGTCATAGCTAGAGGAGGCCTAGGCAAAACTAGAAAGTGGGTTTGGTTTCTATACAAAATAACCAAGTGATGGCTTTGGATGATGCCTGGGTTGTCCTAGAAAAATGTGTCCAGGATGGAAGAAGTGATGAAGATGAAGAGTTAGGATGGTGTAGAGGTAGGATTAGGTTGGACTTAAGTGAGAGAGAACAGGTCAGCCACAAACAGAAGCAGCTGCACAATGACCTTCATTGCATTCTAGACTCAAAACGAGAAATATTTATAATAGTGCAACTGACTTGAGTTTTGATAAAGGAATGTTAGAAGCAAATTTTTAAAAAGACCTGTGAAAGCTCTATGTCAGAATCAACTATAACTTGGCTCATAATGAAGCCACGCCATTTAGTCATTTTCTTATGTCCCATTCCTGGCTAGCCCAGATCTCCTAACCCAGGTCAAGCACATGGCCAGAAACAATTACCCCAACACTGGCTACATCTCTCAAGGCTCTATTCAAACTAAGACAAATCTCTTGCTGTCATTTTAAAGCATGTGTCCTATTAGCAGAGGGTCCGTATATTTCATATTCTTTTAGAAAATGCGCCATGCTATTGGAGGATTTACTCTGAGCTGATGTGTTACATAAGATTTGATTTTTAAATGCTAAATGCTTAAAACTATGTGTTTTACTTCTTTTGTGTGAGATGAGGCTTTTAAGGAGTAATAGACACCACAATAAAAGCTAGCGTGGTTTTCATTGTCAATAAAAAGGCATTTGCGTGAAATGCTGCTTTTTCTCAAGAAGCACTTGCGTACAGCATCGCTTAGCAACACACAAATCAGCTTTGACACCTTATTCATCTTTAACATTCAGGTTAAAATCAAGTCTTTCTAGAGATGGGACAGATTGAGTCTTTTAAACCAAGCAAGTGAAAGTTGTCACTTTGTAATTTTCATCTTTAGGTTGGCAGCAGCATCAGAGTTTTCATTTTATAACTTATTTTGGAATTGGAATTTTTCTTAATTCAGCCTCTTCAGTCCTCCTTCTCTGCCTCTGTTTCCACTTAGTTTTTTAATCCTAAAGACCCTTACAAGGTCTTCCCTTCATTTTTGGGATAAAATTTAAATTCCTTAGCATGGCATGCAGGGCCCATCATGAGCTGGTTCCCGCATACTTCTCTAATATCCTCTGCTTCAGCCAAATGAAACAACTCATTTCCGCAAACATGCTGTGTTCTTTGATATCCCTATTTCTCCAGCCCACATCGTTTGCTTTGCTTTGCCAATACTCTTTGCTGGCTAAGTCCTGCTCATCTTTCCAGGTACTTTTATATTCTTGGGGAACTTCTCTTTGATTCCTTCAGATTGAATTAGGGTTCACTTCTCCTGAAGTGCTGGGCAAATCTTGATGCAATGATATTGGATTTCAGTTATTTACTTTTCTTATCCTAAACTGGGACTTTCTTAAGGGATAGAGATTCAGTCTTTTATCCTTATATTCCTGTCCTTTCTGTGTGTTTCATTTATCTTAATTTCTCACTGTTTGTGACAAAGCTGAATCTTCTCTGCCTTGTAGTAGTATTAATAGGTCTTTATTCCTGGGAGTTTTGACCAGAGGTCCAAGGCATTCATTTATGAATTTAACAATTATTTTTTGAATTGTTCATTCTCTGTCAAGGATTCTGCTACTTGTTTACTGCTATTTGGAAACAACTGATTCAAGCATCAGATAAGGGGTTATGCCAGATGTAGCATGAAATAGAAAATCTGGAGTTATAAATAATTAAAACAAAAATTTTTAAAGATGCCAAGTGTAAGAGAGGCTATTCCATGGTTTTATAAAGATTTCTACAAAGGAGAGAAACATTAACAAGAGTGTTTTGAATACATATTTTTACAGCTGGTATAGAAAAATTAACTGTTACTATGTGGTATGCTAACCTGACCAATTTACATATTCTAAGCTCAGAAAGTACTCCTTGGTGGTTTGCTTCCATAAAGTAAATTCTGCCATGATAGAAGGCAGGTACTGCCTTGCTCCCTAGTGAATTGGAGTGTGTAGATTTCTACAAGTTTTATTTTATTCATATATTTAAAATCTCACCAGATTTTTGTTTTTATATTCAGTCTATTTAGAGAAATATACTGGAAGTTTCTTAAGATAATTTAAACTAGTTTCAATTTTAGAACAATGTTAGAAATGGTAAGTTAATCTTATATGTGGACAGCATTGTACGTTTAGAGCCTCTGTTCTCACTGTCTCAGAAATTGGATCTATTTCTTTTTCCTTTTTGTTTTATTTGGAAAATGGACAAAAATTAAAAGCAAAATATTACCTCTTATTTGGAAGTAGGTTAGGATATTGTATTTAAAAAAGTCCCCCAACCACCCAGTCCTATGTCATGCCGTTAACATTTTCACATTATTCTACTGATTTCTAAAGGTGCCTTATAAATACTATTGTTTAAAAAATATAGTGATGTATTGTCTATCTTTTATGATAGCAACTTAAAAGGTTCCTTTACATACTTATCTAGCTTTGCTCTGCTTTGATCCTTTTATTTTAGATCACTTAAGTTTTATAAAAGTAAATGAGGCACATTGTTTAAAAAGAGTCTAATAGTTTAGACATTATGTAGTAGAAAGTGAAAGTTTCCCTTATCACGATTATTGGGGGTAACTAATTAATATTTTGGTATACATTCTTCTATATAATTGTGACTTTTTTATTGTAATATTCTCCCTCTCACCTTTTTTTGAACAAAAATGGGAATCACACTTTCTACACTCTGTCACTTGTATTTTTCACTCATTAATTCTTTATTTCATGGCCACTCTTCCCTGTTGCTACATGTAGGTCTGTCCTAGGCTTTTTAGTGGCTGTATAATATTTCATAGAATGGGTCTACTGGAATCTAATAACTTGGTTTTCCATTAGGGTGTCTCCAGTATTTTGCTGTTGCAATAATATTGCAACAAGCATTTGTGTATCTTTTACACAGTGTGTATTTCTGTAGGTGATACCTAGATGTGGAATTGTATGGTTGGAGAATCACATGTAAAATTTTGTTGTGTTTTAAAGGTTAACCTTTTCTTTAAGATTTTCTATAGCATTTAACCATAAACAATAAAATTCTCATTTGAGAATAAACTTTGTTTAATAAGAAAGATGAATTCTTTTCCTGACGGCCCAATGAAACATTCAGTGAGGGTTTTGTTTGTTGTTTTTTCTCCTCATGTTTTGACCTAAATTTTATGTGATATGTGGAACCTTTGAGAGAAAGTATTACTTGGTCTACCTGTTGCTTTAAAAAAGAAATCTATGTTCTTATTGGTGCCATCTCCTTGAGAATGCTGTTATTTCACTGGATATTGATATTCTTCATGATGAACCACAATATTTTTAGTTTAATTCTATTCTGTACAGCGTGGTATACAATAGAATAGAGATAGAACTGTTTTGTGGGGTAATTTATCTTAAAAGAGATATATGAAAGTGACCCCATCAATAAAAATAGAAGCCCTGGATTGTCTTCTTATAACTTTGAAAATAGTTATGATTGTGCCTTATTGAATGAAAGCTTATAGATGAACTTCAAACACATTTTCTTTTCCCAAAGGAAGATCTAATTGAGGCTATAATCCTTGCCTTTAAATTATAAGAGTGGGTTTCTAAAGTTAGGTGTTGAGGGCCTTTCATGGTGACATACACAAGTAGGTGTTTAGTACTTTTTGGGTAATAAACTGTTTAACTCAAGTTGTCTCACCTACGTTTTTGAGTTCCATTCATTTCCTCTGTTTTTATAAACAGACATATCAAATTGCTGTTTGAGAAATACCTTACAGATTTGAAATGCATATTTAAGACAATGGGCTCATGGTCTTCACTGCTGTGGAATTTGTCTTAAGCATCTGAGGGTCTCAAGAGTCAACCCATGCATGTTATATAGATAAATACTAGAAGATGGATATTTGTGTTTAAGATAGAACTTTATTTTGACTTTTTGAAAGTTACTTTATTTTTCTTTATTCTAAGATTTCATAATCTTTGGTTTGTAAATATTTATCTGCTAACCATTTTCTTTTTAAGACATCAGACTTTTGAGGAGATGATGGTAATTTATGTTAAAGATTACTTTGTATTCTCTCTTTTTTACAGAAAACAAGCATCATTGTGGGTCCAAGGAGACATTTTCCGATCCAAACTGAAAAATAGATCATCCAGTGAAGGAAGTATTAATAAAATTCTTTCTAGCTTAGATGATATGTCTATTGGTGGAAACTTATCTAAAATACAGAACATGGAAAGATTTGGAGAGGTGAGTTTTCCCCACGAAGATTCTATCTCCTTAAGGCTAACATTCTGCATTTGTTTCCCAGTTGAAGACATGTAACATAGCAGTATCTTTTCTCTGAGATACTGAGAGTACCAGATCAGCAAGAAGTGGAGCAAAGAAATCAATTACCCTTAAAAAGAAAAAAGGCATAATTTAAGGAGAAAAGTATAAAGGAGGCTCTTCTGGTTTGGAGAATATTTACAGAAAGGAAATAGAAAAGCAAACTTTTTACTTGACAATTAAAATAGATATCAAGAAGAAAACTTTAATGTGACAGTTGAAGAAATAGTACATATCACAAGTGGTACTTTAAAAGCCTCAAATTGGTGCTGATTTCTAAAGTAAATGCAGAGTTGAAAACATAATTAGGGGCAACATGTTTTTTAAAAAAACTGAGGCTATACTGTAAGTGAACCACTTTAAATAGTTGGTACATATTGCTTGATTTAATCTTCATAACTACCTGGTGAGTTAAGTTATATTGTCTCTATTTTATAGTAAGGAAATTGCATATAACTCAATGTAAAACATGATTCAATCCATGTCTGTCTGATTTCAAACTTGTATTTTTTCTGTTACACCCTGCTCCCTCTGAATAAAAACAGAAGTGACTTACTAAGAATTAGGATTATTAGCATTTTTGAAACTAGAAGCAACCTTGAAATCATTTGTTCTAGTTGCTCTCTTGTACAGATAAGAAATTGGGGTCTCAGAAAATTTGTTGTTTGCCCAAGGTCCCAGAATTGTTTAATACTGGCTCCACTTTGAGAGCTGGTCATTCAATTTCTAGTTTAGTTCTCCCTACTAAATTATGCCTGAGATAAATCTAAGCACCTGGTTTATATTTGGATTATATTTGTATATCCCTAAAGGAGCAAAAAAAAAAAAAAGTTAAAAATATTTAAGCAGCAAATGTAGATTTACATTCTATGAGATAGTGACCCTTTAGACCTGGACAAAGGCCTTAGAAAGATACTGTGCCTCCAGCTTAGCCCTCAGGGAACCCAGAATGGAAGGAATGCAGCATAACTCTTTCAGGTCAATGATTGGCATCACAAACCAATTTCTTTTAGCAAAAAAGAGTGGTTGGAGATCAGGAGAATAAGTTTTCTTCAAGGACACAGGATGAAGACTACTGAAAAAAAATGGTTTTTAAACCCTGTGGTATGTTCTCCAGGACAACCACTGATGAAGTGGCTAAGTTTACTTGTTTGAGTCATCCGTCCTGACAAAATGCAAATCATAGGCAAGGTTATGTTGATGTTCAGAGCCTTTGTTGACTTTTCTTGTCTCTGTGTTATAACCTGGCTTATTATAATAAAAGCAAACAAAAAGAATCTGAACTAACATTTTAATGTGATGATATTAATATAGCTGAGCAAGAACAATTTTTCTTGCTCTGGTCAGTATTTCCTTCCCAGGTTGAGTTCAAGTAAACAGGCCTTTGAGTTACGAACTCTGAGAAAACAAACATGAAAGTTTATCCCTCTATTGGAGAAGCGTATTTACCTTGCAGGAACATAGTGCTTTCCATATCGTGATCTGTATGAAATTAACATCTGGTAGTTAGAATATTTCATTCTTTTAAAAATTTTCTTACAGATTTATGGGGTACATATGCAGATTTATTAAATAGATCTATTGTGTAGTGATGAAGTCTGGGCTTTTTGTGTAAGCCTCACCTGATTAGGGTACATAGTATCTACTAGGTATTAATAGTTTCTCATTCCACACCTCCCTTCCAAATCTCCAGCATCTATTGTTCCACTCTCTATGTCTGTGTATAAGCATTGTTTAGCTCCCACTTATAAGTGAGAACATATGGTATTTGTTTTACTGAGTTATTTTGCTTAAGATAATGGCATCCAGTTCTATCCACGTTGCTGCAAAAGACATGGTTTTTCATGCTTTTTTATGGCTGAGTAGTATTTCGTGTATATACACCACATTTTCTTTATCCAATTATTGGTTGATGGACACTTAGTTTGATTCCATATGTTTGCTATTGTAAATAGTGTTGTGATAAATACGAGTGTAGGTATCTTTTTTGATGTAATGACTTCTTTTCCTTTGGGAAGATACCCAGTAGTGGAATTCCTGAATTGAATGGTAGATCTATTTTTAGTTCTTTGAGAAATCTCCACACTGTTTTCCATAGAGGTTGTACTAATTCACATTCTCACCCACAGTGTATAAGCATTCCCTTTTCTCCACATCCTTGCCAACATCTATTGTTTTTTTGACTTTTTAATAATGGCCAAAGAACATTTTATCCTCACATATTTTTAGACCCGAATTTGTTGAACTTAATAATAATTAACACTTATTTATCACTGGGAGGGTAAGGAATGCAATATGATTGAAATTTAAAATGTTACTTTAAATATAAGTATATATTCAGATGTTGGGGTCTACCATGCCCTCTCCTTCCATCTTAGTCCATTTGGGCTGCTACAACAAAACGCTGTAGATTGGGTGGCCTATAAGCAACAGAAATTTATTTTTCATAGTTCGGGAGGCTAGGAAGTTAAAGATCAAGGCACCAGCAGATTCAGTGTGTGGTAAGGGAAGGGCCTGCTTACTGGTTCATAGATGACACTTTCTTGCTGTGTCCTCACATTACAGAAGGGGCAGACAAGCTCTCTCAGTTCTCTTTTTGATCTCCTGACCTTGAGCGATCCGCCTGCCTTGGCCTCCCAGAGTGCCAGGATTACAGGCATGAGCCACCGTGCCCGGCCCTCAGTTCTCTTTTATAAGGTCATTAATCCCACTCATGAGGGCTCTACCTCGTGATCCAGTCACCTCCCAAAGACCCCACCTCTTAATGCCATCATCTTGGGAGTTGGGATTTCAACATGAATTTGGGGGGATGGACCATAAATATTCAGATCATAGCACAAACTCCCCCATAATTATTTTAGCCATAGCCATTGAAATGCTATCGTTGCTGAAATTAGAGGACAGAAATGAAAGAATTCAGAGATGGTAGAGAATGATGGTACGGTTAATATTTTACACAGTGACATGTATGCGGCTTTTGGACTGCTTTATAGCTGGTTGATGCTTTGTGCAAGTAACTCTTATAAACTCTTTTCTTGCCATACTTATCTGGTGCCAGCTATGAAATGTTACATGAATATGGGAAATTACTCAAAATTAGACTTAATAGAGTTAATGATACCTTTATTGTTCTTGTAAATTGCAAGTAAAAAAATAAGTTGAGGATGCTGTAAAGATTTAATGTGTTTTAAGTTTCGTACCAATGTTCAGGGTAAAAGCCCATGGTAGTTCTAGATTTATTTAATTTGCATGCACAGAAAGTACAAAAAGGCAGTATTCCATCTAGAAGTTGCCTTTTTTTTTAAAAAAATAAAAGATTAAAAGCAGAGATTTTTTTTTTTCCCTCTAGGCCTACAGGAATTTTCTTGCAATTAGTTATTAGGAAGCTCTGTAATTACCTGATTTGGAGAATTTGAATATACAGTTTTTCAGTGCTTAGGAAGTAGGTAAAGGAAAACAGCAGCAAGAATGATGCAGGTCATAGTAATGGATTAGGTTGTGGCTTTAATGAATTTAATGAGCTATGAGAAAGCTTTTTGAAATATAGGCATTACCTCTTTTGAGCCTGGCCTTCAGCGCTGGGCTAGGCACTGTGAAATATACGCAGCCCATCCTGTGGTCTAGGTTAGGCTCCCTGCTCCTGCTTCTGCCTCGAGCTGTACTTTCCCTCCAGGATCCTATCTTGCCCTCCCTGGTAGGGGATGTGCTCTATAAAGGCAAAGACGTCTGTCTGTCCTCATCATGATTCTATTCCTGGCCCCTCAGGGTCTTGATAAAGTATTACATAAACGAACGAAGAAGGCTTATGGTTTTAGAGAACAACAACAACAACACAACAAAAAAAAAAACCAAAGGAAAAAAAAAAACAAAATAGAAACCAAGGACAGAGACACAAAACTGGTAAAATCCAAGAAACACAAGGGCAATATGTGCTCAAATACAAAATAGTACCAGCAATAAGTGCTCATTTTGACATTCAGGGGCCCAAAGGTCTATTATGGATTGAGGTTATTAAAAAGTGGCTTTAAGAAGATGGAATTTAAAGTACTTTATTTAAAGTGCAAATATTCAATGAGGGTCTTAGTATGCAACAGCTGCCTAAATATTAATAGAATGTACTATGTGCCAGAACTGTTCTAAGCATTTTATGTTAATTAACCCTTTTAATCTTTACATATGAATTAGGCACTGTTACTAGGCTCATTTACAGAAGATGTCACCAAGGTAATGAAAGTAAAGCCATCTGCCCCAGGTCACCACGTACATGGTGGAGCTGTCATTTGAACCTGGGTGCTCTGGCTCCAGAGTCTGCACTGAGCCACCCTCCTTGGAGACCTCCATGTATATTACATACAGTAATTCTGAGCAAAACGCTAGCCAGCCTCCCCTAATAAATTTCTCCTGGAATTACAAGCGTTTTTACCTTCACTTCTTCTACTCTAAGGCTCTAGTCCAATAGTGGCATACGAATCAATAGATGTTCTTGACTTAGAGATATTAATTAGACACAGGTGCTACTAATGTTCAGCCAAGTTCACATAAATCGACAATCAAGTAGACAAGAATGCAGTGTTTTAATTACATCTTTGAGAGATTGTGATTTATAAAATCCATCAAGTGCTCATAAGCAGGGTTCATCTTGGAAAAATCTATGAAGTAAAAATTAAATCCCAAAGGCCTTGCTTTTAAGCACCTCGCTTTCTCCTCTTATGACAATGAAGGCATTGCAGCTCCAGTCTGAATACTGCTGGGATCTGCCAGAGGCTGTTAAACAGGGAGTGACAGCACACAGAATTGTGGTTTGGGAGGACCACTTTGGCTGTGCTGTCATGTGGGGCTGGGGGTGGAAGGCCTGGGAGTTAGTCGTGGGGGACGGGTCCAGGTTTTAAAGGTCTCAACCAGTGGCAGCAGAAAGGGCAGGCAGAAGGCAGATTAGAGGGACTCTGATAAAGTCTAAACTTTCTATTGGTTAGAAGCAGCTTATTACAGAGAGGACATCTTTGCCTTTCCCCAACCTTTGCATCTCATAGGTTCAACATCTGAGAGCTGAAAAGAACTTCAGAGATGACCCAGCTACCTTTCCTAGTCAAATCATTTAAGTCTGCTAAAAATTCCATTTTCATCTTTATCTTCCAATTCTTTCACTTCTATTTTTACCCGTTTCTATTTCAAACCCTCTATTTATATCATTTTTCTATTATGACTCTTCCATCTTTATTCCCCAGTGTGCTATATTCTATCTAATGGATCTTTTCTTAATGGCACTTTCCCCAGCCTCCCCCCTATAGCTTACTCTGCCACAATTTTATTGATGTGTTGGTTAATAATTACTTCATCCAACTGAAATCTATGGATACAATTATATATTGTATTTTGGTTTTCATCTTGTCTATATAGAGAGAACAACTGGTGGAATAACACAAATCTTCATTCTTTATGCTATTATTTATTCTTACACTATGTCACTATGTGTAAATAAGTATATCTTTAAAAATTGTACTTCTGTAGGTACAGTATTTTAGTTTGCTGTCACTTTCCTGCCGTTATGTGGGGCAGTCTAGTATCCATAAGAAAGAGTGTTGAGGCTTAGATCCTCCAAAGGGCAGTGGGGGGTTATGAGAACAGACTCCTTTCCGATGGGGGACAAAGATATGACGTCTTCCTTGGACTGGGCATCTTCATCCTTGCTCACCAACAGTCCTGTGGTTTTGTTTCTTTTCAGCAGATTCCAGGGAATCTACTTCTCCTTGACCAGCTTAGGGCAACGAGAATCTGCTCTGGTATTTTGTAGAGAGATGGGCAGGAGCTTAAGAACAGAAGGAAGGCCCAGGTTGGGTTCTCTACATTTGTCATTTGTAATTGTGTTTATTAGTCATCATGAGGAATTAATCTGGTATAAAGAAGGGGGCTTACTGGCACCTGATGAGAAAAGACTTCAAGCTGCCCCTAGCCCACCAATTCATGAGATTGATTTATGCCTCACAGTATAAAAACAGCATTTTCTAATAAACATTTTCCCCCATAGGCTCTTATGGCCTAGTATATATTATAGGCTCAATCTTCTAATAAATATAAGGCTTGGTTATATTCACATCTGTGTGTTCTGTTCAGTACTCTTAGGAGGCCAAAGTCCTTTTTAACATAGCATTTCAGTTTCTGAATTCTATAATTTAATGTACATGTGTTTTGAATAACATTGTATATTTGAATAACACTGTGTAACTATTTTTGTCAAGAGTTTGAAGGCTATTTATCACTTACTGAGAATTTTATGGTTTATATGTTCTCTGCCTCTTAGTCCTAAAAATACCTCAAACTTCATACAATAGCCACAGAAACAAAATGAGGGAAGATTGGTTTAGATAAAAAAATGATTTATGCCTTTAGTAGATTTCTTTTTTTTTTTTTTTT